>CM032664.1:26799066-26934066 GCA_019095985.1 Streblospio benedicti | reverse complement strand
CATTATTTATATTTCGTCTGCCTACCTGATATTATCCTCTATCTACCCCATTTACCATTCATTTTCTTAAACAAGATCAAATCTGTTGTGAACGAAATTCGTTTTACATCATATGGCTGAGGTTTTCCTAGCAGATGTCTGAACAGATATGGATCACGACACTTTCACCTATAGGATGATCACTGGTAATATCTAAATACATGTAAGGTAGTCATTAAATGTCAATTATATTTCACTTTAAGGTAAAGCAAACATTTATACACGTATGGACTATGGTATAGTTGTTGTTATAACAAACTTTGCGACGGGGAATCTTAAGGGACCAAAGTCGTTTGACAGCACCACAAATGCCTAAGTATGGTAAACATTATGTTCTGCAAAGATTTGTGTGTAATGTGTATGGGATATTTCAATAATCACTAACTCTCACCTACTGAGAATATCACTCACCCCCACCTCCTATCCAAAGATTTCTTAACATCCACTGTTTTCTTTACTTACACTTTCAGGTTGATTTTCAATTTGATCTTATTTGATATGAGTCATTCCGCGGGAAGGGGGAAAAACGTAGCACAAATATGGGCAGAGTATCAATTCCTCCACGCAATAACCTAAATCAGTGTGTTTGATGAAGGTAGGCATTTTAAACCAAGGAAAAAACAACAGAAACTCCACAAGCCGCGCATTTGGCACGAATACAAGACCGTTATACAGACAACACTAATTGCTAAATTTACCCGCTGGCGCACCGAACATCGTCACAAGCGGAGATTTCAACGCAGTGACATCTAGACGGGCTCCTTCTCTTAGTTGACCAGTGTGTGTGAAATAGGAGGTTCAGATTGAAATAGACCAGACGGACTATCACAGTAGATAATTTTTGGAAGACGTATTGTGACAGTTTATCGTCTGCATTGGGAAAACCTTGACAGGTGGTAGATTACGAGGGGACATATTAGACAGTGCTTTTTAGGATATATCTTGTACTTTTGACACGTGGGATTGATTATGGTTTGTTGGAGTATTGTATTTCTCGTTGTTGAAAACAAACTACAGATAATCTGCTTGTGGATGTAGGTCAATTAAAGGATAAATGCTAAATGATTGATAGTGGAAAACAACTTTTTGCACTTTATAACAAAAGCCATAAAATAATTGTCGTCACTTTTCATGTGAAGAAAACTTTACAGGACAGCGGGGCGTCTTTTATCAATGGACATACTTAAGAAATGCAAATCTATTCAAGGAATGTCCATATATTAAACATGGTATAATTTATTAAGTGAGAACATGTGGAAAGCTTTTATTTGCAACATTGGGATATCCAAATTAAGCTTGTTTTCTTGTGCTTTTGATAATCAACCTCAAAGACTTTGCAATTCAAAAACCTCAGGCAGGATAACACACCAGCTGATAAATTCAATCTACTTAGCTCTGAGTTTTTCCAGGTTATTCATATTCTTAAATTTACATTGACCTCTCATTGTTATGAAATTTTGTTTACAAATGACAAGCGCTCACTATATAAGACCACTGAATACCAAGTAAATTGATCAATTGTCCATGTTTAAATAGGTCTCGTCACTGTTTAGAAAGCTTTTGGGATTAGCCTGAATGAATAAACATCACAGAATAATCATAACAAACCAAGTAAACCTTCATCCAGTTTTAAAAAGATGTTTAAAGTAGATATATTGGCAACAGACTACAACCGATAGCTCGTTAGAGTTCAAAACGCGGTATTTTTCCACATGAATAATATCTTGACATGAACTGATATATTGCATTCATTTGAGACACACATTTTACACTGCAGTCTAAATGATATCAATGAGTTATTAAAATAATGTTGATGATATCTGTGTGGCACAGTTTCATAAGCATTATCATTTCATCGTATGTGCTCATGAACATTATAGAATTACATAGATGGAAATATGATTATTTGTTATAACTTATTGGTTCACAGGTCAAATTGATTTAAAGATGAACATCATATTGTGGTTTTTTTACTGTCTCGGTTATAGACATTGGAGGTTCTTCTGATAAGTATCAGAGAATAAAACTGTTGTGTCAAATGAATCATCTTCTTGAAATCAATACATTTGTTTCAAATTGCTTTAGGAAATACGCGTTAATTTTCTAAACAGTTTTTCTGTCACTTCACGTAAAACTATTATTACTATTGCAATATTTTGGCAATAATGATTATGGTTTTCACAAGTACTTCCTTTATTCTAGTTACTATAATTATATCATAAAATACACAAGGAATCACATTTGTGATAAGTAGTCCATTCATTGGGAAGTCATTTAAGTCTTTAATGAACACGAAGAGAATAGAAATGTTCAATGTCACTAGCAATAACATTATAAATGATGAAAATTATGAAATAAACTATGAAATTCTATCTTAGATGACAATTAGTGAAGATACCAGTAAATATCTGGACATATCTTTTCACATTATGGAATTAAATGATAAGAAATATGGTATTTGTCATAAAATGTCTGAAAAGAAGTAAAGATTTTTTCCTCTGTGATATCACTGCACATACAAATCATACAACTTACGTGCAATAACAACATGGAAAACTTAAAATAAAGCACTATAAGATATGATGGCAAAATAGACAACAGCTCTGCATCATCAGAGACTTGTAGAGTACTTATAGACCCCAAACAACTCCTATAATTACCCCAACCCAAAATACATAAACATATATCATAGCACATGTACCTAGGAGGTCAAATGAGAGTATATTTTCAAAAATCGTTATCTTGTAAGCCCATATAGATGGTATCAAATTCTTCAGAATACGAAGTTGAACTTTGAGACAGATAATTATAACCATAGGATGTTTTGTGTTCTTTCAGATGATTTGATCATAACTTTATAAACTATAATTGTATGAGAAGAACGCTAAAGGTGACATAAGTTGGAATTGTGAGGCATGAGTTCATTTATATATTTGCTTATGTGTTGGACACCATACGTACGGAAAAAAGTGTGAGGATATTCATTATACTTAAACTCGGTGCAGTTTTACAAGTAAAAAGTTATATCTATGTTCGACCTTTCAATACATTCTAGGAAGATATCGATCTAGATAGAAATTTCTGTCTGGCATCGTGAATTTATCATTGTCATAGACAATAAATCTTTGAAAAGCTTTGATTTTCTGGAATAATTACACTTTTAAAGTGATAAAGGAGCTATAATAACAGAGGCATTCATTATCCAGCCCAAGGCTTTGGCAAAATATTGGGTAAAAGTGTATGTCATAAGTTTGTAACTTAAAGCTTACCATAATCAATAATATACAATTACCTGAAACCATGGATTGGCACCCATTTGGACTTCCAAATTGACAATTGTCATAAACAGTTGTAAAAGTGGCAAAATAACACAACTGAGGACATAGACATTGTGGAGTTGATGTATATTTTGATCCTTAAATCAAACAACATTGGATACAGAGTAAATTTAGTCTAGGTAAACACACAATACCTAAGATAGTGAGAGCCATTGCATTGTTTCTTTTGATACATATAAGGATTTGTAAAACACAAATAGATAATCAACATTGATTTTAGTGCGATCTAAGCGTATATTGTGGATTTGAGATGTACAGTAGATATACCGTATGTACTGGTATGGATAAATTCTTTGTGTAACATTTTGTAGTGTGATTTAACATTCACTGAAGAAATTTCGGCGCGCATTGCTGCTTGTAATTGACACATCACGTTATAAGCAGTTCCTTGCCTCTGTCAACATTAACAATCGCTAATGTGTTACCGATACATATAATTCAAGCACACACATTTGAAAGGAGCTTGAAATTATGTTTAATGGTTGAAAGAAGCTTACAACTCCATTTAGAAATATATCATTTACTCCTAAAAACACATTGCAAAAAAAACTTGTGAAGGATAAATGTGAGACATATGATAGACATAACAGACAAACACTAAAACAACAAAATGGCTGAAGTAGGCGATGATTTCAATAACAATGTGGCACTAACTGGTAAAACGGATAACATGGAGGAATGGGACAGCAGTGAGCTTGCTGTAGTCGAAAAGGTTATTGAGGATAGTGAAGGGATGCTCAATTCCCAACATAGTAATGGATATGATGATCAATATTATGATCAACAAGGATCGTATGAGGATGAGATGTACAGTGACATGATGACTGAGGATGATTCCACTGTGGTAGGAGAGAACCTCACGTGTGTCGACACCATGAGTAACCCGGATGATGGGATGTCAGATCTAGGGGATGAGTTCATCATCACCAGACGACCTGACGAGCTGTCCAATGGATACTATGCTGACAACTACCAAGGGAGTGGCAGTATCTTAGATGATAATATCTTTGGAGGTGGTGATGATTACCATCAGTTTGGGCAACCTAACAATGAAGGTCAGCAAGTGGTGTACCAGAGAAATGGAAGTGGCTCGCTGGCAGATGAGCTTGAGGGTGAGATGGAGTATTTTCGTTCAGCGGAACCTCCTCACATTGTGGAGGAGGTGGAGCAGCCTTTCGTGTTCAAGGGCTTATCAGAGCTGGCAGCCAAGCAGGGTTTGTCTGAGTTCACTCAGAAGAGGTTGGCTGAAATGGCTTCAAGAAGAGGCGCAGCGCATGCGCCAGCTTTTCTTTCCGGATCGCAACCTCAGCAGAATTTCGAATTTGATAGCCATAATGATCATTTGTATCAGCAACCAACCTACACGAGAGCCCCAACCAGATTTGAGAATGAATCATATGAAAATTCTGGTTTCATCGGAGATGGTTATGGTAACTCCTTTTCCAGGGAGCAGCCAACGAGAAGATCCTCTCGATTCATGAGAAACAGGCAACAAAAATCTCCAGAACCTCCGAAAGAGAGGTCGAGTTTCTCTGCGAGATACTTAGAAAAGAAGCAGCATCGTTTTCAGCGGAGTCACAGTGATTCCAAATTTTCGGGCCTCCCGCCTAAAGACCCGAGTTCGTCTTCCAGGCTTTCAGGCCTTGCAGCGAGAAAGGGTCTGAGGATTTTTCTTGGTCAAGAGCAGCAGGAGGAGCATAGGATGAGCCTATTTGATGAGTATATGGGAAGGAAAGGAGCTAATATAAATGGAGGAGGTGCTATTGGGCATAACTATGATGGTTATCACAAGGTGCGGAGCAGCAGTGTGGGATCGGAGCCCGGCGTGTACGGAGAGAACCACTACAACAGGTGGGCTTTTTGTTACTTTCATTCATGTTTAAATACCATCCATCATTTTTCTACATGTAATGTCTGTCATACTCTAATACAATGGCAGATCCAGGTTTTTAGAAAAGGGGGGACGCACTTCAGGGATTTCATGGGTGTCGTACGTGCAATCGATGGCAGATGTGTAAAAACCCCTATGAAAATGAAGTATTTTGTTGGGAAAAAGGGTGTGGGGGGGCCCTCCCTCCCCGGATCTGCCTGTGTAATATATTAAGATTAGTGCACATGAAAATAATTTGAATTTTGAATTAAAATTTGACACTTTGAATCAAAAATATAATTTGCATCCAATATCCAATATTTCATTTTCAAAAATTTAAAAAAGTGCCCTGACAAGTAAAAATGTTCGTATATACAAATTCAAAGCATGCAGTCAATTTGGCTGATCAGGAAATGTGTGTTAATTATAGTAGATAATTGTTGGTGACAAAATTATATAATGATTGACAAATAATTCTGTCAACTATACCACAGTACACATTGCTGGCCAAGTTTTCAAAGTTTACATAGTATCAGCAAATATGACATGAAATGTTTCAAAGTGACAGTAGCATAATAGAGAATGAGAATGCAGCAGCATGCACAAGACGCACTGTGGGTTACCCCTAGGAATACTCTATATAGGTTAATGGTTTTTCAATGGCTTTGATAGCAAACTTCGGATTACTCTGTACATTCAAACTAAATGAATCCATATTGAAGTAATATTTTATACAAAATGTGGACTCTACTGATGACATCTTCTGATATTGACAAATGAAAATTTAATGACATATTTCATGAAGTAATTCTTCAAATAATATAAATCCTTAAACTATGACATCATCACATCAATAGACATAGCAAAAATATCAAATTATATTATCCTCCATGTATCACTAACTTACTCTATGGTATGAACATGAAAAAATAGAAATGCAAAATATAATGAAAGAATGTCCATAATTAACACCTCAAAAGTGCATAGCAATTGTTATAGAGCAATAAATTTAATGCAAATGAACATTTGCTAATCACCAAACCAATCAAAGTAGAATGAATATTCCACGATTAAATAGATTTGTAGATACATGTATTACTATTTGCCCTTCGAAAGATTTCATTTCAAAGGTGTATGTATGTGTGTGTGGCCATTGGGGGTGGGGGTGTAGGGAATGTAAAATTGGATAGTCGTAGGGATATTATAGACCTGGATGTTTACATTCTGCTGTGCAGAAAATTTCACTGAGGACTAGGATAAAAAAGGAAATAAGGAAAAAGAGATGATAAATCATATAAAACAGTGTCAATTTATACATAAAACACTTATATTACCGAGATGTCCATTTTTCGATAAGCTCTTACCATAAGCTTTAGATCAGATTTGAAGCTAATATTGAATATTAAATTACATCAAATAAGTATGGATGGAAACCTTCAAGGTGCATGACACTGTGATCAAGTTTATCAAATACTTCTTTGTTTTTCCTGTGCATTAACTATAGGCTTGCATAGAACCTCAACAATTTGGGAATCTTTCCAACTCTCATTTATGATTCGGTTCTACTGTTGGTTTTGTTATGGACTGACTTATTATTAAAATTGATGATGTTATACATTGTACAAGTTTTGCTGATGCAAAATCTAAGAAAGGTAAAATATTTGCAAAATTGATATGATTTGAATTAATAGATATAATAAACTGGCACTTTACGCTACACAATTTTGTAGCTCGAATGGACGTTGTTTAGAATATTAGGCGTTTCCAGAAATGAAAGTATGTATCAATAATAAATAAAGACTACAGTAGAATAGATAATCAAACTTTTTCCCACATGTCATAGTTATCTGAACTATCAATTGCGCAGATCAATCACGCTTTGTTAGATAAAAACACATCTCTTTAAAATGTGTGAAGCATTTTGTTTGCATGGAAATTCACTTGACATGCAAGTTTAGGTTTTCCTCCTCCAGACCATATATAGTTCTCCACTTCATGTCACTTATCTTGTTTATAGACCAAGGGGATTTATTGACAAAACCATAAAACAACTGACAAACAATTGTGGAATTTCAGGGACTGACCATGACGCTCAGAATGATTGAACGTTTATAGGTGTTCATAGGCGTTATGTAATATCAATATCATATGGCTCAATTATAGCTAACGATGCTAATATGGGAGGAGCCGACAACATGTCACATGACCTGGTATATAAGCCTAAGTAAGTTTGAAAATCTAGCAAAAAAGATACTTGTAGCCCGGTACATTCACTATAGTCACAATTAGTTTTACCATTCAAAGAATGTCATAATGAATTTTTCTTTAACGTGGACACAATAAAACTTTGTTTTCTAGTCAAATTGCATACAAAAATTCTAAATCTTTCATTCTAAAATCAAAATTTCATCTTCAATATATCTGTGTTTCATTTCATGTGTCTTATGGGGAATGAAAGACGCCCCTAATTACACTAATTATGCTAATGAAAATGTCTTACAGTAAATCATTGTAGGATCTACTGTACTTATCACACATACTTCAGTCATGTTCATGTTTTTTTCTTTTAATTGTGCATAGATGTAATGCTAATATTCAAACTACCTTTGTTATATGCCAAGGATAGTATGGTACAGAGTATGGACTAATTATAAATAGAACTTCCTACCAACTTATTTCAACTCTTGTCCTCTACAATAGAAAGTCATTTGTAAATTCATTCCTTTTATGCAACAAGTGCTAATAAGATACTTATCAAATCAAGAGAATAATGAGTATTAGATTTATTTGCAGATTAATCTTTTTAAAATCAACATAAAACAGCAGGGGTAAAGAAAATATCAAGCATCCATTTTTCAAAGACATGTTAAAATGGTTGTGAAAACATCATGAAAGAAATAGGAAAATGTGAATGTACACATAAAACAACACTTAAATCCATCATGTGTTATATGTACAAGTCATCCAAGGCAAAATCTGCACAAACACTTCTATTATTGTTTTTCATTATTCATGTTATGTTCCAAAGTTTGTAATTATGACATTAAGAAATTTAATTCTTCTTCTTTTGAAGGGACAGTTTGATACAATTGACAATAAAAACTTTGGTAATACCCTTTAATACAATAGATTGAATAACATAATTGAGGGATAGACACAATTAAACTGTTAGCTATTAATGTAACTTTACAAAAATAGCAATTACCAACCATTAAAAGAAGAGACAGTTATCACCAGCATTGTGAGACCGCATATGGAATTATAGTTCTATATCACTAAGAATAGAGTTTGTACCCCCCTCATGATGCTGGTGCCCATGGTTATTACAATACATGCTCACAATCAGCATGAATTGTTATAGATTTCATTGAAGCAAATCTTATTCAACCAAGCCCCATTCATACACAATGAATACTGAATCTTGATGCCAAATATATTGGACAAATTACAAAACAGTACAAACTCTATTATACTACACGTACAATGACCAATTGGATAGCAGTGCACCATTATTTAATATGACAATAGATGATATATGTTTTGTCATTTGAGACATTGCCAATACAGAGTCTGCTTGAATGAAACCAGCGTGCCTCAGGCTTACACTTATTTTTAACATTTTCATCATGAGATTTTCATCAGTCGTCAAATTGCTTGTGAGTCAAAAGCAAGGATTTGTCAATAGATTTGTACATAATACATTACGGCCCATCTATGAGGCGCATATGATATTTTTGGGATTTTCTTTGTTGTGTTCTCAAACCCTATCCTGACTACATATGTCCAAGGTGCAAAGATTCTGCAAGGCCAATCAAGGAGGTCCTAGTAGGTGAACAGCTGTAACTGTCAGATGAAAACTGCATGGGGCAAATTTTGTGTGCTCCTGCCAGTCCTAACCAACAGGCACATGCCTTTATCCTTGAGAGGTAGAGTGTATTCCACCTGTGTACACACTGCTATGCTCCATGGATCTGAGACCAGCATCCTCCAGTACTGTAAATCGCCTGCGAAGAAATGACAGAGCTATGATCTGCTGGATGTGTGGTGTGAAGGCACACGATGATACCAGTGCTTTACAATACACAACAGAGATTTGTCCAACACAGAAAATCAAACAGAACAAGACAGAAAATCAGGGGCTCATTGTTGGTTATTATGTCTTTTTCTGTGATAGGAATTTAAAATTTAAAATAGACTGAAGAATAATTTCATCTAATTATTAAAGATTTTTCCAAAGTATAAAAGTTATTCTATGCTGTACATAAAATGATTTTTCCAACGCTTAAACACATGAGTGTCCTCTTCAGGGAAATACATTTTTTCAAATAATTAATCAAGAAATAGCCTAAAAACAATGACTAAACATTGAAAATATTATATCCAGAATGAAATATCTAAAGGTGTTGTAAGATAACATTTAATTTTATATTTCTAATAATAAATATCTATACAATGTATGTATTTGTTAAAAGTTGAATGTAATTTAATATATGACTATACATAGTTATGATTAGATTATTGATAATAAGTCATATAATGTAAGTCATATCAGGAGGTTGAATATTTGAAAAAATCAAATAGATTATGCTTTTATATGTGCATTATGACATATCAAAAATCATTGTAAACCCTTTTTTTTTCAACATGAACATATCCATAATATAAAATATGTGTGTAGCCTTATATTTAAAAATGAATAAGAACCTTAAATCTTTACACATAGTGTGGAAAATGAAAGTATGCAGCAGCTTGCTTTGTGTCCTTTTCACACTTTATCATAATGCTCACACCCAGTAAAACTAGTGGCACATCACTTAGTTCAATGTCACAGTGCTGGGGTGAATGCTAAAGATTTGGTAGTGAAAGTGTCCTGCCCACTTTTGACCCCTTGACACAGTTTAATATCAGTAATTTTCAATGTCCCGCCATGCCAAGGTCTACCTGACACACAGTGGCCAGACGACATGGGTTTAGCGAACATTGGGGATGGACAAGACAAATCACAATGATGTCTACAGTTGACATTGCTACAAGAAATTTGGCATGTGATTTCATGTTAAAAACAGAGCTTCCGACTTCTAACTCTGAGAGGGCATCCTGTACATGAAGTCAGTACAAGGACATCAAAGTGTTGCTTGGCAGACGACTGTTATGTACCATCCTTTTATTTAAAAAGAAATTAACCACAGCATTGTCATAATATAGTGGCCGAGCATTGTGGTAAAAAACAATTGCATTTACACTTAAAGGCATCACACCCTTAAAACAATAAGATGTAAAATTGAAATTAGAGTTGCCACACTCACTGATTCTACTAACATAATAATGATATCTGATCTATGAATAATATAAATCTAACATGTATTGTTCAAATTGGATCATTCCTTCACATGGTTATAGTTCATTAAAAGTTCAACTTGAAGCTACATTATTTTCAACAGGGGAAGCAATTACAATTCCTCAGTGAAATGAAATTGGGTGTTTTTTATGTATTGAATACAAACATCAATAATGCATCAAGTGAGACAGATAAGAGACCATTATAGGTGTGCTGGACTTTCAGTATTTTTATTTGTAAAAAAAACTTACGTACATCGAGGTACAGGTTATGTTTTATATTGTGTTAAGTTTAAAATTTAGTGATATCTCCTTTCATGGAAATATTTAATTGATGTAATTCTTCGAAGCAAATAAAGGCCACACAAATAAAATTCATATATCTGCATTTTCAAAGAAAGATTTCTGATTATCATGGTATTCCCGTTATAGGACTTTGATATCTTTTTTAATATTGGTCTGTGCATACATGTAATTGTCTATCGATGATTTCTTATCAGAATTTTCTTTATTTCTAGGTGTACTTATATAGAGGGGTATGTCAAAGACTAGACACTTAGAGACAAGACATACTGCAACGTTTTACTATTTGACACATATTTTTTTTTAATAACAGATTGATGTAAAGCTGGAATTTTAGCCAGAGTCAATATAAACATGGATGATTTTGATCTAACCTTAAATTTTTATCATTTATATTTTCTTTGGTGTTCTTTTCTGCTACGTTTTAATCCAATAATCAAAGTTTTTAAAAGTTTTGAAATGATTTTATTTAACTGTTTTTGAGACTAATGACTCCTTTTCAAAATAAAAAAACCCTCCTACATGTAAATAAAATATTTTCTGCATAACATATATGGTAGATTAATCAGTATGAATAAATTTTCTATTAACGAAATAAGTGATATATGTGTGTGATAATATGAATAATCGTACATGTATGTCAAATAAATATACTCAAAAATGATTAAGCATACATGTATTCATAATCACTTTGCTTTTAATGTTCTTATGATATTTCAATATTTGATACGCTCTTATCTATGTTATTATCAACAATCACAAAAAATCTGATAGCGAAAGTTCATATTATGATATGATATGCACCTGTGCATATGTTTATTTGGCATTCTTCTATTTATCTCTGACATCCTTAACTTTTAACGCTCAGAATCAAAGATTTATTATGGTTGGAAAGACATAAAATTAGCAAAAATTACGTTCTCACCATTTTGGGGGGTGAAAATTCAGATATTATGATAACAATGAATTACGTAGTACAGTTTATGTCAGTTAATGTTTGAGATGGCAACGAATCTAAACTAATGTTTTGTAACCCATAATTGTTAATGTGCAGGCAGAAGAGAGTTATTCACTCATCAATACGTACAATCTTATCTGATAACCAATAATGATGACACATGTTACCTTTCTTCAATCAAAATTTCTCCTATAAAATTTATTCTATATATCAATATTTCATTTTTGCATAAGCAAAATAGATTTAGTGCAACCTATTTAGTTTTGTAGATTAATTTGCATGCTTGCACCCTGAACAGTCTACTGAAACATCTAACAATGTGAAACTCTTTTTTTTATATGGAAATATTCATTTATTAAGAATAACAAAATAAAAAAAGTACCGGTATGCCTACAATGCAACATTTACCGTTTTTATTAATCACGTGCATGTACAGTAAAGGCAGTTTGTTCTTCATACTTTATATCAATTAGTCACACCAACATTACGTTCATCTAATTTAATTGGAATGTGTCATTTTCCTGACACACTTGGAAACATGACTTATTAGCCATCAGACTTTCGTTATTCATGCTAAGTTATTACTTTCTAGTATTTTTCAAACTACGGGGAACCAGCGCAGATGTATTATCTATTCATTTGATTTAGTAATGGTGGAAAAATACTATATATGGGACATACATGTATTAATTAATTGCATATCTTATAGATATCAGGAATGTAGATATGCATGTACTGCAAACGAATGCCGAAATGAACCCCATAGCAGGTACATTAGGTTGATAAAAACCGCATTGAAAATTGATCGCACATTTTTCACTATTTGTTTTTGGGAAATAAGCATTCATTAAATATGGGGAACATAAATCGTGGCATAAGTACAGGTTTCTACATTGATTGCGCTCACACAAAAATAAACAGAATTTACACCAATGTCGCCGCTGACACACTTTCACCAAGTGACCTGACCTTTTGGGTACAGGTATATCTTTTCTCGTCTAAGCTTCAAATCTCAAGAGCTTCAAACATCTATTCAAATGCTTTTAGGTATAATTTGATCGGATGGACGATAATGATGAAGCTTGTTATCTATCTTCAATTAAAATTTCACCTATCACAAAATGTATTGTATGTATATGAATATTTCCTTTTTTGTAAAGGCAAGATAAATATGATACATTATATTAAGTTTTAATAAGTATAAGTGTTGGTTGATTTGCATGCTTGCATTCTATACAGTCTAAGGGGTCATTCACAAATGACATCACCTCATTTTGGTCTTTTCTACACCCCTCCCTTGTCACCGATTGTCATCTTTGCAGCACCCCCCCCCCCCACTGTTAATTTACGTCATCTTTGCCCCCCCCATACCCCAATACCCCACCCCCATACCCCACCCCACACCACATGGTTTCGTGATGACTTTTAACATTGATTCAACTGTGCCGTTATATAAATACATTTGAATATATATGTCCATAATTTCATAATTTAGACATAATTTTACAAATGTATCTAGGACATAAAGCAAACATAGCAATGTGATTTCAATTAGTAGATATATCACAACACACTTAACATGTCAGAAAGTAAGATCAAACACTGTTAGATAACTACAACTTTTTTTCTAAAGGTCACATCACCCTAGTGCTAGACTCCCCCCCTCCCCCCGTCAACTTTTGTCATCTTTCGCTACCCCCCCACCCCCTGCTGGGTGACGTCATTTGTGAACGATCCCTAAATATATGAAGGCTCTTTTACTATGCTGAAATATTATTTTCATTAGCATTATAACGAAATCCAAACATCCTGTGTACAATCTTCAACCCCAATTCCTACATTTCATTATTGAATATTCTATATGATCTTACATGATAGTTAGAATATAAAATCTATTCATAAACATATTTTCTTAACACCTTTTTTTCAAACAAAAATTTCAATTGCATACAAAAAATATTTCACAGTGCAGTAGTTAATAAATCTCGCACATGATATATACCGGTATGTGTTTTCCAGTCCTTGCGGACGCATTTTCAAACTTCTCTCTCTCTCGACGTCAGAGAGAGAGAGAAGTTTGAAAATAAATCTAATACATGTACAATGGATATGTTTTGCCATTAGATCCAAAATAACCTTATTGAATTATCAAAAAAGATTTATAACCTCTCGGTATATGTATATTCATAACTGACCACTTATAGCTAATTATGCCAATACATTTTATGGATGATTGATTGAGTAAATTTTACTTCGTTATTTTTGTGATACAGTCTTAAGTGAGAGGAATTTCTTTGCAATAAAAGTTTCAACCATCAAGGGTCCAAGATTCCATAAAAAGTCATATGCATGGACACGTACCTTGATTGATCAACATAGACTTCTGGAAAAGGATAGCAGGATATCAAAGTAGACATCAGCAAATTCCTGAACCCTATATAAATTGTAAAAACTCATTTTACTGTGAGTCAACGGTGATCATGAATAATACAATATCAGTGGCTGGGGATAAATGATTTCAGCTGCATACCATAAGATGGAGATTTAAAAAACATATGAACTCCTTATTACTCTTCAACTTGATGCCTACTAATTGGTACAAATAACTCTACACATTATACGTATGATTTGGCCCCAATTCAGCTTTCATGCCCATAAGTAATGCAGCCTGAGTGAGTGAACGAAGCTCTTACCACCTCGTTCAGTCACTGATAGATTGATCCTTGGCAACTGGCCACAATCGTTTATTAGCCATGTAAATAGCATGTTAATGCACAGATAATGATACCTTAAAACAGTAAGAAGACCTTGAAGCATGAATATAAAACAAGAACCTGACAGCCCATGCACTGTGCTAAAGCGCAGGAAGGTAGCAAATTAACAGTGAAACCTCTAATTGAGACCACTCAGAATATGACCACAAGTGGTCTCAGTAGAGAAGTGGTCTCATTTAGAAAGGTTGAATTGGTCTCTTTTTGATGTTTTGGAACTGAAAAAAAGGCTTAACCCAGGGTATGAAATAGAGCCTACCCGGCGTCCCGGTGCTGGCTGATTTTGGCCCGGGCCAGCTGGTTTTAAAAGTTCATAGCCAAGTCAGCAGGTAACTTTTTGGGAGTTCTAAATATGAACATAATGAAGGGTCATACACTTTTTGCCAGGGCCAGCTACTTTTTATAGCTGCCGGTCCTGTGGTCCGTAAGCAAATTTTGATGAGTTTCATACCCTGCTTAATCGTTAATGTGGTCTCTTTATAGAGGTGGCAACAATTGGGGGTTGTGCTGTATGTAATTTGAAAATAAACATACATCATAAATTTGCATACCCACCTGCCTGCAAATATTTAACATAATCCGGCTTTATTAAGACACATTTACTGATAATTGACATATATTTTATATTGTTAAATTTGAAGGAATAAGTAATACATTGTTGTTACACAAAATTTGTCATACACTTGCGTATTGGCTATAATTAAAATATGTTCTTAGGTCTTGAAGTGAGGGCAGGTTGTAAATGTACGACTGTGCTTTAGTGGAGAGAATTCACCAGGGGCCTCTTGTTATTTGGTGCTTTTGTATAAAATAATTGCACACATACAAATTTGGCAAAATTTTGGGGCTCGATCTTCACTTCTACATTTCCCATTATGTCGTTTGTAAAGTGAAGCTCTCTTTCACAGACACCTGCCTTACATGGACACTTTTCACTTTTTCCAAATGTGCCCTCATAAGACAGGCTCTATTGTATTAAAGGACAAATCAAGATATTATGATGTAAAATTTCAGTTTTCATAGTGCTTGATTGAAATGTTTTTAAGTAAAATTTGAAATGGTCGCATACAAAAAAAACCCGTTTTGATATTAGCTTCAATTTTCATATTCGTACATGAACTTCCAATTTAAATATGATTGAAAATATTGCTAAATACCTAGCATGTATGGATAGTTAGGATAATGACAGATCATAATTACGATCAATAAGCAGGTTTTGACCCTAGATTGAAAAATAAAAGGGTTGGAAATTATTGGTATGAATGAATCGCAAGTCTCTCCATTACAGAACTTAAAATCATGTGTATCACAAGTGTCAAAACTAATGACGTTTTGTTGGTATATCTTGATAAATATCTTTAGAAGATGGTTGAATGTTTTACATCTAAAATTCGTAATTGTCATGCAATATATATTGTTTGGTGGCTTGAAAGGCCATCCAAAATCAATATTTCTGAAGGTTGATGTCAAAATTTATTACTTTTTATGAACAAAACTGTGATAAAGTCGATCAGATATGTGCTTGATAGGGAGAAGTGAAACATCATGAAAGTTGATGGCTTCTTGTGCAGCTATTTCTCCTCTATTTTTTAAAAAGCTTATCTTTCTTGCTCAGCTTTCTTGAGTCTCATGTAATCTTCTCCATCCTGTCCTAACCGCGACTCTGAGGCTGGATTGCTCAGCTACTATGATCGTATCTTAAACTATGCATGTTATTAAAAGGGAAAAATGTACAAAGTGAAAAGCAATTTTAGTTGAAAAAGGGCGAAAAAAAGAGTAGTCCTTTGAGCAATTGACAAACATCCATTGATCGTTACTTGCAAACAAAGAGTAGACTAATAAAATTGCAAAATTACTAAGCTATCTCTAAGCAATTAAACCATTTATGACCCAAGATTGTCATTAGCCTAAGAATAAGTTTCTTAAAAATACCAAAATAGGACAATGAAACAGCGTTCAATGGGTAGCTACCAATAACACAACATTAAACCGACCATTAATTGGATGAAAATCAGCTATGAATGGGAGTGAAGTGTTAGCGTTTAATATGCCTATATAAATGTGCAGAATTAAAATATAGCATGTCAATTAACAAAAAAGAGCTAAAAAAAATTAGTGTTTTATATATCGACAAAGAAGACTGGAGAACTTACTTTCAAAGCAATTTGACCATACCTGTTGCACAGAAGCCTAAATATTTGATTGGGCTATTTGGACATGAAGAGAACAAGACAATTTAGACTTATCAAACCAGGGTTCAGTTGTTGAAATACATGATATATTGTAATGCTTACATAATTGTTGGGAATCTGAATTTGCAATTTTTATGATTGTGTGAAAAGGAGTTTAATGTACAAACATAGAATGGATTATTTGATACCATCAATGTAAGTTTTATTTCCCATTTATATTTTGCTTTTACATATTTAAAATGTTCAGGTGTGGAGGTGCTAGCTGATATGAGTACACTGAGCTTTCTTTCTGCATACATATTGCCATGAGTTAATCACTCATCGTACATAAGTATTTTTTCATGTGAGGTATATTTGTGATAAAAATGATATGAAATATTGAAACAATGTGCAAATTAAATGATATCAAATTTCAAGAAGTAAAAGTGTAACTTGAGAAAAAATAATTGAAATATTGCACATACATCTATCGCAATTCAATAATGTACATGTAACTTTTATTATCACTTATTTAACATGGACGTATATTTTCAATATTGATGCCTACAAGATGAGGTTGTGGATCTGGGCGCAGAGAGATATTGTTTTTGGTAACTGCTCAAATTGTTTTGATTGCTTCCCGGTGTTGTGTGGTATTGTACTTTTTTTTTTCTTTTTTTTTTGAAACTAAAGGAAATAATTTTACTGAAGCACTTTTTGTGTTTTGATGTGTTAAATACCTGGGGTTAAATATCTGTTAAGATCTTCAGAGACGTATATAAGAAAGGTTCGCGAGGCTTCAGCCAATCAATGTTGGAACGGACAATAAATGGATATACTGGTAGATGCGATCGCCAGAATCTCGACATACATCAGTCTCATCGCGTCACTAAAATATACGTGTGACAAGACTTTGACGTATGTCTGAACTCTGGCGACTGCATCTACCTAAAAGTTTATATAAGATCACTTGTTTCAATTTTACTCCAGGTTATTTCCAGTGACATGCTCATTCGGTTTGATGTGGGCGGCACTTAAAAGAACCTATAACAATGAGGTTTAATTTTCTAGAAGAGTCATCAGGGTTTTTGAAACTTGTCTCTGAAATATTTGAAGTTTCCATATAAAATATTAATTTTTGCTCTATTGTGTAATAGTATGAAGTTCAGCACACCCTGGTACAAATTGGTTTGTGTTTTGGCAATTGATATATTTGTAGATGTGGGACTTCAAGGTGAGGATGATTTGTCATTCGTTGATAAAGAAGAACATATTTATAGTTACATTACACATGACAAATATTCTTGAACTGAATAAGGTTTCTTGTTGCATTGCTGAACTCCAATATAAATACAATGTCACTTAAAAATGGAAAGAATGGGAAACCTGTTGTTCTAAGTACATTTTTTATGTAAGGAAGTTAGACTTAAGAAAAATAGTCATAGAGAGGCAGTCTATTTACAGAGGTTATACTGCAGTCAAAGGTCTAAAATCGTAATACATATACATTTGTACATGGAACTTATCCAACAATCCATGATAATATTTTTAGATTTTTGCTTGTGCATGATCAAATTAACATTTGAGTTCTATATAATACCAATAACACTTGAAATTTTATTTGCATGAGTTCATATTTATGTAATTTGATCATTACATAAATATAGTGACACTTATTCAATACCACAGCTGGAAGGGACAGATTCTTTAAGCAAAGAATCCACTATCAAACCCATAATACTCGGTCAACAAAACAAAACTTGATAGATTTTTACCAATTGTTTTCAATAAGTGTGAACATCCTAAAGACCATAAAACCCCGGCATAAAAACGCACTATGAGACCTGGAGGAAATTCTTCAAAAAGGCTAATAATCAATTATAGGTGTGAGAATAAATGACCACATCATTTTGTGATCTGTGAAGGAGAAAACCTTGAAATGTTGGGGTTGGTGAACTTATCCATTAAGTTGCATAAAAACAATAGTTCTAGGGGCAAATTCTCCATGGGAAATATCACTTCTAATATTGACACCAATACATTTTCACCATTATTGTAATTAATAATAATACACCTAATTTCTATTTTTACTATAACCTACATGATGATTAATTTTATTTGAAATTATGTTGATTTTATGGACTTAAGAATGTATGATATGCACGTAAGTCATTAGACAGGTATACAAGGACTACCTGGTATATCAAATAGTCTCTGGGGACATTTGAATTCATGGCCTTACAGCACCAAATTGCCTCGGTTAGCACTTATATATAATTCCAGCCTTTTTTTATTATAAACTGCAGAAGGATGGTTTATCATAGGTTACTAGATTTTACAATATTTATATTTTTCACACTCTTTTCATTTCACATTTGTAACAAATGGAGCCAGTAGAAACCACCCAACAAAAACCTATCAGTGATTTAAAACAATAATACAAATTACTGGTATCTTTGTAGACTACAACCCCTGTACCAATCATAATCTGTGATTATATGTGATATTATATTCCTATTGTGATTGTACATGTTGTTCTGAATAAACCCAATCTAATCTCAGGGCTGCCAACCCCTTAATAGCCATTTCCGTACTCAGGATGCCAGCAATTAGTATTTTAGGGGTATTCTGTGGTGGAACGGCAAACGGCCTACAAAAATACTGGGTGTAAAAAGAAATCCATAAGCGCAGAATTGATATGTATGTATTTCTGGTGTAATGTAACCAATATTCAGGGCTTTTAACACCAATCACAAATATCTATGTTGCGGTGCAGATCCTGTGCTTTTACTTCATAAAAAGTAATTATTTATGAGAAATACACAAAGTGGGGAAATCTGTATTTTGAAGGTAGAATTAGTATTTGGGTATTTTGGGTCGAAAATCTGTATTAATACCGGGCATATCTACTACTTGGCAGCCCTGTAATCTAGTACAGAGAATTTCAATCTACACCCCAGGGCACTTAGATGGTCATGAGCAGTCACTAGGATCCAGCACTCATACATGTACACTATAAATATTTTGAATTCATTTGACAAAAACTACTACCAAAAATATGCAACAATATTCTTATTGTGTTGCCTATAACAATAGCTTTCTCAGTAATAGACATTTTTCTTTTGTTGGTATAGAATTTCACATCAACAAGCAGCTCGAAGGTGGTTGTTTTTATCTGTTGGCTCTAGTTAGCAATTTGTGATTTTGTGGAGATGACACTTGCGCTAAAGTAAGATTGATCATCAAATTATTACACGTGATGTGAAACTGAATCAATTGGAAATCTGATTAGGAGGCTATTTTGTTTATTATAGGCTGATAAATGGGAAATTACTTAACACATTTTAGATTGCTAAAAAAACACCATTACATTTCTTTCAAATAATATCTTACACTATAAAGCAGTTATTACAATATATTAATTAATGTACTCTTAAAATGAAATTGAAATATATTAGAAATCTGATCTCACAAATAAGTAAAAATACCACTGTAACAAGCATGTATGCAAAATTATTGCTGTAACTTATAGTTGGAACAATACAATCTTATTTTATATCTATTTTTTGCAGTTCACACTATGCATTTTGAACAGAGATATATAATCTTAACACTTATTAACTCATATGTACGCATCTAAATGTATATATATAAAACAGAAAATTCTCAAAACTCTTGTTTTTTTCCCCAATTTACTGGTTTAATAATAGTGCATAATGTACGTGCATTTGTTTCCTGCAAGAATTACCCAAACATATTCTTAATCTATTACAAATAAATATATGAAGAGGTAGAAAATAAGTATGTTCATTTCTTTTGTTTTATTTATTCATATGACTCCAATTTTGTTATTAAGACATTGTATTTGCCGAGACAAAATCAATTATATAATTTTGTTAAATATGGCACTTGTTGATTCTGGCTCCATAATGTCATGTTGAACATCAGATGTGCATTTCAAAATATATATATATATCACCTTGTGCACAGCATCAAAGTGTAAGATCATATATTAAAAGACATACAATACAATTTATTCATAATTAGACCAGTTTATTTACTAAGTACAAATATGCTGAAATACCTTGAAATTTTCTTGTGGTAAAATTTTCATGTTTTTGAAAACTACAGACTTAAATGGCAGCGATATTAGATCAAAATGCAAAATCTAATAGCTGCGAAATATTCTAGTTTTACAGCATATTCTTCATAATTCCACCTTAATACATCTTGTAAAAAAAGAACTTCAAAACTGAAGAGTTCAATCTCCTTGAACTACCAAAAAATAGTGATTCAAATATACTCATGTTCAAAAAAAAAATTCCATAACCTTTCATCATTCACATAAAAAAAGGTCACTATTCATGATTTACTGTTCCCATCACATACATATTGTTTCCATGATTTATGACCAAAGACAACTGCATCAGCAGATAGGATATTCATTTGAAAGGGGTAAAGAATGAATGAAACAAAGACGGAATGAAATCATTAAATATCAATGATACGAATTATGCCATATCAATTTAATGCTGTTTTAAGAAAAAACTCAAAATATAGACTCTGATGATATCAAGTTTGTGGTACAGGACAAATGCTTAATGTCTGCGTTTTTACCTTCTTTCATTCATTCTTTCTTTCATTAATCATTATTAATTTTTTCAAAGTAAAAAGATCCAATCCATTGATGCACTTGCCTTTGCTCATGACCGTGCAATATCCACCACCAGTCAATATTAGTTTGGTTTCTCCTGTTTCGCCGCTGCACTCTCCCCCGCACTATTACCACTGCTAGCACCACTTTTCCCACTTGTGCG
The DNA here is from genome assembly GCA_019095985.1 of Streblospio benedicti. Lineage (NCBI taxonomy): Eukaryota > Metazoa > Annelida > Polychaeta > Spionida > Spionidae > Streblospio > Streblospio benedicti. Next base: position 26,912,462 of record CM032664.1, on the reverse strand, counting down.
AAACTGCAGCTCCGAGGCAAGAATTGGGTAATGGTTGACATTCACCTTGGTGGGGTTCTCCTTGGATGCTGCAGTCCTCACAGCCTGAGCCGTGGACATCAGAGCTCTGACTGATGGAGACTGAGGTGGCTGGGGAGCAGACGACAGTACATATTGCGGGGGATTCTCTGCAAACGTGGTACCGCTAACGTGAGAACTTACATCCATCGAAACCATTGTTCCTGCCGCACACTCAGTCATTATCACAGAGGAGACGGCTGCTGTTTCTGCCTGAGAAATATGTGCACCTACGGGTAGCGTCCCTAACCCGGCAGAGGTTTGAATGGGCGCCAGCAGCACCTGAGATGAGTTATTTGTGGATGACGCAGACGGTATCACTTCCAGCACTTTAAAGTCCTGCGTTCCAATCCTGAATATTTGTGACACTGCATCCAATCCACCCATAGCACTCACTTGTAACTGGACCCCACTTGTGGTATCTGCACCACTTAGTGATACAAGTTGGAACGGTGAAGGATATGCAGTACTGACAGAGGCTATTGCTGCAGCTTGTTTTTGTGGAGAGCTCTCTTCAGTTTTAATGGCTTCATGACTCACCATCGGGCTACTAGAATCTTCAAACGACGATGTATGGACCTCAGCTTTGAGTTCTGGGGAACTTGGACTATACGAAGTTGACATTGAAGGTGGGTAATTCAAAGCCGCTGGGGAAGTATTACAAGGTGAAAATTTCATCTTTACATCACCAGCTGACAATGGATGTTCTTTATGGTCAGATATTTGATCATCACTTGTGCAGGGTCCAGTGGTGGCCTCTTCCGGTATCAAGACCTGGCAGTTTTTCGCTTCCTCCTCAAGCCTTTTCTCTTCCTCTAAGTTTTTTCTGACCCTCTCCTGACATCTCGCGGCGACTTTGGCCTGTGCTTGTCGCAGAAAGTCTTGCACTTCTTGTGAGTTTCGCATTAACTCCTAAAACATAAAATTGGTAAACTTTTGTTGAGCATTACAAAATCGTGAAACACTTTGCAATGAATAGTCACATGCAAGATCCAATTATGTGAACCAATTTATGAAAAAATATCATATTTAAACTCTATACTGCGCAGACATTATTTCAATCATACCACCCATTGTATGACTGGTAATATTAGCATTATTTCTCATTTAGCACAGAAAATTAAGGCCAGAAAGTATGAATTAAACTAAACTAACTTAACAACAGAGCTAAGCAAAGATAAGCCACGATGCTTTCTAAAATGGCAGCCAAAAGTGAAATTCTATCCTATGTTCATAACATCTTCATGTCATGTCAATCATGTGTCTTACAAATGATGGACAAATCAGTTCACATCTTAGATATCTAATACGATAACACCAAACTGTTAGTGTCTGCACACACTGATTGCTGTGATCTAAATTGTGGCATGAAAATTGATGGTATTATAACGAGTCCTTGCCTCTGTAAAATTTAATACATATATTTACCCAGAGGAAGCATTGACATGAGTTTTTTTAAACTATAATTCCATAGATTTCATAAGTAAATCTCAAATTCGCTATCAGAATTTGACCAATACAAACACCTCTGTGCTACGTTGGTACCAAGGGTTTCAGACAGGACACTCCGCCGATGTAAGTTAGTAATACATGAGTATTAATAATTTAATTATATGCATGTAATACAAGCAACATGCAAAAGTTGGTTGGAGTCCAGGCAGCGACAAAATGGGCAACAATTAACAGAAGTCATTATTTCTCTTAGCTCATGTTGACATTTTAAGTATCTACTAATTCACTTAAGTATAAATTAACTTTAAATATACATGTTGGTAGTACTGATTTTATTTAATAATGCTCAGCCAAATAAAAATTGTTCTGTAAATGCTAGTATTGATAAATGATGCCTTTTCCGGTGTAAGTAAAATAGTACTTATATTTTCAACATATATATTTTACTTTGAAATCAAGAAGAAAATGCCATGCTGTCATGTTTACTAAAACAGGCTGTCACGTGAACATTGCATTAACAAATGATTATCGCTAGACGTTCATGTTGTTTCAACGTCAGACGTCACATTTACCATAGGTAAGATTGGCGGCTTTTTACGTGCACCGTGCAAGTTACGTCTGATGAAAATCATTCTGTTTACATTTCTCGCCTTCACATGTTTGGCCAACTTCATATGTGGCCTTTTACGGCTGGGTATTTAGATAGCTCCAGTTATTCTCTTAGCGTCGTTTTAATGATACAAAAGTTTAGAATGCACAAAGCAGATCATATCGCTTCTATAAAAGCATACTTGTTCGGCCATTGAGCATAACCCTTTAATCAATTCCATTTTCATATCAGAGACATGAAAATGTATGTGGCATTTTACACTTAATAGCTGCAAAAGTTTAACTCACCAGTCTCTTGACTTTGAGCACCTCTTCCAGAAGGCTGTCTTCAGTCATCTCTCTCCCCTCAGCAGCTCTCTGTTCCCCAGCCTCAACCTACAACACAAACAAACAGGGTACAAAAAGTCCACAACACTCTTTCTGGTCAGACTATTTCTGAAAGTTGGAAGGAATAATTATATATGGCTTAACCACAATCAGCAAGTCACCAACAATAGTCTAAGTGGTCTTCTTAATTGCAAGATGAATATGATGATCATTTTTACGATAAAAGAAATGATCAGAGATTGAAAACAATCTAAATGTTATATAAAATCATGTTAGGAAAACTTAAGTGATTGAATCATGATTGATTTGTTGGCATGTTGCCACTGCGAAGTGGTCATGATTCTTCTTTTTTTTAATTAACTTGTATGTTCTACCACAACACCCCAAAATTGATGTTTATTTAGCATAAAAATAAGCCCATTATATTATTCTTTCTGTGCCACTTTTTGTTTACATACAGATAGGTTTGAGTTCATATAAATAGGGGTATTGTACAAAAATTTCAATTCAAGAGTGTTGCTACTTTGAAACTAAAATACAAATTATCAGAAACCCATAATAGCACTTCAGTTTCTGAGATTATTGAATGAATGTTTATTTGTGTTGGGTTCCATTATTCAAATTCATTATAAACTAAATAGATACCTTTTCTCTATTTAGTAGAACCCGTGTTATTTTCTCTGAAATCTATTCACAATTGCCCAGTCACATAACATTGATGTTCACTACTAAGAACATAATTACCACATATTCATCCTAATGTCCACTAAGAATAGCATTAAACTGACCCACAAACCTTGTTCCCACCAAATTAGGCTATGTTAATCTTAAAATTGAGACTAGCTCTATCTGCAAAAAAAATGCTTCAGAATATGTATGAAGCATTTTAAGTAATCCTTTTGTAAAACCATTACCAATAATGATTTTAACAGCCTCTGCTTTTCCTGCCAAGAGACTTGGACCCTAATACCAGGACAGTCAGTCAGTCATAATCAGGACAGTCTTGAAAATTGTGTATTATGCATGTGATGTATTAAAAATGTCATTTTAAATGCCTTGATCAGAAATCTTCCCAAAACTTGCAACATCACAAGTAAGAAATATCACACTAAATGACCTAAAATTACTTCTTCAAGAAATACCTTTGACGCAAAAAATCTTCTCAACTATCATTGATTTAGAAGATATGCAGAAATTTTGCTGACAATGTGGTCAGCCATTATTGTTACAGGTACAAGGCCCTATTTTGATTACAAGTACATGTACAGGGCGGTTCCGAACCGTGTAAATAGAAGTAATTGCTAAGTTTATAGCGATGATTTTAGATTATAAAAAGGTGCTTTTGTTTTAAGTTTAGACTGTATATATTATATAGAATATATACTTGAGATATGCCTGTTGGCAACCTTCGCCGAAATCTAATACATCACAGAAGATGTTTTGACAATTTGTCTATGGTTCTACAAAGTAAAATAAAGTTACAGCAGACATCAAAAAATACAAACTGCTGAAGGGACCAATCAGCTACAAATTCATCATACATGGTAAAAACAATGCCTTTCAGAAGTTTAGAAATGTAATTATTTCACATTTTTACATAACTTTAGCAACAATCGAACGCATTAAAAGTATATCAATAATCTGAATAGAAATAAATAGCCATGAGCAAAATATTAAATTACAATAAATTGCCTCTTTTACAATGATATGTGATGTTCATGTCATTAGCAGAGACTACTCTTTTCAAGTTCTCACCATGTTAATTTGCTGTAGGGGATCAAAATCTCATTACAATGTAAAATCAAATGCTATTGTGAAGTAACAGTCATGTGAAATTATATACATGCACACAAATGTACAGTTTACAACAGTTCAGGATGAGGTGCTTGACTCAGTTACCGTAAAATGCTGAATAAATACATTTTAGACAGAAATCTATTTTTTCACTGGGTCTTCATTAAATGGCTGGTGACTATTTTGTCTGCCATTAAAACATTTTTTGGTAAAATTATTAACAAAATCATGACACAAACAACGTTGAAAACAAAATGGGATCACAAATATTGAGTCTTCTTAAGTGATAATCATCAGCCAGTGACGTAGTTCGCGAGTGATGATAAAATGCATGTTTCTGTTGAGATTAATACAGGGGTATATATGCATGCCCACCCCCTGGTACACCCGAAAGATATCCTGATAATCACCTGTAGCTATTTAACAACCATTCCTTAAGTCTTATGTTAGCTGACTACTTTATAATACTACTTGTATACTGCATATGGAATTAAATATTGGCCTACATAATAGCCTAATATTTCACAGAACAAAAGTATATGCATTGTGCAATACAAACACATTGGACAACTTCAATATTTCTTCCACTTTTTCCCAGCTACATGACAACAGGCCCTTTCTCTCACATTCTCTGCGGTGGAAGCTAACGAGAGCCACAATGCAACCTTCTGTGGTTCTGACACCTGATAATTGTTGAGAATATTTTTTTCCCCGTAATAATGAATAAGAACAAAATCTTCTTTCTTAGGAAATTTACCAGTCAAGCTGATCATTGAGTGCTTTTGACAATGTCATCTTTTATGTCTTATCAGGCTTTGTCTGGTTTAAGGAACAATGAGATATTAATTTTAAAACAGGATTTATCTTGGAAGACATACATTCTCGTTATATTTCATCTTATACAGTTGTATAAATCTTTTTCTAAAAATGAGATTGAACAAACTTACCCGCTATAATTTAATAACATGATCAAAATTGCATAAAAATTATACAAACTTAATCCATATAAAAAATCAAACATTAACCCTCTTATAGTACAAAACAGCTGTCACAAGAATAAGAAAGGAAAATACCAAACTAACAAAATGAATAATTCATTAGTAATTTTGAAGAAATGATGGTATTACGACCTCATGAATTTATGACCAAGAATCTTTGTGCACTGCAGTGCATGAAAAAAGCAAGACTATTATTCTACTCAATGAGCTGCAAAGGCAAAATGAATGCATGATTCTCCCCAAACACATGGACACAGTGCATCACTTGCTGACTTAAGCAAGAATAAATATGTATACAATATAGTGAAAGTTAATTCAGCAATGATTTGACTTGGATAAACAGTCTACTTACTGTAAGATATTTTTTGTCATTATTTTTTGAAGTAATTTTCAAATCAATGTAGTCAAAATTCAATACATGGATATGAAATGTGAACAAATGATATAATTTTTAAAATGCTTTATGTAGAATACAATTGTGCTGGTTGAAAGAAAGTTGGCACGTCTGTGTTAAGGTGGAAAAGTCAAGTCACAATGTGCTCTGTATTGTGTAGCCTTCAGCAAATAGTTGACAACTTTTTGAGTTTTATACTTTGAAAATGTCACACAGCCAAAATTTGAACCATTTGCAAATTTTAGAAAACTTCAAAATGTCATCAAGCCAACTTTAAAACATTTTACAAAATTTAGAAACAATGGAACATAGCAACTATGTTTTATAAATTTTTTTCCATGTAATTTGCCACTGGTGTGTATCTATTGTTCATTGAATATTTATACATAAATCAGTGTTTTATTTAATTAATAAAAACAAACAACACCATGAGATTGACATGAGGCACTGAAAAGAAACCGAGGTTTTAAAAATGATTGTTGATCAGATGTTTATCAGAGGTCATTATGAAACTACACTTCTATAAATTATTTCTTTTTCTGCCAAATCGATTATTGAATACTTAATGATTACTAGGTCATCTGATCAAATCATATTTAACCGAAATACATTTTATTACTTTGCCATACATAAGCACACAGCGATATAACCTAATGGTTTAAGGTCAAATTTAGAGGACACATAGCAAGTTAAATTGAAATCAATACACACTGTATAATGTACTCTCAATCTCTCATAAAAATCAAAATGCTTTGAACAAAAACAAAAATTCCAAGATAAAATCAACCAGAATGAGTCAGTAATAAATGGGACAAAAAGAAAGAAAATTGACTCATCATTTCGAGTCATTTCTCAAAACAGCCATAATTGTGTCATTTTGTAATCATGCAACAAAAGAATATCACAGTCGAACGAGTCAACAACAGCACAAACTTTTCTGGACATGCAATCAATAATAGATAACACAATATATTTCCAATTTTGACAGATTTAAAAAAAAAAAAAATCGTTATATATAAAAAGTAACCACTTTGACTGGTGCACTGTACATAAATTTTAATAAAACACCAACAAACTTCGGCGCATAATGTATCTTACAAAAACTACAAAGAACAAGAACATTATGACTGCTATAAGGTGTCAACATTTGTTTGGAGTTCATTATGTACCACACAGCATTCCTTCCAAGATTATTTTGTGACAAACAGAACAATTACCTGTTCAGTTTCAAAACCATTTACCACATGAGAATGGCTGATTATTCTGCAATTTTGAGTTTTTTGGGGGTAGGGGGGCATTGCTCTCTGTCATCTTTGTGCTGGGCAAGAGTTTTTGTTTAGGAAATTTTAAGTGACTAAACTGATGAAAATGTTGTCTGGTGGTTATCAAAACAAGAGACATTGGATGGTTAGACATTAGTGCAATCTTTCTACATATGCACTTCTTACAATTCAATACAATATTACATGTATATGTTTATGTGAACAAATTTACACCCAGTTATATTTTTCCTATTGCTACATTAAAAAGATTGACTTACATTTAAAATGTAGCATAGATTATGTGGATCTTATTCGATACATGTATACAAGACTTTTTACAACCCAATCTTACATATGTTCATTTGCATATCTTTATTGGCTTAGCTACACAGAAAAAATAAGGCTATCAACATAATCAACACTGGCGGTCTGGTTCAGACTGCTAATTCATATTATGTAATTTGGGGGGCAACGACAGATCAGACATTCCCATCAGCAAAAAATGCATGATAAATGATACACGCACTTAGTTCACAATGTTGTTTGCATTCAAACTTTGTAGCTACCTGTTAACCATATGAGATGCTTTGATACTAATATACAATTTTGTGTGCAGTCTGTGTTATTGTAAAAATGAAGAAGCACTTTACATTGAGTAAAACAGATGGTGATAAATATTGATGATTCAATTGTAGATATTTCAAGACCTACACTCAGAGAAATTCTTAATGTATTAAATATAATCTCCAAAGACTAAGTGCATGACTGTTAAAATAAATGAGGACTATAAACAAGAACCAGGCATTGGTATGTTGTCAAGCATACCATCAATGGAACATCCAATTACAATCTACGTCAGTACGGTATCCGATGGGTTTAATCTATCCACATTGACATGCTTAAAGTATCTGCTGACATAACGATGACAGTCCAAACTATTACAAAACAATGTTGGAATTCTTACTGGGGGTAACTTAGATTACACAGATTGAAACTGAAGCTGATACTTGGCCTTACCTGGCATAAGTCCCCATTTCATATTACATAAACAGCATGCTTGAAATGAAGCCAGCCAAATTGAATATCAATGGTATTATTTGCACTTGTGTTCTAGTTATGATTGTAATTCAGTAAAAAAAAATCCAATGGAATATTTGGAAAAGATTTGAACCCATGTATTTTGCACATTAAAGTACAGAACACTTTTGTCCAAGCGGCGATTATTGAAGTTTTAAGTAACTATATACATGCACAGTACTCATTGCGTAGAAGAGACACCTTTTCCCCCCTGATTCTTAGGAATTCTAAACAAATTTGCGAAGGTAAGAGAATTGCTAATACAATGTAATAAAACATGTAGTAATATGTACTGAAAATTCGGAAGTTATCCCCAAACAGAATTATTTCGATAATAAATACGACTGATTCTGAAAAGGTTCTCTTCTTTACAGTCTGTTTTCGCCTGTCATGATTTTCGCCGAATGTTTTTGTATTTCTTGGAATAATTCAGTTGAAATAGAAAAATAAACATCATAACTAATGGATAATCTTTAGATGAGAGAACACACAGTTTATTTTACAACTTTATGGCAAAAGCAGAAAAAATGTGCATAATTAAAGGATTAGTAATGGGTGGTCATTCTGAAATTCAGAAAAATTTATCTTTTCCAATGAAATTTTTCTTTTTCCACATTAAGTTTTCGCTTAAAATGTAAGAAGAGAATTTCTTTGGAATCATCATTTCCCATTGACAGTAAAATGCGAATTTTGACGAATAAATCATACAAAAAAACGAACAAAAATAGGGATCCCTAATACACAATTTATACTGTAATATAGATTATCTAGAGCCTGGCGAAAACAATGTAAATAATTAGGTTACAGGATTTTTTTTTTATTTCATCTGACAATATACACGATACCAAACCAAAGATGAATGTTTGCTACCTTATTCCTTGTCAGCTTCTGACTACTCTTCATTCCATTCCCTGAATCACTTGATCGCTTTCGATTTCTCCCCATTTCTCATCTACAAATAGCAATGTTTATCAATCCATATTAACGGTACAAGGGCATCAATCTCTGTTGGGAGTATATAACATGCATGTTGTTGCAATGTTATAATATTCATATTTGTACAAAAAATTACTAATATATTAGACAGATGAATGATTTAATCTAAATATACCCCCAGTACCCAACACTGTTGACTTGTAATGGCTTGAATATACATGTATATGGCAAATAAGGTAGCAGATGTTTCATATTTGTACAAAAAATTACTAATATATTAGAAAGTTGAATGATTTAATCTAAATATACCCCCAGTACCCAACAACGTTGACTTGTAATTGCTTGAATAGACATTTATATGGCAAATAAGGTAGCAGATGTTTCATATTTGTACAAAAAATTACTAATATATTAGAAAGTTAAATGATTTAAATTTAAATATACCCTCGGTACGCAAAAATGTTAACTTGTAATGTCTTGACTGATGAAGACAAGAGAATTGCAGGATACAATAGTTTGCAATTTGGTGGAAGGGGGGGGGGGGGGTCGTCAAAATCAGCTTGTAACAATTGATATTTCATATCCTGCTACCTTAGAAAAACCTACAATGGCATGTTTATTGGCCAGAAAAAATGTAGGTCTGTCTATGTAACTACACCAATGGTTATCAGTCATAAAAATATCATATTTCATCACAAATTCTGCACCATCGTATGATTTGCACGAGTTTCTTGTTATCTTTGACATTTACACAACTTTGATCTTGACATTTATCAATACTGTTAATGATGAAAAACATTTAGGTTTCTTGTGAACCAAGAGGGTAGTTAATGTTAAATCTTCATTAACAAAAGAAGGTGACCATCGATTTTCATAGGGGTGAGCTGTGGTCATCTGATCTTATCATATGTCAATGACATTGCCATACACTATTTAAACACATTTTTGTGATTTGATTAATGACAAGATAACATTTATTGTTATTTTTTTTCCAACTTGAAAAGAAAGGATAGTTTAATGTTTCACAGAATGGGTGATTTGGTCATTTGATGTTATCATGTTTGCTAAGTATGCAAATACTAAGCGGTACCAACATTGAAAGCCCATCTCAATCACTTATGCTGAGAATACTTGTATACCGTACAAGGTAAAAAAATGTGTACTCTTCAATCAGGATAAATGAGCGGACAAATTTGTTCAAATTTTTACCCAGCTGCAAAGTGGAAAGGAAAACAATAGTTGGCTATTCTAATTCTTGATGACCAAGGCACATTTTTACATTTACAGCAAGCCATATTTTTAGGATGTCACCCTTCTATTAGTGGACAAGAACTTATGTAAAAACTTTTCAAACCGAGTTCATAATAAGAGCCGTCAGTGATATAAACACACAGTGATGTATGAAACGCCAAGTATGAATAGAGGAAATACATAGATCACTTTTCTCTTAACTTCAATAAAATTATATTCAATTATTTTGATGTAATGCAAAACGGGCTGCTGAATATAACTTCATGTTGTCCGTTAATTTACTTAGTTAAAGAAGTTGTGGCTGTGAAGCATTGTGTTAAACATGGATAAATTGAAGAAGCCTGATTTCAATGGTGATTTAAACGAAAGTTCAACTTCCCCAGACTTGCAAATTGATTACGCAGTTCTCCAATTCTTATGGAAGTCTCACAATCCTGGTAGAAATACACCCAATGACAGTGAAGATAACATTATTGTTCAAAGCAAAGAAAAAATGGCTAAGAAAGATGACAAAAATGAAATGACATCATCAGAATCTTCACATTTGTGGGATAAAACAGCCAAAGGAAAAAAGTTTTCATCAATTAGACCATGGAATGAAGGATTGAGGTATCATCTTCAATTAACATTCACTTATGTTATTCTTTAGGTTTGCTTTGATAAATAGAATAATAAAGAATGACTAACATTTGGAATGTAATTAATCTTTACTAGGTTGATGACGATTCAATCTAAATTTGAGATATGCTAACAAATTTATCAACTTATTTCAGTGAATATGATACAAGTTACAACAAAACCAAACCCATTCTATGTCATTCATCATATCATTAGGTGAAAATCAGGCTTCATTTTGTTCTAAAAAGCTTCTAACTTATCCAAGGAAATAAGCTCATAAACTTCCATGGTATGCAATAGTAGAACTTTAATTAAAAAAATAGCTGACCGGACTTTTAAAGCAACTTCATAAATAAATTGATAGTTTTATGGGCTATGATTTGGCATCTGCCCTATAAAACCCAACATGAGGCTCTTTAGGACGTGGCTACTGGAAACAATACCATTCTATGCCAAACATGGTCTTACTTTTGTTTCGTAACTTGCACTACTCGTTATTGTGCGGACACCAATTTTATGCCTCTACTTTTTGGCTTGTAACAATTTTTTTTCCCTTTAACACTAATTCTGTAAATCATTGTAAATTATTCACACTAAAATGCCGCACCCACATGAGAATTGATGTGTTTCTACAAAACTTTGGAAGGATATGCATACTTACAGAAAAATTCAACATTTTCAGACTAACTTTGTAAAATAGCCATTTTGGTTAGAGGCTAATGGGCAATGATTGTAACAGCTGTATTTATATGCCTTTGGGAACATTCAAATAATCTCTATATTAGGTCAAAATTTCACATCCAATAACTGCATAAACATCAATGGTGTTGTATTATCTTCTGTGCATTTGGATCTTGTTGATCAATTGAAATTATGCTTTTCTTCACTGATTTAGGTCAGTGGCTGTCCCAACTGTGCAAATTGAGCTTACATTTTAATTTGGCTTTACAGGCCAAAATGTGCATATTTGCAAATTTAAAGTTTGAAAATCCTGAAACTTCTGTTGGTGTGCATATCTTTCTAGGTTACTTAGAAGCATGACACTTTTGTGTATAGGTGTGGCACATTACTTTACATCATTTGTAATAATTTTTAAAATAAGCATCTAAGGAAAAAGTTTTGTTATCTGGCAAAAAGTAGTGGAATAAAATTGGTGTCAGCACAATAAGACGTCAAGCTGTCTGGTGTTGGATGTAAGAAGCATGTAGATTTTATTAACTGAATAAATCATGACGAATACAGGATGAATATAGTTGCATATAATTAAGGTACAATTATCCATTAATCAAGGTACAAATTTGTTACGTTTTATTTTGTATTCATGTTTTAATAACAATTCAACTTACGTAAAATTACAGAAGTTTTTAAACTATCAATCAACCAACATATATTTAGACTTATAGAAAGTAAGGATTCATATCTTCTAACACATCTACAGACTTTTCCATGGCATGTAATTTGACCATTATGCAATACAAATGTTCCCTACCTCCAACGCAGTATCAATTATCACATTTTTAAAGATTTCCTACCTATATAACGTTATCAATAGAATACAAAAAATGTATACAAAATTATGTCACGAATATATATTAAGTAATGCAAAGTATCATGGAGTGCAACTAATTTCACCGAAGCGAAACTACAATATATTGAGTAAAATCTCACTTCTTATGACTATTATGCGATTTCTAGAGACTTCTTAGGTGGAGGTAAAACTTCTTCGTCACACGGAGCGAAATCCTCCTAAGTAATGGAAATAAAATCAGTATATGTTTAATACATAAGGCAATGCTCACTAAATAAAATTAAGACAAAATAATATGATATGAGTTCTTGAAATAGATTCATTCAGTTCACAGTGAAATATTCAAAATATATTTAACTTACTTTTTACTCCACTAGTTGGGTAAAAATTAAATTATATATATATATTTTAAATACGATTTAAGTGTTACATTTGACATGATAGCATCAAATTCTATTTTGTACATGGTTAAATCACAATATTTTTACAAGAAAATATAACGCACGGGATCATAGACGACTTTGATGATTAGTGAGCAGCTCGGGCAACGGGCTGTATCTTCACCGCTTTCTAATTCCTCCTGAAAAACAGATAGAATTTTATTGTAATGATTAAAAATTTACCACATATTGTAGGACTTGTTGCTTTCTATCTTCAGAGATACACTAAATATGGCCACAATACATAATTGGTAGACAGAAATATTGTTTACACTGCACATATGTGGTACAAAAATTTTGGATTTGAATAAGCCAGACATAAACGAAGATCTGAGTCAGGATTAGCCACTCGTCTGCTCGTATTGAAGAGCAAAACCTTGTGGAGCACCAGTAAAAAGATTTTGTAACTCATACTAGTCGCAAAATCTGTTCCATTTTGTAAACAGGTAGAGTTTGTGCAAGGAGAATGAGTAAATTAATCTACATACCACGGGAGGGAGGGGGGAGGGGGTGGTAGGGGACAGTTGTTAACTTAGGAAAAAAAAACAGCGCTAAAGCAGTTGAGCCATGACTCGGTGACCAGAGCATCCAAACCTGCTTCTTGAAAATATACTGTTTATTTTTTATTTATGTTGTAAAGTGTACACGATTATGTTCATAGCTATGACATTAGAATATATTTAAGTATCAAAAAACGTGATAATAGACATTATACTTCCAGTTACAGGTAGTGTTCTGCATTAATAGTAATGATTGTTGAAAAAAACTAATGTTTTAATAGATTATACATTGTATTATCAAGCATTTTTTACTTTATACTGTTCAATTCAGAATAAGACAATTAATTGAAAGCAATTTGATGGGGTGCCCCGGCTTCCAATAAAAAAACAATTGATAAAAAAATGTTGCATATTGAAAATAACCTGGGTCACCACATCACCCTGTACAATGCACAACGCAGATTCCACATACATTATCATTTTAAGATCTGTTCATAATATGAAGTCAGGAATAGACCCGACGTTTTTTGTATGCATGTTTGTAAACATGTTTTGGCAGTGTGCTTCCCTAGTTGCAGTGACTTGACAGTGAAAAAAATGTTAGGGAATGATAATAAATAACGATGCCATGGTGGGGGGTGTCGTCCATTTTTTGGAGTTCCAAGAAAAAGTTCAGTGCCCCCCCCCCCACTTTTAGATAATTGATTTTACGCGACCCCCACCCATCAACATTTTAAAAAGTTGAGTGACCCTCCCAATCAAAGCAAGAGTCCTCTATATAGTCATTGCATTCCTTGATAATTTACTAACGCCGTATTCTGAAAAAAAAAAATACTGTAGCGTAGTACAAAAGGTAAGCGACCCCCCCCAGATATCTGACAAGTTCAGGGACACCCCCCCAAAAAAAGGAAATCAGAAAAGTTAGGTGACTCCCCACCCCCACCCCCACACCCCCCATGCCATGCACCTTTTTGACGACCACCCCCCCCCCACGTCATTATTAATCGTTCCCTTAACACGTGAGGCGATGTTTCACACAGTAGTTTGACGGTTTCTGTCACTTTACCTTTGTAATTTGAAATCGATCTCCGCATGGACATGGATAATAATATGTTTCCGTATCATCATCAAATTCCATATCTTCTATTTCAATTTCATCATGATAAATAGACATGATTAACTAAAAACTCTAATACAGAAGAATTCTTCTGACAAGTCCACCATGACACCGGATATTGCACAATGACTCATTGTGCGCATGTGCAAGCTGATCGTGCAGTTATTCAAATGTAATATCCCATTAAATAATGCGATTTCTCTCTCGCGTGATCAACCATTAACAAGACAAATACTGAAAACGTCTGTTAAGTCTATGTTTTCGTCGAAATCTTTATATAGTGACTTCTATGACACCAAGTACAACAATCTATTTCTACAAGAACAACATATGGTCCCTTCCCTCTACACGTTTTACAGGATGGCATTATGTCTCTGATACATATAATAAGATTGCATTATGTGCAAACCCAACCAACCGGGTGTCCCATATCTCCATCATGCAATGATCTGAAACGCTTAGACTTCACCTTTCCCACCTTCAATTAATTAACATGGCAGACCGCATATCATATTTTTGGAAATTATAGCTATGCTAATGAGTTTAATTTTTATAGTAAACTAATATCACATCATAGTATTTTACATATAAATATGCAGTTTATAGTTAAACGTAAAAGTCAATCAAATATACGTTACAAATAGTTATAGTAAGATGGGAAAACGAATTAGTACTCCCACTCACACGGACGGAAACTCCAGTATTTTATGACACTAGTACATTGATTATTAGTGATACAGTTGTAGCAAATGATCACTGTTATAGCAAACCAGCATAAACTTGACTGTCAACGTTGGCGGTGTAACTTTTATTTTATTTTTTTTATTTTTTTTTTATTTTTATCACAGATAATAGAACTAAATAGGTAAGAGTTTTAAATGTCTACTATGGTGCACTTTCAGTGCTTTCCACGATGATATCTGAACATACGTTACATATTATGCCATTTTGAAACGGGGGTAAATGGCTTACAGCTGCGTGGAAGTTTGTTTATTTTCCCAATTGAAAACTTGAACAGGTATATGATTCCAATCCTTTGGGTAAACGGTGTCTTCAAAATCTTTGTTGCTATCCGCAGACCCCTATGAAATGCACTGAAAATTAATTGTCTGATAGTTTGCTCAAACGCCCTGTCCAACCCATATAGGCACCCAAATAAATGCGCATATGCTTGATTCAATAGATGTAAACAGTAAGACTTTTCAAATGGTGGGAGCGCTGAGCCAGTTGCTTTGAAATAGGATCTTCTGACATAAAGGCATTTCAATTTTAGATCAGGAGAGATAGTGGAACTACCCAAGATTACACACACTGAATTAGATGAGCCAGGGATTGGTTTTTAAAGATTACGACTGGTTTGTCACGTTCTATCATCAACCAAGCAGAAGCACTTACACTGTGTTACTTCTGAATTGGTAGACTGTTATAAATTTGTTTGTTTGTTGAACATCTACTGATTTTTTTTTATTTTTTTTATTACTTTGAATAAGTTCACCATGTTTTTATTTATGTCATAATAATTCAATTTATGTCAAAGGATATATAATGTAGTTATTATAAAGTTAAGGAAATTCACCCACCATTCAAAATTGGGCATACTAGTTCTTGATGTTTTAGCACATATTTAAACGCCGAAGCCGGTCATATACACCAGATCATTGGTCTCTGATCTATACATTAATAAGAATTAGGAAATTAAAAGTGGCTGTTCATTGGTAGGTAATGCACACAATCATCATGGGATTTTCGTGATATATAGGCTAGCATCATTCAAGACAACTTATGTTACCGTTCTTACAATTACAAAACACACCTTACAAGTAGATAAATCATAATAAATCATTATTGCGTTATGGATGGTATAGAATACACGTAGCCAAGAACACGTTTTAATACATGAATAAGACGAATGAGTATGGTAGTGAATGTAGTCTCCCTCTGTTGAGCCTGAATCAAAATGACAAATGACTTCATGTAGACTGAATGATTGCAAAGCAGTCTTACGTGAGATTATAGATAGCTAGAATTGTGTTGTATTTGGCCTATAGTCGAGTTAAATGAGCACATGAATTGTTAGGCAAAGTTGTACGAAAGAGGCATTTGATGCTCGAGATTTGATGGGATGGCATGCCACGTAGAGCTATGGTAGGCCTACCCTAAGTCTTAATTGCTTTAATTATGTGATGAAGGATATATATTATGTAATTACAGTATCGTGACGTACATCTACCCACTAGCACGGATACTACAACATCCCGAGCCAGTGACAAGGGTTTTCGAACAATGAATGTGTTCTTTCTTTCCCCGCAAGGATCATCCAGCAACCTATAGGACTATGTGCTTTTGTAATGTGAATATGATTTGGTGAGTTTACAGTATAATAAACAGCACGCTCTTTCTTTTTCAGCACTATTAGCGAGGAGCGCGGGGACGCTCCCCACCCCCACGGGCCCCGCAGTCCGGCCTGGGATCGAGCCCTGAAAGCCGTCGTGTCGGCAGCGCACCAAGCCACCGGTGGCGCCCTCAGCGGCAGCGACGAACACTTGACGAGGCAGCAAATCGGCACAGCAGACGACCACGACTTGGACTACCACAATAGGCAAAGCGATTTACACAAACCCGCACTGTCGACTTATTCGGACCTTAAAAAACAATTGAAAAACAGTAGCTCAGAATGGATGTGGGATTTCTTACGCGAGCGGAATGGATTAGGGGGGTTGCTGGAAAGTCTTGAGAGGTTGAGTCGGCAGCCGACACCCAAACTTGTCGATACGTACATCCTTTTTGAATGTGTAGCATGCATTAAAACAATCATGAATTCACAGACAGGACTGGATTACATAATAGAAAATAAGGATTTTACGAGCAAGTTTGCAGCAGGTAAGTTTTTTAACTGGTCAAAATCAGATAACATCACACTTTAATACATAACATACACAAGAATTAGGATATTTTTTTAATTAAATTTATAGTTGCAGGTTGATTTGTATGAAATGCGAAAGGCTGTGGTTTGATGTTTATTTTGCTTTTATTTATTTCCCTTTGAATATGAGACCTATATTAGCATTAGCTTTACAATATGTGAGTTTGCTTGGTGCTTACAATTAGATCTACATACGCAGCTCGTTTTAAAATATAAGGTACTTGATGACACGACGACTTTTATCACTGTTTCTGCACAGTTAAACCCTACACACTAAGCCCTTTCAGGGTCCCAAATCATGGATTGCAAATAAAGTTATCTCTGCAGAGTGCCCACGAAAGAAACTAGTTAATAATGAGAGATCTATTGTGGAAAATTGACAAAATGGTAAGAGAGGGGTCCCAGAGGACACATGCACACCTGGCTAAACACTCAAATGCTACTTATTAGCTTTATCCTAGTCTGTCTACACACTCTTGACCGGGGTAGCTGGGTAGATCAGATTCTTTTTTTTTTCTATTTAAGTGCAGAAGCACTGTGGTTTGGACAAACCTGTTTAAGTGCCATAGCCATAGGATCAGCTGTGTGTTGAATGCTGACAGTAGAAAGCAACAAGTCTCTGTGGAGCAGTTGTGTGCGCAGACACTTCCGAGATCAGCCCATTATATGTTAAAATCTTATTTCTTGTACCATCTAAACGTGAACTAATTTATGGACACCCTAGAAGGTCGTCCCAATTACACAAAAGGAGTGTGCTCGTGTTTGAGTTCTGTTCTTAGTGTACAGGATTGCCAGCAAGATAGTGAGAACTAGATCACGAACTTGAAGAATAGCATTTGATAGAAAGTAATTGTCGCACGGGAAAGTTATTTAGGACAGTAGTTTGGGTAGTTAGATGTGAAATTTGACGTTGTGAAATGATTGAGACGTCACATAAAACAGCAATGCCTATAGGTAATAGTGGGCGATAATTAACAACATACTGAATGGGCTTTCATGACCTGTCAAAATAACTCATGTTTTTCCTTTCTGAAAGTACAGGGAATTTGTTAAAATCGGAACATACCATCATGCAATAGATAAATATATTGACATTGCTGATGTCTAAATCTGTACTAATGTTGTAGCATTACACACGTAAAGTGAAGAAAGGATAAGCATGATTGAGTAGCATGTAAAACTAACTAAACTGTCTACGCCATCAAAATCAACGCAACTAACAAATTTCAAACGTATCATTGCACGATATTATCATGTCGACAATGTATGCTTGACCTCCCCCCCCCCCCCCACCCCACACACTAAAAAACTAAAACAAAAAACTAAAACACTAAAAACAAAAATAAAACAAACAAAACGTAGCCATATTAATTCTTGAAAAGTTATAAATCAAATGAAACACAGTGACTGACACCCTCACCATGTAAATTATATTCTCATTTAAATTAACAAACAATTTAACCATAAGCAGACAGCTTGATGTTGGTGTCTTCTCGCCACTGGCCATATAGCTGTGAGGCCCCCGGGGCCTGCAACACGTGAAATGAACCGACCGACATCACAGTGGCGACAACGGCGATGACAGGGGCTCGGGACCATTCAGTATTTATGACAGGGTGGGGTAAGAGGATTTTAAGGAAGGGGGTGGGGGTGGGGGTGGGGGGGGGGCATGAAGTTTTCAATATGTTTGAAATTCGGCGCTAATCCTTTTTTTTTTTTTTTTTTTTTTTTTTTTTGGGGGGTCGCTATAACTTTTCACGCACAATTTACCCCTATTTTTTTTAGAGATCCTGTGATAAAATTTACTGTTAATTATGCGACGGATATCCGTCAAATAGGACATGCGGTAACTGTTAAAAGATTGCGTTAACTGTTAACGGGGGTCATCAATTTTTATCACATGAAATTGAGGGGGGTGGGTCGGGGGGTGGGGGGGGGGGGGTACCAATTTTTCACAGCATTTTTGGAAACTCGTCCTACCCTACCGCGTCATAAATACTGAATTGTCCCTTATATTGTCCGAGGCCGGGCCAAGGTTAGAATGCGTGTGTCCGACTATTAGCGTGAACAGTCCAATGATACTTTTGTCGTGCTTGGAGGTTGGGATTAATAGAGAACAGCACACCGTTCTTTATGGGCTATTCTAGTTAAGCAGCATCTCTGTACTGCTAATGAACCTAATTAGCTACATCATTACTTTTTTACGCCGAAGCCGAAATTGGGCATCTAGGTGAGGAATGCGCGTTAATATTGAAAAATACTAGTGAACAAGTTTGTCGATTGCCAATAAAGATGTTAACTTATTCTGTACACTAACTCACCATAGCATTTGTGACTCGTGCCTATTAACGCTTATATTTATATTTTGGTCTACACTGCTGGCCGCTAGAAGGTCCAGGTTTTCAGTGGGGGGGGGGCAGGTAGTTGATTTCATAGGTTTAGCACGTGTAAAGGCTTGTGGATATTCCAAAGCCCACATGAGAATGACATTTTTTGCGCCACATGCACCCCCTCGATCAAACAATGCGTGGTCCATTCCTGGTGACACGTGAGGAGAAGGGACATTGGGAAGAGAATTGGAGAAGTCGTCTGGCTAACGGCCAATTTGCTGGGAAAATATATCAGAGATAGCCACCGCAGTGAACAGTAGTCAGTAATAGTTAATTGTATCACTATAAAAGTTTGGAAAAACGGTATAGCTAGTTATGTATACAAAAGTAAAGTTGAACTATGTGGGCAGAGCCGAGTTTTCACGGTGCAAGATCACATATATCTTATTAAATTGCATGCGAATGTCGATTGTGTTAGCTGCTTCAACTCAATATTAGATCATTTTGTTTGTGTTAGAAGCCACACTTACGTATTCATATGCATGTCGATTGCTACCTGACTTTAATGTGTATCACACACCTACTCTCGACCCTGGTCACCCACACGCGTGCATCGGGTTTCATCAGTCTTCTATTTAGCCATTGTTTTCGTCTTACATCTCTTCTTGAGAGTTTTGTCCATTTACTAGCAAGTACAAATTAAATGATTAAATACCCCCCCCCCATCCCCGCGCCAAATACATATGCGACGTAGTACCATATGTATTCATCTGCTTTGTTCATTCCTTTAACCCTGCAAGGAGTGTCGCACCAAAATAGTTGCTTCCACAAGAAAAAAAGTCCATATTTACTGCTTACACGTGGTGGATTGCAACCCATATTTTAAAGTTTATAAGATCCAATTACCCAGGGTAAATAAAGTGTTTATATATAAGCCTGTGTTTCATTTCGTTCTACAGATACCGCATCAGGTGTCCTTGGGAACGCAAGATAAGATGAAGAGCATAAATCTGGGACTGTACGATCACCTAATTGATAGAATAAAACTGACCATAAAACTTGAGACAACGAGGTCAGCTTCCCGAATGGAATGTCAGCAAAAGTTCCACGACAATTAGGGAATCTATATGCTTAAGCATTTGATAAACGTGCCCCAGGTTTTATGAAGTCCTACAACAATGTTTGGTGATAAGCTAGTCAATAATACAACCTGGTATTCATACTTCAAGTACGCTGGTTTTGCTAACCTGTGTTGGCACCAATTCACAATACACACTTCTTACGTTGATTACTACTACAGTGCCTATCAACTCTATTTAGGTCACTATTTGTAAAAGGATCGTCGTTTGAAGGTGGTCATTTTAACAAGGTTCACCCGTAAGTTGGCTCTAATTTACCTCGACACAAACATGGCATTGGTGACGGGCAAACGTTGAATTCTAACACCAAACAAACGGCCTCCACTGGAGTACACACTCAAAAAAGCTCTTTTCTCATGTTCAAATGTGTATCTTTTTCACAAGTCGACCCACCAATGCAAAGATGAAAACGTACAGAGAAACTTTCACATGAGGCTACCACAGAAGGAAACCCGGATCTTTACATTTTTAAGTGTAAAATCCCAGTTGTTAATTTCGTAAGATTAAAACATCTTCAACTCACAGGTCAAAATGACCTTTATGTAGTGACCATCTGCTTGAAATGACCACTGTTGCCGCACACATGCCACCAAGTAATGCTGCTTTCTTTGAATCTCTTTTTCATTATGCAGACCTTGTTGCCGGGGTCGGTTTGGGACATACAAATAAATTGTCATATTGGATGCATATCTCCCATTGCCACATGGTTTATGGTTGACAGGATGAATAGGGCTAAAACAAAAAGCAATTTCACTTCTACGCCATAGTATGATATGATGTGCTACGTCAAGCCTTGGTAACCCTAGTTGTCTGTCGAACAGTACAACTCACAAAACCATGCTGGCTCTAGCTGCATCTGAACAACCGTAAATCCTCTTGCAAAAATAGATTTAAAATCATAGAATAAAAGATATCGTACCAGAAATTAAGACATGTCCTACATATAGAAGTAGAATGTATTGAAAGAATCAATTGATTTGATTTTTAGGGTGCATTGTAGCTATAATTACATTGACTAAAGCACGTCTATACTATGTTAATGAGGTTACCAAATCGCCATAATTTCTGAACTGTTTGCCATACGGAATTCAGTGATTAATTGCTTAAATAGGCGCATATCATTGATAGCCTCACACTCCACGATGAATTATATGGACAGTGGGTCATTAAAAGTAACTTATACTCCCGCCACAATGTTTAGAAGCTCCTCTTATGGTAATATTTCAAAGATCTGTGAGGTGATGTCCTAGATCAGCGGTTATGTAATTTGTTGTGATTTTCTAATAGAAAAAGTGTCCAGAACTATATGAAGCGCAGGTACGTTGTCTTAGAGTCAAATCACATTGTAAAATAATAACATTATAGTTGTTCTTATTTACGAATAAGGCATTCAGTATGCCAATATTTGCTGGCATTGCAATAACCATCTATAGTGGTTCAATAAACTCTTATTCTTTTATGCAAATTGCGATGCTTCTTAATATGCTAATCACTTCTAATAATAAGATAATGGCGTTGATGAAACGTCATGGTTAATTCAATGATGACCGTGTTTTATTAGTCAGCCCCCTCGGGGGGAACGACACGTTTTTGCTTCTGACGTGATATGTAAGTGGTTTGGCTTAACCTTTCGTCACCTATTTTTTCGCTCATTTGCATTTGCACAGAATGGTGATATAGGATTCCAACTGGTGGTAGTTACTATAAGATCATGACAATACTGACTTAGACAATTGAAAGATTCCATGCAGTGTTTTCAAAAGGTGTCGCAATACAATGGTTCTGCTGCAGCCATACTTATTATCAGCTGGATTTGGTTAAGACGAAGCAGGTGGTATCTGAACCAAGAATTTTCAGTATCAGAAGCCACTGTAACCGACTCAAGTATGCTCTTAACCCAATGTTGCACTTCAAGGTGTCAGTATACAAACAAAGACGTCTGTTCAAGATGACAAATCACCTGTGTTAAGATAGACAATAATTATTACAAACGGGAAACATTATATGGTTGTTGATAGTACAAATCTGTGTTAATTCACGCTGAACAGTGTTCACGTTTGGCTGGTCGTATTTGTTGCAAACGTGATCACATAGAAGTAATTTTAACGCACGTGTTGATTTATATAGATTATAGGATAGGATTCAGCGTAAGATGTCTATTTAAGTGATAAACCCATTGAAAGTAGTCAAGACATCATGCCTAAATGCTAGATTCAATCTTACGCAGTCCACAGGGACTCCCCAAAAAACTATAATCGGGTTATTCAAACGATATTGTGCCTAACTGGGCGTACTTTTCCATCATACAGCCACTGCACAACCGTGAGTACAGATAACCTCTCAATGTCCACCAGTGTTAACACCAGGTGGTTGTATCCCCAGGGAAACAGACCAGATTGACGTACTCTTATTCATAAAATGACACCACCCAGATTGAGCTATCAATCTGACTGTTGTGGAGTACAATACGCAGTAATCACTACACGTTTGGCTGACCGGATAATCTTGGTGAGACAATCTTAGACATCACGAGACCATCAAGTGCACGTGACACACGACTAATTAGGCAGACGTTCGTGACACTGAAAACCGGAGATTTGAGCATCACCGTGTGTCAGGACTAATACTATGGTAAAATACAGTACAACGTCTATATGCAACACACTATGGTTTGTCTATGCAGACAGCGATGCAGGGAAAGTTGGCTTAGTGTCCCACCCTGTGTAATATGTTTGTTAATGTGTATGGTGTTACATTGTTAAATGTATATCCATTTAAGAATGTAACACCATGTCTATGTGAACACAGCAAGCAGATTGATGAAATCCTTCATTCTTCTGTAACTGAAAGACAATCCCTCAGTACAATAGGATTAGTTTAAATGGACAATGAAGACTGTGTCACTGAACGTATAACCGTAATACATGATAACAAAATCCAATAGATAATTTATTTTAAAAGGCTAACTCTGAAAACCTTTCGCTCAGTAATTTTGCATCATGACATAAGCAAATCTTCGAGGAAGTTCCAATTTCAGATACTAGTAAAATAGCACATGTAATTTAACACCAACTAAAATTGGATGGTCTATTTTCAATTTAATTAAAAGTAACATCTTACCATAACCATACCCAGATATATGGCGTATACTTTATAGGTATATTATTCAATTCAGTATGTTTCCCATAAGCTTTCTTTTCAACGCAATTGTAATGTGAATCGATAGTAGGCCTACTTGGGAAGATATAAACCTTGATTACAAATGATTAGTTTAAGCAACACTAGTTCTAGTAAAACCCCAATAGAGGTATTAAACCAATTCTTGAATAGTTGCACCGGATGCCATATGGGAAGGCGATCTTAAACGGAGAATGTGTCTCGACAAAAAGCAACAATAAGACATTCAAGATGTTTGAACTTGTCTAATGGCGACTTAATCCCAATACCCAACCCGAACACCTCGCGCCCAATTTATGAATCACCAGTAGGAAAATGAATATTATAAAATCCTTATATACGACAAATACTCTGGAGTCCTCATTTGCACACCAGGAATAAGATTACTGCTCACGTGAGAATTGACACACAAGCCCGGTCCCAAGACGAGGCCGCACTGTATTCACTAAGTAAGTATTCGGCCTGTGACACCCGGTAATGTCGTGTGACGTGTGATGCACAACCCACGGTCACTCTTTTTTTACAGAGGCCACCAGTAATCACTGTAATTACGCTGCAACCCAAGGCAAAACCCTTTCAAAAGGCAAGAGAAAATGGCTCTAATCTCGCCCGATAAGCTAACTAATATATTATGTGTCACAGGATGCTAAGAGCAGATGAAATTAGTGACCTACATGTACATGTGTAAAGATCTAGATCTCGGTGAATCTACATGTTTATGGCATACATGCGGATTCTATTTTCACTTTGTGCGTTGATTGCAAAATGTCATATTCTTGTTTGTTCCAATTCTACACCTCAATAGCTAAGAACGTAAAAGAATGTTGCCCCCACCCTATGAAAAAAATAAGTGGTTTAATTAATAATTGGCATAACTTTGTCTTGCCACACACACACCCGTGTTACATTAGTACATCCACACCTCGCCTTGATTTACAACCTCGTATACAAGTATTTCATAGAAGTTTATTCACTTGCTACACAATGCTTATCTTCATAATTCACATAAGGCTTTTCAAATTTACAAATTTATTCACATATAATAATAAGGTATTTTTGCATCATGCTCTTTTTTTAATGTAAAAACTGCATTCAACATCGGCCGCGCACCAAGGATGTTTTTGGAAAGAAAACTGCCCATTGTAGTCTTATTTATAAAAACAAGTGTGTTCCAGATGGTGATGTTTGCATTTTGTAGAGTGCCCAAACAGCTGGAGTCACAAGGGTCATTGGTCTATACAGTTTTGTGCCCTCTAGACAGTCTAAGTTTTGGTTGGTGTAGGAACAAAGCCACTGGAAGAAGCAATGCATCGGGCGTGATTTGTACATCTCTGTGTTTCACATCTTTGGTGCATATGCTAATATTTGCTTTATGTTTGATTTAAATTGGGAAGGGGTTCCACAGCTTAAGTAACGCCGTACTATTATGATCTATGCACTGGCTCAGCGACTTCAGTATCTACCTGAGTCGAGTGATGTACTTCTGAGCACGTGCATGTACTTGTATACTTGTTATTGTGTATTTGATTTGCATACTACAATGATAACAAAGATTTAGAACACGTTTGAAGGAGGGCAATCGCCAGAGGACGCCTTGTACTATAATTTAGTTGTACTTGGCGTATATCACTGAGGAAAAACATCGGACTCACAACTGGCTGCAAAACTTCAGCAAACTTATGGTACAGTATTGAATGCTGGTGATGATACTCCCCCTTGACAAAACACAAAATGTCGTGCACAAACGTGCAAATAGCACCAATGGTCAGCTCTATTGTCCACTGACTATTACGTGGCTTGTTTCTACTTGATCACACGTAAATAGCTTGACTCTTCAACAATTCTCCTCCTCACAGACAGACTACAGGGTCACTAATGAGCCAGATGACCCTCGTGGTGGCCACAGATATGATTAGCGCCAAGGTTAATGGCGGCGTCGGCACCTCTCTCGGCGATGTGTCGCCAACATCCACTGGGGCCACGGTAACATCTAGCTCTAATAGATATAAGGTCTTTTACAAAACTTTAGGAATCCCACTGATATTAAATATACAGCCTCGAACATCCTGGCCCGTTATAGCCTTTAAAACCAGAGTGTTAACGAGTAACATCTGTAGAAGCAACAGCAACAGCAGCATGCATGGGTGATTTACTAGGTAAGGATTAGCCAAGACATTAAGTATGTGATCTTGGTCAAAGCTTTCCTATTACAAATAAACAGCATCACATGCTTAACCGAGAAAATACCCAACTACAGCTGCTTTGAAAATAGATTGCTGTTCTAAAAATAGAAGCCATGTGCTTTCAGTAAATGACGTCAAATTAGCAAAACAACTAGCTAGTTTTGAATCATACAGTAGCTATAAGAATACGTCTTTATGTCAGATCATTTAAAGGTCTTGTGATAGGCTAGGGCCACGGAGACGTAAGCAGAAAGCCACGTATCACCATGTCATTCCCGTGCTGTCGTAAACTAGATAGATCGGGGTCAAAGCTTCAGAGGCACAGACACTCTAGAGGAAATTACATGTGATTTGAAAAGTGAACACCTTTATACTCCACTCAATCACAGCTGTTGTCTACTGGAATGTGACGACTATAAATGGTGCTTTCAAATGAGTATGGCGCGGTATAACCGACTTTATAATACAAAACAACCGAAAATCAGCAACAAAAACTGTCATTTTGCTTCACACTATTCAGAGGTCATCGATGATTTACATATTGGCAATAAAACACACCAATGTAAACCAATACCGCGCACATTTCTTTGCACATGTAATTCTGCAAAACGACACTGAGGAAGATGTCAGTGGATGAAATACGACGTAACAACAAGATGACATTGCTATCGTACAAAATGGCTGCCGCCGGCTAGCGCCATTAAATAGCTGTTGAATGCTGTGATTATGTGGCATTATGGAGTCTCTTTATCGCATGCACATAAAGTCATTTATCTTCACGTAGAGTACATAGGTTTGTAAGAAAGACATTTAGTTTTGTACTGTAAAAAACGTTTATGGTTGTGGGGAGGCCTTAGTATGAATGCCCCCCACCCCCGCTGTTCTCTTATGTGGTGCACACTCCCCTTTAATCGCAGTTGTGTAAGACTAAATTTGATTGCAATCCAAGCTGTATGAATTAGAATATAGTATTGAATAACTGCCTGATTTTCGTTTAACATGTCACATACAAATAGTTTTATGGCAGTGTATGGCTGTATGCACAAGTGTATCATCAAGGTTATAGAGCACTTCCACCGAATGGTAACAACTGTACTCTCCTAGTAAATTCGACTGTTTTGTGTGTCTTGAAATTTAGAAGAAAACTGGAATAGACAAGTTTTTGCACGTGAAATGTTACATGTGTTTTGAACACCCTTGACATGTCCAGCGCACCTACAGTGTATCATTATAGGTCTAGGGCCATAAGCAAGTTATAGAACTCTTAGTTAAATACCAAGTTAGAAGAAAGCTGATATTTATTGCCGTACATGCGTTTACTGGACTCGATCAAATTTCACCTCTTCATACTCGCCTACTTACAGTGCTTACAGTGCAGCACGTGCCATTTCTTGACATTGTGTAATATCATGTAAAGATACACGTATGAGATGGGCCTTGCTGGAGGACAGATGTCGGACACTGTAACATGTTGGGTAATCTTACCTGAAGGCAGTGTCTTCCTAAGATGATATACTTTTAAAATACATGTAGTGTATATGACATTAGTAATGTGAATGGTATAGTGTTTGTAAATCATTGTAATATACGTACCCTCCCCTCTGATGCTGGGGTCCATGTAATAGTAGTAATGTGTATGGTAAAGAGTTTGTAAATCCAAGTAGTATACACACCACACACAACCTCCGGTGGTGCTGGGGCCTATGGTGCATATGCAAAGTTGTATGGTGTCCTACAAATCCATATCAGGGTCCACACTTTAGTTTGGTAGTGCAGTAATGAGTAATGAAACATATCGACACTCATATACACCTAAAAAACTTGTGATTTGTGAAATTGAGTGCTGATCGCAATAGTTCATGAAGATCAGTGTGAAGTGTTATGCTCGGGGCGGGGGTGGGGGTGGTTGGGGTGGGGTGGGGGCGGGGGGTTCTCACATTATCGTGGTGGGTACGGACATGCTCCAAAACTGGGTGTCTTTTCACATAACATTTGGTATATTCTACTTACCTTTTTACACATTTTTCTTGTATATTTGTGGGTATCATTTCTGATATATTTGTCACATTTGTGTCAGATATTTGTATATTAGGTCACGTTTCCCCAGTAATCTAGTATATTTCGGATCACGTTTTATAGAAAATAGGTGGGTGCCATTTTCAACTTGTCCGTGGCACGTCCGTACCCATTTTCAGTCCCAGCCCCCCCGGAGGTTTTGTGATGAAGAAAAGAAACATGCAGAGCAACCACCGTCACTAAACGATTGTCTAGGCGCTAGTTATTTAGGTCCTGGTGTGCAATATGAAAATAGAAGAACTTTAACGCAAGGCAAGGTAGAATCTGTATCTAGGGATGTAGGTAGCTAGCTTCATGCTACTTTAATTAGAATCGTGATTATATCATATGGAAATTTATAGTCTTGATTTAGACTGTTTTGCCACGTGTTATCTGTTAAGATATATCACTTACACCAACTTATCTGCACTGATAAACCTTTGTAATAATCCGCACATATATGTAACATTATGTGAGGCGCGGATATTAATTGGTTTAAGTCATGTTCATTGAGATTTATTCCAGGCAATAAATTGAAGCTTACTTGATTGATTGTTTGTTTGAATATTAATATCAATTATGCACATATTTATTAGTTCCTCATAGCAGGAGTGTCCTCAGTACACCCGACTTATAGAGAGCAAGGCAAAATGTGCAGTAAAACCATTAAGGTTTAACATGTCGGAAAAGCATGGCACCGCAATATAGCGGCTTGACATGATATGGCCTGCAGAATATGTCAAGAAATACTAGAATTTAATTGAATTTTTACAATGAGAACATTGACGTAAGGGGGACATTCACACAATTGTGGTGAATTCCGAAAGCCAGTTAAATCTACGTTTATTTGGTCATCACACAATGGTGTCAACGACAGGGTTGCATGCTACCTAAGTTCAGAGTTATGTCAACTACCTCTCAAATAGCATGCTTTCTACAGTATTATCGTCCGACGAAATTTAATAGTTGTTTTTGCACCCCCGTACGTGTATTCTAATTGCAAGTGGGCGTCAATGTGTATACTGTGGTATAAAACCTTTGCATTTCATTTTGATTTACAATTAAATTGATCACAACAAAAATCTAATCAAATGCATATGTAAGTTTTAGTATACATTAATAATTGTCATAACATACTATGGACTGTTGATACATATCATACAGAATAATAATGATAAAAAGCTTCAGTTTCGTTTTCAGCTGCTATTAATGACCCCATTAAACTAAATGGAACTTTGAAGTGATTTATGATTTTTGAGCCATGGTTTTTAACTTGGTTCCAGTGGGAACCATGGTTTTTAACCTGGTTCCGGTGGCAGAATGGACTAGTGAGCTAGCCTGAACTGACAGGCGATTTGGTGCCGTATGGTCGTGGGTTCGAACCCCACCAGAGACTATGTGATATAGTCCTAACCTGAATTGGAGCCATAGGTCTAATGATTTAATTAATTGATATACTAAATGAAACTTGCGTAACTGTTGTGATATATCGTCTGCATTGACATGATTTTAGCTTTGTCAGTGAAATTCACTGAATACTCTTATGATTTCGTGACTTTAAGTGGTCACAAGTCACATCCATAGCTTCACCTGGAGGCTCACTGACCGTAAGATAACCATCACCGCTTTCAAGTGCCAATGATTCTGTCGATAGAGACATTACAATCCAATATGTTTCTTTAGTATAACTAATCGATGAAACCATCGGTAACAATTTATTGCAGGAATCACAATAAATCAAGGTCAGCGTTTTTTGAAAAGTCATATATTGAATTACTGTAGATGATGGAGTTATCAAATGTGATGGATGCAAACCTTTCACATGCAGTGTGATTACGTGAAATCAAGCAATTGACTGCTAAACTTTATAAACTGCTGCACAAGGCCACAGGTAACAGTACACTAAAAACTTAATATGATACACACTCTTATCGTTGCATAATTACAGTCTGACCGTGACTTGTAGAGTTTAATGATGATTGGCGCACATTAATTTTGCGTGCCAGTTACGTCGTTATGTCGTGTGAATTGCGCTAATCACGCAAAGGTTCGTTGTTATTGCGAACTGCGTGCACCAGCGGCCCGGTTAACTGTGGCAGGTTGGATGAGAGATTCTTGTCATCCCGCGATATATCATTAAACACAGACATTTGAGATGAACTTTAACTTACATAAGCAAAGAGAGACAGTACCAAAGGTGCTGCTGATTTATGCCTATTGCAAAACATGTTTTTGTTTTAAAGACAATTTTTCTTCTTCTTGAGTTAATCTTAAACTTAATACAGACGTATGATTACCTCTTAACAAGGCATGAAGAAATAATTACGTCGCAGGAGAGAGCAAAATGTATAATAATTATGCAAATACCTAAAGTATTGAGAATTTGTAGGAAGTGACATGCCATATTGTACTATGATGATGAATTTAAATTATTCTCAAGAGCTGATCAGGCACAGGTATGATGGGTGAAACATTTTACAATTACAAACATGGAATAATTCTCTTTCACGTGATAATGTCATAATCAGTGCAATGATATACATGAATTAAAAGTGTATTAAAATCAAAATACATAGCTTGGTGTTAAAATTCACAGGTAAGTCAAGTGTTCTGATAAACACTTCATCTTGAGAAAACTTAAGCATATTTCGTGGTTTCATAAAACATATTGGTCCTTGTATTGTGTCTACATCTGCCAAACAAACTAGAGACTTCCAATCAATGCTGCTTTATATGGCGTCTGCCCGTGACAGATATGGGCCCAGAGGGTGGTCCCAACCCATAATAAACTATACGCACCCCTTTTATCCACACACATCATTGCAAAATCAAGGTTGTTCGCTTCTGGTTGAAGTTCCTGTTTCTTTGCATCGTCATCCTTCTGAACATTCGCCTCACGGCTGTAAATTATACAGTGAAACCTGCTCACTAGAACGATCACAACGAATATGACAGGTTAATTGAGCAAGATATTGAATACAAGGTCCTAAAATGGCACCATAGCCAGTTTTTGGGGAGTGTTAGCTTTCCCAAAGACGTGTTCCCTGACCCATGTCCACCCATGTCCGTATTGAGGTGGTCCGCTGCTGCAGACAACCTTGGTCCATTGGTGCGGAGGTGGATTTACTTTTCCTCATTCAATATCTCGTCTGTTGAAGTTAAAGAATACGAAGAAATAGACACGAATTGTTCCAACAGTTTGTAAAACACATGCCAAGTTACCTGCAAAAGGTTTAGAACAATATATAATGTAATATGTTCCACAAGTGACTTTGTTTATTGACTAGACTTCTTGATAGTATTATAAGTCTGTGCGTAAAAGGTAATCAGTAGGTATTTTTCTGTTCAAATTTTCCCTTTGTACAGTACAATCAAAATGAAATGTGAATTTGCCACATCATATTAATTTTCCAATGCTGCTGTAATAGCTAGATGATACCATTGTTATGTGTGAGGTTTGCTGGTAAAAAAGCACCCATCATATCAATACATTTCAAATTGGCCTATATTTTGCCAGCCAACGAGAATGTGCATATGATAATGCAATCAACCAGGTGGCTGAATCCATCTATCACCTTTACCCACACAATCCCAATTAATTATCATGGGGCTGACCAATTAAACTGCTATATCATCTGATTTGAATGTTTTTCATGTATGCACCAATCCGTGAATAGCTCAGCGTGGGGCATATGGGCCGATACTTTCACACACATCAATCATTTCATTTGGTTAGAGTAATCATTATGAGAAAGAGCAAATTACAATGTGCTCTTGTTAGAGGTATTTGAATGGCTTAATTGTTAAAATGGCGATAAGCAATCTTAATGACAATTAAATGCAAACATCTTAATTCTCATCTAATCAGAATAATTTGTAAGGCTATTACGAGTGTTAAGCTATAGTTGTTAGTAAGCAATGGCATGGGGTCTGCTCTCCTCAGACTGGCTATAAGGGACTTTGCAATCAAGTTGACATTTCATTTGGGGGAAAAACCCACATATATCAGACAATGTTCAATTTTAACGTGGACGAGTAGTGGAAGTATTAGATAAAAGTGGATTTCCATTGTGATATTTTGAATCGGTGTTTATGTCTAGCCAACCATTGCCATAGAACAAAGTAACTGTACACTACATATATGTAGGCGATGTGCATTAATTAGATTATGGCCTGTTAATCAAATATATCCACACTCACCTTACTTTCATATGTGCCCCAGTTCAGACTTTTGAATTATAAATAGCCACTCGTCTGAGAGGAGCCGTCACAATAGGTTATTAATTGGGCTGAAGATGAATGAGGTGGGGAAGCTGTTAATCTTGCCGTGATGAAGGCTACGGCAGGTCGTGGACAGTTACACTAGAATTATGGGCAGTTTATACCCATTTGTCGGGGTTTCCAAATGGAAATTCTGAGGGGGTCATATAGCAAAATTGTGATTGCAATTCTTGGGGATTGGTGAAAGACAATGAAATGTATTGGTGACTGGTGATTCAGGAAGAAAATGTTGGTAAATGGATGTTCATCAAGGCCAAATATACCCCTCCACTCAATTCTGTCCACTTTCCCATGCTGGGATTTTCAAATATATCTTCCTACATAGCTGTTCCATGAGGACCCCCATAGTTTCTTAGTGAGTATGCATTTTTACGCTTCTTTACGAAAAGACCATTTTAAATCAGGTCATTAAAACGTACACTCCTGTGATTTTGCTTTCAGTTTATTCCCATGTGTCCCGTTTATAATGATCTGTCAGCATCAATACTTATTTGTACGAAACTTGGAACACCTCAATGAGAGGTACGGATATAGAGTGTATGAAATTGATCAAAGAGGTAGAAATATGACCAATGCCCACCCCGTTTATCGATAGTATGAAAAGCTGCAAGAACTCTCAGTGCCACTCATTATTCTTGACTTAAACACCGAGCTTTCCGTGTATATAGTCAACACGCATTTACGTTATTAATTAGGAGAATTTCTTGGCACACTGAGACCTTGGTGAAAAAGAAATATTGATGGACGAATTTTGGTCGTTTGTTTTATAGGAACATCTGATATACTCTCAGATGTTGTAAAGTAAATCTTCAAAAAATCAATAGCGTGTTTTGAGAAAATAACCCACGACGAGTCACAACCTTCCCAGTGCATTTTCTACTAATGTATAGCGACCAGATCATTAAAATACACGTGGTTCTACTAGCTAAGCACAGAATGCCATAGGTGGAATATTGGTCAACTATTTAGTTAAACATGATCTGGTCAAGTTTCAAATCAACCACAGTAGACCACTGGTCACAATAATGGCTAGGTGTAAGTGACAAAAGAAATGGGGACATATGCCTTAGGTGGCTGAGATCTAGGTCCTGGTTTTCGTGGCCAATATGGTACCATATGATTGCAATATTAAGTTAAGGTTTAACGTTCAAGATCTTTGAACGCGTGTGAAAATCATGTGGAATTTAACGCTATTGTCCAATGTATAGAAGTATATTATTATCAAGAATAGAAATATCCAGGAAGTAATGTGAATCTTGATGTGGGTGTTACATATGTATGTTTATCACAGATCACCATAAAGTATCACATATCTACAACATAACAACTAGATCAAAAGTGCTCAGAGAGCACAGCGTCTCTAGAGCAACATTGACCCATGTGCAATAAAGATGTTCGCTTTGCAATAAAAGCAGAAAAAAAGTCTTACATGTATTTGATGCGTGACTCATCCTACATCTACGTTCTTGAGTTTGGACTCCAGGCGCTTTCTAAACATGGCTACAGTAAATATCTATTGCCCATGAATCGACATTAATATGGTAATGCTGTGCTCTCTGAGCACTTTTATTCCAATATAACCACTACGCCAATTCGATGGTCATGTTTCGAACATGTATTGAAACTGAAGTGGAAAAATAGAAAGAAAAATAATTAAAATGGCCCTTTGAAAGGTAAACTCTAATTGGCAAAGTACCAAAATTGAATACAGTTAATGTTCAGTAGGCATGTAAGCATTGTACAAAGTTTGAATGCTTTCTCAAAAGCATCAACAAAACTATTGCAGACGTTGAAAATGGACCCAAAATGGCACTATGGAAAGCACACTTTAATTGGCAGAGTGCCCAAAATCGAATCATTTCGGTGACGCATCATATCAAATAGTTGTGTAAAGTTTGAACGAAATAGGGCGAAGCGTAAAAGCTTTAGCTTGTCCGGAGACAAACATACATACATAGATACATACATAGATACATACATACATACATATGTACATACATAGTTACAAACGAACGAAACAAGGCTTTCGCTTCAGCTGCTGAAGCAACGCAATAAACCACAATACATTATATAAGAACTCATACTCAGTTATGTACATATAGATAAAGCTGCTCATTGTATGCCCTATTTATGGCCTAATCCTTGAATATAATCAACCTCCAGGGGCTAAGGCAGCAACTACAATTACCACTAATAGGGACAAGATTTCATTGCCATGTGGTATACATGTTCTACTGTTTAGTTGATCATCCTTGTACCGTACTTGTACAGGTAGGACGAGGCATTCACAGCAATCACAACAGTAACATGGCAGCATTAATAGTGTATTAATTGATGGGCAAATCCGCGCGCGGGGGGGGGGGGATACGAGCTTCCCTTTCTACCCCAAAACGTATTTCATTGTGCTTTTGGTATCTGCGCGAGTCCCTTCTGGGTGTGCGCCCCACAATCTTTCCCTGTAGAACCTGGATCTGCCCGTGTTAATACATTACCATGATCATACCTTCATGTAATTTCACACTCCATATTTTGCTCAGTGACCCAATGTAGTTCTTTTCTAATGACACGCGCATGAAATTGATATGAACTCTAGCATTTGCTTCCTTAATAGTAAAAGCAAACTGCAGTAATCTTGCAAATGTATTACACTCAAGTGCTCCTCTGCAACAGAATGGAAAAATAAGCTTCCACGTAATTTTTGAATGAGAAATGATAATAGGATTGAAACAATCAGACACAGCCATCAGCTGCCTCCACCCTCTTCTGTATTCCCCTCACGTCCGCCCCCGCCCTACCCCCACCCCCCGCTGTGGGTGTGTACTTTAGCCCAGCTGTGGCCGCCGTCCCAGCAGACGGTAGGATGGACCCGCTTTAGTAGTGTTTTGTGTTGTCATAATGGGCAGAATTTGCTTCAGTTTGCATATTCTATATGTATAATTCTTGGTTTGTATATGCTTAGTTGTATACGTAAGATAAAACATTAGGCTATTACCATATGCCAGCCCAATATGTGAATTATCGCACGAGTGTCGCATAACAATACCCTGAAAGTGCACACTGGCATTTGAGAACTTGTACTCACGTGCACATGGCTATATCGCGTGCTTACACGTACATTACCAACGCCTGCAGACTAACTAGACAGAAAATAGCTGGAGATACGTCAAGATGCCAGACTAGACATATTACACGTCTCACTGTCTGGTCGGTACTATATTCTCAAAGTCTTCAGAGAACCAGCGCTAGGAAATTAGATTTCCACGACTTCATCAATGCCCATGTTTGTGAAATGAGAGGATTTGAGTATGAGTTGAGTGCTGCAAATAGTGACGTAAAGAGGTCACTTATGACGTCGGCGACGAGCCAAAGAAAGTGTCTAGTCCCCTACCAAGTCGAATGATAGAAAGCTAAAACCTAAATACAATTAGATTTCATCAGATTAGAGGTATACTATGGGGGTGGGTGGGTGGGGGTGCAGAGATGTATTTACAAGGCATACGATATAAATATGGTACATGTAAAAACCAACTATACGACGGCAGCACTCCATGTACAAGCGTGCGCGGAATGTAAGTTGTGGAGCCATCCAACGGGGTCTTTGCATTGGGATGTAAAGAAATTAAGGGTTTGTGGGGTTTAGCTGCCAGGAAATAGGGAGTCTAAGTTATTTTGTCATCTCGAAATCGGGGGTCTTTCTGCTGAGCATATATACCCAACCCGACTGTGGAAGAGCCCCCCACCCTCTCCTCCGGGTTGTGAAGTATAAGTGTGAAGATCATCTCCCTATCCGTGCAAACACACCTCACTTGGGTATCCAGTACCCGGATCTCCACCATCATTCACAGTTCCAGGGCCCAAAAGCTGTTGTCACGAGCATGGGTTTCAGCATCACGGGAGGGGGTAGGGGGTATATAATGCTCTACTACTATGGTTTACAAACACTATACCATAGAATATACAGTGTATATGACTAGTCATATATACTGTATACTGTATGGTATAGTGTTTGTGAACCATAGTAGTATACATAGTATATAGTTGGAGACGTATACAGTGTATATAACTAGTCATATATACAGCATACTGTATGGTATAGTGTGTGCAAACCATAGTAGTAGACCATTATATACCCCCTCCCTGTTCCATGATGCTGAGGCCCATGATCTCCACCAGCCTTCCCAGTTCCAGGGCCCAAAAGCTGCTGTGTCGCGTCTGAGCCGAGCAATTGTTTTGTATCGACCCCCGGCTGGCTATCTCCGGCTGATGCGTCCCCCGGGCCTCGGCCCGACTATTTGGCCGCAATCAGGAGTGTGTGATCTGTGCGCCGGGGACTCGTATAGACGAGTGTTGTCAGTGAGAACAGCTCGTAAAGATGACCAGATGACCACAGCCAGTCGGCGGCGGCTTTTGTATAAATGGAAATGAAGTGTTTTTGACCTAGTTCTGAGTGGCGCAGACAATCCGTGGTAAATTGTGTTATCGTTTTGTTGTTGTTTATGATATGAAATATGTGAATGTGAAGTAGTATGTGATGTGAATTGGAAAATTGAAATCTCTATCGTGTTCTATAAAGTAAAGATGGACTGTGAAACAGAACAAAGTACAAAACACACGTATAATGCCACTTTGACATTTAAAATATTTGTCGTTGCATTTGTGCGTTATGCAGTGCTGAAAATCTTTAAAAAACAACTATGTCGCCGTTTGTTTGAAGTAGAATTATTCTGTTGCTTCATTATACAATTCAATGCTTTTATAGATTAATGAGCACATACTGCACAAGCTCGATTGACACAGTGGCTAAAACTAAGAATCATGATTCCCATAAATACTCCTCACGGTGATAAACTATAAGCTGTTATTACTTCATTGGAGAATCCGATTTATTACCATACAGACTAATCCTAAACACGCGGAGTCTTACACGCAAATTCCATTTCTTCTTAATTATTCAAAGATTAGCTTGACAAAGGAAGCCCTAACTAGTTGACATCTCCAAATTACACATATTATGCTGCAATCATTTGGGCTGTCAAGGCGTCAGAGAAGAATGATGTCACCATTTCAAAGATGACACCAAGACACATGACTTTTGTGTACCGCTATCAAGGGAGTCGCATTTTGAGGGAAGGCATTTGTACCATTGAAGCACAATAACCAGCCTTTAGAAGTTTGAGCAGCTTTAGAGGGTGAATATGAGATCAGTTCATTCAGGTAGTCATCTGTTTCTGTTTGTTAATTGGCCTAATTTCTATATTGAATCACGCCATGAAAGAGTATCTCATATCAATTCAGTTTCAGTAGAATTGCAGCATCTACATTTCCATGGTATCGCTCGCACACAGCAACCTACTTCTGCTACCTTTGAAAGCACAAATGTATCACTCGTTGCCATAGAAATACGAGTAACTTGATTGAAGATGCAACAAACCCCCATCACTTGATCAACTGACATTCAATATGACGAGCACAAATAGAAAACTTACAAGAAGACCTTTTCTGTATTTGTTTCTCGTATAGTAGGCAACTATCTGCCTTATTTTGTCAATCAACAAAAATATGAGAACGAGTTGTAGCTGTTGTTGTTGTTCAAGATGACAAGAAATATCAATTTCCTGATGGTATATGATGTTAAACATAGGAGTGTGATAAGTAAGATGTCCAACAAAATACCAATTGACAGACCTAATGGCAGAATCAAGGTTTATTTTTAAGTTATGAATTGTAAATGCTGGTATATTTATCACACTTGCTGATTTATCATATATTATTATTGGCCATCATTTTTACAATGCACATCTCTCCAATAGTGTGAACATATAGCAGTTGTAAATGCTGTACAAAGTTCATCAAAACAGTGCCAATAAATCTAGTTTTACTGTAGTTTGCCACGCAGAAAAAGACAAACTTGACTGTCTGCGATGCACTTGCGTTGCAATATTACACATGATTATAGCTTTAAAACACACGATAAACGAAGGAAATTGAAATGATTTTTTTCTCTCATAAATTGTCGCCTGGCAAAAGCCATGAACATAGTTATTATATGTAAAAGGAGGACAAAACTCGTGACTTGGAGCGTGCTTTATCAAACCAGTATCTGGCATGTGAAAATGATCGGCTATTAATAGCCCTATTTTATTGGAATATTCCACGCATTGTGTGTATTTGATACCGCATTGAACCATAAACCTTCAATGGGGAACGCCAGGAATTGATTTTTTGGGTGTAAATCCTGATTCACTCTCTGGCTTGAGTGAAACCCACATTTCTATAGAGCTTGGAGACATAATTAATGCCGGTTATGGTGGGCTGTAGTTAATTACAAGAAGCTGCTACTAATATGCAAACACAAAATTAAAAAAACCCAGAACACTGATAATCGAAAAACGCCGTTGTCTAGAAAGCAAGGTTGCGCTGTACCAACTGGCCTAGTTCGAGTCGACACAACGGGACGATTTAGAAATGGACACAAAAACCTTATTTGTGCTCACAATCACTTGACTTTGGAAAGATTTTTGTTTTCAAAGGGAAAAGGTTTAGTCAATATATGCATTGGTGAAAACAAGTTTCTTAAGACTGTTATAAAACCCACGGCGGATCGCGGTATCGGCTGCTGGGGTTGTGTAAACCAACACTGAAAGAGAACCTGTTTGGCTCCTACAGAAATAAACTAACATTGGTGCTGCTTGCTACTGGATTTGCGTGTACAGGTGGTGGCGGCGGCGGCGGGGGTTTATAATGGCAGATCCAGGTTTTTGGTAGGGGCGGGGGGCGCTTAAAGGATTTCATGTTTTTCTTTAACGCATGATCGAAAAAGGCCTACGAAAAAGAAGTATTCTGGTGGGGAAGGGGGGGGGGCACCCTATGCCCACAGGATCTGCCTATGCTTTAGCAAGGGGGCCTATGACTGGTAAAGCACGCTGGCCAAGGTGTAACAATAGACCAATATGGGATTTTGGTGATTGGCGTGCCCTTGTTGACATGTGTAACAGATATACAATAACACAACAACGGCAAAGAAGAAGAAAAAGAGCCTCAAAAACGATAATTATATCAGTTGAAGTGTTTTCAATGCGGAGGGCAACTTATGTGCGAGTCCCGTCAATATTGTAATTATAATTCTGGTCTCACAACCTTGGGGTGAGTTAGAGTCCCGTCAGGGCCACTTGATATAGTCAAATGGAAGCTGTGTCTTCAGCTATATGTTGCTTGGCATAACAATGAGAGTAGAATATTATATTTAGATCTCTCCATACTGATGTCGATTTATATTATAAAACGCACGCCTCATGGCCAACAACGTGATTTCAAGTGGTTAGGATTTTACCAGGACACTTGTCTATTCTAATAATGGAAATGCATTACAATACAAAACAAAAAATAGAATATACATTAAAAGCTTGTACGGCTATATAAGTGTAAACTCAGGGTCAGTAAAGTACCATCGAAACGGCTTACATTGAGTAATAATATATAAGCCGAAATAATAGTGACAATTGAGCCATTCTTTATGACAGTGGCATTAGCACATGCCACAACAGAACATTATATAAATAATGACAAAGCATTTTAGAATCTTGACCATTTCACCTATGGCTTATTATTGAATGTTCTATAGCACACATATGAAATGGCTATTGTGCCAGCGGATCAAATTGAAATATAATTCCCACTCCTAGGCAAATCAAGGGTGTGCATCTATTAGGCCCACGCACTTATATTCTATTTAAGAACAACATATATGGCTTTTAGTCGTTTTGTCAACGTGTTTGCTCGGCAAACATGGAAATCAAGAATAATACAGTGTCATAAAATATAATTTTTATTATTGAAGATTATAACAGCTGTAAATAGAATTCTCAGAATCAACTTATAATCTATTAAGAACGACTTACACTAGTACACGAAAATAGAATTCTCAGAATCAAGTTATAATCTATCAAAAACGACTTACACTAGTACATGTAATTTGATTTGATTATAGGCGAATGGCGCGCACATTCAAACGGTCATTTAGATACATTTTACGATGGCCAAGGTATTAAAAGTGTGCGTGGGTGTCTAGATTTGCCAGCATCAACTGTGGGGGTGAGGGTGGGGGGGTTGGGTGGGTGGGGGTGGGGGGGTTGGTTCGTTGGAGCATGTATATAAATGTTCGGGGTGTGGCAGTACTTCCCTTAGCTGATCATCTAATGTCAGTTGATGTGTATGTAAGTGACTTTACAGCATCAAATATCACTAAAATACCATTGAGTCTTAAAAAGAATCGTGGCATGTCTTTTCTTTGTGGAATAAATCACTACAAGGACCGGATAAAACATGCATAGTTTGACGGTTTACCACACAATTTTTGCTTACGCTCCACAACTTTCTGCCCATCTTTTTGCAGTGGTCTCCACCAGGCACAACCCAAATCAACCATTTGTTTCTGAGAAATAAAATCGACTCCCTACTGGGCCTACTCTCCATGTCTCCTTAGCTAATCATCATCAACACAATTCAATTGTTAGGCACTGAAACATATAATATACCTAATATGTGTTAAGTATACTATAAGTTTATACTGACGCACCCCTGTTGTGTTTTGCAGCTTTGGACAACCCCAACGCCGCCGTGAAGAAGCAGGTGTTTGACCTACTTTGCGCGCTGTGTGTTTACTCCACCGAGGGTTACGCATGCGCACTCGAGGCCATCGAACACTGCAAGGTACCGTAAATCTTCTAATAATGCCCTGCCTCTAATACCAACTTACCTTTATTAAACGCCGCCCCCTTTCACCTGGCAGGTATTCTGGTAAACGCCTAGCTGTAACAAACGCCTCCTCTGCCTCTAATAAAAGCATTTAATGATCCGTGTGAGAGTCTGTTTCTGTTTCATAACGCATTTTAACAATTGAGGCTACATTGCGTAAAGCTCCTGAAATCATACCTATCGTTTGAAACAAGGACGCTACGTCTTACCTACGTTAATAACCCCAATTAAACGCCCGTCTCTAATAAACGCCTCCCCCTCCAATAGAAGTACAAACGTATGCCAATAGGTATGTGCCCACTACAACTATTTTGGACGGAAAATACCATGAAAGTAATAAACTTGCCTCTGCTGTTATCAATAATTACAGGTATATACCGTTTATTCACCATATGGTATGAGTTTTTCTCTTCATGCAAATCCAATATGAGTTAAATCCTAAACTATTTCAAAATCACACCACAGCACAATGCAAGCCATAATATCACGTTCTAATCGTAAGTGATTTCATATAATACAAGCATTTATCTAATCTGTCTCAATGCCTTTCGTTTTCAATAAGATAAAAGACTGATAAAAGTAGATTATATTTTAGAACGCATATTTCTAAACGCTAATGTCATTAATAATATCTGAAATCGAAATGAGGTTATTAATGGTATTTGAATATCAAATTAATTCTTATGGGTATGCTTCAAAGGTAAAAGATTGGATTAAAGGGCGAGACAGCAAATGGTAATGTATTAAAATGTGTTTACGATTCCACAAACAAAAATAACGTAGAACTCAAAAACAAATTACATACTCTTTCACGATTTGAAGCTGTGCATAAAGTTGCCAATATCACAAGACAAGCAAATCTTAAGCCAACAAAAATGGAATATCTCAAACTTAACCGTTTGTCGAGCGTGACAAAATGTACATCATTTTAATTGTAATCAGACGAGAAAAGGAAACTTTTACAACACGTAAACACACCAATAATGTTTTAGTGGCTTCCACCCTGTCATTTACCGTTTCAAATCAAGGTCAGTCACGGACACTAATTAAACGCACGAGACTAACTATTAAACTATTTACCATTTTCCTTCATTTTTCACTTTTACAAGGACCCATCAAAATAGGTTACGTCTACAAAATGGTAACCTGTCACTCATTGGTATGATGGCCTTGTTTATGTTCCCCTGTTTATTCAAATTCTTCAATATGATGCATTTGGTTTATTAATGTCTTCAGAATTGCTGAGACAAATGGTGTAATTAACGTACTAGTATATAGACCTATAGTGCATCAATGATGAATATACATATATGCATGGAGGCAATTTCAAGGCTTCCACTGTAAGAGGCTGTTCAGTGCCTGTACGAACGGTACAACACCCATTCAATGTAATATCGCCCAAATGGGACACGGAAATATACAAATGAAACACTGTGAATAGTTAGTTGTTTAACTCATATGGTTTTATAGCCGAGAAAGAAGGCATCTTTACAGTAACCTGCATATTGCAATCACTCTGCACAGAAGTAAGAGCAAATCTCTCAATCAGGAACTACTTTTGAGGCGACATCTCAGCAGACTTTTTGTTTAATGTTCCCGTTAAAGAGGTTGCCCTGTACTGACTGTATTATGTTTTGAGGTTAACCATTTTAATCATTAGTGACCTTCATAATATTTGATACAAAGAGCTGCAAATTTGTACAAATTTGCAATAATAATAATGTTCCCATTCAAATCTCGCGTGCTGCATATTCTTGGGTGTTTTCGCACAGGATTGTTGTTGTGGGCCATAGAGACCACAAATAAATGCCAGTCGACAAAAAAAACTACCCTCGGCATATAAAAGATTGCGATCAAATGTGTCCACACGATAAACTTAATGGTGAAAGTGTTTTAGAGGCTAGCATATTTGAGGGGCTAATATTAATTTTATTTCCTACTAGTAATGCCAGACCTATAAGCTAATGGTGCAATATCACACTGGCAAAAGAAATGTTGGGATTTTCTACTCAATGTACTTAAAACACATGTTGCATATATCTCTGTCAGTTGCAGTAACTATGGAAACAGAAACAGGTGCTAATAGAAAAACCGTGCTTCGTTAACGTATCTTCACAAAGGGAAAGGGTGACAAATTTCCACGTTGTGCATTGTATGTTGAGTATATTGCTATGGTATGGCCATGTTCTTTACCTTTTTAAACGTAGATTGAAACAATAACTGTGATAACCTAAACATGCATCATGAACAGGTAGAAAATTATTGATAGACGGAATAGCTAGATCTCGATATTGGATGAGGAAAAGATCAAATAGCCCATAACTTTTATTAACGTGGACAAAAACTATCTACCATAAACCATATAAGGTATGTCCACCTCGCAAAACTACAAAACCATGCACCTAACACATTACAAAGTGTGCGATTGTCATTATCGGGCAGGTGCGCATGAGCTTCTTGCATAAACACACGCATGCGCAAACGCACGTGCGTGATCTTTCCTTGAAAAGTGGTCAGATGGTCCTCTCCCTGGTGGCTGACAACGACATTAACACAACGCCTCGGCAGTTTTATGGCCCACACCAAACTGTGAACTTTCATCAATCTCGCATTGTTAGACATTGTTGTCGC
Source organism: Streblospio benedicti (assembly GCA_019095985.1). Classification (NCBI taxonomy): domain Eukaryota; kingdom Metazoa; phylum Annelida; class Polychaeta; order Spionida; family Spionidae; genus Streblospio; species Streblospio benedicti. The sequence goes on along the minus strand of CM032664.1, from coordinate 26,868,629 downwards.
TAAACTAGGTTGATTTATTTCACAACAATCCTACGCTGTCTTTATCATTTTATTCCACAGACTATACTCTTATAAAAACTTGTGATTTTTTAATAGCATATGAATTATTAGATAAAACATCTAATATTGCATAAATATATATATTGTTATGTGACACATGACATATTATTATTTGACAAGTATATATCTAGATCACAATTGAAATGGTAAATGACGAACTTCAGACTGCATGGACAGATGAAAGAAAAACTGAACTCAAATAAATAACTTCATATTGACTTATTATTTATTTGATATGAATAGAAATATTGCCCACTCAATACACACATCTTGACCATGTTTGTAACTAGTAGCATCTTCAAGACACAAAAATAGAATACAAGGCTGCCATCATAGCTGTGGAGGTATTTTCTCTCACCCGTTACACTGCCCTATCAAGTACTCTTGAGAATCAGTCACCCTCGCAACAAGAAATCTCTTGTATACACCTGACTTGCTGCCAATGAGCCCCCATGGTCCACTTAGTACACATGACGTCATCAGAGGTTTGTCTCCACATGTTTGTTTCACGCTAAACCTCACTTTGCACAGGGTCATCTGGCAGGTACTATTTGACAGTCTTTATTTGCATTACATTTTTGGTACAGACTGGACACCAGCGCTTGGCACTGATGGAGCATTATGTCCACTTATTGATTCTAGTCACTGACTAATTGGGATGATTTTGTCACGCTCTGCAAAAAAGTGGAACATGTTTTTCTTTTTCTTGACCCCCACCCCCCAACAAAAAGTGGAAATATTAGATGTGTGATATAATCAAAAACTTCTTCTCATTGTTTTGCAGTTTGTGACACCATTTATTCATTTATTAAAAATTACCTTTGCATACATATATAATGATATTTAATGTATACATAATATGATGCTAACATAAAAATCACACAATGAAAAAAAATAAGAAATGTATCAATCACAATTTGTGGATGTATGGGTGAAATGTTTTATATATTGTCTTATATATTGATCTCTGATGCCACATTCAAATAGCAAATAGATGAATCCTGATATGAAAATTTTCAGGTCTGAAAATTTAGCAAAATGTTAACGTTGCACGAAAAAAACACGTTAAATATGAAAAAATCTTGGGTCCACAAAAAAATGGAATATCAGAAACTTGACCCCCCCCCTCTTAAGTGGAACCAATGTTCCACTTTTGTGGAGCGTGACAAAATGTACGTCATCCTTAAGTGTCATTTTACTACACGTGTTTTATGTAATGAACTGCAAGTTTGAATAAAATGCTCTTATTTCAATGTGTTGCAACATAATTAGAAAACATTGTATATACAAAACTGTAAGAAGCTGTAACAATGAAATTCTATAATAATATATCAAGAATTTATCTCTTTTAACAACACAAATAACTAGTCCATGGACACTTTTATTGTTGCTACTACGTTTTGTACCTTGATTGCCTCAAGAATAAATTATCCCACGTATAAACCTTTAAAATATTGTCATATGCTTTCATCTACAAAATGACAAAAAGCTGTTTTATTTAAGTATTCTCTATTTACAGCTAGCTGGTGGCAGGACATTTAATAAAAGGAACTAGCTTTTCAATCTGGGAAAATGAAAAACTTATAAGTGTATCGAATGTGTCCATTCTTCACCATCTACATATCTTGACAAGCTTTTTCATAAGTCTTTTCAGAAAAGTATCAACTTGCACAAAAATATTAAGTATGGTATTCAAAATCTAATGACGTTTTGCATTAGGCAAAATATATAGACATATCCCACGGAATGTGACCATAAGGAAACTATTTCAACACCATGAAGTTGTACAAAGTTATCACCAAAACGAGCCCAACTTATTGCACGTAAATCTCCTAAAATAGTGAGAATACTACTAACCACACAAGACACATTTCTTTTCGTATTGACTTGTCAAAATTAGCATGTTTCAATGCTGATAGATGGCGTGATATGGTGACAGGCCACTTATGGGGCAACACCTGCGGTCATTCCAGGTGAATAGGGGGTCATCCTCATTTACTGGACTGTTCTAATAATGTCATGGTGTTATCCACACTATGAAACGTTATATTGCTTCCATAATTCTGCCATGAACATTCAAGTCAAGAGGCCATTGTGGAAAAATCTTATTCACACTCTTAAAAGCGGGTTTGTAGGGCCTGAAAAAGAAGACCCTCTTTCGGTGAAACTGACACGTTTTTTCTAAAGGGTATATGGTTTCCTTTCGGGACAATCTTAAGGAGATGGATGTTATTACGTAACTTTTAGAATTGTCTGTTAAAGTGTAATTTTTCAGCTAGATTTTCAGCCGCTTTCTGCCTTTTTGGTAGACATGGGTACATAATAACCACTTGAGACGGGTAGTAATTTAATGAGAATAAAACGATAATAGAAGTTTTGTTGTAAGTTTTATCTGCCTCTGGTGTCTGGTAACATTTTGACGACTTGTTTGGTTAAACACTGATATTTGGATGATATTCTTACAGAAAACAGAGAAAATTAGCTAGTGTAGCCTACTATTTTTGTCTGCTAATGTGAGTAACGTATAGTAGCTTTGTGATGACGTATGCAAGCTATTTCGTCATAGGTCTTCAATTCTGGCTGACGTCTTCCATTTTGATCGTCTGCAAAACCTGCAAATTGTCGTCACAGGACGTTTTGACATAGCAATAAATGACGGACCTGATATTCAATACAACTCACTCTTTCTTCTGATAATCCTTATAATGTGTTACCTGGAGATAAGGTGCATTAAAAAGTAACCCATAATAACGGTTGGCATAGCGCAAACACTGTCTACACCCATATTTGCAAGCAAACTTCGGCTAACAAAACATATCACTAACGTCGATTATAATAAGCTTGCCCCCCTTGAGCCCTAAAAATTCCATTCAAAACGCGACTTATCGTACTAGTTTGTTATGGCAGAGTGCATTTTCAACTTTTCAATGGATAATTCAGTTTTGCAAAAACATTATGCAAAATAAGGAGGTCTTTCATAGGCTTTCTGCCCTCCAGTCTTAACATTTGGCCAGGCTGACTTTGGCTTATGATAATTTATCAGTTCACAGAGCCTTTTTTCACGTGTTAATAACCTCTTGGTCCTTGATATTTAGATTACGTAACGATTATTATAATCCGTGGTGGTAATTCTAGTTATCATAATCATTTGCTTGCATGGCATACTTGAAGTTTTGCTAAGAAGATTTTTTGGGGATGTGATTTAAAAGCAAGTCGAAATTTAATTGCAAATTATAAAAAAAAAGAATTAGAGTTTGGTTGATGGCTCTATCATGTAATTTTGTAGTTGCATTATGCGCATACAGAATCTATGAATCTGCTCCCGTACTAAAAGTCATGCAATCAGCCATTAGCTTAGCACAAAGAACAGCAATAATAAAATGGTGTGATGTTTAAAAAGCGGGTAATATTCCAACACCTGTTAAAAACCCTAAACCCACCGCACAATGCGTTTTACAACCCAACTTCTTACATCAATGCAAACGCGGGTAATTATTATATTGGGGTGAAAAGTCGACAAATCTCTATGAAGGTATTTTTCTTTCTTTCTTTCTGACACCAAATAGAGGTAGAAATTAGGGAGTTGCCACCACGAACAGTATTTATACACATCATGACACTTTTGTTCAGAAAAAGTTTTAATACAAAACCTTTTACTCTCCACGCCATAACCTTATGAAAAGTCAATTTATTATGTTTTTATTTAAAAAGTTATATTTTTGTTTAAAAAGAAAAACACAGAAAGTTACGTGATTCAACATATATCATAACTACAGCATTCTAACAACTTAGTTATCATGTCGTTCACTAACTAGATATTTATGAAGAATTCTGCCACGAAAATTATATTGTAATTTGACAAGTTCGTCATGCCAGAAATATTGTTGACAGTAAAGTGAATACGAAATCATGCTATGTAGAAATGTGATTGATATGTCAACTACATTTTAGATATTAGCGTTTGCTTCACTTAAGATTCGTGGTTCTCTCTATTTGAAACTTATTGTTTAATGCTAAATCAACGCCAGAGAAATATCCCCGAATGTTGTTACATCACGAACCCTTCAATTTCGTTGTTCATACTTTCAGTAAAAACTCATCCCAATTGATTAATATCTGCTACTGTCCAAGAACAATTGTTGCCAACGATACCACACGTCAATCCCGATTATGCATTGCAAATACTATCTTAGAGATAAGCAGGAACTCTCTTTAGAATTTCGAGCGAAACTATGTTTGATGATTGAAAAGAGGCAGATCAAAAGAGCCAACGTCAGGGTGGAAAACTAACCAAGAAAATCTACAACCAATATAAATAATCCACGTTTTTACGTTTCAATCGTCCTGCTGTCTGACTAAATGAGTGTTAAAGTTGGCAGATGACACAGTATATGCATATTTTTAATGGCAAACAAAAAGTAGACACAAATATGTCCTATATCTAAGCCATGGAGTTTGCCACGTGAAATATACATTAAAATTGAAATGCTTCGCTGAGCGTTCACTCTCTCTTTTCATCTGTTATATTTATGTCTATATAGTTGTCAGTAACTTTTTGTAGTGTAGATTTCCATTGGTAATACATGCAGAGGCAAATGTTTCCTAACTAAAGCCAGCGGGAAGGTCTATAGAAGGGCAACATCACCCCTTTCCCCTGTTTACTCATTCATCAGTCTATGCCCCGGAAAGCTTTTCTCTCTGTCTGTCTGGCATTTTTGTCCATCCATTTGATGCACTTTCTCAATTAATCATCATCATTATTGCTTCCTATTTTTATAGATTGTTTTTTACCAGGCTACTGTGGCGTATTCAAACAAACGGTGATCATAATTTCTACTCAATAAATGCGACGTGGAACAAGTGATATTAATGATAATTGTAGTAATAAGGGAGGCCGAGATTTTAACAGCAAGTTAGGTTACAATAGACTACGTAATTAACGTCACACTACTTTTCTAGTGATGTGGCACAAATTGGTAGTTGATGGGGGCAGAAGGAACTTCTTGCACGCACTATTTCCAAGCGCGCAATTATTCTAAAAGAGTGTGAAACGCCCACCAGATTGACTAATACCCAAAAATTGAAAAATATCGGTTTTTAATACTGCCCCAGGTTAGTTGCTGAAAAGCATTTAAGTAATTGTGGGTTGGGGAGCAATCACCCTGAAGCCTCGTCAGGAACATGGCAGAAGCTTGTGTGGAATGTTCTCTCTGCATATTTGACCAGGTTTCGCCTGCTTTCTGGTCACCACGTTGAAATCTAATCTTACTCTTTTGTTCATTCCTTGGGCTGAGATTATATGAATGGTATTTTAGTGACAATGACATTCAGTTCTATGGTCTTAAATACACGATAAAGAAAAGTGTCCTACATTATGGCAAAAAAAAACAAAAACATATGCAGTTTTATAAATCATACATATACATACAATAGCTGTGATTATTTTCATAATATGCGTGTAAAGAAAGGCAAAGTCAGGAACGCAGGAAGAGGATGGATATAACATAGATCTATATTTTGTAAAGACATATTAGGCATATTAGACATATTAGGTGTCCAGAGTTGGTGTATACATATATGTTAGGAGGATGCCTATGTTTTGTTCGCATTAGAGGGGCAGTGCTGTAAAATAGTGTCATTCAACCGCGAAAAATCGATTATTTATGACAGGTTCGTCCTTCACAATAATACGCGTTGTATAGTAGGCGCACCAAACGACCCCCAACTAAACGTCACCAAACCCCGTGTCTTCTTTGTCTTGTTACATACCCTATATGTAATGAGCTTAAACCACCACGCTCCTATGGTGCAACAGGCTTTAAACATCTTCACTTCTTTATTCAGCCGTCTCAACGCATCTCATAACTTTCCAGCCATACGCCTGATATACAGCAGACGTGCCCTGGCATCACAACGTGAAGACTGTTTTATTGATTGAGTTGAATACAACACTTTGACCCAATACATGTACAATGTCTTGTGAATCTTATTTTAATGTTGATGATATACTGCCATAGCCAATGAATACACAGTTGGTTATTTCCTTATCATAACAAAAAAAATGTGCACCAGACAAAATTTCCAGCATATCAAAGGCACATCTATTCTAACAATTCCAACGCCTACCCCCTTGTGATACGTCTCTTTGCAAATGTCCAAGGATATACACAACCACATCAATGATTACATTCCTTGTCCATACCCTAAAAAGTCACTCCCTTACCATTCAAACAATCAAAGAGGGTTCTGATTTCGTCTCCCCAGAGCAAATACTGAAATCACATTATAAGTAACCCCATTGTCGCCAAGTTTACTCCATCTTCATTGTGTTTGAAATTCCATTGTGGTTGGGTCAGATTTCACAGGAGTTAATGCACTATTTTTTGTATGTTCTTCTGGGTAGACACCAGTCTGCACAATAGGGCAGTGAAAATAGAACCTTGCTTGGCCGCGGCTGACAGTGTGACTTTTCTCAGGAGATACATCATAGAGTTTAGGCTACATATTCGCTTGGGAATGAGCTGTGTGAAAATGTCTTGCACGTATAACAGACTCAGTGTGCATGGCCAAGTATTTCCATCAGTATGCTTGCAAGAAACGTTTTCTCAAATAGATATACATGTATGTAATGTATATAAGTGTACTATGTGGCGTAAAAATAAAGTATGAAAGGAACAAGAAGAAATTACTGAAATGTCTGACACCAAATATAATACTTGTTGTTTCTATCTTGGACTAAACCATCAATGACACAATTTAAGCTGAAATGCCTCTATCCCCAAGTGACGTCTGGTTTTATACTAGCATTCACATTACATAGCCTCTTCATTTGATAGTTTATTCTTTCATCTCCCATCCAGTGCTGACAATGTTATAGAATGACAACAGTTGAATCGCATGTTGAATGCACACAATGATTATGGTATTTGAACTTGGAAGTTTTATGTGGTGTAATTGAATTTGTAATACAGGTCTCTGATTAGTTGAGACAAATGCTTAGCTCATTTTGAATCATGCCATCTATTGCAAAGCATTTACATAAATGGGTCACAGCCCTGGCCAGATTTCATGTTTGTTGCTTAGATATCTGTGTGTTTTTTTCTTCTTCAAAGAATACTGATGAGATTAGATAAGATGTACAATGATTTTAATTACCTGGATCCGGCTAGATTATAGGCAATGATTTCTCTAAGAGATTAAATGTTTTAGATTGAGTTTGCTTGTTAACTCTTCTGCGTGTGGCATGTTCACAAACCACCATTTTTAAATCTATCTTTGAAGTTTGTGATAAGATCTATATAGTAGAGAGACTTTTAGCTATTTCAAAATATGCTACTGATATCTTTACCCGATGTGAACTTCACAGGAAATGGATCAGCACTAGACAGGGATGTATCTATAATGTCATGTTAGAATGAGGACAGTCCACAAACCCAGACATATAAGAAATCGCAGTTGGGGGAAGTCAACTCATGCTAATGAGCCTCGTGATAATAGAATTGAAATAACTCATAATGCACTAATGTGATCTAATGTGCCTAGTTTAGTGGATACACTTCAAGTTCAGTATTAAAAATTCTATAAACCACTTATACACGTTTCAAAGGTCAAGTGTTTCCAACAACCCAATTTCTAATCCTTACCCTCTTTTGTTAGTGTTAAATTGAGGCATACAACTTCGCAAGTTGTTATTGTCTAATCCTGTGACCCGAAAGCCCTCCTGAATGTAAGTTTTCGCATAATTAACCGGTTAAATATCAAATGAGAGATTTCTCTTCGAATGTGATGCTATCTCTAAGAGGTTCCCTTTAATTATGTTGATTTTGACGGGCTCGGCCAATATTTTTATAGTTTAACATCATTTTACCATTTAAGGGCAAATTCATTAATAAGATAAGAATTTTTAAGTCCTATTTTGAAGACTATGAAATGTTTGTGTTAAAATGCTTTGTGCTTATGCTTAATGTAGTGGATGGGCATTTATTTTTCCAAAGAAATACATGTACGTGCACACAACACACGAACTAGAAGTCTGTTGGTCGAATGTGCGAAAGACTGCAGGCTATTTTTCTATAGAATGCAAAATAGAATAGAAATAAACTACCTGTCGTTTTCCAGTTTCCGTAGACATGTTCATGGTAACATGCTGCGGGTGTAAATGTTCAGCAATCGGAGGACTCTCACCAGAATCTGTACATCTAAGAGGTCCATCCACGATATATTAAAAAGTACGTGCGATCCAGTGTGTTGTTAATGTCGCGTAAACGGCCTGGTCCGGGAGGGGTGGTGGTGGTGGAGGATGGGGTGTGTGGTGGGGGTGGTGGGGTTACGGTCTCAAGGTTTCAATCTGAGGAAAATATGCTTGGTTCACGGGACAGTTGGAATAAGCCAAACCAGCACTACCTCATGAAACAGCAGTGATAAATAGTTAAGGTTCCATTGAAGCAACTGTAACTACAAATAAGGGATGCGAACAGCTGGATAAAACAGGAGAGTATTACCCACCAGTTGATTTCAGCATTGGAATGATAAATCAAACAATTTGAGACCTTTGGCAGTATGGAAATTCGGTCAGAGGTCTCACATAAAGCAGCTATAGTTTGTGTCACGGGCAGGATTGTAATAGCGACCACACCGACAGAGACGGTAATCCTACACTTTGTCTTAACCACACGATCTGGACTTTATACTTTGCAGGGGGTAGAAAGGGTTGGATCAAATCCACGAATATTGATATTTTGTGATTAATTCCCGTATGGGTTTTCACGTCACTTTTTCAGTCGTCGTGTCTTCTCGATTGCAATCGAAAGCGCGCGCATGCGCACTGAATGATATTTCCCATTAATATAAAGTAACCATTGACACACTTAAATTGTGTTTGTTTTTTCCACACATGTCCTAGGTATATCCGTAGAATGTTTTAGATTCGCACTTCTCTCATGGAAACCTACCCGATTGTTAAAATGAAAGCGATGGTTCATTCACTTGCTGCAAAGTTCCTCCATAGATAACCATTCAATGGACACTCATTTGGTAATTTTTCATAAGAAATAGAGAATTCTATGACAATTCGCATTGCACAAATGGTGAACTTTTAATTAATTTAGTCCCAGTTCCAATGATAATTAATGTGATCAATATAGCTTGATGCAATGCACGGACGGACCGATTTATACCAAGGTAAATTGCCCCTGATAGCATGGCGAACTAAGTGTGCTCTACCTTTTTATGTTTTTCTACAATGAGTGAATACAGAACAGCAGATAAGTGTTGATAATATGCCTTTCCCTTTATCATACTACATTGACTTTGTTTGCCAAAGTTATGATCATTTTTTAATTCTTCATAAGTCGACTGTGTACGTGTGATGCAGAAGATTGCCACCCAGATGCGAGTAGTTTCTTGGAACTTGAAAAAAAAAATGGAGTGCACGTTAGGACTGAAACCTATTTTCGTACTAATAAGCATTATAAGCACTCACTATTTCGGTAATGCCCGATAGTATCTGTTTTTAATTTAAAAATCACAGTAAACATATAAGTCACGATAACTTAATGCACCCTCGGTTACCAATCGGTTACTACTCGCACTTCGATGACAGAGTAACTCCAGAACGTGTAAGACATCACGATCGCGCACCTGTAAGATAATTCGGTCAGTGGTTGGTAATTTACACCGCAGGTTCGTCATGAACACCTCCCTAAATGTGACCAATTGGTCCTTGATGGATAAAGGCCTTTAGAAACAGTCGACAGCTACCTTTCTGGCTGCACAAGTTTCAAGTATATCGGGCTTCTAATCAGACGATACTTTCGAAGCATAAATGAAAAATACTAAGCTTTATTGTGTGGTTATGGGTTGGTAGGATACTGGCTGCTATAGACGTATGTCTGGTATTGTCTACTGGGTACTGTCACTACCTTCTTCATGCTTAGAAACTTACACGTCAATTAGCGTTTATATGTAGCAATCAAGAAAGGGGGAAAGTATAAAAGGATGGTATATAAAATCGTTTGGTAAGAGGACAATGAAACTGTTGATGGTGTGTTATTAAATTGATATTCGTGTAGGTTGCATGTCGCATTTGAAAGCATAGAAACAGAATTAAAACCATTGCGAAATAGTTTTTAAGAAAATGTTTCCAGCACAGTCTCGTTTAATTCGATATTCTTGAAGTTTTGCATAATTTTATAATTGAAGAAAATTATCATTTCTAATATAGTCCATTATAAAATGCATTGATAGTTGAACCCATCGGTTGCTTAATTCAATTTTGGATACAAGAAAGCCCTGTTAATCATATTGCAATCCATCTTCATTACTAAATTAATAGATAGGATTTTATAAGCAGTCAAATGCAGAGATTACGTGTAAATTTATTACTAGATATCATGCTGTCTTCAAGTCTCTTAGAATCTTAGCACAATGTGTAATATTGAGATATAAATCCCGATAGTCTGCTATCTATATTTACTATCACAAATGATATGATAATTATGAAACAAAATCTTCAAAAAAATATTAATATCTTGTTGCATGCGTACATTGTATATTGTTCAAACGACCTTCAATCAGCTCTTAATTGAATATAATTACCTTTTGGTAATTATTGATGAATAATTTATATATATTTTTTGCAAACCACACACTATTTATACGATCAAAAATAAAATCTATGACAATTAACGTTGTTTATTTGTTTCCGTCTTGTATTGTTCAATGACCTTCATCGTGTGTTAATTGAATTTAATCGCAAGCTAATTGTGCGATATAAAATAGAAAATGGCCTTGAATATTGATGAAAAAAGGAAACACAGATTTTATTTTGCTGTTTGATTACATCACGTTATTTGCAGCACATATAGTTTGAAATACTTACGTATAACAAGATCTGGCAGCAGATCATTTGATCATAACGCAAACCAGACGTCTGCGATACACAATTGTTTTGCCCTGAATATGATACACTGTGTTAATTTTGAAAGCTAAAGAAATGTTGACGTCTTGAAATAAAAAAGACTAATAGAAACATAACGTGGTCTTTTTCAGACGCAGAGGAAGTGCAGATACCGCTTCAGTTTTATCATTGAAGAATTCAAACAGGCAGAAACTGACGAATACCGAGCTACACTTTTAGCCTTGATCAATTGTATTATCAACAATACAGAAGACATCGCCGACCGAGTACGAATAAGGAATGAATTTATAGGTAGGCCTCAATTTACATTTTGTTTGTATTTTTTTTCTTTTTTTTCTGAGAGGATTATACTTATACTTTTACACTTAACTTACCTACGTTTCTTTAACTAGTATAGCTGTAAAAAAGCTTTTCAATAGTTTAATCAAAGAAAAAAATTCCACTGAGTATATTTTTACATTGGTTTGTTTACATGGTAGTAAAGCGTGTATTCATAATTTAAAACATAGAATAACCTAATAAGCATGAGCATAATATAAACTTATGGTTTGGCACATCTATGAAGGTTTATATAAATAAAACATGACATTGATAAGTTTATGCATCGAAATAAACCATATAATTGATTTGTAAGATCATACAATATGCCCCAATTCTCGTTCAGTATGTCACGCAAACTGAGCAAAGATCCTGCCAACATAGTTACAATGATAGCTCGCATGAGTGACATAAATTTGTACATAGAGCAGTAGAGATTATTTGCACTTTGGGTACTTCATATGCAATAAGCTAGTTCATCAATTATTTTGAAAATGCTATTCGGGTCGGCGCCGCCTTGTGGTGAATACGTTGAAATTATTAATTGTGCTGTGGAGACACTGTTGGTGGTTATAATTAGTTGATGCACCAGTCAGAACCTTAATAGGCTGAACTTATAATTATTACGTTCGTGTGGGTCATGAAGTTTAGGTTGCATTGTGGAAAACTAACTCGGGCTGATATGAAAGGTTTAACGATTTACGGAGTTGGCTTTAAGGTCCATCTCCCTGACAAAAAAGAAATTAGGTTCAAATCATTTAGGAAAGGTTCAACTGTTGACTTGAAAGGGAAGCGTGAACGTAATGTGGCTTGTTATGGGTTATAGTTGGTGTTGATGTACTCTGGCTATTTTTGAATGAATAATAGGGACACATCAACCACCACCCACATTGCATTTACACACGGATAATTAGAACTAATCATATTAGATTCCTAGAGACAAAGCAGATAAGTCAATAACCTTAGTCTTGATCTACAGATTTACGTTTAAGTCATGTGCAGTTGAAGTGTCAAACAGTGAGAGTGCAAAACATCGAAACCGTACTATACACTGCATTGACTTTTCAACCCAAATGAATAGAATTGCTTGTAAAATTCACAGTAATCTTTTAGATAAAACATTGACACCTTACTATATATATACTTTATTGACCTAGACATTTATGGTGTCATTCAAGTCAAATGAATAAAAACTCTGGTAAAATTCAGAATAATCTTGATCGACAACATGAAAACCTACCACACCCCTACTTTGCATTGCCACATGGAACGTACTTTTCACGACAGTTGCTCCACACAGCATTGATATATGAGACTATAGGTGCATGGTAATCTGAGGTCATCTGTTAATTAACACTCTACATTGTATTTGGTAACACCTAGTCAGACATACTGACATAGTTAGGAATGAAACTTCCCGAGACAGAAACACGCTTTTTACAGAGTGTCACAAAAAAAATCGCGCGTCTCTAAATTTACCATCTGATTTGTCAGGTCGACCTGACTGTCCCCACAGATACAATGTTTTGTCCATATTATCGCATCTCACTCTTTCACGTTACCTTCTCCTGCACCAGTTGCCCGTCTGGTGTATAGCGACGTACTAGTATTTGGATGCAATCAGTTGAAAGAAACCAACTTGAATGGGCATTGGATGACCAATTGGTTTCCAATTCTTCTCCGTTGTTTATGTTTATGTTCAACATTTGCGTTAGCATAGTGGGCCTAGATGTTATAACGAGGTTAGGTTTTCATTAATTTCTGATTCTGTGGACTGACCTCAAGTGGTGGGCTGTAAGATAAGAAGATTGGCGGTATTTTTTAAGACAGTGTTGGTCTTACTATAGAGGTGGTTTCAATAGAGAGGTGTTATCAATGGGAGTCTCTTCTGTATACGTGTACCTGGAGAAAAAGTAGCTTGTCTTTTATAAAAAGAAACCGATGTAATTCCTGAATTGATAAGATGCTATTGTCCATGAGTGGAACTACCATCATTGTTTATATCAAAGGTAAGAGTCCAGTCATCATGGCACTGGGATTAAAAGCCAGATAGCATCTAATGTTCATGGAATTCAGTTCAATATTGCTGGATGGATTTCTTCGAGGAAACGCGATATCATCGTCTACTTTCAATGTTGCTCAGGATTCTTTTTTCAAATGACATCTCTGTAATATTAGGTTTTTACTTACCTTGACAGCATGGCTAAGTTGCAGTTCACAGTGCTGTGAATGTGATGTCACTGAAATATCGTATGCTGAGTGTGCAGCAGTGAAATAGGTTAGTGTCAGCGTGATAGGCAAGGCTAGAGAGCTTCGGCAAGGAATCCTAGCGAGAGACAGGTTACGACATAGTTACGCCAATATAGACAGTGGTAGAAGTGAGAAGGTTTCATTACTGTCTCACTCGGTGGTGTACGATAGAAATACGACGAAACCACATATGAGGCACCGTTTCACACGGACACTTGTCTAATTGTGGTCATACGATCACACTAACTTATGTAATGGTAAATCTCTACATTTTACACGCCTTGTTAAAACACAAACATGGCATTTCTGGAACGGACTTCATCGTGATTATGATGAGACATTTCTAAATTATCATACAAAAAATCAATCAAATAACTTGTCACCGAATAGCAATTATTCAACATGTCTGGTGTGGACTTCCCCTACTCCGATGTTTTACATCCCTCCTCCACAAAGCTATGACAACTATGGCAGTGATTCACCCACGGATCCGTTCATCGTGCCGCGATTGCACCATTCTTATTCAAACGATGTCAATTTTAATCTAATTGAAATTCACGTCACACACCTGTGCCTCATCAAGCCTCGTTTCACCCGAATCGTCCGTAACGCGGTACGTCCGGCGCGTGCGCGTGGCATGAACTATGAACTATGGGACCCACACGACACTGGATAGCAGTGCAAAATCCTGTCTGCTAACAGGCTCCGGTGCGCGGAATAATACAAAACCAGAGTTGAACTCGGCGGCAAAGAGCACACGGACTACATAATTTGTTTGACAACGTTTTGTAATTCATTTTATTCCCTGGCCACATGGGTTACGTTACCTAATAGCCTGTTGTCAGCCTACCAAAGCTAATGACAATCTTTTTCAAAGCTCACCATGGCAGGGGCATTGTCGTTTGCACAACCTCTACTTTTAGCAGCTTAGCTCTAAGACCTCTTACCCAAGGGGTCAGTTTTGCCCACTGCCCTGTAACACCTTAGTGCCACCATACGCACACCTCTAATCAAAGACTCTGTCAATGGTCATCTTCTAGGATGACCAGTCTGCCCGATACCTCGGCAGCTGGTCAAGTGTGACGGTCAGTTTCTGGGAATTCGTTGCATCATTTGCATAATACTAGTATGCATTGCACGCAGGATTTAATTAGCGCTCGGACGTTGGTTGTCAAGTACACGTCAGGTGGTGCGATCTGGTGTTAAAGAGTGGATTTTTAACAAATGTTTTAATTTAGCTGGTTCGGATAAAGATATCAAATGGAAGTGCTGTGATGCGATGTATTCTTTTGAAGATCAGCATGGATTAGATATGCGGTGCATGATTGGTGTGATATTTAAAAGTATAATGTCTATGCATTTATGCGTGAATTTGAAAGAGAATAATGGAATAATTATGCGCGAGTGATTGAAGGTTTATCCAGTATGTGTAAATATGAAGAACAGTTAGGATACTGCTTATTCTTATTAAAATGTCAGTGTGATTTGTTTTTGTAAATAATGTGTTGTTTGGTTAAAATATACACGAGTATGTTTCCACGTAGTAATATAGTGTAAACATGTTGAAATACATTGGATACTGTATGTCACCGCATTACACGATGGACCATGCATGCAATACAACAGAAAAATGTATGTTTTTTTTTAAAATATCATGTATTTTTTACATATAAACTATCCACTCGTCTACATGTATCATCCATTCCCACAGACATGTTTTCGATCTTCTTCATTTTTGTAGCATGTTTTTTTGTGTTTTCGGTTTTAGGAGGCCACAGTTAGAACTTATGGGGACAGTTAATGTTTGTTCTAAATTGAGCACATTATAATAATGTATTGGTAAAAAGGTAGGGAAACATAACAACGCAAAGGGAATTCTAGAAGACAGGTAGATTTCTCGATCTCTCCCGAGATAGACTGGGATTACAGGCACACAAAGACCTCTGATAAGCATAAACATACACTGCGCGTGCTATGCATTCACTTCTAGTCATAAAACAATCAAACACAATACAAGAAAACAATGATTAAAAAAGTATAACCATGCCACTGGTAAGGCTAACCTACTTATTTAGATTATTCGGTCACGCTCATTTTGGCTCGTGGTTACAGGTAATTTTACACCACCACAACAAAGGCAATCAGTGTAAAACACAGCTGATACAGATATCTCAGTTGTGTATGATGTTTATCACATGAGTTTGTAAATGTAGTGTATTGTGTTTTTGTTTATCATCTTCAAAACTGGGCTGAAGTAGTCGTTATTCAGCCCCAGTACCTCATAGAGTTATCGTCATCATGAAAATCCAGGTCCCAAAGGTTATGATATTCTGAGCTCTAAGAACGGTAGTGACCTTCTAAATCAGATCTAATCTAAAAAGCCTCTTGATAGCCAATAGTACCGTTATGTTTTGCTTTCACTTGCATCAAATTTACATGCCACAAGTCATTAATTTCATTGCTATTGAAAACAGCGGAATGTCAAAACGTGGCAGTGCTAAGTTACTCAAACACGATCAAATGGGAATTAAAGCCGCTGCTCAGTGTGGCTTATTTTCAAGCTGGGTACTTTATGACTGACTGCGTTATACGTTATGTTTTACAGGTCTCAAGCTGTTGGAAGTGCTCCAGCAATTAAGGTACGTGTGTTTTTATGCCCTCAAGTTTATGTGATAATAATACTGGTTTATGGTGTTAACGATCATTGCATTATCGTGGTCACTTTATATGGTGCTTTGTTCATTAAGTATAATTACCACTGTAGCTGTAAAAAGTATCGGGAGGCCTTGGCTGTCAATGGCAGTTTGGATCCAGAGAGGCAATAACATGGGTAGCCTTGCTGAAACACGATTTGTTAGACTTGGCGCTGATTCAATAGTGCTGAATCACTGAAAGTCATTTTAGAAAACTAATCAATGGAAGACTCGAGTGGGTGGCAAATTAAACTATCGGCGGTAGCTGGTTATACGTTCGAAACCCTCCTTGGCACAAACTCAAATTCCATGCAGGATTAAAGTTTAAAAAAATACACACTCAAACGTAATTAAAGACAAGCATGCACAAATACAGGTTTTGCACAAATGTTCCAATGCCCTGGTGTGTATTACTGTGTAACCTAAACAGCAGAATTATGTAACAAACCAGAGATAGTTGAAGCTAATGATGGTGACCAAATGACCCGAGAGTTCAGCACCCAGAGTGCTGTGGCACACGTCGGCTGATTGTCACACAACTTACAGCCCTTTCATCAATTTAAACCACTCTCTGGTGTTATCAATATCAAAGGACTAAGAACACCTCGCCTGTTGTGATGTTGCGTAAAGTGTGTTTGAGAAGCAACACCTACTACGTTGATGGTTCATAAGTTGTTTGCACAAACTAATAACGGACATACACAACATATCACGTTTGTATAGTAATCCTGGCCTGTGTGTTTTGCTTATCTTGCATGCGGTTGCTTTACTTTTGAACTGTATCAATATGACGTAACCCTATACACACCTGGGTGTGTTATTGAAAGTTCACACCATGATAATAGGTTTATTTGTGTTATTACTTGGTTATGACACCCAACTGGTGACACTTTATAAATGTAAACATCGTGTACTATCTTTGTTTACAAGCTTATTATAACAGGCTCTCTGTGCAACCTTCAAATACTAGTAGCACTCTTGGAGGTCACTTTAGTTGCTTTTTAATCAAACTAACCAAAGAGCGTAAAATTCAATAGTTTTCACAAGTAAGAGAAACATTTGGCTCTTTCAGTTGAACATAACAAAGCAACGTGTAAACATTATCATTAACCAACAGATACGATACAATCTGAATTGCACCACGCAGAATAAACTATACACTTTATTTTAACCCATAAAGAAAGGACTATTTGTTGTCACTCAATCATACGGGGAGGTAAAATAATTATCAAAAACCAACAGACCCCTGGAAAAGTGCAAGTTTCCACCAAACAAACGTGCTGGGAACGGGACATGGCCCGGGGCACGAGCCATGGTCGGCCCAGCTGATATTTGTCCAGATTCACTCTGTTTGTCTCCAGACCTCCTCAAAGACTCCGCATTCCTCTTCTTATATAATCCGCTCGGTTTGCGAGTGACAAGTTTCCCTGAACATGTTGTCTGTCAAAATGACAATGATGTGGTCGTCTGCAATACGGTGAAGGCTCGGGTCGTTTTGCGTCTCTTCAAGTTGAGAGTCTCTCATGGTATGTGCAGTGAGGTGCTTGTGAATGAAAGTGTTCGTTTTTATAAAGGTGGCCTCTAACGGTGATTTCGCCGTACGTGACACACTTCGCCTCAGGTGAATGTCTTTGTTTGAGCAGCGTGACAGGTAAATAGAACAAGATATACCCTTGACACGGCCTCAGACTCGACTGCAGAGTCGACCATGAAAGTCAACCGTTCGAATTACCAGAATGGCCATTTTTAAGATAAAACCTTAGCTGTTATCATTCCGGCTATACCATAATATAGTTCTTTTCATGTAGACTTAGTTTCAAGCCTTTTCATTCAGTGTAAAGCTTGAAATAGGTCAAGAATTATCAAACTAATAAAAGGATGGGGTTGGGTTACATGGCTTGGCGGATGAAGACCTCACAAAAGATCCATCTGCAATGAAGGTCAAGGTATACATTGTACGTGGGTTGTTTAAATGTTCCAATGGGAGTTTAGACAAACCCTTTGTGCATAACCTCGCCGCCATAATGTACTCCTGTTTAGGGACCTCATCCTCTCTGCGGGTGATGGCAGTGGGACCTATGGCCATATACAGAGCAACCATACACAGACTACATTTAAATTGATATATTAACATGGGTGCAAAATAGACGATTACAATGCAGCTGTCAGCATTGATGGAAGTTTGGTGCTGGCGAAAATGTTGAATAATTAACTGTGAAAAGTTTTCACTGCGCATGAAGGGTGTGACTTTGAATGTGTCAGAGCTAGTTTCAGATATAGATTTTACCAAGCACAAGTGTCGGTTGCAATCAACCTTCATGGACGTTTTTGGGCTTGTAATTATGCAATCATACACGTATATGTCGCTTGTACATCTGCTTTTTTATAGTCTGTGCGCTAGCAGTCCTCTCTAAAAGTCAGAGCGTAATGAAGACAGGTTGTTTCGTAAGACAAAATGTAGGTCAATGCCACATTTTATTCAGTTTGTCGTCTGTGAAGAAGGGGTCACTATCTAGTTACTACCGCGCGTTTTTGCTCGCGGATATTCTCGCTGGGTCACGTATTCGTCCTTTTATGCTGTCAAATTCAGTGGAAATTCGATGACCAGATTTTAGGTAATGAATGGCCAAATAGGCGGTGGCTTCTGTAAAGAGGTGTCCGCAACACGCTGCTACGGGGACGTAACTTCTTTGCTATTAGCTATATGTGCAAATTTGTGTGTCAGGATGTAATGAACAGTTTTAGAATAGTTCATTCCAATATCTGTCTATATTTGATAATGCAGAATTCTGGTTTACCTTTTTTAAAAGCAAAGAACACAATGCAAACTTGTATAAGTGACATTCTCACAGGCTATGTCTATGTTGGCGCTGTCACTGAACTTTGGTAAAAACGTAAAACCACGGCAGATTCGATTTCAATTATTGGCAACGTCTGACTCTTGCGTACAGCGCCTTGTTTGTTACTACGTACATGATTTGATCAAAATCGCATAAAAATGCGTATGTGTTGATCCTGTCTTATTATGTTTATGTATAGATCAATTTAACTCCCGTGATTAAATGAAGTATACATTCAGGTACATGTTCGCAATCATGCTACTAGTGTTGAGGTACATTGGATAATAACAGAAATTGAAGCTCAATTCACACCTCAATTTGAAACTCATAATTCCTTTCACATTATGGAGCTAGATCTGTTGTGTGTGCAGAGACTTCTTCTAGACATGCTAGAGGCAGGTCTTTTCTCAAGATGCCCCAAACAATCACATTCTAGATGAGGCTGAAACGCCCATGCACAAGCATTTGAGAAAGAACACCTAACCGTTTCTATGTATAACGTCAGAAGTAGGAATTACGAAGAAAAAAATGCAGCATTTTCCTAACAATGAAATTTCATTAGGGCCTAGCCCGTAATTTGCCACATATATAGATTAATATGATCGTGATTTGCGCCACACCCAAAAAATAAAACGTTTGTCAATCAATCAGGGTTCGTGTGTTTGAGGTTGGCGATCGGAATGTTAATGCCACTGTTCACGGTGCAGCTCGAATTATCCGCCGATGTCATTAAGATAATGACAATTGCCATTTATATTCGATATGTGAATGACAAGACGACAAAACGCTGTTGTGATCGAGATTTCGTCTACGTCACAGATCGAGGATCTAGTTTGCGAATCGTGCGTTTTCCGCGGGCTGTCGAGAGTTTGGGCAAATATACATGTTGTATCCAGGTTTCACCGTGATTGTCAAGAGACCTTGCTTGAAAATACTATGGCTCGACTCTTCTCTTATTTAATTTCAAGCAAGAAGATTAAACAATGATGTGTGCTACTGTGCAACATTACCAAGATATGTGCCGATCTGTGCCATAGAGGTATTAGCAGACGGCGGAATTTTTATGAAATCGTCGTGTGAGACTTATAAGCAATTTTAGGATCATGATTATATAGTACAATTATCATCTATTGTGGCAATACAAAGCTGTATCATGATTGTGCCTTTAAACTGCTTGAAGACAATTGTTATTTGAACATAATTACTTTACATAGGCGGACATTTTATGTCGTGCGTGTCATCGCAAAATTTGCGCCAAATAGAACGTTTTCTTCTTTGTAGAAAAAAAGACGCGATGCGCACTTCCACGTCTTTCATGTTTTCTTGACATTGTGCAATATTTATGGTCAATTTAAAATAAGTTGATTTCAATCATTTGTTGGATCAAATTGATTTCATCTTTCGTTAAACATGGTTGCATGACGAGCAAAGCACCACTTTCAAGACACAACTTCGAGGTTACCCGAATTCACTGGCAGAACAATGTAGCAGTTCATATGTTTACATTTAAACATCGTCTATTTTAAAATATGTTTTTACAGGTTTGTTATCAATTGTGTGGCACTGCACGATTGCCAAGTAGATGACGTATGACTCTCGTGTGGTGTCAATGTTAGAAAAGGAAGCTCAATTATTTAATCATTACATGTATAATTACTTTTCACGTTGAAGAGCAATTTTTCACCGGCAGCCATTGTTCGCGCTACGAGTTGCAAGTATTCTCCTGTAATAATAGAAATTCTTGTTTGAATTTCATTGATACACCCATATGCATTACATCATTTTCTGACATGCAAAACACCCTTTATAGTTTTGATGAACATTTAATGATGTACAGAAAACGCATTATTGACCGGCTGAGATATATGTAAACTATATCCATGCACGTCCAACTTCTCTTGATGCTGTGCTCGGCTATCGCTTATCTTAATCCACTGACCACTTATGCAAGTGCCCGTGAAGAGGTCGATCATAACACCCTATCAATGTGTAATCGACTAATGTTGTGTTTACTGTAATATCAGAGGCTGGGTACAGTAAGGTGACGTGATGATAGGGTGGCGCATTCACGCAAGTGATATGGGGAAATAACACATCAACACAATGTGTAGTAAACATGCTATTTACATATTTCAGATGCGACAGCATGCAAATGTCCTCTATTTTTATATCAGATTAATGAACAAAATACTACAAAACCGATACTATAATTTCATTTCTAAAAATACATGCACACTCATGGCCATTTCATAAGACAATATCATAAAACATTTGCATATTTAAAAATGCATCCTAATCACCTTGTGACTGTAGAATTAGGAACCAGTTTCATACATCGCCCATCATATTCATATTGTGCTGCAATGCAAAATGCAAGGTTTCTATGATTGCAAATTCTTTGTTGCGTTGTTGACTTTTCAAAATCAACTTTAAAAAAAAATCTGAATACCTTTTTTGCAAAGTAATGCAACAGAATCCATTTTAGTGCAAATCATTCCCGAACCAATATTGAATAAGCTATATGTATGCGCAAGATTTAAAAATCTGTTGTGGAATACTAAATATTTGCTTCTGTGTTTCTATTTGCTTGTGACGTTGCACACGGTCTTGTTACTGGCTGAAGGAGGTGGTCAAAGAGAAGAGACGCGATAGGCATTGTATAAGCACCGGTCATACCCAGTAAGAGATGCCTAGATTCTAATGCGTGTGTTGGCAAAGCCATCATGAATGTTTGCTTAAAGATATGAATCATAACAACAGCCGTAAACGTGAAGAAAACACAGCAACACAAAATGAATCAGCGGCGGTGTAATAGAGAAATATGCAAGTTAATGATGATGATCCATTGAGAACGAGTCAAGTAAGGTTCACCTCGGCCCTGGAGGAGAAACGTAAATTAAGAACGTGTAATTAATGAGGATACAGACGACAACTATAGATAGTTGGATTATCACGTGACGCATTTCTTATAAAAAAGGTACGTGGATTTCTGGTGCATTCCTCTTCAATTTTAGCGTGAACGGAGATTTGACCCCTGACTGTCAATGTGGGACCCACAAGGAATATGGGTCCTGGGGATCTCTATCGATTCTTCTATAACCGAATGATTTTGCAATCTTGTCGCTTTTGCATATTTACTAGTCTAATGTTTCTCCAAAATGTAGATAAACTGAAACTTGAGAAATTGACATACATCAACAGAATCATTTTATTAATCACGTGCACCTATCTATTTGCCTAAGCTTAAAAAACCCAGGTTATCTAATGTATGAAGCAGTGGGAAAGCGAATCGAACGTTTATCACCTTAATGTAGTGTAAGCTTAAAACAAGTACAACGTGTTAAAGATATGTGATGTGGCTCTTTATTCCCAGGCAGTGATGACTGATGCGCAACATTAAAATTAAACGCCATGCATACATGTCGTGATGGAATTAACACTTGTCTTTTCCTTTCAAATCCAAGTATGTTTTAGGAGGACCACCCTATCCAGTCCAGTATCTTACGGTATTGGTAACAAGAACATTGATTACTCAAGCATTTGTGTTGACAGGAGTGTGAGTTTTGTTGTATGAAAATCCAAGTTCCTGACGTCATGGTTAACGTGATACTATTGACGCCATGTCTTCACTAATATGCTCCCTACGTCTGTGGTACAGTTTTATCCTAATAGCATAATGATACATGCTTAAGGAAGGAGTTCTTACCACCCGGTGCCACATCTTTCGATTATCAATCTTGACGAAGGAAAACAAGAATTGACACCCAGGTCGCTTGCTATTTTGTTGTATAGTATTTACAGTGATAATCATTTAAAACCCTACTTTCTATTCACCATGTGTCGTGTTTGGTTAAACATGATATTAGTGAAATGCATCTAATAAGGATGATAAAGAAATGGGTATAATGAATGTCGTAACTGGTACAAAACCTGTGCTGAGATTGATGGATGTTCTAATTAATGTTCATTCCGCGTCTGGTTAAGGCGATCCAAGATCTCACTGGCGCCACAGACTACATCTTGGTGATCAGTGGATTATATGCACATATCATGAAGTTGATCTGAAGAAGGTCCTGAACAATTAAATCACTATCACTGCCCGTGTCAATACTAAATTATGGATTAAGGGATCTCTTATTGTGTAAATTATTGCTTAAGTGGCCAGTATCAAGGGTGAAAAGGTATATTATTCAGCACGCTTGTGGTCTGCCTTACCTTGCAGAAACACTTGGGACTTTGAAAAGAATGCGTTTAGTCTTCAAGTGATACGTGCATGTGAATCTTGTGGAAAAGCACTAGATATCAGTCATGTCATCTCGATTGATGTTTGTTTCTTTTATCGTGCAATATTCCACATCACAGACGGCAGAGTTAACACCATGCAATACGGCCTTGCACTTTTATCGCGAACTGGAAAAATAACAATTTTATATGACATGTTCTTTTCACCAGTCAAGGCTGACATTATATGTACGTGTGCACTTTTTGCAAAGATGCCTCAAATCAATCAAAAAGAATCATTGTTGAAGGTCGATCAAAATCAATAATTACAGTGATGGCTCTCAGATTAGACATGCAGTCACGCTTTTCTAAAAGACCGACCTCTCTCTAGAAGGTCACGGGTGTAGCTTCATCAGACACCAACAAACGTTTACTTTTCTGCACATCAAAATGTGGCATTAAATTGGTTTTCATATGTGACACTGCACTTCTCAGCTAACTCAGTGGAAATGTCGTTTGCTACCTACCAGTGCAACCAGACCACCAAGAATTGAAATCTGCAAGTTGATCTTGCTATTTGAAATCTATGACTAAGACATAGTTGACATACATTGTAAGTTTGGAAAATATGGGTAGCTGGCTGTAAACTTTACTTTTGCTATTCACAATAGCGATTCTTTTTGGATTTAGCATCAATTTTCGTGACCCGTCCATACAATTTGGAGATATAGCATTGTTGGTAATGAGCTTTTGCGGGTTCTGTTTGATGGTTACCAGTATAAATAAAGCAACAGTGTGCCTTGATAGGTATGTGGGAGGAAGAATTCTTTATAGCAAATGCGTGGGAAGAGTAACGTGCAGTTGCTTTGCATATATAGAGTATGATATTTGCACGTTTGATAGAGCACAATATGAACAGGTGATATGATTTATCAAAAATACTTAACCTAAATCCCCATTGCAATTTATTAGTCTACTTATGAGTATTTGTTTTGCATACCAACTGATCAGTGCATGTTAAGGTTTTAGAAATACGAAAATTTACGTCGACGCATGCAACTTCAAAAATAGAAACTGATATCATACTCTAACGAAAATATATTTTTATTTGTTATTGTTATTTACGTGTGACGACATCAGCGTTATTCCCTCACAAATACAAAGCAGTTTAGACGGCCCGCCTACAATAGTTCAACGCTAAATCAACGTTCATAGCAACCCCTGCAACAGAGACACCAGCTCTTCTTGTTGTTTTTAAGCACATTGCAAGGTGTGATCGTTATAACACTGGTAATTAGCATTGTCAAACCTCACCAAAGATGGCAATATAGATATCTTTCATGTGCCTGCCATAGAGTATTATTGCCCTGGAATGCCACTATCATTAAAAACGTTGTTTTTTTCCCAACTTGATGATTTGATATTATTTGTTTTGCGTGCGTGTGTGTTAATCCAGTTGACAAAATTAGCTTTTTGAATGATATCTGAGTATCTGAAGCTCCAAAGTTCAAATTCTGGCATGGACAGTGGCACCTGGTATCTAACACTAATTGCTTGGTAGTATATGACCGAAAATATGCAGCATGGTTTATACATCACGTATTTAGACCCACTAAAACTTCTACTTATATCAATTACCTTTTTGCATATGTTTTAACATAATTTGCTCCTTTGTTAGCTAATTCAAAATTTGTCACTTGCTTTCAATAAGAGATTTTTTCACTCTTTTAAACAACGTTTTCAAATAAAAGTGTGATGAAATCTTGTATCGAAAATTGTATGGATGAAGTCACAGTTTATGCGCAATCCTAATTTCTTTTAGAATTAAAACAGAACCAAAGAATGGCTACGTATACTTGATAAAATTGCAATTACCTCCCTGTCACCTCAAAAGGACACTTGTCAATCATATATTACAAAATTCTAGCAATTATCAAAAGTACATTAGCAAAGCAGGTCGCAAAATAAAATATGTATAATATGATTGGCTGACACTTTCTACAATAATATTGCTTATTTATGCGGGGTGTGGTGGTTTATTGCTCTCATTTGGCAGTGTTTTAATCACGTGTACGATCACTTGAAACAGACGTCATTTTGCAGCCGCCATTTTTTTTAAATCTCCAGCGTGTGATATCTGTTGATAGTTAGTGGTCTCTGGTGGTTTATTGATGGTTATTTTTAGGTATCTCTCGAAAACCGGATGCTCTCTGCATGTGTCTATTTAATATTATTGTGGTAAGGATTTGACCACAGCTCACAACTGAAGTGAAATTGGTTTGATATTTCACTGTTTGTAAGTTAAGTAAACAAAGGACCACGTGTGAGAGAGAGCAGCCCACAAAACCTATAATCAACATGTTTATTTGCATCTTCAATGATTTTTTGTTTACTGGCATTACGTTTAACACGTTTAAAGGGACAGCAGACCATACTTAACATAAACACAATCCTGCAAATTCTATGAAACACTTCACGGTCGTCTTCTTTTTAGTTACGGAACTATGTACACCGCAATGAAAAACATAAGGTTTAAGTGAAAGGTGAACCGTGTGCACACACACAATATGTACAGAGGTATGCATATATATGGACCGATTAGTACACCTGAATACTCAAAATCTATTGCCATTTGGATAGAACATATACTTGGGCCAAGTATTTTAATTATACATTGACACTTTTGTCTACACAATCCAATATTTCAATGACAACTACTTTAAAAAGTGCCGTTCACATGTGCATTAGCTTCGGAATAAACAACCATACAGGATCCTTAAATCAGTCCACCTTAGCTTTTTCACTAATGTTTCATAATTTCTCTTGACGTAATTGGCAAATTGAACAAGTTAAAACATCTGGTGGACGTGCTAGAAACCCATTCACACACCTACGGTTTAACTTTTACCAGAGACAACAGAACATGATTGATGTCCTAGTTATTAATGCCTCCATTGCTATGCATGTTAAACAGCTACAAATATTGCTGCTTAATTTCTGAAGGTGTTAGATTGAAAAATGTGATTTGTAGGATTTTTTCCCCATTTTTCTAACGTAAACTTGATCGTCCAAAATCCTGATGGTTTGTCATGTTGCATTTAGCAATATTCAGCCGTCTTGACAGAGGATACTGAAACTCGACCAGGATGATTTAATGAAAGATTGCATAATATCACATATTCCAGCCATGGTTTTTGTGCTATCTGATTATATGGTAGATCATTAGATGACAGGCAGTGGGTGTGAAGGAATGCATATATCTGTCAAACACGCCAAGTGTTTAAACTTGAAATTGCATCCGTATGTAATACAATACACTGTAGAGCAATGGTGCAGCTCATCTGCGAACATTGCCAATAATACAGCATGTTGTATGCCAAGATGTTGTGGTACCACGGGTCATATTCCATCTTATACTGCAAGATAATGGTCACCAAACGTACAAGAGATACCAATCTGCCATCAATCATATAAGCCATCACAGCCATGAGCCACAGCTATTCCCTTGGATATATATTATCTGAGAGCATCATATATCCTTGTTTATATGTCAAAGTTGCATCCAGAAAACTTCCCACTTTTCATGTAAATTTGCAATGTATAAATAAATCCTGCATAGATTTTACTCGCGAAAATAACGAGACATATGACCTTTTTTCCACTGTATAGTGTATATATTGTGCAATATCAATACTGAGTATCTTACGTCAGAATATGTCAAAACTGGTCGAATACAAGATGATGGATAGTTACTGAATCTTACATTAGTTCACCTTTGCCTTAGTCCCATGTACCATATACCTGCGACAGTCCCTATGCTAAGGTGTTGGGAGGGTGCAGGGGTAATAAAATGTTTCATGTTACAACTGGGTATAAAAGTGATAATCCCTTCACGTGCTTTCGATTGTAAAATTCGATTGTTACTCTTAAAAAAATACTCAGTTGAGATTCGAGATCATGTTGACGGCATTGCTTTGAAGATACCGTGAAATCATACATCTTGCGTATCATAACTGATTGCTCACGCCTGTGTGCTGTGTGTGCAGGCAGCTGATTCCAGATGTTAGCGTTATGCTTTCACACCCAGAGATATCATGCCGACAATTTACATTGCAAAAAGTGAAAGTTTTCAAAAACTTTTCAATGGATATCTGACATGATACGCACCATCTTTTTAGCCCAAATATTATATGCAAATGCATAGACGACTCACTGTGCATGTGAATAAATGCACTAGTCAATTACAAGTGTGCTCAATTACAAGAAAGCCATGCAATTAGGAAAACAACACTGACTCGAAGATTGCCGCACAGACGAAAATCTAACCCGCAAAGTGCGCATGCGCAAGCAAACTGGCGGGAACACGACTTCAAGTGTTCGCCAAATCAGCAACTAGATGTAGTGTACACATCTGTACAGCAACATACTTGTATCTAATCTCCCCCAGTGCCCCCTTTAGAATATCTTATTTCTGCTACACGTGTTTGCAGTTTATATCACATAATGTACAAAATGTAGATGGCTGAATGTTTGGCGTTTAGTGTAAATTTAGCTGCTGTAGATGCAACGTCGTTTTATCAAATGCCAGAGAAAAACTGCACTATGATACTGTGTTATAAATGTGTCTTTTATGGGAATTTTACTGTAGGAATATGCCTATTTGCCATTTGAAATTATTAGCGTTACTTTCTATTGTATACACCTACATGTTGCACTTTTGAACAGGTATTTCGCCAAAACAATATCAAATTACAATCATAAATTAAAAATGAACTATTTTTTGTGAAAAAACCCCACATAACTTATTGAATTTTTTATTATGTGCTGGATTTTTCACGATTCTTACTCAACAATGTTAGAAAATAGGAAAATGCCAAACTCAATTAAATCAATTTAGAGGTCCCCAAATAAATCATCTCTGCATGAGCTTATAGCTAATATAAATTTTATGTTATACAAATAACATAACTTCCCGTCAGTACCACTGAAACATTTAACCTGTTTACACGAGTAATGACACAAAACATTCAACTCGTATAATTTTATCTGAGCAAATAAAACTCACTCACTCTACCGTCTGCTCGGCGTCTACACCAGGGTATCGGCTACACTCGCCATTTTCCGACATCTCATCTCTTTTTCTTTCCGTCGTTGCACAGCTGTGGCTGGATATCGTGTGCGCACATGGTCTGCGCTTTTCGCGTCTTGGATACTTGAAATGTGGCTTTATATTATATTTTGGCAAGTATCTATCTTTTTATCCAATTATATTTTCACGCATATGTGATGTAATATTTCGTGCTGTGTGGTTGATTTCTTGTTTCATGTTGGGTGTTGATTGAAAAGTGTGAATCATTTCGGGGAAATTTTGTCACCCTTTTTGTTCTTTTTTTTTTCATACATAAGGCATATTTATATTAAGGGTGTTGGATGGTGATAGAATCAGAGGCTTTGATGTGTGTCAAAGAAACGCATTACCAAATGATTTGATATTGTTGAATTATAAGTATGTTTGCATTTTATTGGATAAAAGTAGTTTTGTTAAATATTGCAATAAGCACACTGCTTGTACTTCACACCTCATAATGGTTAACAAACATGGTAGGTTGTTACTTTCTACTTCAATTTTCTTTTTACAATAAACTGTTACACATTTGAAGTTCAATCAGTGGAACATCTTCACTTTGGTAATATTTTATTTCGGACTTCATTATATTGACAGTCTTGTTTACAATCTATGTCAACATGCAGTATAAAAAAATCAGATCCTCTAGATCTATCCATACATTTTTTTTATACGTGTGAATCACTATCTAAACTTCCACGGATCCGTTATTGTTAGAGGTTAATAGACGATGAAAGGCAGTCAGCATTATATAATAAGAGCAGTATAAAAGAAAAAGTTGAGAAGAAAAAAATGCTTTTGGATATATATCATTCACAAAAATGTGCACTCTCAGAAACCGGGTATTTATGTTATCTTCTTTATTCTTACTTTCCTTATATTTTCACTACATTTGTAAGCTGAAAAGGATGTGGTTGATTATGAGGTTTCACTGATTTTTATCAGCATTAACATGATTTAGGTACTGCTGTAATTCATAATCTTAAGAAGAGAAAATTTAGAAAAAGTACCACACACACAAGGAGAAGTCTTGTCCTTCTAATGATATGTTTACATGGTGTTTTTGAATATCAATGAGGGTGTTTAAAAAAATGATGCTCTTCTTTGCCAAGGTTAAGAGTAGTACTAAAATCATTGGTGTACTATCAGCTATATCAGTAAGGACATCAGGGTAATTAGTTATAAAATTGAACAATTTAAATAACACCCAAACAAGATAGGATGACCCTGGTTATATTAAATGACTGTCACCCGCTGGTACATATTATTATGGCTCTACTAATTGTGTGACATTCTAGTGATTGCTTTGTAAAATGTATGTGTTTAAAGAAAACTGGTCTTAGTTGCATAAATTTCACACCCTTATCTAATAGAATGAGTTTTATGCCAATGCACTATGGTTAATATTTTGGGCAATTTATTAATTTCATTCAAAACATGTGTGACGAACATCACTGGACAATGAGAAACTAATCATAACGCTTTATTAAACTATTAGCATGAGTATGATTTTATGATTAATTATGTATAATTAGAATATGAAGTTACATCTGATGAATACTTTGAAATAACGTTATGTCATAGGCATAGTAATTTGATAAAGATAATGACAATAATTGCATATGTTTGACAGTAATTAAACTCAATTTAGTGTTTTATTAGAATATAAAAAAGATTTACATGTACTGTGTACAGTATTGAATTTTGAGGAGTTTAGGGACACAATCACTTAGAATCTTTGCATTGACTTGATATGCTCAATTTTCTGTTGCATTTTATCGAACAATCTTATTTAAAAAAAAAATTTCGACAGAAAATGTGAAATGGTGCTTTCAAAACATACTAATATCTGAATGTATACTTCTACATGTACGGAAGTGTGAGATATTTTTAGGCATTTCTAAGCAATATCAGTCCTCAAAATGTATATATTTTTATTGAGATCATTCATGGCAGGCTTTGTTATCATTGATACATGTTATAATGATCAGATGACAGAAAGGCTGACGTGAGTCAACAAAACAGAGTCTGTATATTTACTCCAGTGATGAAAGATCCTAAATTACAGTATTGAGCAGATGTTAGTTTATTACATTTGCTATATTAGCTATATTGAAATTATTCGTGGGGGCCAATGATTGTGTTAAAGCAGCTTATGATTGAATTCTCATGATGAAGAAGGACAATTTGATTTGTCATCTAATTTGCATTTTTATTATTCAAGTTATCTATTTTGAATTTGGGCCCTTGTTATCAATTCAACACATTCCCAGCACACTGAGCATTTGTTATCATCATATCATAACATTTCAACAAATTGAAACTGTTGTGTTTGGCTTCTCTAAGTGACACGGTCAAATGCTATCTCCATTTATGAATTATTTCAGTCACATTTTTGCCCTGCCTGATGCCCCTCGAAGGGTTTTTATCTATAATAAGCGTGTCACATGATCAGCATATCAAGCAGCTGGTCTTTTTTCAAACATCCCATCGTGTTGTTTCTACACCACTGACTGCAACTTTTGAATATACCATATTACACAAGGACATAGGGAGGTGGACAACTTGTATGGTCCAAAAATCAAAGCAAGGCAAATTACAGCATGAAATTCACAAACATGGCCAGAAGGAAGACTAGAGTAATGGTCATACTGGAAATAATCGTGACTGTTAAGATATTCCTCAAATGCGAGTTAAAACAAGACATGGTGATTGAGCAAATGCATCAGAAACATGCTCCAAATATTAGTTTCTTTTGAGGCGCTCTCTAAGTGATATTATACTGTACTTTAATTCAAATGATGATTATCATGGTTCATGATGATGTTTCCTCTGAAGTGTTTTGATAACCATAGGTCACTGAAGAGGTGAGATTACAAGATCTTTATCTCTCTCTGGCATGCAGTGGTGGAAATAGTTTTGACAAATTCTGATTAAATCCAGGTCACTTCATAGGTTTATTCTATCTTGAAATGAGGCTTTTCTAAATACTAAGTATTGATTTTAGTCGGAATCTACGGCGTTGTGGGCTCCCTGGGAGGAAACCACAGATCACTGGATCTGTCTAAAGATTCAATGACTTTTCACATAAACGTTTTCTAGATTGTGTCCTAGTCTGTAACCACATTTAGAAGTGTGCTAGACAGGAAGTTTGGTTTCATGTTGTTTTGATTTTGTCAGCACCTATAAATATTGAACATCACAAGAAAACCCGTGCACAAGGGAGAATCTTCGGCATAGGCATGTCCAATGATGGCTTACAATGTAATTTCTGGTTAATCCAATCAAATGGTCTCTCGAGCTGATAAAAGAGATATAACAGTGATTTCACAGAATGATATGAACGTTTAGTACAATCACAATGGTGTTGTTAAAGCCTAGATTGGATAATGGAAAAGGCATGCATGTTTGTGAGTCTGGATGCATTCAGCATGATCGTCCTCTTCAGTAAGTAATGACTTGTGCTATAAATATGCCCTGGCTGTTTATATCAGTAGGGGGTGCTGCTATCTTGTAGCTGTCAATCATGTTGAGATAACTTGCTATCATGGCCTTTTTAACAAATGGTATCCTGTTCACAAACAGTCATCAGTTGACTTTTAATCTATTTTTACATTGTCACATCCTAGACCTTTCAAAAAGAAATATGTTTCTATCATTCATTCCATCCGATTCTTACACATAGATGCACTAGCAAAATGGAAAACCTTGGTTTTTGACATATAAAGTTGTCAAACAGTCGTGTAACTTAATTAGTGAAAGTTACCTAAGTATCAAATGGGCGAGATATGATATTGATACTCAAGGTTACCTGTCTAATGACATATATTAGAACATCATTTGAAGAAAATAAGTAAGTTATGACATTTTTTTAATTTGAAAAAAAATACACCTAGCTAATATGTAGGGTTCATTATTTAGATACATAGATACCAATGCATGACTGTACAGATGTTCACAAGTAGCCACCAATGTATTCACTGTTTTGTAAAGCAGATTGTTACAGCTGCCTCCAGGGACACTGATCCATAACCATGTGATCATACACGATCATACATAAGATGCAATGACACATATATTATGCACTAATGATACCTAATGACTGAATATCAATAATCTATTAGTGATGTGATGAAGATGCCAAATATATGATCAGTCTGAAGAATGTTCTGGCATGGGACTGTTGCCAGAGTCAAAAGCGTACAGAGAGGTTAATTCTTAATTAATTCCAGGGTTAAAATTATTTCAATTACTAGTCCAAGATTTAGGGTGAATAATTATGGCCTTTATGTTAACTGTTGCTATTAACTTTGTAAACTAGATAAGTATAATGAAATGCCTTTTCCAGCCAAAGGATGATGCAAAAATGTAATAAGCGTAAATTACTAGATAAAAGATGCTGCGGTGCTTGCATTTGAAAAAAAGTACTAGCACAAAATGATTATAGAACATGAGAAAAGGTTGTAATATGTTGATCCACATGGATACCAAATAAAATTCAATATATATAACTTAGACAAACACACACAATAGAATAAAAGCCTACACATTACTCAATTTAGTTAAACTATAAACCCACTTCACATCTCCAGCCATGCATTTCATTGCTTTGGCCCAGGGGCCTTCTTACTGGCTTATATCAACATACATCATCTCTGCATGACAGATTTATAATGAACTTACCTCACGTGCAGCGCGCTGGATACAGCTGGTATTATCTTAGATTTTCTCTTAATATCAAAGATGTGTGCAACAATATGCTGTGAAATGTCAGGAATAACTTGGGGAACAGTCATCATATGTGAGGGAGATAGCATCTTCTTGTATGTCAGTGATTATATTGATAATGAAGTCCATGAATTAGTGCGCTTCACAGTGTTCACCACAAGATGGACACAGGGGCAGTGAGACATGCTATAAATAATGATAGCACCTGAAAAAATATTACTAGCTATTGTTAAACATAGTGTGATTGTTAGGATAAGTTTTAAGACCAATGCCCTTATGAAACCTACAATATATAGCATCCTTCTGATGAGCATGACGTGATTGTTATGTAAATGCCTCAGTTTACTTCTAAGATAGATGCAATTTTGGGTTGGCATAGAGCACACTGAAATTTACAGGAAAGGTCAGGAAGACTCTTGTGTAAAGAAGCGGTGATGTCATTCCTGGCAGGTGTAGCATGCTTGTGAAATACGTGCTCACTCACTGAGGTATATACATTTAATGAGCTTTCACATTGCGCGTGATTGATAAATCTTCATAACATATAATTGGTGTTGAAAATAACAGCAGGAATCTGTTAGCTCCCGCCCGCTATGTAGATACCACTCTATTCCAGCTTCACTATCAGCACATGCGTATGGTGAATGCGCACACCCAGCTGTTTATAACATAATGATTATTATGATCCATATCAATCATGCAATCAGGGGTACCTACACCCAGCAATACATAAATGTTAAGACGTTATCATCATGGGCTGTATGATAGATATTGAAATTAACAGACTTAGACAAGTCAAGCTGAGGTCAAGCCTCATGAGCAGCAGTACGTTTAGTAGAGTCAGCAGGCAGCTGTCAGCGCCGTGCACTATTGTATGACCTGGGTGACAGCAGGGCCTCGGTTCAAATGTTAACCAGTAGTCTTGATCATCTCAACTTTCACGGTGCTCTTAGTATGGTTAGCAGGGTGAACGTTGACTGGATTGTTAATCAATGTCTCTCTGCATGTTGGCTTGATTGTATTGTAGAAATACAATCCGTCATGAGATGAGCTTTCTGTTGGGAGGCACCTATCGTATTTGTCTTGTTTTTATTCACAGGAATGGGGTAGATTTCTAACTTTATATTTCCCGGATAGTCACAATTCCTCCATACGAAATACGATTTTATGTTGTTTTTCTAGTCATGTAACATGTACTAGTGCTCATGGTTTTTTAGATTACACGTATTTACTTATGACGGAGCCATTGAACTGTTGTGAATAACAGATGTGAATTGATCCTTTTTTCACCCAGAGGAAGACAGAATCACACATTTACATAGATCTGGCATATAAACACCACGGGTATTTTTGCCGTAAGGCTTATGCATGTTTGTTTTGGATTATCTCTGCTCTATCAAATGACGTTAATCCATCCAGCCAGACAAATTTAGTTAAATACAACAAATTTACAAAAAAGTCTAGTAGATGTACAATAATAGCTGTTTATGACCACACAGTATTTGTGTAATGATCATGGTCAACAACAGAAATGGTCTAGCACTTTAAAACTATATTCAAAGCAAAATTACATTTGGTTGTGACAATATTGCCATTTGCTCTGTGATGAGTGCATCTTCAACTTTGTGGTCTCCTTATATAAACTCAACCCAGATAGTTCAGTGCACCTTCATAAAACAATAATTACCACAGGAATCTTCACACTACAAAGTATGGAATTCGTAGACCTTCCTGATAAGGCATAAAAACGCCTAAAAGTATTATCTGACAATTTGTTTGTTATAGGTTTAAGGAGACTTTGTCAAAAAACAATCTTGATGAACACTGTATATCTGTTGTGGTAAGAACTAAGTTAAGATGAATAGATTTCTGTCTTCTAGAAACAAATATCCTTTTAATTTGCTTAATATAACTAATGGAAATGCTTTGTAGGGAGAAGGGCCTACCCATTGTGTTATAATTTGTACATCTTTTCTTCTGTCAAGTTAAAAGTTTCTCTGGTCTACTTCGTGAAGAATTTTGTGTTGATTTAAATTCACACTTCTGTTACCTAACAACATTATATTACAGTTATGTATGGCAAATATTTGTCACTTTCTCAAAATTTAATTTCATGTGGTTAATAACATGTTATTATGAATATCTGGTTTGAAGCAATGTTGCAATGTTTTACAATTTAACAACATAAAATCTTGAATTTCTTATCACCATTAAGTTCACTATAACACTCACTATTTAGCAAATATTGTCTGTTTATTATATTTGCATCTGTAATAATTTGCTAATAATTGCATAGTAATCAGCGATGAATATGTATAAAAGCTACCAGAACATCCTCGCTAGAACTTTGATCAGTTTAATATGCAAAATAACACAAGTTAACATATTCAAAGTTTGCATTCCACTGTTGTACAGATATGAAAACTGCTGCTTTTTCAACAGGATATCCGACATCAACTAATGTTTTTCGAAATAAGAATATTTTAGTCATTTACTTGTTTATTCATACATGGTTCCATTCTGTAAGTTCCTGAAATGTGTTGAATTCTTATGAGACAAATTACAAAACGCACGTGATGATACACTTTTCGACCCAATAATGTGGTTCTTATTTTTTGCATTTACTTGGATATAAATAACACTAGATATACTGACGATTTTCTGTTACAATACAGTTATGGAAAACAAATTGCAGCCTTCACAATAAAAGATAGACGTTATACATCAACACTTCACACGATAATGCAGAGAATCTGTGTCAGATAGAGCATATACATTTCATTTGTTACAAATACATGGACTGTCAGAACGAACACGACTATCAGGCAGTGAACCTCCTCAACTGGAGTCAAAATAATTCCTGCATTATCTGTACAGCTGGAGATGTATAATGCATAGCCTTGATCGCTGTGTGGCGCCGGATTGGTTTGGTGTCAGTGATTGTATGGTAGAGGCTAGTATGTAGGTAACCTTTGAGTGTATACTCACGTTATCTTTGCTCTTCTGTGTCAGCAATGAAACAAAATCTGCCCACTAGTATAATTAGATTATGTTTTTTCTAACAACCTTTTTTGCATGACATTTATAGATATAGAACAAAGAGGTTTTGCGAACAAAATGTAGGTTTTGATACATATGAAAACGAATATGATTGATTCATTTATCAGGTGGTCTGTAGAAATTTTTGTAATTTTTTTAAGTGCAAGTGAATCATACAAGTTCAACAATAGTTTCTAAACAAGGATGATAATCAGTTCATACACTAAGCTTTTGACTGCATCAGCCATCTTGATTAAAATCAGTGGTTGACGTCATTCGTCGTCACTGGGACCTCGGGAAATCCCCGGGTTGCGCGCCCCCCTACCCCTCTCGGGTGAGGACATTGTTCCAGACCCGGGGATTTCCCGAGGTCCCAGTGACGACGAATGACGTCAACCACTGATTTTGATCAAGATGGCAGATGCTGTCGAAAGCTTAGTATATGAACTGATTATTATCCTTGTTTAGAAACTATTGTTGAGCTTGTATATTTCATATCCAGGATAAATGAATTTCCGTCAAAAGATACAAGTGAATCATGTTCTATCATTTGAGATAGCTTCTTTATAATTTTCATAATTTGCGATCCTTATATCATCATCTTATGTCACATCATTTCCCGCTGAAAAAGATGGTCAGAAGACGGTCT
Source organism: Streblospio benedicti (assembly GCA_019095985.1). Lineage (NCBI taxonomy): Eukaryota > Metazoa > Annelida > Polychaeta > Spionida > Spionidae > Streblospio > Streblospio benedicti. Next base: position 26,831,788 of record CM032664.1, on the reverse strand, counting down.
GATCCGTTGTTTCAGAGATATTTACCTCTTCGTTTTTGGATCTTTTACAATCACTATTATTTCAAACAATTCATTTATGTATCTAGACAGCATCAAAATAGTTTTCTTATCAACTTCTAAAATACTAAACTAGATTAGTTATTGCAAATTCTTGTTGGCTTTTTGAACAAAAATCATAAACGCGCTTTGACATTGTTTCTTAAAGCATATACAAAAGATCATTAAAAATAAGAAAACTACGTAATAACTTTGCCCTAATATTGAATATTGTCCATGAGACTGTAGACAATACAAAAATGCGTCAGAGGTGAACAGACTATACAACTTTCACTGGTATCATTGAGCAGATCACATGAAATAAAAGCCAAATGTAAATGTTTTTCTCTCAACAGGATGGTATTTGTAAATGGTCAAACGTAGATATGACTATGGTAATACTATGATCAGACAATCCCTTCATGTGTGAATGTTCACTTCTAAAAATTCATGGTTTCTGTATTATCAATTAGTACTGACATCTTCCATTGTTTAGAAGGATGCAAAATTCACGATATCATTGAAACCCAAAACAAAAATTCTCTAATTTATCATTGGGCGTGAGAGACTTGAAGGACAAATAAAGCATTTTAAATAGAATTTCAATTTATGAAAAGGATGTTAACACCTCTTTCTATGAATGTCTTTTAGTGTCCTGCTAAGTTTTTTTTCAAGTTGACTTATTAAATCCCTAATGTAAAAGTACACGTGCATGTAACCATTTATACTTATAAAGGTTAAAATAATAACTATTTTTTAGAAAATTCTAAAAACTTCCACAAAAGTCATCTGTTTATAATGATATTTTCAAACCGTACATTATCTTTATGTTTCATAATAAGCATTATAGGTTTGATGTCTTCATTCCTAAACATTTGCAATGATTGTAAAGCGTGCTGAAGCCAAATTTGCATGTTATGTCATTTTCATAATAATCTACATGGACATTTGATGCCATAATTTTGATTCATTTAGACATTAGACAATTAAAATTTTGTACATATCTAACATAGTCTATGTCAAAGGTCTACTAGATTTACATAGAGCTCAAGATATGGCAAAAATATTTATAGTTTATATCATTTTAGTGTTTTATAATGGTCTATTTAGACAGCCGAGACTTTAACTTTTGTGTATGTTAACATGTGAACAATGGAAAGATCAAGCCGATTTGAATTTGTATTAATCATTGCGACATATTGACAATGTCTGTCTTGTTGTACATGTCTTAGTGTGATTATAGTGGAGACATTGTAGATCAGTCCCATGCCAATAAGTTGTGGCCTATCTCTCCATCTAACAGTGTGGGTCCCATGAAACCAATAAACAAAAAAACAGTCGTTAATCTTGTGTGTAAGCTTAAAAGGACGCAGCTGCATTTTTGTTTACTGTTTAAATACCTTATATGCTGGACTGGTTTCAGGTCTTTTTGTATGAATTTTCTGGTGTCTTCAAACTTTTTTAATGTGCATGAGATTTTATTATTAAATCTCTATTGTAAATGCTGCACCACAAACCAATGACTGATTGAAAATGCATTGATTCTAGATGTTCGATTGCTTTAGAAATTCCCAATATGTTGATTGAGTTTCATTTTGATGAAATATTTCTTGCGGTCAACACTAGTCGTCTGGATTCTAAAATGTTCCCATGTAAAAGTAGCATAATGTATACAATGTAGGAGGATATAGTTGAAGTGTCTTTTGGGAATAGAGTAACGTCATTTGCATATTCAAGTGTAAACCCAAAAGATTAAATAACAAACCACATGGTTTACAAGCAGCAAACAGTTCATGGAAGTGTATAATCAGGGCAGATATGTACAATAGAAAGTTTTTAAAAGCCACGAAAATAATGCATATTCATAAAATATGAATTTGCAACTTATTGACGCTACATTGAGGAATAACTTATTTATTTATTTTTCTGATCTTGGGTTCATAAGAAGTAAGTGGCTACGGAAGCACCATTGAAAGTTATGTTGAAACAAGCAACGTTATATTTACTTTGAATGACACCCAACCGTGGACGGAGTCATTCACCTATATATAATGGCAAGATCTTCTTCATAGCGATTTTTCAATAAAATAGATAGAAGTGCTTTTATTCTTTAACAGTGTGAAGAACGAAGTGGCATTTTGATATTTCAACATTCTTTTCATCAACTCCTCATTTTGCTTTTCTAAGTATAGATTTTTAAACAATAGTAGATGCGTACATTAACACTTCTTTCATTTGAATCCTTTGAACTTTGCAACACATTTTTACCAACTGAGATAGATTAACCACTAGAAGGGTTAAGTTAAATGGAAAAAGTAAATTGATATTTGTACATGTTAGGCATGTAAACTAAGAACTAATTAGGAGGGTGTCCATTTCAAAGAGGTGTACTAAATGGTAAGGTTTCACCATAATAACGGTATGTTGATGACAGTGTGGGTGCTTCACCAAGGTCTATAAGTGTATTTGGCAATTGTATAATGCAGCTATACAGTGACGCCTTCAGTTGCACCAAACATGGCTTCCAGCTATGTCGACCACTGCGTTAATTGATTCCAGCTTAAGTACATAAATCAACGTGGTTAAAACCTATCTTTATGAAAGTTAGTTGAACTTGGGTTCACAAGAGAAAAATTAGTTAAAGTGTGATTGTTGTGACTAGTTACGTCAATGCTTAGGTAAATGACCAACCCTTCTCTTTAACACGAACTCGATTAATGGGCTGCTTGGAGTTCATCAAACGAAGATACCACTTCATCATTTTTGTGCAGCTTTAAATAGTCTTCTAGCTGGCGGTTTCACTATAGCTAGAGAATTTTGCAGTTGTGTACATGGGCACATCTAGGTTTGACATAAGCACTGTGTGCTCAAGTACTCTAATGCAGGAATAGAGTGATTAGAGCCATTATTCAACAACTCTATCAGTTACTTTGATTACTACAGGGAGTAATTGTAGAATCAAATTTTCAAGCATCTGCTCATGCTCAATATTGATTGATGAAATGTAAACCCTACAATGATATTTCATTAACTAATATATTTCAAGACTATGACCGCAGCTCATATGAATTATTTTAATTTTCAAAGTATCTTGAACTTGCAAAATCCGTTCACTGACTAAGGGCATCATTAGTCAATCATCGTGCATTGGAAATGACATGTTCCATCCGTCTCTTTTCAACCGATAATAATACTTGTGAAATCTGTTTGTTGACGTTGAGAATTTTAATTCAATTATAAGGTGCATCTCTCATTGAATTCACCTGTTTCACCGCCATAATGTAAATGACCAGCAATCCACGGTTGTTCACATTTTACGCATGTCTGCCCTCCTTGTTCCTTATTATACTTCAAAACAGGTGATTGTTTGTATTATTATTAGCAGAAAAGTGAACATGCGGGTACTTTCGTGCCATTAATCAAACATGACAAATTAAGCATTTCTCTGACAACTGGGTTTTGACCCACAGAGGTGCATGGCCTTAAAAGGGGTTATGTTTATACTAGTCGATAAATGTTGACGTTTTTTCTATGGGATCTACAACAATGTCCTTTCATCTCATTTACAATGAGGATTAAAGCGAAATAACACTCAACGTGGAACAATTGGCATTTGTTACTTGCAGATTTGAAAAATGACAATAAATATTTATTAATCTAATAAAGGTTTGTTGCTTTTCCCTGGAATACTCTAAGTTCAGGCTATTCAATAGCCTGGGGATTGCAATGAATAACAGATAATAAACGGATACTAAAGGTATTTATGTGCATTGAGATTATAGTAAAGATCAAAGCATATGCTTGGGTTTATGCGAGGATCTCATGGTGTTTTTCCTGAGATTTGCTGTTCCAGGAACTTGACCTTCTAAGTGTAAATATACATATTTTAAACACACTTTTACAAGAATGCTAGGACATCTGACGATTATAAAATAATGCAACTGATAAAACCAAAAATGTGCACCAGATAACTAGAGCTGTTTGATCAAGTTTCAGTATAATAATATAACTTTGTGTAAAAAGCAATGGGATGGAAGATAGGGTAAATGCACCTGACTTAGATTTTCATTCAGTAAACAATCTTTTACATTCATCTTGTTACAATGTGGTAAGACTTTTCCTTTGAACTATCCGTATAGAGGCTCGTTCTGTTGATGGCCTAATGATGCTCCGAACAATGTGCGTCCCAAATCCATAGAAATCATCCAACATTGTTGTTATAGGTCTTTTGGCGGTACACCTTTTTAGAGACCAATAAAGTTTGTAATGGATGAAATAATGTTGTCCATTATTAAAGTATTTTGGTCATTTAGCGAGAGTTTCCAGTACGTATATAATAAGGCTCTTAGTAACAAGTATCACTAATTTTGCTGTAAATCCATAAAAACTTACTATAAGTGTCTTAATATTTCCGGACATTTTCAATGTCGATCGTCTGAGACTTTTCTGTCACCAGGTGGCAAAAGTCTCAGACGATGGACATTGAAAATGTCCGAAAATATTAAGATACTTATAGTAAGTTTTCATGGATTTACCGCAAAATTAGTGATACCTGTTGATAGAAAAAAGAAATCCAATGAAACTCTTTACAAAGATGAAAATCCTCACCGCGCACTCTCGTTCTGTACTTGCAGAAAGCAGGAAAACCAAGACCCAGACCTCGTAGTGCAGTTTGAAGTTTTTGACCAGTCCACAAACAACGACGAGGACCAACTGCCCGGTGCCCAGGGAGTGGACCTCAGCTGCCACCTCGACGTATTCCACGCCATCCTCAAGCAGGTCAGTACTACTGGGACAGGTTTATAGAGAACAGAAGGGAGGGGGGTGGGGGGGGGGCACACAGCCCCTTTCCCCACCAAAATACTTCATTTTTATACCATTTTTAGCATGTCCGCCATCGATCGCTTGTACGAAACCCATAAAATCCCTTGAGCGTGTCCCCCCTTTCCAAAAAATTCTGGATCTGCTATTGAAGAAGTGGGATGTGGGAAAAAAGGTGAAAATGTGTGGGGTGCGGGATGTACTCATGCGTCTCTGTAACCACTCCTTTTTGTCACTTACCCGCGTTATGAACAGTGTTTCACCTCATTTTATGTGGTAAATGACGCTTCACTTGGTGCCCTGTAGATTTGGTGCACCTGAAATTTATATGTCATTACGTATGGGGACATTTATTCCATACAAGATCATAAAGGGAAACATTTATTCATTCATTTATATGATTAATATTGTAGTGATTTGTAAATGAAAGGGTTAGAGACGATGCACTAAAATTGACTTCCACCTCTGATATTTGGATTCTAAAGTACTGTCATAATTTCCTCGGAATTCTGTTGAAAATGGAATCTTAATGAAACCCCAAGAGTCAGATCCAGAATATTCTTTTGATAATAAGATGAGTCCTATTATATTCAATACAAAGCAAGGTTATTGACACGCCGAGCTTCTCATAGTCGCAATTTTAATTTTCTGGGAATTATGTGCTAATCATAATCTGTACCCCTAAGGACATTACGAATTCAAAAATATTGGGGTCATTCTTTGCACATGCTCTTGACATAATTTGCTTCTGACATTACGTAGGTTGTCATAGAATATTCTAAATCGCAACGATCAAATATAGCAAATGACAAATAGGAGCATGTAACTTTACGCGTAGAAGTTCAACGTCCTCTCATGTCAAGCTGTTACTTCTTCCATGAAGCATGCCTAAAGTTTTCTACTATTATTCAAAAATTGAATCCAACAATGGAATTTCATATCGTCTGTTACTTGACGGCCAGAATTGTTTACTATTAAACCGCATTGTTGTCTGTAATGACCATAATATATCACAGATGTCGTTTCTAACCTCTTTACGAAACTATGTGGCCACATACATGTATGATGCAAACTCGCATCGAATGCACATCAAAAAACAAGAAAAAGTGCACCACGCCTAATCGTTACTATCAATTACAGCCAAGGACAAAGACTGTTTATGACCTACACCCTGGGAAATTGTTCACTTAACCAGTTGAGAAACGGAGAAACTGTTACGTAATATATCGTGTTTCTCATTGCCTGGCAATGATTTATGGCAGAGGTTTATACCCTGCGAGGGTTTGTACCTCAGTGTCATCAATTGGTTGATGATTGCTGTTTGTGTTTGAGTTTTTGTGGCTTTTCTTAGAATTAGCAGCTTCTTTGGGGTCAAATAATTTAGTAGATATATGTATATTGATATCATATAAGCATGTAAGTATGAGGAAAACACTCACAAGCAAGAAAATTCTGATTTTCATTCATTATTTTGTCCATGTGTTTTTTACTTTGCCAAAATAATAAAAACCAAAGATGACAGTGTAACCTTATATACTAAAATGTACATTTATCATACTAAAGTAGATTTATTATTGTATTAGTTATGATTATGGAATTATAAATCGTAGTTGCAATGGTCACTTTCTAATAATTTAAACAAAGCATGTGACAACCATCATGTAAGCAATCGACTGTGTAAAAAACTGGACACACAAAAACTCAAATAGGATTTACATACCGGGGGTAATATTTTTTACATACTTGGAGACAGAGGCTCATTTATATACATGAAGTAGCTATCCAAATAGCATTATGCTAATATTGATTATGGTTTGCCTGCCAAAATATACACGGAGGACAGGGTTATTCCGCAAGATAATACACATGTTTGGAATTTGTGCATTTAGTAAACCTTTAAAACCGACGACTTTTGCAAATACAGAGTAGGGTAGAGAATAACTTATCAAATGTGGTTGTCGAAGATATTTATAGTTATGCTTTTTCTTATGGTGCACATTGGTTTAACTTGTCAACTTCATGTTCAAGTTGTTTAAGTAGACTTTTGTAAGAAGACAAATCAAGTACACTTAGAAAATATCATATGCATTTTGGTCCTGATACCATAACGCTTGACCCAGAAAAAAAACGACGAAATACTAATGACACAAAAACATTTGTGAAACGCCATCGTTTAATACACATCCATTGTTTACATGTTAATAGAGCATGTGTGTTTAGTTTCCATAATGACCCTTATCACAATGTCACCTAACAGGTTCAGCCCATGTCAGACAAAGGGTTACCCCCTGCAGATTAATGTTACAGAGAAAAAATGCGCTGTGGTTTGCTGACTTTTCCACTTCTGGGCTCGTGATCCCGCACTGTGCAAACACTTTACAGGCTTTGGATTCAGCTGATATCAAAACCCTGTAGGGCCGCTCCAAACCAATTGCAATTAAGGTGGATAGACTTTTGCCGTATACGGCCGTTTGATGTTAATATAAGGTTGTTCAATGCTTCTTCTAAGACTTTAAGTTCTATATGTGCATGTATGCTGTTCATAGTCTAGGTTGATCCGTGCAAATGGATATATAATCTTTTCAAACTGTGATATGTGGAATTTGTCTTTGCCTCCTGCAAAAGCTAGAGTATAAACTTGTACAACCGTCGACATAGACTTAGAGTATAACTTTTAAATGTGTCGCTATTATCAAAGAATCATCAAAAACAAGTCTGATCCATGAAGATCGGCGGTCACACTAGAGCAGTTGAAAAAACACAACCCACATTTAATTTTGCGTCAACCTCCGCAAAGGCCAGTGCAGCAGACACACTGACGCAGCGGCGACCTTTTAGGGTTTACAAAGCAGAGCAAACCAACCGGAAGGAACCGCAGTTGAAAAGCGGCGACCGAAAAGAATCTTGTCACTTATAAACTTGGCCACCAACACAGCGGTGCTACCTTCAAAAAGCAATTTAAAACTACGGCCACTATAAATATGTGTCAGAGTTAGGTTAGGATTGGCTACTACATCAAGAGCACTTTTATCAGTTTTGAAATAGGATACTGAATCTATTACTGGATATTATTATCGAATAAGAGAGGATATCATATCAATCTATCAGTGCTTTTTAGTGTTATGGATGTTCATCTTACATGAAATCATACACGTAGATGTTATTGAACTTTAGGATTACCATAACTAGCGCAGGTTGGTTTTCATTTTTCTGATTTTCGCTATTCTTGGATTCTTATTTTGTGACTTCACTTGAAAGTCTGATGACTGCATACTATTGTCAGTTTGTGGAATAATACGAAGTTGGAGAAGTTTTTTAATAGGTAAAACTTGCGCACTTATTTCTTTTTTTCTTTACGACCTTGTGAGATGAAAAAAAAAAATCAAGTTCAGTCATTTGTCTTTAAAAAATTCCAGTGCCTGCTTTTTTTATTACACCGTATTTGAATAAAGTTTACAAATGCGGCTATAGAGTTATCATTGTAACTCGTAAGATAACCTCATTTGGAATAGCTGTTTTGAATGAATATGCACGTACACGAGTTACATTGTGGGACATTACAGCTGTAGCCTGTGATAACCTGACAGCGTTTACACCAAGGAGTGGTGCAGACTTGGCATGTCTACCTGCATTCAATACCTGATGATATATTTACGTAACTCCAAAACTATTCCTAGCGATAGTTGTCTACATCATCTTTCGCAATGCATCACGCACAGAAGATGAATAATATGTTGGATGGCTGTCCATTAGACAACCCTTAGTGTTTTCAACAAAGGAATCTTCTTAATAAAACCCCCAAATATGCTTTTTAGAAAATAGATAATTGTTGGTTGGCGATAACTTGGTGCGATGTCTGTCGCTCTGATTGATGGTGCATTTTCCAGAACAAAAAGGTGACTCTTCTATTAGGAGCGTCATTATCGCTGACGGGTTTATGTGTTCCGTCTCTAATGTGGACTTATGATGAATTGTGGAAAAACTAAGTATGTTGTTGACGCATTTTGGATAAGATTACTCCCATAACAGAACATTCAGACCGCATGTAATGTGAATCAATACGTCAGCAAGTTGACGTTTTTCAATTTGAAATAAGAGCGTTGTTTTGAGAATATTGAAATACATCTGCAATGTAGAACAACTGTGTTATGGGTTTTGTACCTTCAACACCATCAGAAAGGCTGCATGCACTTAAACATGTAGCTGAAATATGTCATACTTGGGTGGCAAAAAATAATGCAGATCTGAAAAATACTTTGATAAAGGATATGTCAAATAAGTTCTCACATACGCAATATATATTCATTTCAAACTGATACAATTCAGGCGGTGATAAAGCAGGTTTTGTTCACCAGCTTTATTAATCGGAAACCACGTAGATCCCTTCTTCAATGTCAAGCTGAAGAAAACATTGAATACATAATATGATATAGTATTATAGCTTATTACAAATATGTGTTCATAAATTAGCGATTTATGGACAGGGAATTGAAGCTGCGCATTCAAATTCCCATCAAATTGTGGGTATTGAATTTTCAGTTTGAACTGTTTGGTAAAAGCACATAAAATGAGATGAAATAATAATGTCTAACTAGTTGATGTACAAACACTACTTTATACCAAGTGCTCCTATGTTGAAAATGGTTAAAATGCAAATTTCAATTATTATAAATGACCATTCAAAATAGGATGAACACTTCAGCATGACATGTTAACATGGCCAAACTTACATGAAGTGAAACGCAAATGATATAATATAATCACATGATCTTGCGCTGACACTTGAAAAACTAATATTTTGCTGGTGTTGAAAATTTGTTTCATTTCTCGAAAATTTGCTTTACATGTAGCACAGAGATCTCATAAAGATTGGAGCATTGAATTAAATAAATGAAACAGCTTTATAATGTTTTAAAATTCGTAATAATATCGCCAAAACATTTGTCCTTAGGTAACTACATATATACATGTATATAAAAAGTGCTACAGCTATATGCCATGTTTTAGGATTCCATTTTAGGCACATTATTTCCATATCTTTAAATTAATAAAAACGTAACAGATAAAACCAGTGCAAAATAACAACATATCTCTGCCGTGTCTATAATTTCTCATCAACATCAATCCATGTAATCATACCGTACAGCGTCACATATTCACCCTACCCCTCTGTACATCAATCCATGTATACCGTACAGCAACAAATACTCACCCTGGCCCTCTCTCTACCTGCAGGTGAGCGAGTCCGGCCATGAACTGAGCTTCCTGCTCACGCTGCAGCACCTACTGCAGATTGACCCCGCCGACCCCGTGTCCGAGGTCGTCTGGGAGACGGTCGAGCGGCTCGTCTATCGCGCCACGCTGCTCGAGAGCAAAGACAAGGCCGAGAAGCTTCTCCACTCCACGAGCAAGGTCGTCGAGAAGGCCATCGTCCGCAAGAACTGCACATGTCAGTGCCACACCGGCACCGAGACGTCAGCGGCGTCGACGTCGTCAGCGCGCCGTTTGAGCCTCGTCACGGCAACGGGGGCGCCGTCACCGTGTAAACCGGTTGGTGGTATGAGCCCGAGCTCAGCGGCTACTGCTGAGAAAGCACCACCAGTGCCGCCGCCACCCCCGCCAGCAAACATACCACCGCCACCCCCGCCGCCACCGGGAGGCCCGACTATGGGTGCCCCAGCCCCACCGCCCCCTCCAGGGGGCATCCCCCCGCCCCCACCACCGCCTGGGGGAGTTCCGCCGCCACCGGCTTTCCCCGGCATGGCGGGCGGTCCACCCATGCCGTCGTCGTCGAAGATGAACTTGAAACTACCGCAGCAAAATACTCCTAAACCCAAATCAAAGATGAAGACTCTTGGCTGGGCCAAGATTCCTGTAAATAAAGTGATGGGACAGAACAATATCTGGTCTGATCTGGGCACGTACGACGATCAATACGATCTGAATGGACAGTTTGAGCAGATGGAGCAGCTGTTTGCTGTGAAGACGCAGACGCCTGACAAGCTGAAGGACGAGGGCAGCGATGGGAGTGCGCTCGGGGACAAGAAGAAGAAAGACGAGGTAGGACACTACTGTATCAGAAGTAGAAATACGATGATTCTCTATTTAAATAGAGTTTCAAAATTGACGCTCTTATAGGTCTGACAATACTTGATTTTTTGTGAAACGTAGACAAATGAACGGAAAACCGTGAATGAACGTTATTCTGATAATGTGGTTTGAAACATTTCACATTGATGCATGGGAGATATATTGAATATCTACCTTGATGTTGTCAAATACATTACATTATGTAAAAATTTCGATGCTGAATGATAAAAGTATCTATAATCACATTATCGGAATTAACAGTCCTTCACGGATTTCCGTTTGCATGTCTATACTTTTCTAATTGCATTATTCAATTGTATAATTAAGAATATTCTTTGATGTATTGTCTGTTTTAAAAGAGTTTTAAAAGTTACGCTCCTGAGTCTGACAATACTTGATTTTGGTGAAATGGATACATTTTAATTGCATATATTCAATTGTATAACTAAGAAATATTCTTTGCTATATTGTCCGTCTCGCAAGAACATTGCCACTTAAGTCTCTGATTGACTTTCAGATTCTCCTGCTGGACGGCAAGCGCTCGCTCAACGTCAACATCTTCCTGCGTCAGTTCCGCATCTCGTACTCGGAGATTATTGCACACCTGGCCGCGGCTCGCAGCGAGGAGATCGGCGCCGAGAAACTCCGCGGGCTGCAGAAAATACTCCCAGAGGCTGACGAGGTACACAGAAAACGCTGAGTAGAAATAGGCATTTGATTACATTGAAGCAAAATAGAATTGCGGATGCCACTCTTTAGAGTTGAACTTTGAAACTATAAATTAATGTATAATACAGAACAAATGCATCTAGGGCTTTAATAAACATAATTTTTAGGAATGTGTGTTAAGTTTGTGGAGGCATGCTGCATTTATTACTGATGAAAATATATCTAGAATAAATTCTTTAGTATAGCAGCATAGAAAATGATTAATATTTTGCGGTAACATGAAATTCACCGCTCTACTTTGATGATGGTAAACATTATGCATGAATTTCTATATGAAACAAATGTTGTTGTCTTGTTGAAAAAAGTTCTTAAAATAATTAGAAACATTTTCTTTGTCAATTGATTGACGTTTAAACTCTGGCCCATCATTTACCGTATGATTTATACATTCTTTCAAGCCACCGATTCTATGTGAAACAAATTACAATTGCTAGTTGAAGCTAATATTTGACACCGTTAGAATTTGCCCATAGCTATGGATATTATGACTATAATTTGTAGTGAGAAAAATGTGAGAGAATACATTTGGTTTATAAAGGCAATTATATAAAGAATGTATTGATATTGATTTCAGGTCGAAAACCTCCGCTCATTTCAAGGGGACAGAGAGAAACTGGGCAGCGCGGAAAAGTTCTTTTGGGAACTTATCAGCCTCAAAAAGTAAGTGAAATCCTGGCGGTTGTTAAACTTTCAAATCTGTTATGTAATATAATATGCAGTAATTTTTAAAGTGGGATGTTAAGATGCCGTAATAAGAATTATGGGCTTTTCTACGCGTGTTTTGAGGGGGAACATTAGTGGGTGAATGCCCTGAGGTAGTAAAGTCAAGTCTGTCAGGTGGTCTTGCTATGATTTCTAGTTTGATGACCTTGTTTTTTTACCAACTCTTAATCTTTGTAAATCAATAATAAGAATTCAAATACAAAGTTTTGAGATACATGTACTTCTCGATTACTAGTATTTTGCGTGCATACTTAGATGAATACAACCTAGTTTACAGCATTATCAAATTGAAGAGGCAATTATTATCAAGTCAGATTGAACATAATTACTAATTCACCTGACACACTTTGCATCTATATTTTTGCTTACATTTGTTCACCATTAGACCAGTTACGTGTGTGGTAAAAGAATGTAAAATTTTCTTTTTTGAATCATTGTTATATCCTGAACGGCACCCTTCCTTTAAAAGCTTCTTAATAGCTGCACTGTGGGGTCTATAAAAGTTGTTTCTTGTGGTCAATCTCAGTAAGGGCAGCATCCTGTTCAATTAAATTGTCTCCCTAGTTAATTTAACTTTCTTCGAAATTGTGCAATTTGCATCCATCTCCTTTTAAGATGTGGTGAATTCTTTCTTAAGAAGCAAGATTAAATTCTTATCTTGTTTAGTAAAGCATCCACTAAAATGTTATGTATAAAGCAATTAATCTAAATTTGAGGCTATTTTTCTGAAAAGGAGACAAGGTCAAATAAATTAATCCTAACATGCCTCTGTGTTACGACAGCTTACACAGTAGGTCCACTTCACGTTATTTAGGATACCACAAGTTTGTGTCCAATTTCAACAATTTATCCTCAAATATGTTCCTGTCTTGCACAGTGTGGTAACTTGAAAATTAATACAAAATGGGAATGAAATGTTGATCAAACTAATGTCATTCAAACTCAAGTGTTTGTGAAAGTGCAGTATGTACTGAATTTATAATTTTTGGATAAAACTATAAAACACAGTGAGGGCATAACGTGACGTCTGAATTGGAATGCATTTTTTGTCCAACATAAAAGAACTGGACCTGTGGGGACTGTTGGCGATCACTTTTCAAAGAAGGGTGTCAATGATCAGCGAACAATAATAGATAATGCGCATCCATCTTTGGATGTGTGTCACCAGTGTCGACATATTTGTCCTTAGTGACCGCGTTTAAAGCACACTGTCAATAGGGTCGCTGTAGGGTCAATTTTCGTAGAACCAAATCTATAACCTCGTGCCAAGAATGCCACTAATAGCTAATCAATGAGTGCTATCAGCTTCGAAGTATGATGGAGCACTGATAGAAAGGGTTTATGATGCTGTGGGGCCTAAATACTTGCAACACTATGTCCTTCAATGCCCGTACATTTTATATAGCTACACTGTAATCGGTAATGACATGCTGTGAAAATATCTAAATATAGTTTATGGGCTTTGTATTATACAGTAATAGATGTTATTACGTTAATTTTATAGAGTAACACAGTTGCTCTATTTCATCGCCACATTACGCACAACTACAAAGACCTATTAGAAAAGGAACAAGAACTGTTTGTGCAATTTTATTCACTACCATGAAAGCTACTAAAACAAAGTACTTGATACAAGCCACATCTACAAACATACAGTGGCCAAGTTGTAAAACCTTCTTCTTTGAAGTGAGAATGTAACAAATATTCTGTTTTTAACCTAAGTCATTTTAATATGCTATTAAGTGTCTTACGTCTTATCATGAATATGTGATAAGGTAGGGAATCGTTTTCCGAACCCCATTCGTTGTTTACCTAACAATGTGAAGAAGTGTCTTCTGTCTCCTCTTTGAGAGTTTGTGTTTGCGATTTTCAAAAGTTCATAACCCATCATATACAGTCGAACTTCCGACAGTCATTTTACAATTGATGGAAAAAATCAGCCAAACCACAGAGTATTATTCAAGCACTCTTCACACAAATCTGTGTCAATAGGCATTGGAGAGACATCGGAAACTTTTACGTTGACAGCATCCTGCTTTAACATATTTAAGTGAAGTTAATATGTTAAACAACTTTCAAATAAAATATATGGTGACCTACATGTAGTATTCAGGAGTTCTGTCATGCACTTTCATTTTGAAATTCCGAGATCAGTGATCCATGTTTCTCTGATCCTCTTTCAGATATCTAAAAGTTGAATTTATAACCAGGAATTGTCATCAAACATATCTTATATTCTCCAGTATTTTTTATTGCAAAAATGAATTGTAGAAAGTTGTGTTCAACACGTTTTTTTCCTTTTCCCTGCCATGATTAGTACACAATGTATATGGCACTCATCTATATTGTTTTTTCCCTTGTAATCCACATGGATATTAATACCAAGCTATGTTAACTTCTCCATCCCAAACAAACTTTTACAGCACATAAAAATGTAGCGTAAAATGACAAAAAATGTATTTGCACGGAGTTTGTATCATAATTGATGTGCAAATAGCCATATATCACTTTAGGGAAGATTCATTTTACAATTTGTGATAAGTAAATCTTATTTAATGTTGTGGTCTAGAAAAAGGTAACCAGTACTTTGTAATTAGAACTTACGTTTGCATCATTGTCTCCATATATCACTGACTTAAGTCATTAAAAATAAGAATAAAGATGGTTTTTATTGTAGACGTTTTGTAATGCTAAATTATGTTAGTAAACTGACAACCAAGTCAAGTCAATTCAAAAATTTGTTTATTATACTGACAAAGTAGATCTACAGTAATTAAAACGATAAACAAACATGCACAGATCTACCCATCCTCAGTGGGTTAATACAGTTAAACCAATCCCAACTTTTCAGAATGCATTTCTACACTGTAGATTCATTTACGATCTATCAAATTCTAGGTTTTTAAATAAACAACAAGGTTTTTTCCTACATGTAATTAAGTCATTAGACGTATGACTCCTAGTCAGGTTATTACATATCACATAGTCTCTGGTGGGATTCAAACCCATGACCATACGGCACCAAATCACCTAACAGTTCAGGCTAACTCACTAGTCCACTCTGCCACCAGAACCAGGTTAAAAACCATGGCTCAAATGACAGTTTTCCCAAGTCCATTAAATCATAAATCATTTCAAATGTTTTTTCCTCCTTCCAGCTACAAGCTGGTTTAGCAAGTTTTTAAGTAATAGATGCTATTACGTTAATTTGATAGAGTAACACAAATGCTCTATTTCATCGTCACATTATGATTATGCACAACTACAAAGACCTACTAGAAAAGGAACAAGAACTGTTTGTGCAATTTTATTCCTAAAACAAAGTACTTGATACAAGCCACAAACATACTGGCCCTGTTGTAAAATATTGTTACTTAAAATTTGTTGAGTAAGGTTAATAGCATATTGGAAACCATGTATCATTTTGAGTTCTTCCTTTATAAAATATGCCTAAATTCCAAAATCAAAACCATATAATTACTAGATATATCTAAAAATTCTTTATTTAGCTGTTTTCGACTGTTTTCGTAAAAAATCTTTGTTGTACCAAATATTCTGTTTTTAACCTCAATCAACATGGTTTTTTCCGCCCTCCAGCTACAAGCTGCGTATCGACGCGCTGCTGATCAAGGAGGAGTTCTCGGAGACGCTGGACTTTGTGAAGCCGGCGATTGACGCCATCGTTCTCGCTGCCCGCGACCTCAAGGACAACAAGCCGCTACACGAGGTCCTCTTCCTCGTGCTCAAACTCGGAAACTTCCTCAACGCCGTAAGTAGTGAAATGTTACAATTTTGTATTCTATGTTGATTTCCAGGGCTATTATTTATATGTTTAAACCCCCCTTTCCCCCAAAAAATAATTTCAAAAGGTTTTTTATTTAAGGATTTTTTTAAATATTAATCAAGTTCGCCAAATAGGTTTTCAAATGCGAAACAATTTTGAAAATCTTTTTTGATTAGGTACCCTTAAGTAGCATAGAATAGCAAGTATCTTCAAAAACCTGGTCATAAAAGATATATTGACTACTACTGAAATATTACAATGTTTCCATTTTGTAGTTCATGCGTTGAAATCATTTTTAAACTGTCACTGTTTATGTGAAACTGTTGATGGACAGGGAAAGAATAACAGTATCTAGAACAGTATCTAGAATAGTCAAAAATATATTATCATAGAATAAAACATGCTCGTGTTCTTTTCAAAGCCCTTGTTTTCCATAAAAGTAAGGTCAAAATACAATTAGCAAAGTGTGAGAACATCTTAGTTTCAATAACTTATCGTTTCTTATCGTGGTAAGTCGGCCAATTTATTTGTTGAATTTATTCTTCTCTTATCGAGTGTGCACCCCATAGGAAGTTACTAACCTGCAATTATATGATTTCTCAAATTAGTAATAGCTTATTATCATCAAATCCTCATATCTGATGTTTTGAAATACAAAAATAGTTAGGAAATGCCACTACGTGCCGGCACGTAATATGTTGCTCTAACCTCCGTCTGAACACATTGTAAGATATGAAAGGTCTATTGTATGTGTTTTATGTTATGTCTGCGCATTAACTTCATATCGCATAGAATTATCTCAGATTATGTTGATGTTGCAAATGGCATACATGTCAAATTGAAGTATTTTCATGCCTCAATAATATACAAAAGATTGGGTCAAAATAGAAATCCAAGTTTTATGTCGTAGTATAATACTTGCCGTACGTTTTACGGTCTATAATAACATAAATGGGCAATTTTTGAAAATAAAGGTCCCTGGCTCTCTGATATAGAAGTGTACATGAAAGATCTTCAGAATATGTATGCTACGAAAGTTTACATAGCAAAAAGTTTTCTTTTGTGCATTTTTCCTCGATTATTGAATATGATTTCAAGGATCAATTAATACTTGTCCATGCATACCATATACATCCATTGAAATAATCTCATTTTGATATAATTACTATTGGACTTGAATACGTAAAAATATATCTTTATATTTGTCCAGCAGAATACAAACATTTGTGGCTTTAATAGATTCAATCCATTTTTATGAATTATGAATTTCACGAATTTCCAGATTGCTTTACCTTATAGAAAAGTGTCTGGGATATTTCAATATGGACTCGTTTTATAATTTGAAAGATAAATATTCAAATACCGAGCAGGGTCTAAAAATTATTTACCCATTCATTACAGAATAGTCAATACGGAACTTACTCATAGAATCTAATCAGAAACATTGTACTTTGTAGCTTATAGATTCCAAAGGTTAGCTAGCACATGCTATAGAATATAACTTTATCATTCAATATTTTGTCATTATTAACAGATTAGGAGAATTATGACAGGATAATGACTTAGGATAACAATCTTGTTCTGGTTCATTGGTGCATCTCGTTCTGAGGCCAAGTTACAGGACTTGACAACGCACCACACTCTTTTTATTTACAAAGTCTTCATTCATGGTTTTGCTTTGAAAGCTTTATTGATATATTGTTATGGTCGTTTTTTTATCATTATTGTCAATTACAATCATTATCTATTCATCATATGTATCATCATTATCAAAGGTGCTGAAATACTTGATACATCATACTGTTCTGCAATGATTACGGGTAGCATTGTGAGCTGAATCTAACCTGCTGCAGATGCAAGCATGTGAGAAATGATCAATTGAAGATCAATAAGTGGGCCAATGACCTGGTGTAAATTGCTAAGTCTTGAGGGCCAATTACGACTATAAACCATCACATTTACGTTTAATTTACATTCACGTGACACTACATGTAGCTTGTGTTTTTCTCTGCAGGGCGGTTACGCGGGCGACGCTGCTGGCTTCAAACTCAACTCGCTGCTCAAACTGACCGAGATCCGCGCCAACAAGCCGCGCATGAACCTCATGCACTACCTCGTCACGGTGAGTACACAGATCAGGAAATAAGGCGTAAGGGATCGTTCACAAATGACGTCACCTCATTTTTGGCCTTTTTCCCCCCCCCCCCCTTGGCACCTTTCGTCATCTTTGCAACACCCCACCTCTCCTGGTAAGTGACGTCATCTTTGCCTCACCCCCCACCCCGAGACATGGTTTCATGATTTGTGAACGATCCTTAAGCCAAAACAATGCATTTCTCAATGGATATCATACAAATTCATTTGTCTGTACTGAGCATCATCTCATAGGATCGGCATGCTACCGCTACGAATCCTCACATATAACTGCTTTCCGCCCAACTCCATATCTATTTCTTAATGTGAGTTCCATGCGATTTCATGAAGTTTTCATCATTACAATTGAACAGTTTCAACGGTTTCAAGCCTGATAATAGATTATTTGTGTGTATTTGGTGATATTAATAAATTCTATAGATGAATATGGACCACCTTGAAGTTTCCTTGCTTTTTACATAGATGATGTAAAAATGATAGCTACAAGATTTTGTATCAATGATCACACAATAAAAGACCACTTATATTTGGGCTCTTGGTTAATATTTATCCAAATTTATTAATGGCTATGTAAACAGAGTTTTCAATAAAAAAAAGACCATGGTTTTTAGCCCTTAACTACTACTATTCATTGAATTTATTTGTCTCTAGTTTTATGCAATAAGAAGACATGCATGATAAGATTGACAAATTAAAGTATTATCCCCACACACAAAAAATAGTTTTCACTTTAATTTTCATTTATAAGGTTTGTAAGCAAATGATCGCATAAGCTTTTGGGTGTGTCTTCTAAATGTGTGATCACATTATTCTGGATGAAAATGTCAGATGAATGTGTCAAACAATTCATTGTGTTGCACATTTAAGAGCAAAGTATAAAGAGAAAATGTATTATAACCCTACAGTTAGAATGTTTAAGTTTGTTATGATCTTTAGCTAATAGATTACATTGCAGATCTACATGTAGGTACAGAATCTTTATTAAAAACATGCTTCAATTATTATAATGTAAACATGTCTCTGAAAATTTTATTATTTTTCATATTCATTGAAGGATAGCTTTGTGTATCACATTTGCACCAAAATGTCTTGAAAATGTTTAGTATGTCTCTTAGTGGAAAATAACAAACAAGTTTTAATGTCTGTCATTTTACCATTATTTTGTGGGTCATATTATTTGCCAGTAGTGTCAGTTTTTTTCTTAAATTTAAAAGGTGTTTGCAAACAGGTTTTCCAGCTTTTCAAACAACAACATGTCAACATAGATACTTTTCAATGCACGTTGGATGGGTTTTTATAATATCATACAAACAAAAAAGTTTTGTTTTGAAACAAAAATAGTGTTTTACATGCCACAACCTTTATTATTACCAAATGCTGACTTCTTCCATCTCATTTAAGCTTTGAAATAGTCATATATTTAGTTATTTTATTAATTTAGAATAGAAATTAATAACAAGCCACTTCACCAGGGAAACTGAATGCAGCAGGCAGGAAATTTTATGAATTGTGGTGCATTGCTTCGCATTGTGACTTTTCCTTAGTCGTCCACTATCTAATTCCATCTTCTAGAGAAAAGTGTTCCAATTGTACTACTGTCAAACCTCACTTGGTTTCTATCTATGGAGATGAAAGTTGCCGCCAAGCTATAATTTGTAATCATAGATGCATTTTCAGATAGAAGAAAGTAACAAGAGTTCATATTACGTAATGCAAGCGATCACTGAACGACTGGCCATTAACTTCAATTCATGATACAAATTGGTGTGTTTCAAAGTTGCACCTTAAGATAGGAGATACTTTGAGATGTGTGTAAAATTATAGAGCAAAAAAATGATATCCTTATATACATGTGTGGTCTGTGAACTATGGGCAAAAAATGATAAGGATGCTATTAAAGAGTTCATTTACATTTTCATTTACTAGTGAAATCAAAGATCTCATTGAGTGCTTTCTACTACCAAAATGAAAAAAAAAATCAAATTTGCAAGTTTGCCGTCCAAACATAACAGTGTAAATGCAGCTCAAGTTGACCCACATCAATTTTTAATAATGTGCAAGGTTAAACGTCACACAATTTTATATTGTAAATTTTGTTATATGTATAGATAAGTTTTAAAGCTGCCTTCAACTCTCAGTAGCAGACATGGCCTGAGGGGCAGCACCGCCACGGTAATGGAGCTCTGTTGGGCCTTGGCACCCACACACCATTTGGGAGCTGCCCAAATGGTCTGTCTCCATCGTGGCTGTCATGATTTTTGCTTTATCATTGTGTGTTTCTTTTACCCAACTGAAGCAGATATTTTTTCTTTCGCTTGTGGCACTGAAACCTGATAGAAAATCAAAATCGTGCGTTTAAGCTCATTTTAAGTATTAGATTCTACATTTTAATGAATCCGTAATAAACATGCTTTCAAAATACGTTTGCGAAAACCGTGGTTGTTTTGGACTAAAAATACTGTTCATTCATATTTCTATGTTATGTACGCAACACTCCATCCACCCACAAAAATAAATAAATCGTTATTGATAGAAAAAACACAACAATGAATGATAGTTCATAGACCACATGTAGATTTCTCAGTAAATATTCATTTACTGAAGCAGCCAAAAACCTAAAATGTGTGGTTATCAATTTTCATGCTATTTTAGAATGTACATGGTAACATTTAAGGCAGGATTTTGAAGCACGTATGATAATTGACAACAGTTCAGTGATCTCTTAAAGTAGTATAAACCAGGACCTTCCATTCATCTTTTAACTCAGGTTCAATGAGTTGTTCTGTGTAGATCTCCAGATTTGTTTTGTTCATTTATACATTAAAGCATTTCTTTTCTAATTTTGGAGCCAAGATTATTAACAACAAAAAAAGTTGAAACTCTATGCCGAGTTTTGAGGTGTATAAATGTCAACTAGGGATCACAGAGCAGGCGATGGCTTACGTGATATTCGAACATTGTACTCCCAGACGGAACTTGTAGATTGTGTGCCAATTGTAAAATATCAGCTGCCAGATACCCACACTTAGTGACAAAACATTGTTGGTACCTGTTGCATCATCTTTATTTTCCTCTTCATTTGATTTATGCCTACTTTCGCTAATATTTGCACACAAAAGAAAGAGAAAGTTTGACTCTCAGGAAGTGAATCATTTTGTTAATTATGCTGCCAAGTTGTGTGTTTTGTTGGTATTCAAACTGTAAACATCAATACAAATAGAAATTTCCATTTTTCTCTGTTTTTCTTAAGATATTTTGTATGCCTGTAATGGTGTAATTCAACATCATTGTTTTTCGTTCCTATATCTAACTGTCTACTGATTTCTATTTTCTACATCTTTGACTATGTGATCTGCATATTTGTCATACTCTTCTTCAGTAAGATCCAAAAGATTTTACTTGGTTTGATTCTATATTTTCTATTCCTGCTGTCTTATGGTCTAAATTAAATCTGAAATATTAAAATACCTGTTGGTCCAAAAGTTTTTATTATTATTAAAACATGTACATGTGTTGGTACTACAGTACCCTTTTCAATATAATTTTCATGATAGTTCCAAGATCATTTTTTGAACTATCATGAAAATTATATTGAAAAGGGTACTGCAGTATCGCAACATGTAAATAATAATAAAACAACAGGTATTTGTATATTCTAGATTTAATTTAGAACAGAAGACAGCAGAAATAGAAAAAAAGAAATAGAATCAAACCAAATGAGACTGTACACCGTATACCAAATCACCAGAATTTATAAACATAAAACATTTTACCCAACTCACCGCTGACCCTACCCTGTATCTGCAGCTGGCCGAGGACAAGAACCCTGAGCTGCTGTCGTTCCCGCACGAGTTCCGGTACCTGAAGGAGGCTGCGCAGTACTCGGTGGACTCGCTCACCACAGACATCACCAACCTGCAGACCAAGGTGAAGGCCGTCGCCGCGGCCATGGAGAACACCGACCCAGCGTTCCAGGACCAGTTCAAGGCCTTCCTCCAGGTACAGTGGCTTATTCATCAAGTGGCTTATTTATCATTAGTAGAGTAAAAATCAACGTAAAATTTCCTGAACCCAGACATTTTACCTAACAAACAAACTTTTGCACAGAAACCTTCTATATGGTGCCCTGAAGCTCCAAAAAAGAAATTCAACCGAATTCAACCTTGGGGAACTCCCGCCGCGTTCAAAAAGTGGCTTATTCATCAGGGGGCTATTTTTAGGATACTCAAAACCTAGTTTACTGCCGTCATCAAATAACCTATTACTCAAGGAATTTAAGTCACGAACCAAGTCTTATGGTGATAGGGCATTTAAGGTAGCAGTACCTAAATTATGGAATAAACTTCCCCTGTCCATAAAACAATCAAAGACTCTTAACCATTTTTAAAATTCAATTGAAGCACCATTTCTACCTACAAGCGCACATGAACTTTCTTTGGAATTTGCTCTATAAAAATGATTATTGTATTGTATTGTATTGAATTATATTTTTCTAGACCAACTCACACACATCCCGTATATTTTTAAAAGAAAAACATTGTAGCAGAGTTATTAATGAGCGAACAATAGTGTTTGATGTGTCAAAAGAAAGAAAGCTACTTAGTTAAATTTTCGTAAGATAAACATAATTTCTATGATTCATTAAAATTACGTGAACTATGATGCATTTTGGTATGAAATAACGTCTTCAAACACATCCCGTAGGTGGCAATAATGTGCAATTTGTACCTGTTTATTGACATTAAACTTACTAGAAATTTTCTTTTTACACTTTTGCAATGGGAAAACGTGTACATGGTAGTAATATTATTTAGTACTTGTTTGGATGCTATATATATTTATTTGTTTTAAACATTAGGGATGTGTATGACCTTATGGGCATTGTGTATTTTGCCATAGTTAATGAATATTCCAATACACTCTAGCTAAGATCACCCAACCAAAGGTGAGGTCATCACATCATTTTATTATGTCATGGCACAGACTGGGGCGGTTACGATAAAAACCAGATTGAAAAGCAATCTGAGGCCTTGCATATTTATTCATAAATAAAATGAACTGTACTTTTTTACAGTACAATGTCTCTTTGGAAATTTGTTTGCATTAGCACTTTGATGTGATTTTGACACTTTCCCAATGATAACAAGTTATAAGTCTATTCAAACAAAAACACCATTTTAACACAAGATATATTTTGATGAACATTGATTTAAAATTAAAGCAATTCTGAATAGGAAGACACCTTCATGACTAAAGTTTCCTCGCTTTTTTTACTTTGCAAAGAAAGGAGGTTTCTATTCAGTCAAACATTTCAAATCTTTTGCTGTAAGTTTCATTTTGAGGAGGTCCACTTGAAACAGATGTGTTTGACATAGGGTTTAATCTATTATGCTATGAACTGATGATGAAAAGGATATCTTTCCTAATTGCTCTAGATGCATCATTCAAATAAAAAGGAAAAGAAAATATAATACAAGTTTGACAAATAGAAGTGTATTGGAAAAAAACAGAATAGGTTTTGACTTACCCATATTACATATAAGGAAAATTTACTTGATATAGGCTTAGAATAAGTACATCTATCCATTTGTAACATAAACTATCACATATGTCTTTCATTAAGTTAATAAATTTTTTTGCAACCACACTTGGATTCTTTTTACTCCAATTTTTAATATTTTTATCAACAGGCGACTATAAAATTCCTACCTAAGTCTAACTCTGTATTTTGAGTTTAATACTAAAAACACTTGACTATTCCCATGTGTGCTATTGATGACTTGTGCATCTTATCAATGAAGAAAATAATTATATTGCAGGTTGCCCAGGAAGAAGCTGAGGGTCTTTCATTTGACCTCAAAGAACTTGATGAACTGCGAGTTGAGCTGGCAAACTACTTTTGTGAAGACGTCTCCACTTTTAAGTTAGAGGAGTGCATCAAAATATTCCAGGTAGGAAGACATACAAATCATAGACGTACATTAAACAAATTTGTCAATTTTAAAAATTAACTTGGACCATGTCAAATGAAAACTATTGGGATACACATAAGATTCATAACGTATATACAGAAACATAGAAATAGAATCATGTGGGGGCAGATTTGAGTATGTATAGTATAAAAAATGAACTTGGAATTTAGTATTCATTTAAGTTTAGTCACAATGTCACCAACAACAGAATTGTCTTTGCAAGTCCCAGGAATTTCCATTGAATAGGTTGCATTTTGTATTTTAATTACATTTTCACACACTTAATTAATAGGTAAAAGCACAGGAAAGAATTAGAGTTATTCAGTTTTGCCATTGTTCACTCTTCTGTTGTTGGCTTCGACGTTCTGTTCAGTTTTAGTATTATGTGTGGTAACTTTCAGTACTTTTATGACCTTGTAAAATACTAGTTCAATAAACCAGTTTCAACCATGGCGTCAAACTATAAACATGCAACCACTTTATCCATGAACATACAAACCTGTTGGTTTCAGACGTTCTGTGAGAAGTTTGTGAAGGCGATGCAGGAAAACGCGGAGCGGAAGGCTGCTGAGGAGAAGGCGGAGCAGCGGCGCCGCGAGCGCGAAGAGCAGATCCGCAACAACGCCGCCGGTGCCAAGACGCAGCGCAAAACCCACGGTGAGTAGTACATTTACAGCTATCAACTTCCCACTTTCCAATAACACCCCTAAACTCATTTAAGGACACAGTCACTCTAAAATCGTTTGTAAGTTCATTCCAAATCTTTGGCGCGGCCATATTTCGTTGTTCTTATTCTTGACACTGCTAATAAATGCTAATATCTAAAACTATATTTTGTGTTCTTAACATTGACCAAATTATGTAAATGAATAGGTGATTGTTTATTAAGAATTTTATTAACACAGTCAATCATGTTTCAGACAAGCCTGACCGTCCTGCATCCTCGGCGTCTGATGAGGGCGAGAGCAACATTGTCGACCGACTGCTCGGCGACATCCGCAACGGCTTCACCAATAAACGCGACGATGCAGCATACGCTCTCACGAAGAAGAACTCTAGCGAGTTCAAGTCGTCTTCTCCTGTGGATACACCTTCACCCGAGGGCACCCTCACCCCGGACTTCACAAGGTCAGGGAGCCTGCGTGGAAGCAAACGAGGAAGGTTAAGGGCAATAGAGGAAGGCAAGAGGTCAAGTGACGATGAAGGAGGCAGAGTGAGGAGGAGTGTGGACAATGCAGGCAGTGAGGACCTGTTTGATTACCTCCTGCAGGGTGAGGAGGGCGATAAGCCGGGACTGTTTGAGCGGCAGAGTAGTCAGCGAGGCAGCAATCGCAGGAGGAGGACAAAGGGCAGCATCGACCTGATTGTGGATCGCGAACGCGCTCCGTCCCCAGCATCCAATGCCTCCAGTACGCCCAGTAGTCCAATAGACAAGAACATTCCAGACAGGTGGAAATCAGGTGATAGACTAAGTGCATTTGAACGTAGAGGCTCGATGCGAAATATCAGCCCAGGGAGAAACCCGTCCCCCGTTAGTTACGAGTGAACTGGGACAGAGGAACAGATTCTCCAATGGCTCACAGGACAGTGCTGAATCGAACCGCTGGTCGAATAATTCAGAAGTGAGCATTGGGGACTCTGCAGAGGATGAGGAGAGGAAGAGAAGGGAGAGGGAAATGAGGAGGTCAGAGAGGCGACGCAGGAGTCATTTGAATAGTCCAATTGACTTCCTCAGTTCTTCAAGCAGAGTACATAGTGGTGATAATGGTAGTGCTGTAGATTCTAGTGATAAACCAACAGAGACATTGCTGCATCGATCTATGTCACTGGATGAAAAGCGAAAACAATTTCAGAGACTGAAAAGTAGTTCAGATATGACCAAGTCCAACAGTGCAGACCCTAGTGTCTTTACCTCAGCAGAAAAGACTGACGATATTGAGAACAATAATACAAAAGAGTTAAGTGAGACTGAGCAGAAGCTTGCTTTGGCTCGACAAATGCGGATAAAAGCATCAAGTGTTGAACCACAATCGGTTGATGATATGATAAAGACCATCACCAGTGACAGTAGTGAGAATAAAGAGAATGGAAGTAGCAATGTGAATGGATCTTTGGATAGTCCGGTGAAACTCCGACATCGATCAATAGACAGTAATACTGAAACAGATGATCAAACTGTAACACAAAGATGGAATACACTCATTAATCACTCCGATGTTGATGAAGTGATAAGGGACGTTGAAAAGACTGGTAGGGATATTGGCAGGATCCTGGATAATAAAAAAGACACTGCAGAAATAGATGATATTACAGCAAGGGTGAAAGGCAGGTGGACCAACAGAGTAGCCCCAGTAGATGTGAACACTGCACATGAAGAGAACAATCACACAACGGTTGAATCTGGTGAACCTGTTGTAAATCATACCCCAACAATGTCTGCACGTAAGAATTTCATCCGTAGATCAAGATCTACAGTGGATAAGGGGGAGGTGATAAAAGCTTTGCGAAGAGGCTCTGAAAATGGAATTTTAGAAGAAAATCCAACTGCTCCAACTCGCAAATCACGATTTCGTAGAAACTACAGTACGGATGGGGATTCTTCGTTGGACAATTCAGTAGAATACTCAAGCAGATATAATAGATCTGTTAGTGATAACACAAACTCTCCGTACCAGAGAACTTCAGACAATGATTCTGGTGGCTCACTCACTGAAAAAGCTTTGAACGATCATTTAACTGGAAGATGGAAGAGCAATATTGACAAATCTGATGTAAATGAAGCTGTGCATAATACTAAGGAAGACTCATTGCCAGAATTGGTCAGTGTACATTCTAATTCACCACGAAGACCACGACCGTTTAGTACTTACGACAATTTACCTGATGTAAAACCAGAGCTTAGTAAGACTTTTGCAAATAGTACGAGTGACATGAGCAGAAACGTGCCTCCTAGTCCAGAAGTCACAAGAAGATGGGGTAAAGTTCTTGATGAAGAAGTAGCTCTTGATGAAGCGACCCCTACGCAAAATAAATCTAGATTGCGTAGATCAAATACCCTCCCAAGGAGATGGAAACATGTTCCTGACATTGGTGACCAGAAATCTGACCCAATCCAAGAAGAAAATGACGATACTTCAGTCAATTCCAAACCAGGCATGGAAGACTCTGGTTATCATACTTTAGACAGAGGCTCCAGACTGAGATCTAGTTTCCGATCGACCATAAGTCCCATTGACAGAGAGAAAGCTCCCATAGTCCCAACAACAACGTTGAGAGAAAGACATGAACAGGAAGCACTTAACCAAAACTTACAAGAATTCAAATCACACGAGTCTGCTTCTGATAGGGCAAGGAAGGCAAGATTAAGTAGCTTAGCTGCACGATTTGCTTCTCAGGATGAAGATTCTACCTTGTTTGCAACAACAAAACATGAGGATGACACATCATCACGAAGCTCAAGAACATCATCTGACTATTCTGACCACCGAAATAGTGGTGAAGTGAACAAATTGATAACTGGACAGTCTCCGTACAGCCCAAGGTTGAGTGAAGAGATCAAATCTGATAATGAGTCTGTCTCTAGTGCCAAAGATGAAGGCTTTGAGTCAGAGAGTATTTCTGATCCTAATGTTTCTCAACGAACATCTATGAGCAGTACATTAGAGTCTGAGCTTACAAACACTCCAACATTATCAAGAAAGGAATATCGCCAAAAGTCGGACTCTGAACAAGAAAATGAAGAACAGAGTAAGAATACACAATATTTTGCCAGAAGTATTGATAGTCTTGTTCACCGTGGGGAGTTAAGCACTGTCAACATTGATGACGAAAGCTTCGGTGATAAAACTCCAACAACTGAGGACAAGACTGGCCAGGAAACATTCAATGAAACTGATGGAAAACCTCGTAGAACATTACCCAACACCCCAGAAACAAAACGGGCAGTCGAGCACAATATTCCACAAGAAGTTCAAGATGGCCTTAAAGCCAAACCTGCTCAACCTCCATCTCCACCTAAGAGAAGCACCTCGAAGACCAACAGTCCTGCCCCAAGTAGATCAGAAAGGACAAGTCGCATGAGACCTTCAACAGCACCGGCGACATCCAAGCCCACACGCCCCAGTGTGACTCGCACACGTACCTCCACCGCTGGCTCCTCTGGCACCTCTACTCCAACTGGCCGCGCCGGTCGCCCCACCAAACCCACACTCTCCTCACCCAGAACGTCCACAACAGCCGCAGCCGTTACAGATCGCTTGTCCCGTCCAAAACGCCCGATCACTAACTTGTCTCGCCATGCCTCCAACAGCTCCGTGGCGAGCGAGTCTTCCAGCACGAGTACTTCTAGCAAGCCCACAGCGAGACGCACAAGCCGCGGCGCTGCCTCATCGCGCGTGACGTCGCCGCGAAACAGCACCACAACGCCGCCCAGATCGGGCCGCACCACTCCCACGGGACGCACAACACCTACTGGCCGCACCACGCCACGGTCAGGTGCTACGAGTCCTTCACCCAGTGGCTTTGTGCGCGGAGGCACCGGCCGAGCTACCATGCCAGCCTCGATGCTGCGCACACAGAAACGCATGGCAGCCGAGACACGAGCAGCTGAAAAAGACGCGCCTGTCCCACCACGTCGCACGTCCTCCATCAGGGCACACGAACGCACAAACAGTTCACCAAACTCCTCTCCTACCTCAGCGGACAACAAACCACCCATGAGTCCCTTGACGCGTCGTCCGATTCAGCCGCAACTCTCCCTCGAGTCAGTCGTTCTCCGTGCGTGATGGGAAACCTGAGGGCAAGATGAGTCGGCTGATCAATAGACTCTCCAAAACCAAGGAGAACGAAGCCACTGCTCCCGCTAGTCCCCGCACCACACTTCGCTCGTCTGCCAAAGTGGCCCCGTCAAGACCGCTGGCGAATGGGTCAGCGCCTCGCAGACCCACCTCCGCCAGCTCATCCTCATCCTCATCGACAGACAAATCACAAAACTTGCTCAAAAAAATCATGGACAAAAACCCCATAAGGAAGTCTGTGGGTACCAGCAGACTGGATGAGAGTGCTTCGTCGTCACCGATGGTGGACAGACGAGGCCGGTTGTCAGGGACAACGACGAAGAGCACAAAATGTTAATCGTGTATTTGTGAGATTTCGCTGATGTGGTTGGAATTCATGGCAGATTTAGTGCAATTTATATAAAGGTGATAGATCTAAAACTTTTTAGCATGTGCCTTTAAGCAATACATTTCCAATTGGTTTTGTGTCTTTTCGGAATCCATACATAGTTACTAGATTAATTATGGTTTTAGGACAGAGTGAACTATGCATACAAAGACTGCTGAGCTGTGTTATACGGCATTGTAATAATCCATATTAACTTGCTCTTAAAGCTTTGCTGTGGTAAAAACAAGCTGTTTGCAAACATTAAAAAGCTTTCGTGTGATAACTTCAATGTAAAACAGTTATCGCGTTTAATATTAGTATACTTGTATTAAAATATAGTGCCATGAACATGTTATGGTCTTGTTTGTGCACGTATCATTTTGTTGTGTAGATATCTGTTATGTTTGATGATATTAATTTCTGTTAAAAATATGTCTAACTCTTTTTATGAACGTGAAAGGTGGAAATGTATAGAACAATGAATTTTCCCTGTAGAATTTCATTACAAAATCGACACAGGGTGATTGTTTCTATTTCTAATACATAGATGTAAACTTTTGAAGGAAATGCAGTATGTGAATGTTTCCCCGACTGATAGCTATAGACAATAACTTATTGGGTACCCGCATGTATTTTTATGTGCAGTTGAAGCTATATTGCATTAGAATTTGTATTTCACAGTAGTATTTATTATGAAAGCGATATTTTTAGAAAACAAATTGTGAATAGTGTAGATTGTCTAGGTATGACGCAACGTGTGGTCATGTGATTTATGTTCTAGTATATTTAATTTCTTTTTCATTCATCATTACAAACAAATAGATTGCTTGGTTAAACAGTTACTGCGTATATCGTAATTTCGACTACCTTACTTACCCAGCTTACAAATCAATGACAAATACCTTTATTTACTGGTATGATCCGAGCATAGAATATTTAAAGACATGTATAAAGAAATTTTTTATAGAATAGATCTTTTTTCTTGCATTTAATCAATTCATGTTAGTACAACTACGGGGTGCAATGTGTAGTGCATCAGTTTATGTTGGGCATGAGTGCAGCCACAAGGGTGTATCTGCACGGCTTTTGCTATCTGGATACACCGTTCTGGCACTTTCTTTTTATTTTATATCATCAGTGTTAGTTTGGACAAAACTGGTGCTATGGCCATTTGAACAGCAGAAAATAATGTGCTATTTATCAAAAATCTTTCTTACATATTATGTCTTCCTCAGAAATGGTATTGTTATATCTAGTATATGAATAGATATTTATTGAACTGGTGCAAAGGAAAAGCATTGAAAGGAGATATATAGTTTTTATTTGTTTGTTTTCTCATTTCGTAATTATTTTTGTTTTGAGCACATATTATGTGTTCTATTTGTTCTGAAAGTGGCACTACAAATTGTAAATATAAACTAATTCTTATATTGTTTTGTATGTTTACAATATTCATAATAAATTTATAATTGAAGAATGCGTTAATTTGGTCATTTAACTTTAAATTCTTACAGATTTACATCATGCACTTCATACATTGCTTTAATAATACAACACAATTATCCTGGTTAAAATAAAAAAATCTACAACCTTTCCATGGTTTTAGGGTACAAAATAGTTTATTAGTGCACAACTGAATGAACCAATTTTGAATTATAGACTATAGAAAACTAGTTATGCACTAGTGGTGTCTAAGCTTGCTGCGGTGAGCGTAGGACTTCCATATCAATATGACAAATGTTAGAAATAGAAACGAGACTCACAAAACAGAAACTAGCACTTCCAGATTCATAGAAGTCCATCTTTTACCACTTTATTTTATCTATGCTTCATTTTGAATTTGCCTGGTACAGGTACATGTAGTTCAAAACTTCTTTCACAACGCAATCAGTTTTAAGGGATACTTCATCTTTACAAACAATAGTTTTGAACACAAGATCCACAACCTTCATCTACACATTTTTTTTCAACACTTTACTTAAGTTTGCATTGTGTTTTAAATAAAAGTACATGACCGTACAGTCAACATAATGTTATTTCAAATACTTGATCGTACAGTCAGCATGATGTTTCTGGAACTCAATATCTGTTAGGCATATAATCATATCATGCCACGGTCAAAAGTGAAAAGTTAATAATCAACATCAAACTACACTTTTTCACTTTATGCTTCTTGTTTTTCAGTGTATTACGTGCCATTCACTGGCTAGGAAAGAGTGACTAATTTGCCAAGAATTATTATAGTGTCTTCGGCAGGACAGTTAGCTGAATAAAATCGATTACCAGTTCATAGAATGGGCTATACCTACTTTGCCTGATTATTATAATTTGCAGTACTATTCACAAGAGAACATATTCATTCGTTGTGTGTATATACTATATCAATAATGAAGAAGTTCATTATAACAACAACGATCCAATATTTCAACAGCTGTCTGCTGTCTTTGACGAGAAGTGATAACACAACGCAAACGTTATGTTGTCAGACTTGAAGTCAAAAGACAACCAAGACCAAATATCAGCAGAGTCACATCATGCCTTGTCAAAGGCTGCAGGCAGCTATCCCCGGCTATTATCTATATATATAAAGGAAGAGGCGCTTTTTTGCGTCACAAAAGGCTTTTTAACCACAAGACGTACACACTCCAAATTATGTATGTACAATCAAGACAACTTGGTGGTCGTTATAATGTCACATTTCAAACCAAATAAATTGGTTTTAATGATAAAAACCAGAAAAAAGAATTTTTATAGAAAGGTTGCTTACAGGGCTATGTTTGTTAAACGTACGTAATACGTTAAACGTTTGTATATGTCAAACGTACGTTGCATGTCACAGTACAGTTATGTCAAACGTACGTTGCACGTCACACGTACAGTCATACAACGAGGGAGCAGGGGAGGGTGCATGGGTGATGATTGACTGGTGATGGAGGTGCATTTTATCTGCTCCGGACCTGTTTTGAGGAGGGGTGTTGGCAGAAAGGGTGTGTGTGTCCATATGGCGGGTGGGGGGTGGGGGGGGGCGGACATGGCTGGTGTCCATATGGGGTGGGGGTATAACTGGTGGTGAGGCAGGGAGGAGCATTTAAACTGTTCAAGATCTCATCAATTTCAACCCGAGCAGCAGCAGAAAGGGGGTGATTGAGATGCACATTTAATGGTCTGCACGTGTTTACCAGGGATAGGAGTAGCTGGAGGGGGGGTATTAGAGGGATCAAGCATTGTAGTGTGAGTATGGCAGTCACAT
>CM032664.1:26785994-26798966 GCA_019095985.1 Streblospio benedicti | reverse complement strand
TCGTGAAATTTGCAAAGCATTGTAAGTCTTTCTGTTACCAGTTATAACGGTGGGTACGTGATCGTGCATATCCTGGGCAAATGGATGCCTCAAACAAATCATTTTACGACTATCTTTACGGTATATATAACGAACAAGTGCATAAAATTTCTTCTTGCCACCTTTATATATCTTTTTCATATGTTAAATGAATAGACTCTGTTCAAGAATATAACAGATTAAAAGTGTAATTGAGCGAAGAATCAATCGATTGACTCAGCAGACGGGACATCGGCATATTCGATGCTTTTGGATGTTCGCAAAATCGATTAATGACCGAGTCAAATCCACTTTCTCTGAATGTTAACCACGGACATGAGGTAACAATCATGCTTTAGTGTGGACGAGGATAAGTGAAAATTAGATTTATTGACTGTAACTGGATTGTTTTACTTTTTAATCGAATTAACAGTGTGATTGCAAACATAACAGGCGGTTTTATAGTCAGCATCTATTCTGACGGGGATACCAAGCATGGTTAGAGCAGAAACGTTCCCAAGGTCTATCTTCTATTATCAGTTTGCAAATGATGAGGGATTTATCATACTTTTTAACCCACAGATGCACAATTTATTGCGCATTTCAACAAACTATCATTCAGAAGATATTTTATAGTTTCTGGATTCAACATATAATTATAACTGACTATACAGTTTCAGTGTGCCTAACAAAATGTTAGTGTCCTAATGAAATATTTAACGGAAAACCTTGATGGCCTCTAATATAAACTGGGTGAGAGAAGGATTAACCAAGCGTGGTGGTTATGCCTCATGATTTTCCATTGGATATAAAAGAAGGCTTGTCGGGTTCACCAATATCCTACTTCATTCTGAAGTGGTCAGTATAGTGACCTGGCTGTGTAAGGACTAAAATTGCTGCATGCCTTTACGAATTCACCATATATAGTTGCATATACTTATGGATATGGTCACTTAAGAAGGTTTTACCGTGGACCACGCCTGATACGACTATTGCAATAGGCTACTGAATTTACGAATATTTTAATTCAGGTGGAGTCCATATATTATAAAGATTTACAATATGCTGATATATTGGTGTTTTACTTGACCACGGGATACAATCAAAGTAAGTGGCAGTATACACGTAGAAGAATTTTGTTGCTACAAAATGAAATACTTTGAAATGATTTATGATTTAATGGACTTGGGTATATATTATATATTATATATTATATATTATGTCATTGGAATTATGACTACAAGTAAGGTAAATCTTTTTTAACCTGGTTCCGGTGGCTGAGTGGACTAGTGAGTTAGCCTGAACTGCTAGACGATTTGGTGCCGTATCGTCGTGGGTTCGAGCCTAGTCTTTCAAAAGACCTTATATTTAATAGTTTTTATTTCTATTATTACAAAAACCACTCATGTCAACGAGCAAGTACAATTGTGACGGCCTCTAGCTCTAATAGATATAAGGTCTTTTACAGAACCCTAGGAATTCCACTGATATTAAATATGCAACCTCAAACATCCTGCCCTGTTATAGCCTTTAAAACCAGAGTGTTCACTAGCAACAGCCGCAGAAGCAGCAGAACATTATGCATGGGTGATCCAGTAAGGGTCAGCCAAGATATCTTATATATTAATACGCTAATTTTTGGACTTTGTTCGGCTATCTCCTCTTTAACCTGACTAGCTGGACGCCATCTGACTATAAGAGGTCGTTCATGGTACTATGTAGTTTTGCACGAATATGTTTTTCATGGTCAAAATGGCCCTGGTGGTTGTTAATTAACGGTTTTATAACAAAAATAGCAGACCGCAGCAGCCATGACAGCGTCATGTGGAGTAGTGTGATGTCATAAAGACGCCAAAGGCGTCACATCGGTTCAAATACTAGGGATTAAAACCACTTTGCCAATTGGGCTATGTGTACATTAGAATCTTCAATCAAGACCACTTCTATAAATACACCACCTCTGTTATAAGATGATTTATAACAGTCCCAAGTCTTCATAAAAAGGCCATTGCAAACGTCTCTAAAGAGACCACCCCTATATTAAACCACTTGACGCCAATCCTTGGGCAGTCTTAATAGGGATGTTCTACTGATGTGTGTAACAATATCTGTGCCATGGAGAGCATTATGTGTCCATTAGCATAGACACTAATTTTTCATCCCATAGCGTTTGCATACTAGATGCCAAGTGCATTGTCAGTGATGACTTACATGAGATTGAGATATCCTCATACGAGCTTTAAGTCGGAGTTAATTCAGATAGTTCTCCGTCTGCTCCAAGTATACTACATCCAAGCTCAGAAATCCATAGCTTGATCTCTTGCTTGGTCTCTTACTCATTCCAAAAGATTCTATATTGTGGTATAAGAAACTTCCCTATCTCAATTTACCTTCAGTCTTAAAGTTTGTTTCAAAACACTCTTTCTGCACAGCATACTTGATACTTGGAAGGTGCTAAGTTGTCAGTGCAATGAAGTGTGCCAATATTATTTATTATTCATTTGTATGAACTAACTAACAAAAGTGGTCAGAGCCAACGTTACAAAGTATCACCCATACCCACAATTTGCACAAGGGTGGGTGCTGGAGAAAAAGAGTGTGGTACTCATTTTATACACTTTACTCAATATGTTCCTGTCCTAATTCCATGGAAGGCATGATACATAAACAATTACTTTTCCTACCTTAGCTGTGACTAGAATGACTCGGCTGAGACCTAATTGTACACACATGTACATGGAGTGACTGTTCCTGTAGTCATGTTATAGTAATCGGGTGTATGGATGCTTGCAAGATTGATAAAATTCATTACTATTATGGTTGGACGTAATTGACAGAACATAAGTATTAAAATGACTTCACTATATATGTGTATTGTGTAAGTATCAAAATGTGTCGGTATCTGGGCTATGCCAATGTGTATGTGGCTTCAAGCAGGATGAGAGGTTGGTAATGTTAGAACTATCAAGTCATGGGTGCTGTCAGGATGGGAAGTAGGCAGGACTTGGCGTTCAGTGTCAGATTTGGGGCTGAGCTTTTTTAGGACAAGGGTGGGTGCAAATTAGGACGATGGGTGGGAGTGGATGGTGTAGACCAGTGGTGAAGACCTGAACTACGTAATATCTATTTGTTGTTAATTAGTGGTCTGTGGATGGGGGATGTTGGCAGGTACTATCAGGAAGTGGTTGGGTGGTGTCAAAATGCGGGCATTGCGGAGTGGCCTTTATTTTTGGATGGTTGGTGTCTTGACTTTCTTTTCATCATTGACTGTTGTTAAATGGTTCTGAAAACCTCCGCCAATGAATCATACTTGATGCTTATGTTTGCTGTGTAGTTAGTGTGTTAACATTATTTAGGTGTTTGTAGTTTGTACTCTCTAAATAAGAATACTTATAGCCAATGTTAGGGAAAAATCACAATGACTTTGATTTTCACTTGCTATTACAGAGGATGGTCACCCTGCCATGTTTATATAGTAAAAACACTGCCTTTCAATGAATGACGCCTTGACTTGATCGTGGATGTTGTGTGTATGGGGATGTTGTTAGGGTGCTCTCAGGATGAGTGGTGGTGCTGTCAGGACGTGGGCAAGTGTCGTTAGGACAAGGGTGTTTGAAAATAAAATGCTGCAAAAAACGTATTTATACATTCACCAAATATCTTTTTTCTATGCCCACGGAGGGCATTGTGTCCCAATTTACATGGACACTAACATTTCCTCCCATAGATTTTCATTTTGCATGCCAAGTCAATGGATTTCACTAATGATTTAGTTGGGATCTACTCATATGATGACGTAACCGGAGTGATTCAAGGTGGTTCTCAGCATGCCTCTTTGACCACACGGGTATAAGCTAGTGACTATGATTTGCTTTGATTTACAGTTTTGTTCACATATGTGACTAGAAATGTCTCCAATTAGGAACTGTAGTTTATCTGACCTTTCCCTTCCATTGTCAGTGTACGCACATCTCATAGTGAAAACATCGAACAATAACACCGCCATTCGGACGTGTTATGCTGATATTTGGCGGAAATGTCACGTGATGTGCAAACTGGCATGGCGTCACCGTTTGTGACATGCGAGAATTTGCACTGGAAACATCATCTCGTGTATTTGGAGAGTGTGAGTGTGTATAAGAATTATCAGTGCGATAAAACTCTTGCAAGGCCCGAACAGATCCAGGATTTTTTTTTGAAAGATGGCGGGGGAGGGAGGGGGTGGGTACTTATGCGATTTTATGACTTTCAAATGTGAGATTGTTAGCAGAATATGCCAAAAGCCCATGAACATTATGTATTTTGTGACGCGCCCCAGTGCCACCATAGCTCTGCCTATTTAGAGTGTTGTGATCCTACGATCGCAGTCATACAAGCACGCCCACCCTCTAGTTAAGTATGTAATCCTGATGTGTTTCTCAATTACTTGTACATGTATGACTTAGTTTCTTTTTACCAAAATGGATACACCTCCAAATAATAGTCCCCCAAAAGTTAACTACAGGACACCAATAAAAACAAATAAGGATGTCAGAATCCAACCTCCTACCTACTATAAGTGCTTGTTGTGTGAAAAAGAAAACTTAAAATCATTTGATAAAGTAAAACTATTTGAAAATGATCATATCCAATCTTTTGCAAGCTATGTCTAATTGCTTCATTATCCATGATCAGATAACAATAGAGTGTCAAATAAACAAAACATTACAAAACAAAACTTCATCAAACATTCCCCAATATAAGTAAACAGTACCACATGCTAAAACTTCCCGTTACTAACTGGGGCTGGCTTATTTGTGAAATAATGAACCAGAACCACATTACAAATAAACAGTACCACGTGCTGAAACGGGAAAATACCCAACTGCAGCTGGGCTGCTGTTTCTAAAATAGAAGCCATGTGCTTTTAGTAAATGACGTCACTTTAGCAAAACTCTTTGCAAAATTGACGTCATACAGAGGCTTTTAGAATAGGCCTTCATGTCAGATCATTTAAAGGCATTGAGATAGGCTAGTTCGAGCCCCACCAGAGACCATGTGAGAGTCATAAGTCTAATGACTTAATTACATATAATAAAATAAAATACTGTTATCTATTATCTGCTATATCTGCTATCAATACTATCAAAACCAAAAACTACTACAACGTAATCAAATATTTAGTACTTTGTGGGCCATTTTAGATTGTTACGTGTTGAAGGAGATCTTGCATCCAATATGGAACTTAAAGATGTGGTCAAGGAAAAATCATCCTGGAAAAAAGTACGTATCGGTTACATGTATCTTGTGGTCTTCTGCATGCATACGTCATTTACCAATAATTCATCATAGAACTAATTCCTTTGTTGAGCTTCAATGTAACACCAAATGAATAAATAAATAAATAAGTACTCCCTTATGTTACGGTTATTGCGATTCCTTTGTTGAGCTTCAATGTAACACCAAATTAATAAATAAAGTACTCCCTACTTAAGTTATGGTTATTGTGATAATTTGGTGAAACAATGTCTGCAGATGGATGTCTGTAGGTTATCAAATTGATATTTTGTCTTTTGATGTGAGGGACACATGGTTACTGGAGCGCTAACTGGGTGAACCAGAGACCATCAATTTACAGCTTCTTCACGCAATTCCTATTTTACTCCAAGCCTACCAAAATCCAGTTATACAATACCAGAGTGGGGAGCGGACCAGCTTGTATTTTCCCTGCAATATTTATCGCTTATATTTGATTTATTTTCCTTCTTTTTCTGTTGTCTTGCTTTCTTTTTCATTGAGCGTGGACGTTGGGGTTTGGATGGGGGAGGGGTGGTTTAAAACCCCACTAAACATAAGGATATTGATATGTGCACTATTCAGTCATCACACATCAGTATTAGAAATCTCATTTAATACACGTATCCATATTTCAGAGTAAAATCCTAGGTGCACTGCTTCTGACGTCCACGCTGTTCACGCTGGTCACGTGGAACAAGTCTGCGCATGCGTCACGTGGCGACGTCATCTTGCAGGTGCACGTGAAAGGAGGCGAAAACCCGGATGAGCAACTCTCAAATCTCAAAGTTGCCTTGTTGCGTCACTTGTCACCAGATGAAAATATTGAGACGCAAAACGAACATAGGAGCCAACTGGATGAAATGCAAAATAAAACACACTTGGAACAAAAAGTGAATGTCTCTAAAAATGAAACAGATGTGCGTCCAACACAGCGAAATAGTTCTTCGCAAATATGGCAGAAATTTAACGATTCAGAAGTGGAATTGTATGTATATTCTGCGTTTTATGATGAAAGGAATTCTGGAGATGGTAGGGTTGTGAGAATTATCGGGGTGTCACAAAAGCTAGATGATATATTCGTCTACTGTGTTGTTTCGTACTCGAATCCGAGCTGCGCATCGGTGAAAACGTTGGTTAAACACACAGACATTGGTATCGGATTTGGCCATGATAACAAGTGGTTTCGAGAGTACATACTCATTTGTCCCATGACGAATAGAACAGAATGCATGCCCACGCATGTAAGTTTGGTAACGAATAAAACTCTGTCGCATGAGGATACACTTCGTGTGAGCGTTGAACGAGCCAAGAAATACAAGCAGACGTCACCTTTCGGCGTTTGTGTGGCGTCATCATATAACCACAGGGATTCTCTACAGACAGTTAACTGGATGGAGATGCAAAAGATACTGGGCGCCAGCAAAGTATTTTTGTACAATCACAGCCTAGACCAAGAAACTAGTGAGCTTTTTCGTCATTATCAAGACGAAGGTTTTGTTGAAATTCACCAAACACAACCTTTCTGGGATAAAGACGCTGAAGGCCAGTTTAACCTACACTATAGTCCTTCAATTAATGATTGTTATTATAGAAACATGTTTAGGTTCAACAAGATCATTGTGATTGATTTTGATGAGATGATTCTTCCTGTGTTTAACTTCACCTACAAAGAGCTCCTAGACTACATTGAAAGCACTCCAGAAGCTACCAAGAATGTTCACCTCAACAGGTCGTATACGTTTAGAAATGTCTACCATTTCTTTGAGCTGCCCGTCGATCCTACCCAGAGGAAAGAACTGATCCCTCTGCGACATCGGGCCCATGTCAACGTCAGCGGTCCGGGTTACAGTATCAAATCCATTCTGGATCCGTACGCTTGCACTAATGTACACAATCACTATTGTTGGAGAAGAGCCCCAGTTTTTGAAGGTACTGCTGGTTATAATATCGATGTTGATCCGAAGATTGCAGTTCTCGACCATTATAAGAAGTGTCATTTCAGCAAGGAGGAGTGTGACAAGATGATGACGAGGTGGAGTGTTCATTTTGACGTGCATGTATTGAAGTACAAAACACTTTTAGAGCAAAGGGTATTGGAACAGGTATCAAAACTGAATATAACTATTAAAACACGATGATATAGTCCATGACAAAAAGTGTAGTTTACAGGGTAGAAAGTCTGCATTTACTCTAGTCATTGGCTTTTTAAAAACTGGCACTCAAAATGTACCATCATGTATTAGTTCCAGGAAATCCTATATTATATTAATATGAAGGTGTTTTCTTACATGCAAGTAATGCATTGTGTAAGTGCTCGTTCATTCGAACTTTTATGTTTTATTGCCTTTTCACGTTACATTCACTGCATTGTATACACGCTCATATACATAATATAAAAACAAAGTTCTGTTTACTATGTAGATAGCATAATTTAATTGTGTATGTGTATCCAGAGTGTATATACATGTACTAATGTGCTGACAGCAAGTTCATGCGGTAACATTTTCTATCAACTAAAAATTGGTATATAAAATTAAAATTATAGGAGAGACGCTATTGCCGCATTACATTGTAATTCTTATTATCCTGATTATATTACATAATAGTGAACACTTGAATGAAAATTGCATTGTTTCAGTCATTTTAAACAAGCCTAAATTGGTGATTTAGCCCCATGTGTTATTCCCCATGATCAGAACAGCAGCATTTTGATTTGTACACACACGACTTGTCACTCAACAACTGATACAGTGATGTGTATGCAAATGTAAAATATAAACAGACTTTGTTGTTTTAATCATGGGACCGAATCTCAACATACATACATACATACATGATACAGTGATGTGTATGCAAATGTAAAATATAATTACATACTTTGTGGTTTTAATCATGGACCCAGCATTCCCCCCACACACACACGCACGCGCGCACATACATACACGCACGCACGCACGCACGCACGCACGCACGCACACACACACACACACACACACAAACCAATACTCATACGTGTAAATGTACTTGTCGATTGCGGTAGAAATCTATGGAGCATATATGATAATTGATTAATCATTCATAGTGTTATCGTGGGTTTCACGCCTTTCCCATTCACACAGCCTTCAAAGCCCGATGTTCATGGTATATTAGTTTCAATAAGTAATAAGCCCGAATAGATAATGATGACATAGAGGGGGCAACATCGCTCTCTAGTGCACCACACGTCCGCTGTCTTGTATTTACCAATGACTCACGTTCTTAACGCAGTGTTGCCGACCGCCACTTGGCCCCTTCGCCTGACATCATTTCAGACAGGTAAATTATTCATAACCGCGCGCGCGCTCTTCATGAAGAAACGAAACAATTAATCACAACAATGGTCAATTGTTGCGTCATCACACCAGCGTCTTGCAACACCAAAGCAGCAATTAACAAGCACAAGTTTCTTGGCCAGCAAAGGCAAAATCTTGCCGTTGTTGTTTACACCGTCATTGTTTGACACTCCCGCGCAGCGAACCGCACAATGCGAATCTCCGGCCAAAGTGTATTCGTGCGCGGCGGCAGTTATGCTAATTTCTCAAGACGCAAGATTATATAAAAGGGCTCCGTGAAAGAAATGTTACGGAAATCAAGATGTGGAGCCTGCTGTCGTGTCTGTTGTTGTTATCCATCCACGCGGTGGCCAGTGCCGCCCGCTACCACTACACGTACGCCTATGACGAGGGCAGCGCCACGCCCACGTCCTACCACTACGGGGGCAGTCAGGACTACTACAGCTACGGGGACGGCGGGGCGGGGCAGCAGGAGGCTTACTACGACGACGGGACTAGTGGATACGCAGACAGGTAAATGATAACATTTAAACAGTGTGTATATATTTTTTCCCCGAGTTCATACAATACACTGACAGGAGCGTGCTTGGCAGAGCAGTGACGGTAGAATTGAACATTTAAACAGTATCTCATTTTTTTCTGCTGCTGTACATCTCAATGTTTACAAAGAATGTTTTCAGTGAAGATTTTTTTAGGAAACATTGAGATTTATAGTAGCAGAAAAGAAAAAGAGATACTGATGTTTAAATGAATCCATATGCTACATGCCAAAAGTCAAAGTCAAAAATTTGTTTATTATACTGACACAGTAGATCTACAGTAATTAAAACTATTTACAAACATGTACAAATCTACCCAACCTCAGTGGGTTTATACGTCAGTGATGCCTATTAAGTAGTTTTACACGATAACATTTTAGCTGGGTTTGTAGTAAGGTTTGGGATACGTGTGCGTTTGTGTGGTTTAACTACGTTTTATGGAACCAACTACTATACTTGTGTGAATAAGACATTTAATTAAGTATGCAAGGATATGTTGTTCACGATTCTAAAATGTCATTGTCATTGTCAAGTCAAATTTAAAAAAGAAGAAAGAAAACCGATCAAATAAATGGATATTTGTACGTACTCATTACTTTAACAGGAAGAATGTATTTCTAAACCTGGACACATGTACAGAACTTGAATGGTTTGAAAACCAAGCGATATCCAGAATGTTAAAACGATTATACCAGTCGATTTGTTTTGTTGATACATGTATCTTAACAATCCTATGGTAACCTAAATGTTCCTCGCCCTCAAAGCTACCTGGGAGCTGTCGGCCGCGGGGCAGGGGGCTACAGGTCAGGCATGGCACGCAACGAGAAGAGTTACCCGGCTCCACAGCCCAGCACAGCACGCCAAAAGGTATGACTAGCGGGCGTATGTATGGGCCTCGGCATCATGGGAGGGAGTAGGGGGTACACTGTATGTAATGGTCTACTACTATGGTTTAGAGAATACAGTATATAGGACTAGTCACATATGACAGTATATATGACTAGTCATATATACTGTATACCATATGGTATAGTGTTTGTAAACAATAGTAGTAGACCATTATATACCCCTCCTGCCTCCCATGATGCTGAGACACGTGACGTTACTATAAAAGTGGGGTGTGAGAGGTCCGACATTATCTCACTATGTGGCGAGTTCTGGTAAAGTTCACACTGGTTCTGATCGCTCAACCCCACTCGTATAATTTCTCCTTTCTCTCATATTTATTTATGACTTTAGGTCTTAAACTCTAGCATACATGATATGAAAAAATCTGCTCCGCCTCTCATCAATCAGAATCGAGTATTCTTAGCAAAAACATGACAGAATTATGGATTATTCACAGACCTATTATTTTAGAATAATTTTAGTTGCAATTGAGATTTTAGTCAATTCAATCGACTGGTGAGTATAAAACACTGTAAAAAGACTGCATTCTTCGTGTGCACTGAACAAATGTAATTAGAAAAGCAGGTTTTATTCATATTGCCATATTATCGCCCTCCGACAGGTGTACGTGCCGGTCATCATCAAGAAGAAGCAGCAGCAGAAAAAGAAGATCATCGCGGTGCACTCGGGCTTCTACATCCCGGGCGGCACGCAGATGTTCGGCCGCTTCAAGGACCTGTTCTCGTGCAAGAAGGCGTGCGAGATCACGCCTACCTGCTTCTCCGGCGACTACAACCCCTGGCTGGGCAAGTGCTACCTGCACTCCAACCTGACAGCGTGCGCCAACATGCGGTCCCACCAGGCGATCACGCACTTCAAGAAGGTAGAACCATGTGCCAGAATACATAACAATGTTATACAGTACAACCTCCAATTAAGACCACATCTCTATTGCGACCACCTCTATAATAAGATCATTTTTCACGGTACTAAAGCTCCATAAAGCTAGCACATTGAACCTCTTTATAGAGATCACCTCTCTATTGGGATCACATAACACTGGTCCCAAAGGTTGTCCTTATGTTGAGGTTCTACTGTAATGGAATAGACCAATTTGAAGCTTAGTATCTAATACTCTCAATTGTGTGATGTACGTTTATGTAATATTAGCACCAAATCATGCTACTAATTAAAGTTATCGTATTCACGACGCTGCAAATTAGTAAGCACAAATCATTGGAAACCAAAATGGCATTAATATGGCACAAAGAAGATACCCATAGAGCAATGAAGTGTGTCGTCCTTATTGTCTGTAGTCTTGTTATTTGGGTGGCCGCTTAAAAAAAACTATGGAGAACGGCTCAATATTGGACGTTTAACAGTGCAATGTATGTTCTGTTATGTACGGAAAGAGGAAATTATCAAAACATACAACGTCTTATGTTTTGAATATGACGTTTTCTGAGATAAAACGCCGTGTTTACGACGTTTTATGCTTGAATACTACGTTTTACACATATGGCGTTGTAGATTTTACACGATGATACAGCGTTCTAAATCAATCTAAAACGTCATGATTGATAACTGCAGCGTACTGTTATAATGTATGCCTCACGCCATAATTGAACACTAGGGAGAGCGGGGCTGGTTGAGACACTTTTTAGTATTTATAGATTGTCTAATAAATGGTTAATTTTGAGATATTTTTGTTTTAGCACACATTTATGTTAATGTGTTGGCTTCAATTGTACTACATATTTACAATGGGAGGGTTCAACGATTTTCTAAAAAAAGGAGATTTAATTTGATTGCCCAGGATGCTTCAACTCCACGATGGGGTTGATTGACACACATAATGGGTTTGGTTGAGACATTGTTTTTCTAAGCATTATTCAGGACAAATGTTGCAGAAATACTTATGAATCACGTGCAATAAGTAAATAGGGGAAAATAGTTGTGTGTTTTACAATTGATATTTAAAGTTATAAGGTCAAATGTCAATCAAAGAAGGGCCTAGAGTCATCCTAACTACAGTTCTAGCA
Source organism: Streblospio benedicti (assembly GCA_019095985.1). Classification (NCBI taxonomy): domain Eukaryota; kingdom Metazoa; phylum Annelida; class Polychaeta; order Spionida; family Spionidae; genus Streblospio; species Streblospio benedicti. Next base: position 26,786,870 of record CM032664.1, on the reverse strand, counting down.
TACGAAATGAATATTAAAGGCAATCGATACGAATTGTAGCATAGTATTTATTGAGCATTAACAATAACACTAAAATTAGTTTCTGAGTCATAAAAACCTGGGGTGGGGCTCATTGACATAGGCTATTGCCACCTTGATGATCAACCCGTACCCCATCAATGTTCATTTCAATACATCATTTGTGTGGATGATATATTTAGTGTACACATATTTTATTAAAGAATTAAAAGTTAAGTGTATCTGCCATGGCAAAAGTAAGACACGAGCCATCTCAATAACACGAGTCATCTCCATAATGAATGCATATTCTCAGGTATTGCTTAAAATAAAAGAGATATTCATGGTATTGAACTTGCGTCTATGGTGTTTGCATAAGTTCAAAATTTTGATTAAGTTGTTTATAATTTTCCTATCTGTCTAGATCACCCTTCTTTGTGCTAAATTTGAAACACGTTGTACAGCGAGGCGTATACTCCATTCAGTGTAAAATATCGCCTGTTGATGAGCAACCTCGATAAGTCTTTCAGCCATCTGAACAGGTTCTATTGATGAATTAATATTCGGAAAACATTTTTCATTTTAGAGCATATACATCTAGTCTTCTTAATTCTGCATTCGCAGATTTGCTTTTATTGATTTCAGTGGAGTTTATGCCTCATGTCAGAGCTCTGTTATAATCATCCTACAACACGCTCTCCTATTACTCCTAGTGATTACAAAACTCATCCTTATACGTTTTCCGATATTGTTCTAAATATTACTCTAAATGCAGCAGATGGTCTATTACACTATATGGGGTAGCGGACACCCCTCCCACAACCTATGAACACTCAGAATTTCAAACATTTTGTGGGTCGTGGAAGGGCCTTGGCCCTT
>CM032664.1:26752624-26785894 GCA_019095985.1 Streblospio benedicti | reverse complement strand
GCCCCCAAAGGGGACGGGCATCAAGGAAGTGCTCGAGCCCGGCGGCGGCTGCCCGGAACCAACATTTGGGGGGCCAGGGGTTTCTTTGGGGCAACCCGGGTTTTTTTAGAAAAAAAGGGGGGGGCCCCTTGGGGGTTTTAGGGTTTGCCGCATTGATGGGGAAAAAAACCTAGGGAAATGAAGTATTTTGGGGGGAAGGGGGGTGCCCCCCCCCGGTCTGCAGACCCATCTATTGAACAGAAAGTTCTGCATGGCTAGGTAAATGGGGGTTTTAAAAATGTGAAATTGGGATTTCTTTGAAATGGTGTTTGGGGGGGGGGGGTAATGCTGAAAAAAAGGGAATGAACCCCCGGGGGTTGGGGTAGGGGAAATGCGAAAAATTTCCCTGGATTTTTCAGATTTTTGGGTCTTGATCATAGGATTGTGATAATTTGCATTAGTACCTAATATTTCCCCATTCTTTTGTTATATTTTTTTCCTAAAACCCCAAATATCCAAAAAGAAAATATCATTTCTGACTATTATTCAACCATCACACAAAGTACGTGGAACTCTCTGTTACCGCCAGGTGCTGCCAACATCGACTACGACCCCTGCCCGGCACGCCTGCTACTTCCACCCGTGCGTGGGATGCCATCGCGCCAGGGCGCAGTTCTGCTGCCAACAAGGACACGATCAGCGACCCGCCGCTCAACGCCATGCAGAACCCCACCACCGTCAGCATCACCATCTGCCCCAGGCGCCGTGAGCCGCCCTGGGGGCCCCGCAGGGGGCCCCATGGGGGGTCTACGGCAGCAGAGAGCAGCCACGTGTCTGTGGGGGTTCCATGGGGTATTATTTTTCATTCAACAGCATATGTGTTCTTAATATTTTTTTTTGGCAGATCGGTGTACCTTTCACCCACAGTCATGAATTTTGCACTGTTATAAAGTGCACCTAGTAACTTGGAATACAGCATATGGATTCATGTTAGTTTGTCTTTTTCATTCAACATTGACTATTTCATATTTCTGAATAGTTCTTAATATTTTGTATATCTGTTCTATATAGTATTGTCATGGTAGTGTAAACATCAACAAATTTGAGAAGGAGTCTGTTGACTGGAAACATGTAATGTAATAAAGATATGTAAAGGAAAGGTTTTGATCATTTTAGAATAGTTAACAGCAAAATAATGAAAAAGACAAACTAACATGTTTGCACTGTTATGTTTTGGACTTTGAATGGAAGGATATATTTCCAGTGATTATTGGTAATTTCTAATAAGTAGTGGTGCTATTTTTATGTTCTTATTATATACGTACGCTAGATGACGCATTGGTGTTTTTTAATTAGATGCAGTAAGATATATGTAAACATTGGAAGAATAGAGATACTGACTTTGTAGATAATACCAATTCAATTTATTGTGTATCAGGCTCTTGAATCAGCGCATATAACCCACCCAACTAGTAAATGTTTATTCCACGAGTAAATGGGTACAGAATGTCTCATTACCGATAACAATAAAACTAGAATCACGTATACGTTTACGGTTGAATGGATTTTATCTTTATTATCACAAATACACTTGTATAATTTAGCACATACATAAAAATGCAAAGTTTGGCAATAAAATGTTACATATCTATAACAACATGGCGTACAAAGTAATGCATTATTAGTCTTAATTACATGTGTCATTCTAGACTAAATATAAGAACAGTAATAATCACACTATGCTCATTCCAGTCATATATAATGGGGTAGTAATGTTTAAGTAATTAACATACAATCATGAATTCTACCATTATGCTACTAGTTTTATAGTCAAATTACATGGAGTAGACGATCGGATCATGGTAATCATACCATATTTTTACACCTGTATTTCTGATACCAAATTTCAAGTGTATTTTACAAATAACAGAGCACAACAAATTGATGTACGTCACTTTTGGATACATTGATAATTATTGTTTATATGTGTTGAGTTAAATAGAAAATAGTACACAAACATTTGAACGCTTTCTGCACATAGAAATATCAACCCTCACCCTGCATACATTTGGCACATTACTTTATCTTTAACAATATAATGGCAGGAATAGGGCACTTCATTTTTTGGAGACATCGGATGCTCATGAATATTGTCAATCATTTCCTGTTTTAGGATGCACGAAGTTCAAGCTTCCAATCAAGTCGTGTAGGCAGCGTATCATACAGTTTTTTACACACACTGATACTTTACACCAGAAACCACAACCAAGACATCACGTTATCAAAAACCCGTAGCATATCCAGTAGAACAGGTTGAATATTAGATACACCACCGGAAATAACACCCTGGATACCAGATCTACTGTCTTCGCGCGGTTGTCGTGCGTCCACCAGCCTTTACACGTGCACGTTGTGGATTTGGAGGGCGTTGTGTCTTGTTCGTCCTGTCGTTCGAGCCTCACACTGGAAGTAGATGATTTTGTCGTCTGCTCTGTGGAGGAGGGGCCGCTTTCCGGCTTGTAGCCGTTAGACGTCGGCAGGGCCACACTGTTCCTACGCACGGAAAACTTGCGCTTCTTCAATGTCTAAGAAGAACATAGCAAAGATTTGAGTTGCAATGGCAGAACTAAGATTTTCTGGGTGTGGGTACGTTGTAATGGTAACTGTCATGATGTATATAAGCGCATTCCCCGCGACACTAGTACTGCTGGTCACATGATTAAGAAAATAGCCAACATGATGTCCATGGCTTACGGGATCTGTCACTGAATCCTATAACCAATGGAATTTAACCTCCTGAAGTATGAACTTATTACAAAAATACATCTAGATCTATGTTGTCAATTTTTAAATAGAACAACCAACATTTAAAGTTTTTACATTAACATTTAATAAAATGAGAGATTGTAAAATATTTAGTAAAATAGAATGAACTCGGTATCAGCGTAAAGTCTGACGATTTTATTATTAAATTCCATCACTCTTCTGCCCCTTCTTACCAAACGTTAACATAAAACTAATAAAACAAATAAATACATTCACATACATAACATTTGTGCAAGAGCTACAGTCTTCTTTTCACTGGTGAATAAACAGTTAGGCGTATTTATAAAATGAGATACAGTAGAAACTCTCTATAAGGACCACCGTTTGGACCAGTGTTCGGTGGTCTCAATCGAGAGGTGGTCTCTATACAGAAGTTCATTTTGGTAGCTGTATGAATTTTTGGAACATAGAAAAGTGGTCTTATTATAGAGATGGTCTCAATACTAACAGGTCCGATCGCACCCAAACATTATGCTAATATTTCTATTAGCGAACCGGTGTATACAGATGTTCATTTGGTAGCTTAATGAAAGTTTGAGACAGCCGTGAAAAGTGGTCTTAGTATAGAGATGGTCGCAATAAAGAGGTGGTGCTAATAGAGAGGTTCTACTGTATCTCATTTTGTAAATACGCCTAACTGTTGATTCACCATTGGAAAGGAGATTGTAGTGTTTGAAAAATGACATATTATATATCTGACCCAGGGCCGGATTCAGAAATTTGAGACCGGGGGTGGGGGGTGGGGGGCTAATTTTCAAATTTTGAGAGCGGGAGAGGGGGGGGGCGTGATTGTCCGTGCTTGGGGGCAGATCCAGGTTTTTGGAAAAGGGACGTAAGGAAAACATAAGGGAAAGGGGGGGGGGGGGCTCACTTACGGGATTTCATGAAAAGCCCTATGAAAATTGTAGGGGAGGGGAGGGGGGGGGGGCTTTAAGGCTAATATGGCAGGCGGGGGGGGGGCCTAGAGCCCCCCGAGGCCCCTCCCCGCTGGATCCGGCACCGTGACCCACCAGTGAGTTGAGGTCGTCGAAGTCGCGCACGTGGGTGACGGAGCCGTTCGAGTCCACGACGCTCATGCGCTGGCGGCCGGCGTGCTTGCGCGCAAACACGTTCACCACCGAGTACTCGATGAGGGCGCCGAACACGAACACCAGACCCACGGACTGCCAGATGTCGATGGCCTTGATGTAGGACCTGCGCGGCAGGCGCATGGTGATGCCCGACATCTGGGTCGTCATCGTGAGCACCGTGAGCAGACCTGGGGAATAGTCCGGCCAATTCGTGTCAAATGAGGCTCTAACCTCAAATAAATTGCAACAGAAAGTTTGTTGATGGAATTCATTTCGGTGAGGTCCCCAGAATAAGATATCAAAAGTTTAGGAAGCTACCTGGTGAGCAGACCTGAAGTTGGCATGCATAGTCCGGTCTATCTGTGTCAAATGAGGCTCTAAACTCAAATGAATTGCAACAGAAAGTTTGTTGATGGAATTCATTTCGGTGAGGTCACTAGAATAACATATCAAAGGTTTAGGAAGCTACGTGGCGCTTGTGTCATGGGCAATGTCAATTTGTCCGTGAGCAGACCTGAAGTTGGCATGCATAGTCCGGTCAATTTGCTTAACACAACACAATAAATTCTTACAGTTTTGACAACCGCTGTTGCCATTTTGAGATAATTTGGAAGTGGCAACAGTAGTTGTCGAAACTGTCAATCAATATAAGATTTTTTTTGTGTTGTGTTAAGATGAACTTTGTGTATAGAACTAGACATAATCTATTGGCTTGATCTGCAAACCGTCATTAACTAATGACAACTCCTCTTGCATACATGTAATATTAATATGCATGGCCGCACGTCATTGAACAAACCACTAGTGTGATTGCAGTGTTTAATAAGTAACCATTGCTAATTTATCAATGATGTCAGATCAGACTGATCAACTGAACAACACTTAACAAGCAGACTTTTTATTCATTAAAAAGGCCAAAGGGTGATGGATTTATTATTGTTGGCTTTATCGAAAATTCATCTGTTGTAACTCCAACGATGGATGGTAACTCTGCAACAATAAGTTTGAGCAAATTTTATGCAGTGGAGTGAATTTTTAGCCTACACAAACTGTGAACCCTGATAGGAAACTCCCTGTGTGGACTACAGTTTTTTCTGCATAAATGTTAAAACGGTGTCTACTGGAAGTGACGTACGGCCTAGTCTACAGGCTCCACGCAGCCTACCTACGGCCAAGCTGCTGAACTGGACGTCTGAATTGGTTACAATGATCAAAAAGTGAACGTTTCGTCATGGAAGTAAAACGTGTAGAAAATTTTGCTACCATCTCAGTTTTGTCTCAAAATCACAAACGTAATCATTGAAATGTAGGATTTTTAATCAGGATAAACTATACCATGATTATCGTTTGAATATAGCTCTATAAAATCCAGGCTCAAGATTTGGCCAAATCACCAGATCACATTTTTGCTATATGACCCCCTACAAGGCAATAAACGTACCATCACCTAGAAACACGTATATTCAAAATCAATTAACATAGCCTTTGACATATGCAGTTACATACCCAGAGTAATCCTGGCGGGCACCGCCTCGATGTCGATCCAGAAGGACACCCAGGACAGGATGACGATGAGGATGGACGGCATAGTGTTTAATTTGGAACATCTGGATCAGGTAGAAGCCCAGGTGGCGCTTTGAAGAACAGCTCCAGGTTGAGGCAGGAGAAGGCTCCTGTAACAACATGCCTATGGTGTAAACATAAATAAAAGATATGGCAATAATGCCATTTCTCAAAATCTCTGATTGTTTAATTTGACAGAATGTCTGGTCATTCGCCTAAAATAATAAAAAAAACTATACTAAACTCTAATATTTGAAATTTGGATGTTAGTCAAATCTCTTCAAATGAATTTAAACTTAAAAGGTAATGGCATAAAACACTTAGACTATTAAGTGATGGAATATTTAATTTGGTTTTTTAAGTGCATGAGCCCTTGATCAATTCACCTTCACTAAGACCCAAAGAAAATGATTGATAAAAAGTGTTCATTGTGGGGAGTCATCAAATGATTATGGGCAAATACTGGAAATGAATGATGCAATTTTGGTTACCGTCTGTTACTGGAATATTTTTGAAAATCAGCTTTCTGAATTAACGAAGTTTGAATCAACAATGTAAGATCTACCATTGATGCGTGCAAACTTCGAATCTCCATAGAGGACATTTTTACAATTTATTGGTTGTTCAAATAGTAGACACGCACTGATCCCCAGAGCTGCAATGGCAGTATGGAGGCAGTACTTCCGGTTGCGCCATAGAGGGGGGTATATAGCCTGGATGAAAATCCATTCAGCAACAGTATTTTTTTTCTAAATCACCAGTCACCAATATATTTCATTGTCTTTCACCAATCACCAGAAATTGTCATTGAATAGGTTGCATCACATTTTCATCACATTTCACACACTTAAACACAGGCAATTCACGCTCAAGATTTTAGGGCGAATCACCAATCACAGCATTTATAATGAGCAGATCACCAGTCACCAATAATAGGTTCCATCACATTTCACGCACTTAAACACAGGCAATTCACAATTCACACTCAAGATTTAGGGCAAACCGCCAATCACAGTTTTGCTATATGACCCCCTAAAGCAATAAACGTACCATCACCTAGAAACACGTATATTCACAATCAATTAACATTAGCTCTTTGACATATGCAGTTACATACCCAGAGTAATCCTGGCGGGCACCGCCTCAATGTCGATCCAGAAGGACACCCAGGACAGGATGACGATGAGGATGGACGGAACGTACATCTGGATGAGGTAGAAGCCCAGGTGGCGCTTGAAGAACAGCTCCAGGTTGAGGCACGAGAAGGCTCCTGTAACAAATTTAAAATGGATGAGGGAGGTTTATATGGGCTGATAATTCAATTAATTGAATTTGGTTATATGGGAAATATGCAGGTGCATACTGCATGGGTGATAGGATGTATTCACCGGACATGGAATCGAAAAGTTAGGACTTTGCAATATTGGTTGTACATTGTATTATGTTTATAAAGTGAAATCAACAAATGATTCATATTATGTGAGTGGGATTACTACTATGAAGATCATTTCTGACACCAGATCTACCATTGCTTGATGCTGTGGAAGTTGAGTTTCTGTCAAGGCATGTACATTGGCAATGAACAAAATAGTGTCCTCTTCAGAGGCTCAAATGATTTTTTTTTCACACAAAGCACCTGGCAGTAGGGTATGACGTATATTTTGTCACGCTCGACAAAGGTTGAACAACGTTCTAGTCAGGAGAGGGTGTGTGTGTGTGTGTGTGTGTGTGTGTGTGTGGGGGGTCGGTCACGTTTCAGATATTCCAGTTTTTGTGGGTCTAAAAAAATCACGCCCGTTTAAACTTAACATAAAAGAATTCCGCTATTTACTATTTTAATGCGGCATTGAAAAGACACACAGCAGAATTAACTCTTTAACATTATTATTTGAATTCCTCATATATGATAAATATTATTTTATAGCATATACATAGCATATATCAAAACAAATGTGTCTAAACACTGTGTAGATATTCTTTGATTATGTAACAATCTGATATTTACACTTTTGGGATAAGGGTGGTGGGTAAAAACAAAACAATGTTCCACTTTTGCGGAACGTGACAAAATGTACATCATCCCTAACGGAACTCTACCTATTGATGTGCGCGTTACCTGTAATATACTCCTCCGTGCAGTCTGAGGTATCTAGACCCTCGATGGAGAACTCTGGCAAAGCCAGATTCTCAGATCTCTGCACGGGATTCTCTCTATACCACGTAAACACAATGTCATCGGTTGTGTATCCGTCTGAAACATAACGTTTCGTGAATTATCATCAAATTGAACCAAAATGCGAATGATTGAATACATGCATTGCATTTACTGATCAAATCTGGAGAAATTGGTAAAATGTTTGCATTAAAATATCAATATAATTAGTTGGTATATTTCAATGAAGACAGAATAAAAGTCACTGCACACAGAAAGTTGTCAACTATACATAAGCAAATGAAAACCTACAAGTGATAAAACACAGCATGAAACTTAATTAGAATCAGTATAGTGCATTTTACGTACACAACATGGAAGGGTTTAAAAGAGAGACAAATGTATAAAAAACGAAACAAGACTAGAAAAGTTATTACGGACTAGAGAATACAATGCAGCACTTCCTCCAAATTTACTAACTTTTACTATTCGAACACATCCAGTTATAAAAATGAATAATTATGGCTCCAATCACCAATATACAAAGACACAGTGATGACCATTGCTTGCAATTGAAGGATAGCAATTTGGTTGGTTCCAAATGAAGGATAGGAAATTAGATAATTGCAATTGAAGGATAGCAAATTAAATTCTTCCCTCCATGAAGTATTGATACTAATTGGAAGTGTTGATAGCAAGAAGTATTGATACCACGATTTGATTAGTTTGGAAGAAATGCTACATGAACCTTTAAACATTAGATTGAAACACTCACAAGATTCCATTTGGACGTTACAAGTTTGCGTATCCATGGGGTACACCTTGAGATACATAGGACACGACACTTTCATGGATAGGCTGTCAACAAAACATTCAAGTACAGTTATGTGTATAAATTGCAATTTCCAAATCAGTACTCTGTGATGCTTTTCAGAGTTGGTGGCTGTATTGAGAATGTGATTGCACCTTGAAGTATGTACATGTAAGAGATGGGGAATTAGAATTGAAAGTATAGAGTCTGACTGGACGATTTGACAATTACGTTTCGGGATGATATGTCCGTGTTATAGTTAGTAGCTAGTACGATGATGTAGGCGATGATATCCGAAGGCAACTGCATCAACGGATTTTGATAAAAAGATTTTTGATTATTGGAATAGAAGTTCATTTTTTCATTACTTATTTTGTCATTCCAAAAGGCACTTTCAAAGAACATGGTGCATGAACTCACATCCTTTGATACAGTTGACTTTGATATTATCACAGAGATAGCAGATCACCGTCAGATCCAGGGGGTGGGCGTTCAGCTTTATCCCGACCCACCCTCGTCACAAAATGTGTTTATATATATGGGGTGTTTTTATCTTCGTGTGTTTTCACTCAAATGATACCAATGATCCATTAGTTGTGGCCCACCCAGACCTGGACCTGTCAGTGACCATAAGATTAATACCTTCAAACCAGGCAGACAGGTAGATTTAATAGAGCAGCTACAACAATTATTATAAGAACTGATAATGCCAATCATTCCACAAAGGAGAGAAGCACAATACAAAGTGTATATCGTCTAAAGCACTCATATGGATCTACGGAGTTTGAGACAGTGCATTCTTAACTACTACAACAGCGTACGATGAGGAAAGGCTGTGTATAACTTGGGGCAGATATTAATTACTATATGATAAAAGGTATGAAAAATAAAGCTTACAGCTCTCCATTTTAACCGGACAAGTTTGGTTGTCAAATGGGTATGTATGCAAATAAAATCTGCATCCAAGCGTCAGTTTCAGTCTATAACAGGTAGAAAAAACAAGTTTGTACATAATGCAGTAGAGGGTGTACAGGTGCAAGGGGTTTAGTGTCATCCCAAATTTTATAAGCTGGCAGACCAAATCGTATCCCCAGTTTATCAGGAATTAATCACGGCCGGAAAATGCCCATAAAGCCCCCAATTTCACATAGACGATGGTAGCTCTAGATGCTCCAGAAGACGTCAGAAGCTTTTATTATTTGTGTCATTTCGAGGTGAATTGTGGGTGATCTAGCCTCGAATTGGGAGTGCTCTGACGGGATCGGGTGGGAGTGGAGTACTTCTTACTGGTTCTGGGCTAAATAAATGTTATCCATCTCTTGACAGTGAGAAAACCGTAAGTGGCGCCAGTACACTTAATTAAAATAGGAAACAATGAAGCATTAAACAGAAGCATCTGTTCCAACAGTTCCTTTGTGGCCAATGCTGCACGATGCTGCTGTATTCCTGGAGGGAATGACACACTTCAGCCTGGTTCTGGCCCCCATTTTTTCATTATGGAAAAGTGATGAGGCACCATGAAAAGGCTGACAATGCTTCTTTCTCATCATCCATGCGAAATGGGGGGTGGGGTGGGGGTGGGGGGTGGGGGCGTCATTAGAAAAGTTTCAATACAACCATTGCAACTATAACAAAAACTAAAGACAGTTATATGATGTCTGCCACCACTACTAACAAACATGGCGGTTTCTATATAAAAAGTGTAAGAGATTGAATTTCATGATGTACATTTCAGAAAATATATTATCAATGAACTATCGTGAAATCATCAATGTTTCTCATATTTCTACAATTGGCAAATTGCCATCCTGGGCACCCACCGTTACACCCCCTATAGTGATGATCAAACAACAGAAACGGCAGTAATATGAATTGATGTTTGATTTAAGAAAGCTATTATTGACAGTCCCTCTTTTCTAATTGGACAACAAGAAATGTTTACACATACTCATTTACATTAAACATCGACTATCTCAATACCAACTACATGTACCTGAAAATGACACTAACTAATAGTTAAACTTCCTGTATTGAGATTGACCTTTTAAAACATAATTATATTATGTCATCATTGCATCACTGATATTGGTACAAAATCAACTTGTAAGTCATTCTACATTAGGTTATTGCCTAATGCATGACAAATATTACGTGCAAAATTAATCATTATGCAAGTAAGTAAGTAAGTAATAGGGTAATTACGTATTGGTAAACACATGCATAATGCAGGCAGTAAATATTTGCCAACTAGATGCGTCTCTTATACAAGCAACAGGTTTAGTTGACATCAACAACTCACTAAACAGGAGGATTTACGCACATCCTTAACTTGCAGTAATCAATGTTTTCTGTTTTATCAGTACTCAACGGCTATTTTAACAGACCAATGAATTTGGAATATTTTCATGACTGATTTTACTTATAGACAGATGTGACATTATCTTTTAGATGCGACCACTACCAATGTAATCAAAATCTAAAACCAATATGGCGTCCAAGATGGCCGCCGTAGTTTTGACCTCTGACTGTAGAGGACGCTGCCATCGGGCGATACCCGGATGAGGCGGTTGGGGACAGTGAGGTCGTGTAGGAAGCCCTCCTTCTCGTTGATGATGAACAGGTCAGGCACCCAAATGGCATCATACTACGTGTAAAATGTTTAATGGTAGAATTGAACAACACTTTTCATTTTATTTATGTATTCAATCGTTTTTGGGTGATATGCACGTTCTGAACATTGTACAGGTACGTGTACATAGAAGGATACAGAGTGCGCCCGTGTGCATACGGAATCCGTGCATTCAATTTTGTAAAACGAAAATAAACAATGTTTGATAACAATCTTCTTGTCCTAGACGTATTTTTGAATATCGCTGTCACCAAGTATTGTTTCTTTTGAATTGTTCACTTTTCAAATGTTCTATTATGAATAAGATGATATTGTATATGCGATGCACGAGTTCTGTGCGCACTAATAATACATGTGTGCGCGTTGCTCTAACTTAGTGACATAGTTTTTCAAGTGCTGTGTAAACTATTGGCCATGCATGCTTCACATACTGACTCCTCAATATAATTATATTCTGCCAATGAGTCTTCTCTATGCACAATGCACAATAATGCCAAAGCAAGACTGCAATACTTATAAAGCGACTCTCAGTTCAAAATACATTTTTTCGTGACCGAGTGGTTAGGGAGTTGGACTCATGACCAGAAGGTCGTGGGTTCGATTCCCGGTCTGATCTGGTAGTGGTGGATGTTGAGCAAACTTATACTCTAACGGGTTGCGCACTGCCCCGTGGTATCTGCACGTTAAAAAGGTACAGGTCAGGCGAGTGAACGCAAATGGTTGCGATGGGCTGTATGCTCCCCAGGGAGTTAAGAAAGATATAGTTTGACAACGATGCCAATGACTTGGTGTAAATGAAAAGTCGCTAGAAAATGGCAAAAGTGTTTACAGTAAATAAGCAAATTTACATTAAATAATGGTCTGTTTCAGAGTGGAGATAACGCTAACTTGCACCAGTGGAACGAGAGCAGGCTAAGACACCACAAGTGCATAGCTAGTGTTATCTTGACACTAAAACAGACCATTGCCTTTTTATCTCCCCAGTTTAACCGAATCATTTAACTTGATGGTGTTTATACCGTTCACAAAGTAGGGAGATAACCTGATCTCCTACGGCCCTTAACCAATCAGAATCGAGAATCAACGGTAAACTGGAGAGAAATTCATATACATCAGCATGGCCATTGTAACAGCATGCACAGGCCGAGCGCACGCACCTGGTTGTAGTTGAGGGTGACGGACTTGTTGGCGGCGTAGGCGAGGCGCGGGTCGACCCACTGCTGCCGCAGGTAGATGTTGATCGTGTAGTCCTGGAAGTCACAGCGCCTCCGTGAGAGCATGCGTGGGCCAGGGAGAATCGCCATGCACGCGTGGGGACATAGGGTGCAACCCAACGGCGTACAATTCAAGGCATGTGGTTTTAAAGCTGTTTTACACATTAGCGAACCTGCGTAGATCACGTGCAATGGGGAACTTAAATGGGTTTCTTTTGAACATGTTCAAAATTCGTTGATGAATATATGCTCAAAAAACCTAGTTATGCTGCGTCTAGGAATCGCAGAACATTCGCAGTCTAAGTAATACTTCGTTTGGCTCAGCATCTCGTTGCAACATGCATTTTCACTACGTTCAATGCCGCCCCACTTGACGACTTGCCAATGCGTGTAGATGCGATGACATGATCGCCGATTTAAAGTTTAACAGACAAGCTAACTACGATAATGTTGATGTTTACAGAGTGCACCCTGAATGATGTAGTGGCAATCCTCATGCCTCACGTACCCAGAGGGCGTGGCATGTTTGTCACATGAGCGGTAACGACTCTACACACGCTAACGGTAGCTATACTCAAGCAGAGTTCATGGTCATTTATTCATCAAAGTCCTCCCATTCTGGTGTCCGTTAGTGAAATGGGAGTGGGGGTGGGGGCTTTCCCACCAAAATATTTCACTTTCATAGGAAATAAGAAAACCATGTAATCCCCCTCCCCTTCTCCAAAACCTGGATCTGCCATTACACACTGTCTATGCAGAGGAGACGTTTACTATTTGAAAAGTCTTTAAGATTTATATAAATGGACAACCCAGTTAAGACGTTTCAAACACACACAAAAAAAACATGGACGGACTATCTTCCCAATATTGACCGTTTGAAAAATGTCTTTGTAAACTATGAAACAATATCAATTCTGTCTCTAATGGGTAAATAAAGCATTGGCAAACAGTTCAGACAGCCTTTTCTAATGCACTTCGGAACACACACACAGAAGGCTATTTGTTCAGAGTTGCAGCTTTTTAAACAAGGTCCACAAAAGCTTTTGTATTATAAAATACGAGTTTCCTTGGATCAGAATTTAGACCCATTTAAATAAATCTTTGATGTTTATTTCTCAATGTCTTGAGCCACTGAATCGTACAGGTTGAACACCGGACCGCTTTAGGGAATCCCTACACATTTTATAGAATAATATTGCAAATGACCAGGTTTATAATAATCTTCACACTGAATATCTGCCTAACATCTTACAATGGTCATATTTTAAAATAAGATTTATTAAATAACTTGATAGAAATCTTCCTCCAATAACATCTGGCGATTCTACTCTCACTGTTCTGCCAAGCAAGATCCCACCACATTATTGACATAGCTGAAGAGACATCTTCCATTTGACTATATCAAGTGGCACTGGCGGGACTCGAACTCACGACCCCAAGTTTGTGACAAACCAGAATGATACCATCATCCCAAGCAGCGGGCTGATCACTGCACACAAAGAAATTGTGAACGCCAGTCAGCTAGTGTGTTCTACTTTAAATGGGTTAATGCACTAACAACAAAACTCTTGAAATCAAGAATATCTTATAAATGCTGATACCAGGTTTGCAAAAACACATTTCGACCAATTATTACGTATGTACGAAGTGACTGTGTACACAAACTCGTCGTGCAGTGCTCTAGGATGTAATCATACATATTCCATAATAATGTCAACGTGATTTATTACAAACACAATAGAACAGCTAGTACGGTTCAATATTATATATTCATTTTGTGAAAAATCCTTTATACTTGCTTCAAAAAAAAAACAAGTATAAAGGATCTCAAAATGAATATATAGTATTGTACAATAAGAAATCCAATGAATCTGTTCAATATATTAAAAGCCAGTAAGGTGATTTTGAAAACACACGTTTTGTTAGAAGTGGATGAGCTTTTAGTGTTTTATAATGCTAGGGAGTCTCTCTGGCATATTTAGCTTTGTTATTTTGAGAAAGTAAAGACACGAGTTTGAGTATTGGTTTACCACGCGATACAAGCAGATCACGTGGTTTACCACGTGACATAAACAGGGCACGTTCTGCGCATGTCAACCAGCGACAAACGCACACGACATTTCTTGCATCGAGTCAACTTTCATCGTCGTTAATATGACGGACTCGGGGGAAACGCCTTCTATTATTTCACAAGCCCTACATTCGGTCTTGTCTCAGAAGAATAGCAAATCTAGCCTCATGGCTCCATCAATATTGGCAATTGTGTAGTGGTCCAGTCAGCACAATGTACATGTACAAAAACTCATCACACCAAACAACGTCAGTAACTAAAGATACAGTGCCAACCGTCGTACTATTAATAGTTGCTATTAAGTATGCATCACATAACTTGTGACGAATCATACATAATTGACCACGATACATAGGTGTCACATCACACATCTTAAAAAGACGTGCACACCAATACATTAGAGATATATAGGTAATCAAAACTGGAGCCATTTCACAATACCAACTTTCATCGTTCTTTTATATGTGTTAACCACGAACCTTTTCCCTGCGGCCGATCACTTGTGAAAGTGGATACATTTGCGTGAGTGTTCATCAGAAACAAGAGCAACACGCCAGAGGGTCATTATTCTGAATGCATGTCATGTGCCATCCTTTAATAGATGAGTTGACAACACACTTTGATGAGTGAAATCGCATGTATGGATGTTTCAACTCGCAGTGGCTATAAACAGCTTTTGATTAGTTATAGCCAAGAGAACAGTATTATAACTTATATGATTTATAACATCATCAAAGATCACAATTAATGTGTACCCCGCTTGTAATTGATTACCTCAACACTCGCACACTCGCGGTCTCGCGTGCATTGTAGGCGTACTGAAGGTCATTATCGCTATTTGTGGTTAATCAAAAGGCCTTCCCCATTAAAAAAAAAAAATAATCGAGCCTATATTACTCGATGGAAAAAGGGTCAATGCCACGACGGTCAAGCGAGTGAACGCTAGTGTGAGTGAATACAACTTCTGCGCCACAGTTGCGATATGCTGTTATGTTGCCGCGGGGAGTTGAGAAAGATATAGTGCGAGAAGGATGCCAATGACCTGGTGCAGATCTTATGTCATTAGAGCATGACAAACTGTGAATTGTGACTGTAAATAAATACATTTACATTTAAAGCAGCAATAAACTTTGTATCAGGAAAAAGGCCTCCTACTACTGCATGATGTGTTCATGAACCATCCGTAGCTCTGGCAGATTCAGGTTTTTGGAAAAGGGGGAGGGGGTACGCGGATTTTTATGTGTTTTGTATGCACGATCGATGGCAGACATACTAAAAAAACGATGAAAATAAAGTATTTTGGTAGGAAGGGGGTGGGGGGGGGGGCGCAGGTTGCGTGCGCCTGGGCTTAAGCGTAGTCCATTCAGTTTTCTATTTCACTTAGTGCAAACACCAGAACTCTGTTAGAAAACGTTAATGCTCTTGCATTAGTAGCTGATCAATGATTTCCGACAGGTTGGACCCTCGTGTCTACACGTGTGCGCATAAGACACAAGGTTGTGAGGGGTCCATCATCAGCCCTCGGCACGGGTATGCGTTCAATCTCAACGTGAGCCGGCAAGAGGGGGGGATCAGGAAGGGGATGGGGGATTAGGGACGTGAAAAAGCCAAAAACGAGGGATATGGGTTTTTTCATAGAAGTAGGATGGGGAAAAACGCCAAACATTTGTGGGATATGGAAATAAAGGCCAAAACACTTAGGGATGTGGGATAATTCAAAAAAGTCAAAACAGAGGGATATGGGATCTCATGAAAGTGGGATGTGGGGAAATGCCAAAATATTTGTGGGATATGGGAAAAAGCCCAAAACAATTAGGATGTGTGAAATAATGCCAAACAAAAGTTAGGGATGTGGGAGTTCTTGCGTATAACCCCCCGTCCAAGAGGCGCACTACCTCGTCTACCTACCATGTTGATCTCGTCGATGGAGCTGATGTCGTTGAGGAAAAGGTTCACCTCCACCACGCACGGCTTACCTGAAACAACATCATGCGATGTGGGTGGTAGCATGGTGGATTGATGTATGTGAGGTGAAGTGGAAACAGGGAGTTGTGGGTGCTGGGAGCAATTATGAGCATCTCTGTTTAATTTTATTTGAATTAACAGTTTAGAGTCATTGTATTAAAACAAATATTACTTCAGCAGTTTTAGCGGATAGTCCATAGTTCTAAAGCCATAAGTTATATTGATTGTGTTGTAGCCCGACTAGCTCGGTGTATTTATACCGCCAACCTCGTACGTCCAGCTGGAATGTATAGAGGTGCAGTTTCATACTGCATGCACACTGACATTTTACACTGACCGTCATCAGCAAACGGCCTGATCTTCTTGTTGTACACGTCGGGGTGGAGCAGACTCTCCATGTGAAGCTGCAGACTGCCGTTCACAGCACACTCTCTGCAATGACAAACAAGGGGTGTTCATAGGGATGTTCATAAGGGACCATTCAGCATATATGACAAAAATACTGTAAAAGAATAAACAGCCCCCCCCCCCCCCCCCCCCCTAAAATATCTGTGAAAAAATTGGTAGCCCCCTTCAATTTCATTTGACAAAAATTGATGACCCCCCATCAGTTAACGAAATCATTGTCAGTTAACTTATATCCTATTTGATGGATATCCATAATATAAAAAATAGTAAATTTCAGTACAGAATCTCTCCAAAATAGGGGTAAATTTTCTGTAAAAAATGCCCCCCCCCCCCTCAAAAGAGAGTAAAACATAAAACATGCTTATGGCCTATGCCAAGGGGGAGGACCAGAAAACTTTTAACTGGGCCTGGGGAGGACTAAAACAACTGGGCCTGGGGAGGACTAAAACAACTTGGCCTGGGGAGGACTAAAACAGTTATGACAGTGAGGGAACCTTTTTACCGACGATGCAGCACCAAAATTCTGAACCGAATTTTTTAGACCATGCATATCTTTCTGACATCATCTTAACTATAACACGCATGTTGAAATGACAGCTTCTGCATTTATCATTATTCTTTCTCTTATATCTATTTCTGTTGTCTTTATTAGTGTGTACAAATTTACCCAGCATGTGTGTGGGCGTGTGGGCGTGTCAGTGCGTTTTTTTTAAACTTTGCCACATTCTCTCGCCTATACAGCTGTGCTGTCCATAATAAGTGTCTATACATTCAAATGACAATTACACAATCTATCGGCCTGTGTATTTGATTAGTCGGGTTTTGTTCGGAGAGGTCCAAAAGTCCTTGTAAAGAGCCAGACATCCTCGAAATGGTCACGTTATACCTCATGACAACACCACGAGTCCCATGTTTATGTATCTATTATCATCCTGATCTTACTTTGAACATCACGTCATCAAACATCATTAACCTTGGCTTAAGCCTGACTTGTTAGCTTTGTTGCATGTTTGCAGACGGTATTTGGCTGAGTTGTAATGGAATATGAGCCTACCCATGTTGTGGAGAGTACAGGCTGAGTAGAACCAGCATCAAAGTCAGACAAGGGAACGACCGTGAACCGATTGCCATCGCGGTATCTGCAAACAGACGAGAATACAGTAGGCGGAAAAGTGACATTTTTAGATTTTATATATAATATTACAACATATATGTAATAGAACCTGTTGATGTCTATTTGAAAACATATACCCTGTGACCTTTCTTGAGTAGGGCCACTTTTGGAATGTATCACGGCGGGTTTTAACACAATAAAACATATTGGCTTTGAGTTTTAGTTTGTATGCTAACTGTGTATTGTTTTCAGGACATATGAAACTTGCATCACGCTTTCTACTACTATAAGCGGATATAGAAACCTCCCTCATATAAACGCCTATGCCACACATGCTTTGAAAACATTAAACGGCTAGGTTTCAAAACGCACAAATACTGTATATATACATTTCAGTTCAAGTATACAACAAGCCAAAAATTGGTACCCTTGCATTTAATTGTTTTTGCCTACCACCGAGTTTTATTTTCCAGAAACACTATATAATTTTTATACTATTATTTTAACAAAAGCCATTCATCTATGCAGAGAATTTCTCAATCTTAATAATTATTTACACAATGATACTTCATTTGCCAAAATTAGAATACAACTGATATTTTAAATTAGCACATATAAAATCCAATATTAAAAATATATAAATATAAATATAAATATAAATATATAAAATATTAAAATATCATTACGATAAAGAAATTATGGTAAGGAGAGACAATTAAACATAATGTGGTTCTAATTATGATGCTTAGCGAATATACAATTCAAGGTGACAATGATACGCAATATCGGCACTCAACCACTTTTACGCAACATTAATTAATCAATGATACTTGTACTTAGTGTATCACATGTCACCTGCAGTCTGGTTTATCCTGTCTCGGCGGGCGTAAGTTGAAACTGAACTCTTCTGTGAGTGCTTAATTGAGAGTCTTGCAATTTTATTTCACTTAGATTACTTAGTGACTAAATAGACAAAACCGCGTGGGTTTGTAACACGAAATATTTTATCAGGTGTGCATGAGTTCTTGGGGTGTATCACGGCGAGCCCGAAGGGCGAGCCTGATGCGCCACAAGAACGAATCCTGATAAAATAAGTCATGTTACACAATGAACCCGGTTTAGTATTTTTAATTCTTCTTTAAACAATTACAACACTGTAAACAAATACACTGGCTTAACAGAATGCACCAATGATTTGAAACAGTGCATCACGAAACTGCATTAAAAGTAGCCGATACAACTTATTTTACAAGGCAGTTCGGTAACTCCATAATTAATGGAAATGCATGGAAAAGAATGATCAAATCAGGCGGTGTAGTTTAGATGTTTATCTTTTGTCAGGCTTCAAAAACGTCACGTCTTACACTCACGGTATGTGGTGTTTGTGATTTCTTTAGAAGATGGTGTATTAGACCTTTAAATGTTAACATACACATTATCACCATCACTAGATTATCATCCACAATAACTAAATGATCGACTAAACTGTTGTAATAATATGATTGATATCAATAATAGGCCTAACATAAATGCCCAGAATTAAGACCGGCAATAAAATATCTGGCTTGTTTACATTAACGTTAATGGCTGAAGGTTTCCGAGAATACCAGCGACCAGTGTAAATCACAGTGCTTTTAAGACGGCTCCTATGTCTGTCTGTAGGAGGATACAACCTGGAAAGAAGTAGTCTCGATCAACCAGACTGACACTACTGCGATCGACGGACAGTAAGTGAGTAAGGGAAGGGTCTGGGTTGACCGAGACTAGGAAAGAAGNGAAGTGCGTTTGACGTGTTCTTTGAAACGTCAACGTTCAAACAATAAGCATTTCTCTGAACATCCCTGCACGGATTACGTGATCTTTTGTACATCGTGGTTGTGTTATGTTAATATAGTCTGTTTACAAGTATTAACGTGATGATTTTTGGACAATAGCATTCTGCACGCAAGACGTCACAACTCATGAATATTCATGAGATTCAGCATACCTGGGTAGGACAAACATTGGCGCCATTGATAGCGTTGCCGTAGTAAAGCTTATGAAAATATCTAAACTAAATTCAATTATATTATATGAATATTCCATCAATTCCTATCAAGTTAAAGCAAGTTGACAAAAAGTGTATGTTGTTTCTTATTCTTAACACCTGGAACCAAAATATTAAATAGTTATTGTTGTAATAAGCTGCAAACATTGACGTGAGTATACTCGCCGAATTCTGCTGTCAAATGAAAATGTCTAAACTAAATCCAATTATATTATATGAAGTTAAATCAATTAGATAGCCTTATGTATATGGATGGAATCTCATATTACTACAGATTATTTCCATCAAAATATTATATTGATTCAACAATTAATATGCGTAATAAGTGGGAGAAAAAAGGCTATTACATTTTGTTGGAGTGGGAGATAAGAAAATATCTCACCTCGAGCTGTGACAAGTCCACTCGGTGAGATATTTTCTTATATCGCATGATGAAGAAAAAATTGAAATCATTGCTGAGAAAAAATGTGTTGCTGTATTGATTGTGTAGACGTACCTCCCTCCTGTGTTATCATGATGAAAAACATTGCGCAGTGCTTGTTATTGCAGAAATGGCGTTGTCACCATTCAGCAGACTGCATTTAGTCGTCTGTAGACTCACAAGACTTGAGACTGGATTTAATTAACATAGCATGTGCATGATTCAATAATTCGAACATGGAGGCAAATGAAAATTTGTTCTTGCCAAAGTTTATGTTAAAGCTGACTGCAACTGCATCTGCCAGTGAAACCCCCGACGAGGGGACGGCTAGTGGCGGTGATACTGCATCTGCTCAACACGATGGTGAGTCTGATAGGCCCACTCACAGCGCGCGGGATATTCAAACTACAGAGGGGCCACCACCGGAAACACAGTCCAGTGATAATCATGCCAGTGACAATGGGGGAAACAATGCCGAGGGTCAGAAGGGGTTTGGTGTCAGTGAGAAATCAACTTCCCAGATGGGACATGTGAAGCAAATGGGTCTAAAATTTATGGAATCTTGTCTAATGGCGATGTACCACTGTTTGGTGGAAGAGATAGAAAACAACACTGACATCAACAGTTTGAAGGATATTGATGAGTTGCTTGTTAGGGCAGCAAAAAAGAGTGCCAATGATATCATTATAAAGAATATTAAGAAAGAGGATGATGCTAACACAGTGGATAGTGCAAAGCCTGCTGAAAGTGATGATGTCCCGGTATGTGACAGTGAACAAGACAGTGAAAAGCGTGTGAATATTGCTAGTTTATATATCGATTTGCCTGCTCATTGGCGCAGATATTTGTTCATATATCTTAAGATCAGTAACACACTTCCAGAGGATTCCGCAAAGGCTAGTCGAGATCACTACATATCTCGCATACTAACGCATGGTACCGATGAAGATTCAGACGATGAGAGTGATGCTGAGGGTGACGATGAGGATTCTAGTCAGTGTAAAAAGGTCAAAGATGATTCTGTGGATCCAAAAGCTGTGGAATTTGACTCCAATTTTGAATATTCGAAATCTGAAGTTCTGCAGCCATTAGAGATGGTCCGACCAGGGTTCAGCCATTTACCTCTTGCAATGTTCCAAGATTTGCCAAAAAAGCAAATCACACAGAGGATGTGTACTAAAATAGAACATGCAGATCATATGTTTACTGCTTCGTACAACTTGTTGGGAATTTTGGCTAAGCAGATTGGTGAATTGGCCCTTGCCGAGGCCTGTTTTGAGCATGTTCTTTTCGCTGATGAGTACAACCTGAATGCACTTGCTGAAATGATAGAGTTGTACAAAGAACGTGGTGACCATGAAAGAGCAGAAACATTCAAAGAAAAGCTAGACATCCTGTTTAAAATGATGAAAGGTGAAGTTGAAGATCCTGATAAGGTCGGCTTCACTGCAGGTGCGGTGTGTTTAGCTGATCAAGGCCTTGTTATTGGTGATGAAGTCTACTACAATGAAGATGACAATCACAGAAAGTATGAGACTACAGTTCACTTGTATAAAGGTGCATTGAAGCTAGCAGAAAAAAGCGGGCATTTCTCGCTTCATGAAAAATCAAATTGGCATTTTCAAATTGGCACTGCTCTGCATAAGAGGTTACAGATTGAATACCATAAACGGTGGAAACCTAATTTGGACATGTATGATGACAGCATAAAAGCATTTTACTATGTTTGCCAGTGTTCGGACTCACACTATAGGGCCAAGGCATGGGCGTTGATAGGAACACTGTTCAGTAAGGCACCAAGGGGTCACCGGCCAACATGTTTAAAAGACTATGGTCTTGAAAGATTCTTTGAACACCCTGAAGCTTGTTATAAAAAAGCTGTAGACCTATCTCCCGATGATGTAGAAATTCTACCCAGATACGCCAAATATGTAGCACATCATGTCAATTTGTGGAAAGCTCTGCGCATCTTAAATAGTTTTCTGAAGAAGCCATATATGAACTATTTTTGGTTTGGACTTGTTTCCAGAGCTGATGTTTACATCAAGCTTTATAAAGAAGCCTTCAAGAACAGAGAACCTCCTGATATCACCGGTAAGTATCTAGAAAATGCAAAACAAGACATACTGGATTCTCTTCAACTGCAGCATGTTGGGAAGCAATACATCGCCCTAGCAAAGGTGTGCGAAATGATGGCTAAGCATAGGGGTCGACCGGGAAATCCAGACCTAGATCTAATTCGGGAAGCAGTGGAAAGCTACAAGAAAGGATTTGATGCCCCAGACCGGAAGTCTTACCCTCTGTATGTGTATGATAATTTCACCAAAGATCTGTTAATATTGGGCGAAAAGGCACAGGCAGTTAGCTATCTAAAAGAGGTTGTCACGAACACGGGAAGTCAACCAACATGGAGGAAACTCGTGAACCTCATGTTTGAATTGTGTGCTGAAAGCAAGTCAGAAGAGGACTTGAAACAGCTTGCCTACTGGATGAACTTTGGTGTGTCAAGCTTTAAGGATAGGGGAGGGATGGGATCCATAGACGGCTGGAGCTGTAACCACCCCACCGTCATGGCTGACGTCTGCCATCGTCTTGATGCAGGACAGTGCGCATGCGCTGCGCAAATATGTGCGCAATCGTTGGAAATACACGGCTTTGCCAGATACGTGGCCGATTTGAAGCTTAGGTCCGAGGAGGCGGCCATCGCTGCCCCCAGTGTGGAGGATGGATACTTTAGTTAGAACTTCTTGGACAATACTATGTAACATTGTGATATACAGTTTGAAAGGGTTTTATCTGTATTTTGAAAACTTTTGAATGATCAATTCGTGAATTTCATGTATCTTCCGTTTTTTTTAAATTAACCAGGCTGAATTATGCTGTCCACTGTTTTGCTACCATTATCGTTATCAGTTTTATCTTAAATGAAGGTCTCTGAATTCACAGTCGAGGCCTATATAAATATTGTAATATGTATATAAGTTTGCTTCTTGCTACAATTTGATGTATTAGAGTGCTCTACAAATGATTAGAATTATTTAAAAAAAAAACTAGTTCGCTTCAGAATGCATTTTCGCATTGAATTATTTCAAAGAAAAATAGTTCACTTCAGAATTTATTTTCATATGACAATTATACATCAATTACTAGTACATCATGTGTTTGAAATAAATGTTCTCATGCTAGGCTTGCTACTGTATCAGTCTACATACATGTACACAGCATTCATGTTTGATTCATGTATTTTGTGGTATGTTTTGGTACTGTTAAAATTGTCGTCAATTTCTACAAATAACCAAATGGATGTTATCTGGGTCATGGACCCTTTACAGCTAAAGAAAGCTGATAATTCAAAATTAACGTCCAAATTTCACAATGCAATTTTTTTACCATTGTTCTGTAACTTTTATTTCATAATTGTACAAATACTGAATGTCACAACCAATCGTCTATCTCTAAGTATTACCGTGATATAATCATAAAGGTACCGGTAATCGCAATGCCTATTGTTGTCGTGCCATCATCATTCTTAATAACTGGTTAAAGAATTTTCCTTGTACTCGGTTGGTACTTAATTTACAGAACTGAATGCATAGAATGGCGCACGCCAATCTGGGGTAGTCTTCCTAGCTCAATGAATGTGTTGCTGGCGTGCTATATCATTTGGGTTTTCCACAGCCATATCACCAAACAGCAACTGCTGGTTACCTAATTAGCTGAGAGCAATAAGAGTGCACATTACATCTACGTATTTAGCAACCCGAATCTCTATAATACATTTCAGTTAGTTTTTTCCAAATTGTACCTTATACAATTGTCTGTTGAATAAGGAGACTATTGCGCGAGCTATTGAGCGTTACCTTAATTAGCCATGCGCTCTGCTGTAACGCAAACGTAATGCAAGTCACGTGTGCCAGCGGGGGCACCTGCCACAAGTGCTGCCATCTTGGTGACACAGTTTTGGTGTACACAGGTAATTGGCGAGCATCAGTGCTTCAGGTGCAATTAATTATCTGTAGTTGCATTCCCAAACATTTGGATTTTTCTACTTAGTAACTAAGTGTTCAGCAATGTTGGACATTGCAATCACATATATTCATGTGTGCAACACGATGGTATGGAATGCCCGGGATAATTGAAATGAAGTGTTTTTATCCCAATTCTCTAATAATTTTCATGTTGTTTCATTTTGTATGCAGTTTATATACCCGGTAAACTCTATTTTATCTAATGATGTTTTTTTATCTGTTATGATCTATTCTAAGTCTACAATTTATTTGACAAGCGAAAACAGCCTCTGTTGTGCACATTCTTATGTTGTGTGCTGATGATAATAACATTTAACCTGCAGCACCATTTTGATGTTTTTGGTAGAGGCAATAAACTTGCCAAAAGGATTATGATATTTGACTTTCATCTATCCATCTCCCAGCCATGAGTATGAAATATCCATGTCCAGTATATATCTTAGAACTTCTAAACATCACACGGAAACCCCAGCAGGACCTCCACTTAAGACTTAATACCATCTCTATAATAAGACCACCTTTCACAGTCCAAAGGTTTCAGTCAAAACTCCACAGAGACACCTCTCTATTGACACCATTAATTAAGTGCAATTCACAGTAGAAAAATCATTTATAAGAGAGGTGGTCTCTTTATAAGTGGTGTTAATTTGGAAGGTCTCCCTTGTAGATATGCACCTTCTACAATTATGTGCAATCACTTGAGGTGTTATTTGCCATAATTCACACCTTTCATTGTGTTTCATTTGCATCCAAGATCGTTGCACTGTAAAATCTGTTCACAGGGGATTACTATCCAGGGTTTAAAATTACAGTAGCCCCGCCAAGCGGGAAGTGATTGAACTACATGTGCATTTTTTTTTTATTTTTATTTTTATTTGAATGTAATTATACAATGTTATAAATTGGAATATTGAGAATGTTGTCGGTGGCGTAATCATATAGCGCATTAGAGCAGAGGGATATCTGACTTTTATCGTATCGGCGAAATTTGCGTCTAGAAGTATGCACATTTGGAAGTGACATTACTGGTAAATATTACTCACACAACTTGTATGCCTAATAGATTGTCATTCCATGGTTGAATCATGCCCCATGGAGGAAAATTGACCCCGCCACAGGGGTCCACCAAATTCTTTAGTATATTAAAGCCGTGGCTATATTTTTTTTTTTCAATTTTATTCAAATTTATACACAGTGTATTTGCCTATATGATCATCATTCCATAGTTGAATCATGCCCCTGGGGTCCATTAAAATTTGTAAGTATAAACCATAGCTTGGTTATTTTTTATTCGATTTTCTCCAAATTTACACACAATGTATATGGCTATGTGAAAAAATGGTAAAATATGCAAATACGTGGCCTAGATGCGTCACTGTGACAAGTGAACCTCTCTTGTATTTGGTAATCTGCAGCTCATAAATCAGATTGAGAGACCTGCTTGCAGTACAAGGAAGATGTCAGTGACATTCAAAAATATTTTGAAGGTTGAACTTCTTCATTCATGGTATAATATGAACAATGTATATCATTTCAGTGTGAAAATTTGCCCTTGCTTTAAGAGAAAGTAGATAATAAAGCATTTGGCATATTCAGAATATTTGTGTTGATGTTTGAAATACAGAATACAGAAGAAATACATTAGCATCACTGCCATCAATAAACATACTGAAAGTAAAAATGAATGCCATAAACGCATAAAATTCGACATTTGTGCAAACATTTCTTTTCTTTACAAATGAAATAAATTTTTTCTTCCTTTCTAAATGAGAACAAGCGATTTGTTTGTGTGCGGTCAACAAACAATTTGTTTCCACATTTTACTCGCGCACCACCCCCCCCCCAACTAAGTAATGGTCCACCCCTGAAAAAGTATATTTACTTGTTAAAGAGTTTACATAATATTAGTGCTGATACAGGTCAAAGGTCGCGTTATTTCATGGTCAAGCCCAAACGATGACCAGTGGTCACTATAGTAAGTGTTGGAGCAAGCAAGAGGCATTGCGCAACCCTTCATGTATACCTTGTCTGTTGTACTGAATGATGAGGTCAATGCGAGTTCAGGGGTCACCGACAATCGATACTGCATAGCCGGGAGAATTTACAGGTGTATCAGAGATAGTTTAATGGGTAATGCTCTTTGATGTGTATGCAGGCAGGGAACGATTTCTCTTTCAATTCAAATACAGTTGGATATACTGAAAGGTATGGATTTAAAAGATATTCTTACGTTAATATTCTATTTGCAAATAAATACAAACGAATAAAATAATAAAATAAACGAATCCACGTGTACGTAGAACCCCAGGAGGCATATTTACTTGGTTGCAACCACGTGCACGCTATGGAGTAAAGTAACATGTTTGAATTCAAAATTTAGCACATGCAACTTCGTCACTATTGCATACCTGTAGAAGGTAAAGTTGCATATAAAGTTGAGGATTATGGGTACATGTTCAGACTGATAATTAGTAACTATTAGTACATACATTAGAATGGGTGTGGACGGGAACGGGCTGTGGTAAAAGTACGAAAAAGACGCATGTGGCGTGGGGAAGGGAGGCATTCAATAATATATTCTTAATTATATTTCACAAAGCAGGGCATAAATATTTGTTGTGACCATATGTATATGTATGTGTACATTACTGTGATTTACAAACACTTTACCATACACATTATTACAACTATATAGAAGGGTAACTAATAAGCACCTAGGCATAAATCAAGCCTACAACGGATGCCGCCCTGGCTAACATGGTCTCTGTGTTTATAACTTACCCTTCTCTATAAGAGTAGTAATGTGTATGGTATAGTGTTTATAAACCATAGTAGTATAATACCACACACACCTCCCATGATGCTGGGGCCCATGGTTGTGGACCCGGATGACCCCTTCCACCCGCACCCACCCCCATATAGTACCATATGTTGGCCATATAAGTTGGCATTTCACATATTCTGTAAAGACCAGAAGGGAGTGGCTATACTTACGGGCCCGTAAACATAAAACCGAGTCTATTTCTACGGGTATAAGGCCTACGCATGATTGGGGAACATTATTACAGGAAAAGCTATTGGTTACACGGAATTCATTCATCAAAGTTCTCACTTGCATTTTTACATATATATGTTTCTTAAACAATATATATGAGTATGGCACACATCTGACATCATTTCCATCGAAATAAACTATCTAATCACCCTACTTTGTAATATTGCCTTAACATAATACATGTACATTTGATTGAATCAGAACATGCAGAAGAAAACATGTAAATTAATACTTATGATTATTAAATAACCTAATATATTGTATAATTCATCATAGAGTACTAAACTTATTGCATTTGAAACTTCTAACTGAAAGAGCCATTTTTAACTCATTAATTCTACAGTTTGCATATGTGTTCGAAGTAGACTTCAAATAGATTTTAGGACCGAAGTGAGTACTTCAAGCATTTGTGTTGGAAAGCTTGCATGTTGAATATTATTTTATTCAAATGCAAAAAAGGTATAAAAATATTTTTATATAGTTAATAGCTATAATAATGATGATCATAATAATGACAACATATGTTTAGAACAGGTATGATTTATCATTTATCTTAGATTATTACTTTGCAATACGTGTAATACCTCAATGAATTATATATATTCGTTTGACATTGAGATCAAAAGAATTCCGGCGAGGATTGCCATTGTTAATCATTATGACAGTGATGGGATAAGCTTTAAACCCAACCGAAAACAAAATTTTGGCACTGCAAACATTGCCAAAAAGTATTGTGTAAAGTATTGTGGGATGTATTAATGTGTAATACATGTGTTATATGTAAAATGTTTTGCACAATGTATTGTTTGATTTAATGTATAGTAATGTATAACTGGTTAAATTAACTGTTAAATAAATAAACCACAGTGGATATTCGTCCGGCGGGCCGGACCGATAGCCGTAGTCTAT
Organism: Streblospio benedicti; assembly: GCA_019095985.1. Taxonomy (NCBI): domain Eukaryota; kingdom Metazoa; phylum Annelida; class Polychaeta; order Spionida; family Spionidae; genus Streblospio; species Streblospio benedicti. Next base: position 26,757,632 of record CM032664.1, on the reverse strand, counting down.
TCGTCCGGCGACCCCACCAGATCAATAGCGGTTAGGATAATTGTCTGGCGCGCCGGAGGAGTTTATATGTCCGGCTTTTATCTGTGCTTTAATATGTATATTCCAGTGACGAAATCAATTCAACTTAATCATGTTAATTGCATAATTGAGAATGATATACACACATGTTGTATGTAAAACAGAATCCTATGTAAAGACAAACAGATCCGTATTTGTTACATTACCTGCAACATTGTAACAATACAACTTAAAATCCGCTCGCTACTGTTCCTTTTCTAAGAACTATCTGAGAGGTAATGTTCTTTGGAACTATACAGAGCAACTTGTATCGGCGGACATAATTATTGTACATAAAAGAAATTAGAATTGTGCTTTTAAATCAGTGTTGATTTAATATAAATAATAAATATTAATATAAATTGCCCCCCACCCCACCCACCCCTGAGGTGTCTTGAGCTGTAAACAAACATCGTGACTTGTGATTGTGCCTACTGAGATACTGTCTTTACATAGCCTGACAGGGTTGTACATTATTCAAAGTTTTATAAATATGATAAGTAATTTTTGCTCCACTTTATATTGGACATGCTTACATAATGCATATTTCTAATCTCTATACCAATAGTTGTTGATACATTGATATGAGAATTTGTGTTCCTAACACTATTCATAATCTCTTTATGATATAAAACTCAATGTGGGGTGATTAGATAGGTAATGCAATGCCTCTCTCTAGACGTAACGTGATAAAATGATGCATGTCCACAAGCCGGTCTCACAGCACAAAAAATGTCATTTCTCCAGACTTAAGCTCATTATGGACAAAACTGGTTTAAAATATGGACATATACTGCTGCGAGTGGATTGTATATTGGTAGATGTGACACTGAATCTGTACATTCTAAGCCCATACCATAAGCAGAGTTTTTCCCCATTGTGCCAAGGGTGCATGGTGCTCAAATATGGTGTAAATGTTCGTGCTTTGCAGGTGTTTGGACACACGAATTTCTGGAGTCCACATTGGGCATAGTATAATGACAGTCACCTACTTTTAATGTACTAGGTCTTGGCTGCTCACTCCGCATGTCATTCCATGACAGTAAAATCGTAAGGCTCTACAGTCCATTACATGTAAACTCCTCCGGGACGCTGGACAAATAGCCTAACCCCTATTGATCCGGCGACCTCGCTGGATAAATAGAGACCTCGCTGGATAAATAGACTACGGCTATCGGTCCGGCCCGCCGGACGAATATCCACTGCCTAAATAAATACTTCGACACAGGGTTGGCATCGATATATATCATTGATATTTATCGAGCGATATATATCGATATTTATGATTTTTATTTTAGGAAAATGTCGGAACATTTTGATATTGATGATATTTATTTTTCTCAAAATTCGCGAGTCATTTTGACATTAATTACATATATTTTTCTCATGTTTTAAGTCATTTAGACATTTTTTAATTGCTTTAAATGTCAAAATGAAATCATGAACATAAATGTTAAGCTGTCATATTTGTGAGTTGTGACATATTTAGAGAATGTGAGAAAAATAATTCATATATATCAATGCTTACGAAATAAGAAAGAAAAATAAATATCATGGGGTAATATATAGGACATTTTTAATAAGCCAAGGCCAAATATGTCACAAGGATGCACGAAATCAGAGGAATGAAAGTCATGATGTTTTTTTAATGTATATTTATTTATTATTTATTCAACATAAAAAGTAACAAGCACAAACTACAAAAAAATATCACATAGATCTACATCTATAAAGAATTGTCAAGTAGAGGCAAGTATATGTAAATGCAGGGCAATTAATCAGCCAGTATTTGTTTGCAGAGTACATAAACTAGTGAATCATTTTGGCATGAGGAGAAATTTTTCCCAGGTTTGCCCCTATTGTTAAAAGTTGTTTGTTTAATGACAAGGGTTAACTTTTACATGGGAAAGTGTCAGGTTAATTATAACTCCAGTTATTGAATGATTGACCTGATTTTTGTTTGTTGAGGTGGTATTTAATAACAAGGGTTTTACATGCCAAGAGGAGAAAGTTATTATGCCTATTGTTAAAGCTGTTTGTTGCAATGACGGGGGGTAACTTTTACATGGGAAAGTGTCAGGTTAACTCTGGTTATTGAATGATTGACCCTAGTGTTTGTTTGTTGAGGTGGTAATTACTATATCAGTATTGTTCATGAAATTGTTTCCTTTGAAATGACAGCAGACTTTTGCTGAATTGTAAACTTACCAAGATTTTGAGGATTACATAGTATATTTCTGATTTCATGAATCATTTTGATATAAATATCAATACTAGAAGTTCGACATTATAATTATCATATATGTAGTTAATTTAAGAAATGTATGCACCAAAACATATATTAGAACATGCACCAAAACATTCGTTTACAACATATTAGAAAATAACAGTATACATAAGTAGCATAAAATGAATACACATAAACAAAGCAAAACTTATATAAATTACTTGATATAACATGTATAAGTCGCATAGTTAGCGCAATTACGTTAATTAGATCCCCGTAAATAATCTCCCCGTAAAAATAGAACTGGGTTTATGTTTACGGGCCCGTAAAAATAGCCACTCCGGAAATGAACATTTAGCCATCTTTGAAGGAGCAAAACTTATATGCACATTATTAAACATTTCAGGCGTATAACCTCCAGTACCCAGGATGGATGCAATCACGACACAAGAGAGCAGTCATCAAACGCCTCTCCAACAGGCGATAAAAAGCAAAAACGTCCAACGTATTCTCTCGCTGCTCAGTGAAACGCAAGACGTTCATGTTCGTGACGTCAATGGCGGGACAGCACTCCACCAGCTGTTATGTTCAAGACTCTACCGCGATTTCCGATACGGCGCCATGTTCAGCCAATTGGTCACTCCAACTACCGTTAACACACAAGACAATGATGGAAACGGTCCACTGCATTTGGCAATCAAGACGACACATTACTATTTGGTTCCACTTATGGTGAATGCCGGTGCTGACTTGGATATGCGGAATGCAAAAGGTGAGACGCCACTGCATATACTGTGCACGGACACCTCAACACCTCAACCCCTGTACTCCCCTGTATGGCATCATCTCGTTTCATGGAACAACATCGATATGCAAGACTCTGAAGGGAACACGCCTCTTCACGTGGCATTAAAACATGACAAAAGTCGATTGGCATGTTACCTTCGGCAGTTTGAGCCAGACCTGTCCATTTGTGACTCTCGCCAGCAGACAGTTTTGCATCTGATCTTATGGAAGGAGCCCACACACACAATTTTCCAAACCCTCTCTCCAACATCAGTTATCAAACAGTTCATGTCACCTGATAGTCTGAATCTGCAGGACAATGAAGGAAACGCTCCCATTCACATCGCTCTTAAAAATAAGCGCAGCAGGGACAGTTTGGTAAAGAAGAGAGTACCAGATTTGTCAACGCCTCTTGAAGCACTTATAACTCTGGAAAATATAAACCTCCAAGACCAAGACGGAAACTCGCCTCTTCATCTGGCGCTCAAAGGCAAACATTTTGATGATGCAAAATTTCTGCTTCAACACAGTCCTGACACGACATTACAAAATAGAGAGCAAATGACTGCCCTTCACGTGGCGTGTTACGTGAACGCTCCTTTGGAGCTCGTCCAAAAGATCATCTCAAACCGGAATATAAACATAAAAGACAATCGAGGTAACAGTGCTTTGTTTTATGCGGTAAAGTCTGAGTCGTTGCTTCCGCTTGTCTTCGAGTATGATGTGGAGATAGATTGTAAGTATATCAGTCTGGCGGAGCGGGAACTGCTTGCTGAGGCCATAATACATAGCGATTTCTGCTCAGAGGCACTCCACAAATCTGTTAGGGAATATGTTTTGCCCATAATTGCTAATCTCAGAGATGCCGAGGGGAGAACGGCACTTCATCATCTTTTGTTAACGAATAATAATGCATTCTTGATGGACGTGGCGCAATCAGCAGGAGTAGAATGCAAAGACATGTGTGACGACGAATCGAACACACCGTTACATTATGCCATGACTATGCGTGAAACATTTGATGAAGGCCTTATTGACGCTCTGATAACACCTACAAATGTTAACTTTCAAGACAGCCATGGCTATACCCCACTTCACTGGATGATCTCCAAGTTTCCAAAACGGTTGTTCCGTTACTTAGAAGGCAATAATGTCAGCGAAATTGGAAAAAGGATTATGACCAAACTGATTACTAAACAGAATATCAATTTGAAAAGTCACATCAATATGACGCTTTTACGTTTTGTTGTGAGACACAAAAGGTGGGATTTAATTCCTTCAGTTCTGGAAAGAGGGGCCGATGTCTGTAGTTTATTCCAAAATAGACTGATGCCCGTAATTAAATACACAATTCTACACGATGCGATAGAACATCATGTGCCTGCAGACACTTTTAAATTGATAATTTCCTATGAAAACGCAAAACTCAATTGCAGCACCAATATCCTCTGCTGTGCCGTTTCGCATCAACGATGGGACCTCATGCAGCTTTTACTGGACTATGGAGCAGACATAAACGTTCAATGTAGAGAGGCAGAGAAGCACACAGCCCTGCATAGAGCAATCCAAGTTAGAAATGCTCCATTAGAAATCGTCGCCCGACTTATATCTCCTGAGATTATTTCGATGGAGACGAGCAGTGGCGAAACAGCAAAGGCATTGGCTGTTCAAACTGGACAGTGGCACGTGCTCAAACTGTTGCTGAGCCATGGCTACAGGCAAACAGGTCCTCTGTCGCTGCTCTGCGGACTGATCATCAAACAGTACTTGCCAGAAGAAGCCTCTAAATGCCTGCCACCGAAGATGTGGAAGGACATTGAGGCTTTAGGGGAACACGTTAGTTCTGTTTCTTCTTCAGACATTAAATGATTGTTGTCGTTTCATGCCAGGAAAGATGCCTTGACGGCGATTATATTATCAAGAATCATGTAGACTACC
>CM032664.1:26725794-26752524 GCA_019095985.1 Streblospio benedicti | reverse complement strand
TATTCTAACCTCACAATCTCTTTTTAATGGTTTGATTATAGTTATGATGTGAACTGATTGATTCTGGATCGACTGAGATATTGTACAATATTATCTATATATTCTAACCTCACAATCTCTTTTTAATGGTTTGATCATAGTTATATGAAGGGATTGATTTTGAATCGACCGAGTTTCTATATGATTCTAATCTATACAATAAGATTCAACCATTGAAACTTCTATATAAGATCCACCTACCCCGGTACAAACTTGGACTAGACACAAAAGTGCAGATAAAGCTACAAAGATGAACCTCTGTATAGCGACCACCTCTCTATTGAGACCACCGAGCACCAAAGGTGGTCCTAATAGAGAGGTTCTACGGTAATATGACTACCTAAAGTTTGACCTTGTTTTTTTTTTACAACAAACGGCACTCAATACATAATAAATGTTGAACCTTTCTCTGACTAAAGCTGCCTGTGAATAATTCAAACTACAGACCCATTTATGTTGCGTTGGGGCAAACCGAGCATCAATGTAAATGTGGCCATATTGGCGGCCATCTTGGAATTTCTACCTTGCTGCCCGGGTATGACATGTCGACCCTGATTTTTTTTCAACCTTAGATGGTCCACTATCATAATCTGAAGAGTAACTTAGGGCACTACAAATGTATGCTCAGACCCCCTTATCTTCTAGAGTAAGTGGCAAACTGGCGGCTTCAAAGGTGGAAACGTCAATGTCTTGTTTACGGTCAGACGACTACATTTACACTAGGTCATTGGCAGCACCCTTTTCACACTATATCTCTCTCAACTCCCTGGGGAGCATACAGCATATTACAAACATGCTTATCAATCCACATTAGCGTGGACTTGAGGCATAAAAAATGTGGAATGATGGGAGAAAGTATGACTTGATACTGGGACATTCACACGAGAGAACATAACTTGTTGAATAAGCCATATGGATATTTGTAACCAGTAACATTAGCAAATACATACAGAAAAATTCAGAGCCACATTCAAAACCACAGAATATGCATGAGCCAAGTACATGGTGTGAATTTTGCTACTTTTAACAATCCTATTTACACAACAAATGAAACAGCATTCATATTTTGCGTTTATCAGCTACACATCACACAATTGAACAAAGCCAGAACCCTTTCTGCTGTTTATTCTGTGGATCAAACATCGTAAACCCCCGGGGTGTGGGTCCGTGTGCTGACGTTCCTGTGTTTGTAAACATTGGCAGCAAAAATTCCCCGCGTTTTTCATTAACGCAAAAGAACAGAACAAACATGCTGGTTTTTGGTCGGTGTGTGATAGTCTAAAGAACACTGCTGCTATAAATACGCTATCACCGTATCTCTCTGTTGGTCCATAACCAAACGTGTACCTTGGTAAAGAGACAACCTCTCTTTTGAGACCACCTCTAGTACAATGAAGACCACCTCTTATGAAAAGACTATGTTTTGAGTTCCCAATGGTGCATTCAACAAGACCACCACTTCTCTATTGTGCTTCAGTGGCTGAGTGGTTAGGGAGTTAGCCTCGTGACCAGAAGGTCGTGGATTCCATTCCCATTCGGGTCTGGTGGTGGGTGTTGAGCAAACTCATCCCTTAAGGAGTTGCACACTGCTCCGTGGTACCTACACGTTAATTAGGTACAGGTCATTGGGTTGAAAGAGTGAATGAGTGAGTGTGTGATTAGCATTGTGCGCTGAATGTGCTGTCTGTGCTGTCGCATATGAGAAATGATCAAATGATGATCAATAAGTGTGCCAATGACTTGGTGTAAATTGTGAAGTGATGAGAGCAATAGTTGGATCAAGACATACATACGTACACTGACCATTCTTATATAACTTTTTTTAGTGTATAAGATTTGCATATCTTGTGCCAATACCCACTCTCAACATTATGATACACAATTGTAGTCATACGCAATTATTATGACCGGACATCCGATTTAACCCAGCATTTGTATATTCTATTCTCGTTTACAAGTATTGCTGGACTGAGCATAAAGACATATATCTATCTGCTGTATAGATGTATAGAGCCTATATTTAAAACTAAAATTTAAAGCTGTAATTGTATAGAGACCTGCAGAATTAAATTATTCTGTTCTATACCTATATCACCGCAAGCATTCAAGTGTAACACAAGTAATGTCAAACAACTATTAATGCATAGACACATAGCTGTTTACTTTTATAATGACATAGATGTGTCCATACACTTATATCCAGTGATATACAGATACTAGTATGACGTACATACTATCGTTTAGTTCATGTCTTTGGAATGAACCACAGATACTATTACTAGATATACATCTCAATACATGCATAACAATTTCATAGAATATGCATCACCTATAACAATTTCATTGAATATGTGTAGATAAAACAGTGCACTCACACATCACATATATTGGGGATGTGTCCAATCCCTATATCAGCTAAATTGTAAGTAGTAGTTATGTATCACGTATTTGATTTTATCTTATTTTAGTTATCTTATTTTCTTGTAAATGGTGAAACAGGGCATTGCGCTATTGTTGATATAATAACTGCTCATTCAAGTTTCCAACATTCCAAGAAGATGAAACCTATACTTTTACTTGTGGAATTAACCTATCTAATAATCAGCCAGTCTTAAACAATACACGAGTATTTGCCCAACATCCAGTAGGGATTATTATTCAATATTTAGGGTTCCACCAGTCAATGCCACCATACAGTTGTTCTTGAAATATCAGGAATACTGCTTTATGTTTATGCTTGGGCAGCTTTAACATCACGAGAGGGGAACTGTTATATGGCCTACGGCATTATCATTATTTAAACATGATATAAAATGGAATTGGACTTGAATACAACATTGATTTGCATTATTAAAAAATATCAGTATTAAGTTAAGCATACTATACTATATGTAAAATCATTTCTAATAATAGTAAATTAATTACAAAGTTATAATGTTATATTGCATACTTTACAAACATTTAAAACTACAATGTGCACTTCACAGCTTATTTGCCATGGTAGTTAAGATCTCACCCAAAACGTTTTCACCTTGCCATTGTTTTGGATTTACCTCCATGTCTCTTGAGAAGGGAACACTGATTCCCCAGAAGTTATTGAATGTAGCTTCAACAAGTTGCTTGCCTTTGAAAGCTGTGATCAAATGTTTGAAAACGTCAACTTGATGAAATTTGAGCATCAGAATTTTCCTCATTAGAGGCAAACCAATGCTCTTTGTCCACTCCTTGGGGCAGTATTCATTTTTAGCCAAAATCATAGCCTCCCTGGATGTCTCTGCATTTAATACCTCCTTTGCCAAATCTTTGCGGCCCCTAGTCAGACATTTTTCATACGCGAAATATTGCTCAGCACTATTGAATTCAATGCCGTCACTTTGTATCTTACAGTGGTATAGATTGGACAGTGGACACGTTTCTCCTGCGAATAACACATGGTTCTCAGTTTCTAGTAGTCCAATTTGTTTGAAGTCTGCGGGGATTTTATCCAATGCAAGTATTGAATAATTTTACCTTTAAATTTTACCTTATCTCCATTCATGATGGTATTGTCATTTTGTGACTTGAGATATTTGAAAATAGGTCTCATTGCTGCTTTTCTAGCCTGTGCACATGCACTCTTTGGCGATAGGTCCTCTTTTACAAATGTTCCTTTACGGCCATTGGTTTGTTTTCTCAAAACTGAAATTTTATCCTGTTCGCTAACAAATTTCACTAGTAGCGGTCTAGGCCACTTTTGATTTGGAGCAAATTTACCACGTCTATAACAAGATTTGAGCATCAGTTCTCCTAGACTAATGGATTCGAAATAGGCTTTGGCTGTATTATAACAGTCTTCACCTTTTTGTTCAGGAAGTCCAAAAATAAGTAGTGTGTCAGCCTTTTCTTTAGCTTCTAACTGGTCTATTTTAGATTTCAATTTTTCATTTTCAGATTCAGCTGTACATAATCCAGATTTTAAATCTCCAATTTCTTCACATGCTTCTCCAAGCTCGTTGGAAATCGCCTGTAGATCGTTATGGTATTCGGCCATTGTACTTCTCATATCTTGAATAGCTTGCTCAATATTAGACAGTTTTTTTTACTTCTACACCAATCACATCTAAGGCCTCTAATCTAGCAAGAATTTTAGTGAGACTATCACTTGCCGTGTTTCCATCAGAATCCATATTACCATCAGAATCTTGGTGATTGGATATGTCCGTCAAATTATTAGACATACTAGGTGAAGTATTTACGTTTTCCAAATCACTGACGATATTCCTCACTGCACTTTGGATATTTTGTTTTTCTCTTTTACTTTTGACTTCTGTTTGCCTTTTCTCAGAGCTATTTAAAGGTCTTTTGTAAGCAGGCATGATTTATGTGACCACATATGTGACCACAAACACCAGAGTTCAGATCACGAAAGTCGCTGAAACAGCTCACCCCTTGTGAAAGTTAAAAAAGAAGAATTATCCTTAAAAACTCACAAACAGTCACTTTTTATCCAATCGAGAGTACATAGAATCCTACATTAACACATCATTCATCCATTGCTAGCTTATTTAACTCACTAGTACTCTTGCATCCTATGAAATTTTGGTAAATATCAATTGTCAACTGCTGTTCGCCATCCATAAAGCCCGCCATCGAATGCCAGTGTCCGTTTCTTTTGCTTGACCGCTAATCAGTTAATTCTGAATGTAAAATTTAAAGACTTAGTTTATGATCTGGTGTGAAGTATAATGTGGATATATGTAACTCGAACAGTGGCTCAACAATTCCCGATTTCTCCTCCACTATTGAGTGACGAGAAGAGCAGTGTGCTAGTCTTTATTTCATTCTCATCCGGTCTCAACTCCCCGAGTGCTATCTCCTTTTATCGCTAGCACCGGTGCTTTACTGGTTGGACTCTAGCCGTGCCCTGGCAGATACATTGACCTAAAGGTTACTATTGATTCAAACAACTTTCTTATGAAACCATCACTCAAGTTCTAAACTCGACTTGACGGAAGAACACTGAATTAAACGTATACATTCTTAACACAAGTAGTTAACTTCATGATCTAGTGTAAAATATAAACTGGTTACATTAAACTAAATGTTACTAAAACATCGATCTACACTAGACTGGCTCCGTATCTCCATCAAAGCACAACCACCATCAGTTAGCTTTAAACATACGATCAAGTTCATTATCTGGTGCAAAGTGTAAACTGGCTACATATGCATAAATGTTACTAAAACATTGATTCTGGTAACATTGTCATGAGTTGACCACTTTATAATATTTTTTGATATCAACTTTCTCATGAGCTGATCACTTTATTATGGCTGTTGTATATAACAAATGAACGATGTGATCAATGGAGAGGTCGTTATGACAAGAACTGAAAAATGTTTATTTTCTGAATAAATCCTGCAGACTCAGTATTTTAACTACCAAAAATTATCATAATGATTCCTAGATGTAGGTTTATAGAAGATCTAGTACTGATTCTTGGCAAGTCAATCACAATGGAAAAGCAGATGGCACAAAAAGAACAGGTTTATTTTAAGTCATAATCAACAATAGCATGTTTCATTTTCTGGGACTTGTAAGTAATTGTAAGCATTTTAACAAGATCAACAGACGGATTAAGAATTAGTGCGATGGATACAGAAGGAAAATATACATGCGAGATGTGTGAGAAAAAATTCTCATCAAAGTCAAATTTAACACGTCACATCAAAATTCACAGTGAGGAGAAACAGTATCAGTGTGGAGTGTGTGAGAAATCATTCAGTCAAAAGGGAAATCTGAATGTACACATGAGAACCCACACTGGGGAGAAACGCCATAAGTGCACAGTTTGTGAGAAATCATTCAGTCAGAAGGGAAGTCTGATCAAGCACATCAGAATCCACACTGGTGAAAAACCTTATGAGTGCAGTCAATGTGGCAAGTGTTTTAGTGACAGTAGCACCTTGACCAAACACATGAGAATTCACACTGGAGAGAAAATGTACCAGTGTACAGTGTGTGAGAAATCATTCAGAAGCAATGGAGAGCTGAAGTCCCATATGAGAACTCACACTGGTGAGAAACCTTACAAGTGCAGTCAATGTGGCAAGTGTTTTAGTGTCAGTAGCACCTTGACCAAACACATGAGAATCCACACTGGAGAGAAAATGTACCAGTGTACAGTGTGTGAGAAATCATTCAGAAGCAATGGAGAGCTGACCATACACAAGAGAACTCACACTGGTGAGAAGCCTTATGCTTGTGGAGAGTGTTTAAAAGGTTTCTCTCAGCGGGGTGATGTAGTAGCTCATATGCGTATACACACAAAAGAGAAACCATACAAGTGTGATCAGTGTGGGAAATGTTTCACTACAAGTAGTCACCTAAATAGACACAAAGTTATACACAGAGAAGAGAAACCATTTTACTGCCACATTTGTCAAAAATCATTCAAACGAGCTGACAACTTGAAAACACATCACATGACTCAACATGTGAAGCAGTGAACTTGTATTATGGACGATCATTGTATCTGTAGTATACAGCTGTTATAGCGGGATTATGTAAACCTACTTAGGAATATTTTTATGCTTCAGAATTCATGATCAAAAATTTATTTCTTTGTCCCTCTGGAATTTCCGGCTAGCAATTTTGACCTATATTTTATAACGACCTCCACCCCTTGGAATAATCAGTTTTTTGATTCGTGTTTTAGGTTTCGTGTTGTAATTTCAACATTCTATTTTAAGGGTGAGATTGGCGTAATTACAGGGGATGGGGATAACAAAATCTGTTATTCCACAACAAATTTTACATGTTTTGGTTAATACATGTCAACCCCAACCGCCCAACTAGCATGTTAGTTCTCCATCTCTTTCATTCTTCTCTATTTCCCTTTAAGTCTTAAATCAGGTACTTGTATATACTAGTGCTCGTATAACTATACACATTAACCTTCGTGTACACATATGTAACCTTTCAGGTGTACACACTGAAGTAAATATTTGATATCAGGTATCAATAAAAGCTACAAATGTTTTTCTTTCATGTTTTACTGGTGTTTAAATTATGTCACGATAGGCAAACACCGTGTAGATGGTTTTTGATTATGTCACATATCTGATATTTCCATCTTTTTGTGGGGGTGGGGGTGGGGTGGGGGGTTGCCAAGAAAAAAAAGAACATTGTTCCACTTTTGCGGAGCGTGCCAAAATGTACATCTCCCCTTACCACGTCGCACCACATTCGTGTGCTGAAGATGCGAAGATGGAAAACTCTTAGTGGTGACTTAAAAATCTTTGAGTTTCAATTTCATAATCATATTCCTGTAAATGTTACTAAACTACAAAGCTTTCAATTAAAAAAAAATGTACACAGAATCTTCGCTTGCAACAGGTACATAGCCAAAGGAAACATAAATATATCTGAAAATTTTGAAAACTGCAAAGTGATCGACACAATTGAACATTATTATGCATGTCCACTGTAATTTGGTAAAAAAAGGTTTTGGGTAGGTCTACAATTAAACGAATGTTTGAAAAACAACATAACGGTAGCCAATACCCTAAATGCCGTTGAAATTATGTTTGGTTATTCAACAGAAATGTCAATTTTGAAGTAAATCATCATTAATGGCAATGTGGTTTATCCATCAAACAAAGATAAATAATATTACAAAATTCATGTTTTTTTTGTTTTTTTGTTCTTTTTAGTTTTTAGCCTTCTGTAAAATGTACATAAAACTAATTATCCATCAAATCATATGTGCAAGATCAGAAACAGAAAATAATGTTAAAACAATATCATCATCTTGTTTATTTTAAGCTAACTGAAAGGGGCTCTATTTATATATCTATATATTAATACTACACATCCTAAATGTTGCATTAGAGATCAATGCATAAGGCAATGTATAAACTGTTCACCTGATAGTCTGTTTTCCTATGCTATAGAAACGCTGTAGCGATTATGTATTCATGTACGTCATCAAAACTCGCATTTATGGATGGTCACGAGTCTTTGTCACCACTGTGTATTGACTACATAATGCTTGACCAGTGGTGTGACCATGTTCAAGGTAATCACAAACCTATCTCAGCATGTTTAAAACTTCCTGTAATTCGAAGCTTTCAAGGGATCTGTATAAATCTAAAAAGCTTCGCATATATGAAGTAAAAGCCATCACACAGGAGCGACAAGCCAAACAAAAATGTCCATCCATACATAGTTCTTACATGTAACTATATGAATAGCATTGTGAAATTTACATGGGGCGTTGAAGGAACTCAACTTGCGTGACATAACATTTCCGGTGTGTCATGATTCCCCAGCACACTACATGTACATTGTATATCCAACCACAGTAGTCTCCACTACCCACCGATATTATTATAACATATAATGGTAACCATATTGACCCATCACTAAAGAAATACAAATTTGCATTCATCTGATGAGGTTTGGAGCCCTGCAGACTATTCTCTATTGTGACAACAAGATATGACGATTCCTTGCCAATCAGGCCATATTCTTGATGCTCTTCTTTGGTCACAGAAGCAACAGCTGCAACAGTGTACAGGATTCTCATGTTTGTTGGAGAGATCACTGACATATCAGTGCACTATTTATACACGAATGAAAGCGATGTATACCACATGAACTTGGGAATATATAGGCTGTTCAGTTGTTCAAGTTTACGTTCGTTATCTTGCTTCAAACTAATTATTTGAACGTTTTTATAGCAAAAAATGAACCAGTAGCTTTCGGTCATGTCATGTGACCTTTTCCATCCACAACACCAGGTCACCTAATCATCACGAGATCCGGGATGGTGTCTGTTCTACATCTTCACTGATTTCACTCTCTAGTGTACGCAAACCACCACCAACAACCACAACCGCTAGTCTGTTGTAGAACCATGAATACATTCACCATGAAAGTGAGTGCTTGGGTTTGTAAGTACCTTGCATGGGAAGCGGCACTTGGAAATGCGTTATTACTCGTTGACTGACATTGACAATGCAGCAATTGGTAAACACGTGATGAGATGAAAAATGCACCAACATCGTTATTCTAATAGGCAGGAAATCGACAAATCTGTATAATGCATGACTGTATCTATATACGGCTGCGATCTAGTTACGCTGCATAACATACTTATATCTACCTTGTCAGCGGAGCTTCGTGCTAATAGTTTACGGAGTACACGTGCACCGGGGACACGCCCACTCTCTATCCACATGTGAATGATGTGCACATCTTGTGAGCTGATTCATATGACAGTGCTCAGGTAGTGGAAAGGGGGGGGTGTCGCGCTGGTGGTGGTGGTGGTGGTGCGTACATACGTACTACCCCCCCCCCACCTCCAACACATACACTCCCCATTTCACAAAGACGATTATGGCTCCAGATGCTCCACAAGACGCCAGAAATGAGAAAAAATATTGTCAGCCTATTTATGGTGGCTCGTGTGTATAGTTTAGGCCACAACCTATGGGATCGTTTGGAATAATGGTCCGTGACCTTTTAGATGGACTGGATGAAGAGGCAGGTTGATGGGACCATTCGGAAATAGCACACCAGAACCTTTAAGCAGAAAACATCAAGTTAGAACATCGTCAAAAAGGTGGCCACCTTTAACGGAAGCACTGACAGGAAAATCAAAACACTTATCAAAGTTGAGAACCCCCAGACGACCCATGTCCAAGGGAAAACGGGAGTGGATCCATTTCGGTTTCAAACCAATAATCCAACAGGAGGCGAGGCCACAGTTGACAAAGACCAGAACCAAAAACGACATTCCCAAGAAACAGCCAGATAACTCCAACTTTTTGGCCAGCACACACACGATCCACCTCAAAGTGACACTACGCTTCTGGCGTCTTCTTAATCATCTGGAGCTACCATCGTCTATGCGAAATTGGCAGTTCAGTAAATATGCTACAGGTCTTCCTTGATTTAATAGCCAGCTCAGTCGATATGAAGCTACTGCGGTAATATCATCCAATGGAGTAATTATCTCGCGAAAGTCATGCATTAGTCATACTGTTTAAACCTCGAGTACTATATGTCGATGTGCTGCGAGTAAAAAGCTGTGATTAACAAGGTTGCAAAGATATGTGGTCATCTCAAGTTCAGAGCCAACTCTTACTTCATCTTTAAGTTTTATCCACAAATGAGTGAGCTAGGATTTCAATCTCACGTACATCTACGTTGGTGATTTAGGTTTATCAGGTTTTTGGGGATCACTTAAGGAGGTCATTCGGCGCATATTCAGGGATTTCATCACCTATGGGAAAATGAAGTATTTTGGTGGGGAACAGGGGCAACCTCCCCCCCCCAATATACTGGATCTGCCTATGGCAATCTTTACTTTAGACTACGTGTACGTTATCCCGTTCACGTGGATCATTCCAGATGGGATCGTAAGCACTGGTTCATGTACAAATCTCCACCAAACAAATTGTGGTGTTTCATTGAACTGCATGACACAATGAACTAGCAATATAAACGTCACATTGGTAGAAACACAATAAAATGATTTTTCCAAAGATGATCTAGTCTGTCTCATATACTTTTGTGTTGCCTTTGAAAATAAGACAGAATGAAGTAGTATTAAACCATTACAGTGATATCCATTTGTAGAGCAATAGCACCTTAATGGATCCATTCTGTACAGACACACGACGAAAGGGTACTCCACGTATATATGACAGACAAGTTACTACTTCTCTTTGATTCAGTTAAGAGAAAAAATCATTGATAATGTAGCCGTATATTTGGTGACGGTTTATTGCTACACTGTACAAGATAGTCAGTTGAGATTTACCCCACCCGATTCCCCATAATACAGCGTCGATTGTCGTATTGCCGCAACGTGAACACCATTGAAGAAATATCTACAGACTTTATTTGCCCATAAGCTGCGCAGAGAATTAAAATTACACATTTTTTTAGCATTGACATACATTTACCATGTGTACAGATGACCAATTTGAATATGTATTGGCTTACTTATTTGAATAGACTCCGAAGCTGTTACTTATATATACTACACAATTTACAGAGCAATATTCCGCCAGACATTATGGAGAAACAACGCCTGGCTCATTTCGGCTCTAGGCCAATAGGGAAATAGCATTCGAGGGTGTGTCCTCGATAGAGTGATTTAATAACTTATTATAGATTGACAGCGTGATTGATTGTTGTTGTTGCACGGCTCCGGATCTAGCCGATGGGACCAATTATATGGTAGGCTACCACAAGTAGCTACTTGGTTACAAAGACGGGACAGTCGTGTACAAGGGTAAGAGGTAAGTGGTGAGGATGGGTGATGTTGACTTGTTACACCCACGAGCTTTACGCACTAATTACAGGGTAAAACTCACGAATGTAACTAATTCTCATATTAGCATGGTATGTAAATGATTATACCTATGTCAATTTATATGAATAAACGATCTTATTACACTCGTCAATCAGTATAGGAAAGAGAAACTGACATACGATCGATTTCTTTTCAATAAGTACGGATCACTTATGATGATAATATAAATTCAAAAACTGCACAAGTCAATGAGACTATATGCAGAAAGCAAGTTGACTAATAACCTACGTTGGATATAATCTAAAATGTCTTTTTGCAAGTTTCACGGAAATACAATATATCAATATATGAAATCTACTAAAAGAATCCTATGAAGTAGGACAGGAGTCGGAACCACAATTTTCGTGGCAGACAAAAATCAGGTGATTATTTTGTTATAACAATAATACCAATTAAGTCACTAGTATCAGAAACTCCCTAAATGCCTGTTCCACACATTACATGAGCTTGTGTGCCCAAGAGTTTTGTTTGTTTTTGTTTTCCGTGTGTTCATTATTGGTGGTGTAGAATCTAAACAATCTAAAGTTTAGAGTCTAAACATCATGGTCATGCAAACTTCGCCATTGACAAATTTGTCAACAATTGTGGCAAATGTTGACATGGTACCGTAATGTGTGACATATGCACGTTTTATGTGAATTTCCATTGTAGCAACATTATATAAGCTTGCCACTAGTAAATCAAGACGCTATCTGGGGTGCGCTTTCAAACATACGTGATCGACCCTCGAGCACATCATGCACATCATACGCAGCTCGTACGCCCAAACTCTTTCCCACCAAATTATTCATTTTTTGTCATGGTTGTTATCAATGACGAGGATGAAACCCCTGAGATCCCTTCCATGCTGCTTCCTGCCCCCTTTCCCCGTAACCTGGTTCTGCTAGGGCACATATAGGCATACTTTTGTAATACTAGACATGTGAAACGAATGTATTCTGCCTAACAGAGGGGTTGCGCTTTTGCATCACATGGTGATTTTGTAGCGTTGGCAGTAGAGTTTGGTTCTACAAAGCACCGTTAGACTAGTACACATGTGCGTGCGCGCGCGCACACACACACGCACGCACACGCACACATACCTCATTGCAATCTTTATGAATCATTTCCTATTCTAGTTCTCATCAGTCTACAACAAAGCCAACTGCATCAATGGATTTGATCTTCTTTTGAAAGTGTCTTTGAAAAGATTTTTAATTATTAGAATTCTTTCATTATTATTTTTCCCAACGCCCCTTTGAAAAGACATGTCTGACAACTCACATCCATTGACGCAGTTGCCTTTTTTATTTCTAGTGTATAGTTTTATTTGTCAGTTGTACTCTTGATAATATGAAATTTTGTTTCTAAACACTGAAATTTGGACTTTACTAATTCAAACGTTTTGAAGCTCATAAAGGCCCCTTTTCAAATTAAAACAACAAAAAAGAAATTAAATACAAGTAAAATTAATGCAGTGCAAGTTTGTCAATATACGTAGTACCTTTGATCTGCAATAAGTAACATAATAATAAAAAAATAAGTTGCTAATCACTAAACTAGATGACACTTACATGTATGGCTATGTCCAGGTTGTGTATCCTGAGTCACTCATACCAGAACTGAGAGAAGCAGCGAGTGAGAGCGGAGCGATACTCCGCACACAGTCTAAAACCCGGCAACTAATGGCAAAATAATCAAATAGTCAAATAAACTTTGGTGGGTTTGATTTGATCTACGGCCAATATAGAACCTACATACGTGAACACAAGTAGTGTTCTTCCGTAGATTTTTATCCAAACCTAATTAATGTGTTTATTTTTAAAAGATATTTTGTAAAGAGGCATCATTTCTCCTATATTCTTTAACGTTTACATGAACGATCTAAGTGATAAACGCGCGCTGATAAACGTAAATGGTTATTCCATGAATCACTTATTCTATGCTTATGATAGTTGTCTTTTAGTGCTCACTCCTGTTGATATATGCGCCGAACATTCAATAGCCAATACCATAATTTATAATGTAAAAAAGGCCAAAGTGTGTTTTTAAAACCTCGACGCTACGTAGAACATGCATGGCCGATGGACCAGACTTGGATGGTGATAGAGACCATATTGTCGTGTCATCAGGTCTCTAATTGGAACATGGCTCTGTGATGACGAAACGGGGGTGGTCGTTACGATTTTATTGTTTAATGGGTTACAATTTATGGTGTTTATATTTACCAGTTTTTTAGCTTGATCACAATTTACGTTAACATAAATTGTGACCAGTCACAATTTATAAATTTATAGTAAGCAGGGTACAGATCCGATTATGTCTTGGGGCCGCCGACTGTGAGTGTGATTGGCCCTTTGACAAGAGCACTTGTGACATATTTAGGTGATAAATAAGACATAATATGACTCATATGGCACCTGACACCCCATTCTGTTTGAAGATATATATACTTGGGACTTCTGATTTGGTACTTTTGCATGAAGAAATTTACATGTAAAAATGTCGGCAAAATCTGGGGCCCCAAAAATATTCCTAAGGGCCCCTTATTATCGGGGGCTCTCGCATAAAAAATACAAGCATTAAATTGTCAAACTCGGGGGGCCCTTGGCTGCAACCCCCTCCCCAAGGCGCCCCCCCCCTTCCCCAGTCACTGACTGAGAGTAGGTGCAAGAAAGACACTTAGAATAATAGAATATTGCCATCGCGATTCTCATGAAGTCTTGGTGCTGTTTTAGTAAATGATCAACGTCTATTAGTTTGTTTTGTTTTATTTATTTACTATTCACACAACCATTTTTTAATACATATCATTTGTGATACATCTCAGGTTTTATCCGTTACTGGAATTGTCTATTATGATGTCAATGTAAACAACCATTTCTTTCAGCTGAACGCACTTAGGCCTACATACAAAAAGTAATCTTACAAAAACTCCACAGTGCTCGGCAGCGTGGGATCTTGTATGATATAGGCTCTCATTATCATCTTCCATAACCTATAAATACAATAAAGTGCTTACTAATTGTTTGTGTAATAAGTAAACGCTGCATTAATTAGCTTGCGCTAAAAAGAATAGACAACAGGTCAATCCCTGGATACCAAGCAGATTTTGTATAGGGAGGACAAGTATTGTTGCTGTCCAGTGATAATAGCACGAGCCTGCATGATGATAAGGGTGTAACAAGTGAATTATGAAAGGTCTTTTGTGTGTGTGTATTAGGAGAGGAGTAGCATGGTAAGCAGAGGGTAATTAGCCTCACGCACATCGCTTTGTTTTACCAGTGATGATTCACTGTAGCATTGACAATATTCCATGTATTCCTCACGGGAACGAAATTACCACAATGGACAAAGTTCTCAACAAAGGCTCCTGCATCAAATAATGTAACCAAAAGAAGTAGACCGGTTTTGCAAGAATCAGTACATTGAGTAAGAGATTGTGCATTTGTCTTTCAAGCCCACTGCTGGTGTCTTTGGTTCACTACGTCATTTGTAAAATACAGTTGAGATAAGTATTGGACTTTTTAATTAATCTGCGATTTTACTGTCTTATATAAAATCAAGTTAATGTTTATAGTCTTGATCTCCTTCACAGACTTCCGAAATACCATGTAACGAAAAAATACAATAAGCACTGGCAGATGTGTACAGCTAACTTTGTAACGGGATAATAAATATGTGAAAATTTAATGCATATCATCTGGTTGCTTGATGACCTCTCCCATTACACACATTGCTTGCATTCTGTACAGAATTTCATAAACACAATTTCATGAACACTGACTTTGATGCACCGATGACTTCAGCACTAAGGTGTATTAGTTGTGTATACATCTTGCACCTTTAATAGACCTTGTAACTATTGGCAGACTTAGTATAATGCATGTAAATCAATATAGTGGCACACTATTACAAGGATGATCAAATATACTTATCTTGTATAACATTTACATTACTTCCATACAAACAACAGCGCTAATGATCCTAGCTCCTTACGACACAGCGAGAACCCAGGAACAGTGTTAACACCAGTGCATTGAGATAAATAATTAGTTGCATATCTTATACTTCTATTTTTTTTTATTCTAGGTTAAGTGAGAAAATTCTTTTAGCTTATCGATGTCAGAGACAAATACGATGATAACATTTCAAAGAGTGCGATCAAATGTGAGTAACATAAACATCAAACACATGAACACCAAGGTATATATTCTAAAAAACATATTGTCACTTGCCACTGAGTATTATTTGCAGTAGTTTTCTAATTACTAAATACAATGTAATCATATATTTTCATCAATTATTACTAAATAATCATATTTTTATCAATTATTCACAAAGCAATGAAATAAAAACTATTATGTCTTTGCTATCAAAACAATCTAGGCAGTGTCAGATGAAGCATTTGCCATCTGTATGAGTTGACTTGTGATTTCTATGGAGCGCTGAGTAAGCCATTTCCTTGAGTCATTGTTGCGAGTTCCACGGACCACTTCTGTGAACTGAACTAGGTCCTTCATGAACAAACCTGAAAGTGTTAAAATACAAGTGAAAATCTATCGAACAAACCTATCTTATGAATGGCAAACTGCTAAAAAATAACCCTCAGAGAGGCTTTTTATAGTTGCAAATCTGGGATTTTCCATCTTATTATCAGAGGCAGAGATTCCTTTTCCCCAGTGTTTTTCTAGAAACTTTTTAAAATAATGAACACAGGACAAGCAACTTTGAATTATCTATGGCAATATACAGTGATGTTGTAGAAATGGGTGCTACTTCATAGTACATTATGTGTCTTGGCATATGAGCCATGATGCAGTGACCCGGTCAGCATCAAACAACGGCACGGGCGCATCTAAAGCTTTTTGGAAATGTACCTAATATTATTGATTTATGTTGTACTAAAGTATGCGCTTCAGCTTGACCCTATGGTACATACTGATAAGGGGACACGTTGGTTAAACGACGAAATTTTAATAAACTTACAGGTTGGAATAAGGTCGTACAGGGTTGTATTTTTCAAAAAAAAAAAATACCCGTACATGCACGCTTTATTAAAGAGTAATAAAGGGTACGTAGTTGTGTTGAATGGCTGTGACATGAGAGTTTATTTATGTGTCAAAGAACATGATTATAGACATTGTATACTAGAAGTTACACACTCTGCTCTGTATTAATTGCTAGAACATATAAAAACTAATTAGGTTTAATAGAAAAGACATCGTATTAACTAGTATTTTTGGCTGAAGTTTGGTCAAATTCAGTATTAAAGATATTGCTCAGCCAAAACCATATTTGATCTGAAAACCCTGTATCAATAGATGATGCCTTATCCATTGCAAATTTAATGAAAATAATATTTATGATCTCCACATTTAATACTTATTTCATCTTTAAAAATACCGCAATGTCTTGTTAACTAAAACACAAAGTCACGTGATATTGCATAATCGAATGATTTTTCGGCTATTACCGTGGATTTCCGACGGTAGACGTCACATTTAACAGGGCAGAGATAGGGGGCTTCTTCGTGCACTTCAAATTAGTTACGCCTGACAAAAAATCATTCAGTTGATATTTTGGCATTCACGTGTTTTGATGGGCGTCTAGCCGGCTGTTATGGGGTGGTATTTAAATTGCTCTAAATATTTTAATATGCTGTTTTAACGAAAGGAACTTTCAGAATGCACAAAACACATCATAATATCTCTGTCCAAGCATACATGTTAGGCCACTGAGCATAACCTTTAAATATGTTAAATTAAAGCAATTAATTAATTGAGTGCCCTGGCCTCCAAGAAAAAAATAACTGATTAAAAAAAGTGACAAATTTGACGACATAACCCGGGTCACGGCTCACATGTCCCATAGTTACACCTCTCACAATGGCAGATCCAGGTTTTTGGAAAAGTGTGTGCGTGTGTGTGTGTGGGGGGGGGGGGCGCACTTAAGGAAAAGGGGGTGCGCACTTAGCGATTTCATGAAAACCCCTACGAAAATGAAGTATTTTGGTGGCAAAAGGGCCCCCGGCGCCCCCCCCCCTGTATCTGCCCATGATTCACCTATTTTTCCCGGGTGCTGTGAGGCTCCCAACTCGGTGTCCTGTGTGATCTCCGACCCGTCCATGAACTTGTAGCTGAACTTGGTCACGCGCTGAGGTTTCTCAGTTTTTCTCTTACTATATCGGATGTTAACCTTTCTGAAATATTTCGAAAAACCTTAGGATTCTTTAAACACATGTGAAAACCTTTGGACTTTTTCATTAAGGGCCTCTTAAAATGAGATTATAGTATATATAAAATTTATGCAATGTCAAATGTGTTTTAGTAATTAAACAGCAATTAAGGCCGATATCTAGTCAAATCTGTTCGTCAAAACAAAAGTTCTTAATACAAACTGTGCATGTTTTGCTTTTTATTATCATAGCAACCCATTCAACAATCATTATCTAATTAGGTAGGTACATGTATACAATAGTATGCAACTGATCCCATACAATAACTTATAATAATCATAGCAAATTGAATAGTTTGTTCTCTGGCCCCTTGTCTAAATAAAATGGCCGCATAAATTGTCTAATTAATTAGTTGGCATCCGGCTCAATGTCACAAATAATGGCATTGTCCATATCAGTGATCCTTTGCGTGGTCAGTTTGTATACTAAATGGTCATCAGGTTGAAGACCTCGCAGTGAGATCTGTTTCTTATTTGAATTGATTTTTCTTCTATTTCTGCTGTTTTACGTTTTTTTTAATTGCTCAAAAATGTAAAAATACCCGTTGTTCCAAACTTCTTTATTTAAATAAAGAAGTTTGGAACAACAGGTAATTTATCTAAATAAAGAATTTTGGAACAACAGGTATTTTTACATCTTTGAACAACTTAAAAAAAAACTTAGCACAGCAGAAAAAGAAGAATAATCAAATCAAAATGAGACCATATGCTGTATACCAAACCACCAGACTTCTATATATAAATCTACAGTGTTCTTGCTTTGTTCATTGAATTTTCTAAACATTACCTCTTCCAACAGATACAACATTGTCAGTTCAGAACTGTAGATTGTTCGCGTCTTTTCCCAAAGTTATTCAAAACATTGAACTGTTACCACTGGTACTTAGTCAAATACCGCTAGTATAGCCAGCTAATCAAGGAATTAAAGCAGCTTATTAAACTGAACACACACAAAATTTTCACAAGACAAAGAAATATGAACAACGTTAGCATTAATAAGCTCAAACATTCACGTCATCAAATAAAAGTAAAGGCACAATGTAAAACACACATAAACAACATACCATACATGTTTTGTTAATTATTTTATTTGTGCATGAGAGTCCACTAATTTTACTTGCTCCTAGGAAAATAAAGCAGTGAACAGGCAATACACTAATTACGCCTTGTAGGACCACCACAAATTTCATGTGACAACATTACACAGACTCCAATAATATATATTTCTATATTTGGAAACAAACTAGAATATCGAAAGCTGCATAGATTAACTTTTTGTTAGCTTGTGATAAATTTGACTGTGTGTATTCATCTTGTGCTGTGAATTAATATCTTAGAATATGGTGACCCCGTTAGGGTCAGGATTAGTTGGAAACATCTCCCTGTCCTCAAAGTAATTTACGTGCCCACCTTGCAAAAATTTGATACTTGTGTTCAAACTATACCCAAAATTGCTAGTCATTAATAGGAAAAGTTGCTAAAACATTGCAAAAATTCTATACTTGTGTTCAAACTATACCCACATTTGCTACTCAACAAAATGAAAAGTTGCTATTTGTCCTCATCAAGGTTTTACAATACAAGCGGACAAGTGGTGAATCTGGACTCTGATCAGTGTATCAAATTAGTCACTTTACTAGGCTTTGCTGTAACCAACAAATATCAGAGTTCGTCAAGTGACCGATAGGGGATGGATCCATTGTATATAAGCATTATGAAAACACCTATAAGTGAACACCTCTGGTGCGCACACATGGGCCATGTATAGCTTTAAGCATTAGAAACACAGACCTTGCACAATGTCAACCATAGCTCTCACTTCAGATATAACATATATCATGTACATTTATCAAGGATTGTTTCTGAAATCATTGTTGCTGCAATTTAGATTCATAATCTCATTCTTTAAACGTTATTAAGAGTCAATATTTTCATTCATTGTGTTTTTAAAGAGACTTTGTCAAAAATATTATACATATGGAAATACATGGTCTCCATATATGAATATGAAGCAAAATCAGAAGATGCCCCCAGAATCTTTCTTTGGTAAACGACAAATATTTATGTGATATCACACAATTATAACAGCGCTGGCTCTTAGTAAACTTGGACATAATGTACCTTTATGGTATCCATACAATGTAGCATTATTGATTTCTAAATTAACACTTATTTGTCAAATTATGCAGTTAAACCAAATACTAACAGCCTCATTCATTAACTATACATGTACATGTGTAGGTGGCATCAATAGACGTAAACATGGATTCAATAACAGTCTCGACCGAAATAGCTCTAAATCATGTCTGTATACTCTCTTTGTCACAAAGCGTGTCATGGAGCACGTATGTTGAACCTTGGCCTGAATGGGAGTAAAAATGTCAACACCCCTGTAGATAGAGAGAAATTGGCCAATTTCGGCAATGTATTTTTGAACAAAAAATGTGCTAAATGTTTTATTTGTTAGTTGGAACACATTCCATAACCTCTTTGCTACAACATATCAAACGTATTAGGATCATTCATTATCAATATTTACTGGGATATTTACTTGATTACCTTTTGCAACACAGTACTAGATATAGTTACTGACTTCAATTGAAAGTTATTTCAAAATTTAGAATAAAAAATGTATAAATGCAACAACCTATGTTCATGTCAAAATCTCAAAGACAAGATATTTTCATTATTTGAACTGGGCGAAAGACTTGTATTCACATTAACTTAGCTGTGGATAGTAGCTAGTGGATAGTGTGGTGAAATAAAAATGTTTTTTAAAAACAGCCAAATTGTGCTGTGGGCACTCTAGTCAAAAGCCACCATACAATACAATGCAACATTTATATACCCGGGTAGAACTACTACTTCACAAACAGGAATTTAAGTGCGCTGTACAGAAATGAAAAAATAAAAATAAATATGATAATAATTTCACAAAAGCTGTAGTAAAAAGATATGTTTTTACATTATCCTTGAAAGTTTGATAATTTTCTTTTGACTTTACATGTACGGGTTATGAGTTCCACAATTTAGGACCTGCCAAACTGAAAGACCTATCAGCAAATGTCGATTTAGTTGTAAAGGGAACATGCAACATATGTTCATCACTCATAGACAATCAGGTTTGTCTAGTGTAAGACCTACATTGAAGAAGATCCCATAGATATGGTGGAGCTATCCAGGGCTTAGCACTAACTTTTTTTTCCCGTGCCCACCAGGGCACATGATGGTCCAAATCCATGTGCCCTGATCGCATTGTTTTTAGCTAAACCACAGACACCAAAATAAAAAAAAAATCGAAACAAAAAATACTTCAACAGATCAACATAAAATTCATTTATACATTGCATGTTTCACTGTAGGGAGTACAACATTGTGGATATGATGGTCGAGTTTGGCTAAAATATAATAGCTAGTACTTTTTTATGGTGTGCCCATCAGGGCACAGAAGTCTAAGATTTGATGTGCCCTGACTTAGATTTCATGTGCCCAGGACACCAGGGCACTAGCTAGCGTTAAGCCGTTCTATCTTGTGCAAACATTTGTATACCACGTTGAGCGCTCACCCGCCAAACTTTGTCCTCAGCTCGGCGGTAGCCTCGACGATCCCGGCGTCTGGGTCGATGTTTGTGGAGCACGCGGTGGGCGTCAGGTCTCCAGCCACGTCCATGGCGCGGTGGAGCAGCGAGATCCCCGAGTACAGCGGGTGCCCAGCGCGGCGCAGGTACTCAGACTCATCCATGCGAAGAGATCCTACAATCGTATGCTCCTGGTTATTAAAATTGAATGACTTTTTTTTCCTTGAGCTCTGATTGATTGTCACAAAGATTGACTGAGCCCCTGACGATGTGTCTCAACGTTCATCTGTATACACTTGTATCTATTTATTTTTTTATTTATAGATCTCGAAAAAAAATATAAAAAATACATACATTAATTAATACATTACATACAATACAGTAGATATAAGTTTAAAACATTCTAGATTAAATACCTGTTATTCTCTTTCTCTCTTTCTATTTGCAATTCGCACAACATTGAAAAATCCAAATAAGTATAGATTCAGAATATTCATACAAAGTCCTCCTTCCTAGCCATGGTATATGTATGGTTTTATATATGCATTGAAATGTTGATAGCATAAAGTGTTTTATACCGACTGTCCCGTGTTCATAATGCAAACTTTTAAAACATTCACATGATGGTATATAAAACCACATGATGGTATATAAAACACCAATGATATTTGCACTATAATACTAAATATTCATTTTGAGAAAAATCCTTTATACTTGCTTTATTATAAGCCAAATAGTTTCTCCTTCTTGATCAAGAAGGCTTCATCATGGCCAATGTTCAGTGAATGTCTGACAGTATTAACACAGCTCCAGACATCACATGACAAGTATAAAGGATTTTTCTCAAAATGAATATTTAGTATTGTACAATAAGAAATCCAATGAATCTGTTCAATATATTTGCACTATATATTTTTTTTTGTTTCTGCTGCCTTATACTCCAAAACCAAGTCTTATTTTTAGTGAAGAATCAAATTTATTTAAACATGTTTCGACATCTCCAGTGTCCTTCTCAATTGGTATAATTTGATATATTACATATTTTGGTATAGAGATGGTGTAAAATATGATTGGCATTGTTGTTTGATTTTGTAATATTCTGTATTTTTTAAATGAAATTGAGAAGGACACTAGAGATGTCGAAACATGTTTAAATAAATTTGATTCTTCACTAAAAATAAGACTTGGTTTTGGAGTATAAGGCAGCAGAAACAGAAAAAAAACAAAACAAAAAATGCGACCACATGCTGCATACCATACGTCACAAATCTTATTTGCAGTATAGTTTACACTGTTTAGTTCTGAAAATGCTGCAGCGACTTACCGTCAATGGACAGGTCGATCTGAACGAGATCTGGCGCGCGGTGCCCCACCGTGGCCTTGACTGCCTCATGCTGCGGGGTGAGCAGCGCAATGTCCTCCTCATACAGCACAACACCTGCAGACACAACTCGTAATGTAACATGAATTTCAAATGTCCACATTTTTATATGATTAAAATTTTGTAGAGCGCCTCTATTGAGTATGACTTTAAGATTGTGGCACGTGAGGAACTAGAGCTGCATAGAAAGATCAGGGAAGCTGTAGAGATCCGCATACAGGCGCCCTGAAATGAACGGGGACACCAGCTACGACCTGCCACCCCGTCTTCCTGTCTAAGGATTGGCATTCGGCCTGAAGAAGTTCTTGCGACAAGAACGAAAGCCTCGCCAAAATGTGAGTTTTACTGGCTCCTAATGGCATCCTAAAATTCTGGTTATATCATGAAGGAACCCGGGATGAGAGAAGTGTTCATTCTGTGATTAGAACCATATCTGAATGTGACACTTAAGAGGTTGTGGGACCATACTTGAGTGTCTGACATATTGTTGATTACAATACAAAATCAACGAAGGGTCCATACTCAATAGAGGCTCCCTACAAAATTTTAATCATGTAAAAATGTGGACATTTGAAATTCATTAAATTCATATTCATGTAGGTAAACTACATGTAAGACCCATCAACTGAATTGAAGATTTCCAACGAGAAATCTATTGGCATACATTATGTCTATACATATTTAACCCTAATCAGTATATTAGGGGTCCGTTTGGACCCCAGGGGTATACATTATGTGATATATCTTTATCAGCTTGGTATTTCTTCAATTCATTTTAAGTAGTTGTCACCCTATTTTTTTATCTCTATCAGTGCCGAAGATTATTTGATTTATTTAGATATTAGGACGTGCATAGAAAGTATTAGCTTGGGGTCCGCATGGAGCCCACACCCGTTGAGAACAGAAAATGCAGGGTGCACTGGATTTTTTTGATTGAAGGCCTTTAATGAAGTTGTCAGTTCATATCTTCCGCTTTTCACGAATGAAAATTATTTTCTTTGGTTATACATAAGGACCAATACAAAAGCAATTTTATTGGGGTCCGCATGGACCCCAGAGACATGATGGGTACAGAGAACACAAAGTTGGTCGATAATTTGACCTATTAAAATGTATATAATAAAGACATAACTCTTTATTTGTTATTTTTACCTTTTACCTGACACAGTCATAAATAACATATGAATGTATTTGTATCACAGAAAGATCATGGATTGAAAAGAAAATCACATCAAATGACTGGGGTCCACATGGACCCCTATTGTACTGATTAAGGTGTTTTGGTTAATATACTGATGAGGGTTAAATATAATGTTAGTATCCAAACAAGGCCTATTACCACCTGATTGGTTAAATGACAAAAAACAAGTGCATTTTACATATAGTTTTATATGTATATGTTCTTCAAACGATAGTGATGAAATTGTTTCCAGAAAATGTGATATTTAAAACCTTTTAAGATAACGGACTTCGATATTTTAAGTATTCATACTGCTACATAAAAACAAACACATGCCTAAAATCAGTCCATACATAGAGAGAACGTGGTTCCCCCATATGACTGCTACGGACTCATCTGCGGGCGTATCAGATGAGCCTTTAGGCGATCAGTCCTGATGCCCCCGCAGATGAGTCCGCGTATCAGACACAAACAGTCATATGGGGAGGGAACCGCGTTCTTTATTTATCAACCAATGTCCCAAATACGCTTAATGTTTCTAATATATAATGCAGTTGATGAACAGATAATCATAAATAAGCCAAGTTTCAAAACGCACATGAATACACTAATAGTCTACAGGCAGACTGCCGATTCGAATCTTTCGTCCTGATAACGTCAATTGGGTTGCATATCCAGGTGATTTGAATGATCCCATGGCATTTTTATAACCATCTATTTTGTTAGGCGTATTATAAACATACTAACAGTACATGTATATACTAAAATGACCAGAATATTCAGACCGTCAATGAAATATCTGGCTTGTTCTGGCTTGTGTTTACAATAGACTTCCTAGAATACAGAGTGACCAGCGTAAACCACAGTGCCCTTAACGTGTTCTTTCAAACGTCAACCGTTCAAACAATAATGCACACCGCATTTCTCTGAACGCCCTAAACCACGAGTGCACGCATTACGTGATCCTTTGCAGTACATGTTTATTGTGTTAGTACATTGTATACTTTCACATAGAAGTTTCATTGACGTAGTGTTTGTAATAAAAGCATAGATTCTTTTTTAACATTTGTATTCTTATATTTATTATTGCTGTTATTTTTTTTTGTATTGTGTTGGGGAAAACATAACAATGAGCAGTGACCAATTGGCCAATTCCAAGCCCCCCTCCCAGAAGAAATGAATGTCTGTGAAATAGGAAAAAAGTAGTCCGGTCAAAAAGCTGTATCGGGTCTAGACCCGATACAGCTTTTCCATATCGGGTCCCTGTATCGGGTTCCTAGCCAATCCGATAACCCAATGAATATATAGTCATTGGTTGATAAAAGACTATTCACAAACCTTCAGTAATACAAAGCCACATATGCTAGAACCTCCAATAAAGATCACCTCTCTATTGAGATCACCTCTATAATAAGACCACTTTTTCACCTTTACAAAAGCTACCAAAACTAACACTACAGAGGCCACCTCTTTATTGAGACCACCTATTAGAGAGGTTCTACAATACCTTGTTTATTTGCCAGTTCATAGAGCGGGGCCAGCGCACTGTAGTCCGTGGCCAATGGAAACTCCACCAGGGCATGCTTCCCCGCTGCCAGCACCTGCCTGAAAAATACAGCATCAAGTGTTACACTGACTGTTCCGTATTCATAATGCAAACAGCCCGCTGCTTGGGATGATGGTATCATTCTGGTCTCACAAGCTTGGGGTCATTAGTTCGAGTCCCATCAGGGCCACTTGATATAGTAAACATGGAAGATGTCTTCAGCTATGTCAATACAGTCGGTATATTTATAGTTCCAGCTTGCTTGCTATGGAAAAGAGAGAGAGAAAAAAGAATATAATTGTATCCACAAGCACACTTGGGAAAAACACATGAGAAAACATTTAAAAACATTCACATGATTTAACACGATGAGTGATTAATTGAATAACTACAATTCTGTTCATGAGGACAGCTTTGTAGACATTAACATGGGTCCCAATAACAAGTGCTATGTAGATGTGTCTCTTTACATTTGATTTTTTTTTCATGTTCTGACATCAAGGTTGAATGAGATATTTTATTTTTATGATTTTATACTTTTAGTGCTACTTGTTTGGCACATGGTTAAAGCAAATAATCATTTATGTAAATCTCTATTCTATTTTTACTTTTATTTTCATTTACTTATTTATTTGAAATCTGTATTACATAACACTTGTGATAAACAAACGAATCGAATCAAATCAAAGATATGCTTCTTATCTACATGTATGTGTTAGTTAAGTAGGTATGCAAGTGTATTTATCAAAGCATAATTACAGCATACAACTGTAAATGTGTAAAACAATACACGTATATACACACACAAAAAAAAATCTACAAAACATATCACACTCAACTATTAAACAATTTTTCTTTTCTTAAGTTGAAACAATCAAGAATAAATTTTGATAAACTTTACATTTTTGATCAAACAGAATACATAACCTGTTTTCATGTGAAAGTGCATTAAAGTTTGGATAATAAGTGCAAATATTTTCTAAAAATTTCCCTGCGTAAATTGTCATAACAACGACAATCAAAAACATAAAACATTAGTTGAATTCAAAGCCCGTAGGAGGCCATAAGGCTATGGCCTGACCAATAATTTGTGTGGAAAAGAAAATAACGTTTTAATTCAATCATGGCCTGACCAATCATTTGTGAAAAAATAAAAATCCATCATTATAGACTGCAATTTTAAATGGCCTTACCAATCTCATTTTACTTCGTACTGGCCTGGAAGTAGAAGCATTACCTTGTGGTTTGTTGATGGTCGTTGTTCTCTGTACACACAATCACTGCATTCACCGAGGGGTCTGCAAGCGCAGCTTCTAATGGCACTCGTGTGGCACCTTCAATCTCTATCTCACGTCTGCAATATTCCGTCCTCTAATCATTTCATGATACTGAAGTCAATGGTTTGAATTTAATGCTGCAAT
>CM032664.1:26694425-26715686 GCA_019095985.1 Streblospio benedicti | reverse complement strand
TTACAACCAAAGCGGTATATGGTGAGAATGATTTCCAGGAACTGACAACATTTTTACAGCATCGTCATAGTTATTTGTTTTGTATATCTTAAGCAATGTTATAAACTGACAATTACCACATTCTAAGTTTTCTGTGAAATTTTCGGAGACCATGTAAAGATTTGGCACCCCAGTTCTGTGGCAATATAATGTATATAGTGAAAATAGAACTGATGTGGCCCTAGTTTTGCTGGTTGAGCTTTGGAAGGTCGTGGAATCGAATTCACCATCTCCTGTTCACCCCAGACCGGTCATATATGTATGGGCAGGTGCCTTAGACCTTTAGGCCAACCTTCCCAGACGCTTATAGACGTAGTCATACTTAGCCAGCTTCTGAATGCACTTATGCACTTACGGATTAAGTTCTTTCTACTTGCAGTTCTATTTCTGTCTCTAGCATTTGTACCCAAACAACTGATACCAATCATTTACAAGCCATTTGGCGCATGCCACTTCATTGAGGCGTTCCCCGGGCATTTGTTTTACAATTCCATAATGTTATCCGTATGCTTTCTAGCATTTCTCTGCTATGGTATATTTAAGGAAGCTGGCCAAAAATGAGGTGACGTCATTTTGTAAACGATCCCTATCCAGCTATCACACCTGGGCAGATCCATGTACCACTAGTCACCCAAGTTTATCTTTTCGTCATCATTTGGCCATATGTTGGACGAGCTTGTTCACACGGTAAAAGAATTGTAATTAAGATCTCCATATGTTCCACCACACACGCTGACCATGTGTCTCGAACCACGACTTTGTTCATGCTCTACATGGCAATGCCCCACTGCTGGATCATACAGCTGGGCGACCTCCACCATATACAGTGGGAAAGTATCTTCACATTCTTGTATCTATGCTATTGACAGACTTCTCATAAGCTTCTGGATTTAACAGCATTTATTAAGAATATTTACAAAATGCAGTAAAAGGCCCATTGTTACGGGTTTCAATAAAATAAAATCAAGTAGTATAAATAATATAGTTTAGTAGAGTAATAAAATAATATCATAGTATTAGTTACAGACCACTTCCTAAATTATTGTTTCTTATTTCCCACGCCTCTTGAATAAACTTTATAAAACACATATTAAAAACATCACTTCTGTCACTTAAAAGGCATTCAGTAATATAAAAATCATTAGATATGTTAAACTCATGGTTATATAGTATAAGATGTTTTGCGGATTCAAACGCCCCACATTTGCAGCATCCATCACCACGATTTTTTTCGCTTTACGTTCTCCCCTATTGGTAAAATGCCACATCTTAATTTCAACTTTAGAAGCGTTGCACTGTCGTTGGTAAGTGAATTTAGAAGATAAGGTGCATATTCATAGGATGGTTTATGGAGGAAATAGTAGCGGAGTGACGATGATATTGATCTTGTGTCATAGACCAACACCACATGCGAACAGCAGAGTGATTTCAGCCTAGAGCACTTCACACACGTCCGGTATATGTTTGTGTGTAAACCATCGTAGCAAAGCTATTAATGAACCAACAAGAGTGTTTGAGGTGTCAAAATGAAGCTACTTACCTTTTTTTCGTAAGATGAACATTATTTTTTATGATTCATTAAAGGTACATGATCTATAATGTATTTGGTTATGAATTGACGTTTTCACACACATCCGTTAGGTGGCGACAATATGCGATTTGAATGTGTTCATTTACATTTGATATTACTAGAACTTTTCTTTTTACACTTTGGCACCGGGAAAACAATCGTGTTCATAGTAGTAACTTAGTAATATCATACGCAGATCCAGGTTTTCGGAAAAGGGGGTGTGCACTTAAGGAAAAGAGGGGGCGCAATTACGGGATTTCATGTAAAACCCTATGAAAATGAAGTATTTTGGTGGGAAAAGGTGTGTGTGTGTGGGGGGGGGGCGCTCGCACCCTGCGCCCCCTGGATCTGCCTATGGATATTATTTGATAATTGTTTGGATGCTATGTATTGCATAGGCGAAATCTCACAAACACCCCAAAAATATATGGACGTGAAATATTAGAGGTGAAACGGAGGTGCACGCCACTTGCGCCCCCATGATCTGCCTATGACTTTCTCAATTAATATTTCCTTAAATAAAATATCATAGTTACCGCACAACAAATGTTAGTTTACAATGCATTAGTTGCAATAGAATGTAATAATTGCCTTTACAATACCACAGTATTGATTCCACTATTGGCATCTTTAAGACAATAGCTAGATTTAAGACTCAAAAACATATTTCTCGCAGTCCATCAAGCACATCTTGCATATGTCACAAAATCTATAACTTACAGTAAGGGCTGAGTTTAATTTGATTAAATTTATGTTTAATATTTAATATCTACCTTTGAACTAGGTTACTATATATGAAAGAAAGTGTACACATCGACAGAAAACATTATGTCCAACATGAAAAGATACTTTTTTAAAAAGTCTGAAATTCCAAGATGAAGATCTGAGACACATGATTTAGAAGTCGGCTGTAAAACCAATAGTTTACGGTACACAGCTGTGACATGCCATTGCATCACCAAAGATCGTGATTCAGTCCTTTTCGCTGAAGATTGTATCGGGTGAAAGCGTCTTGGAAAGAAGTCGGAGCGAATAGGTGAAGAGTCTCTGAAACAATGAAAAATTTAGTTCTCTTCATATTTAGCATCTGGTGTTTTACTGGTAACAAAGCACAAGCTGCAGGTAAGCATTTTAGAGTTGTCTTTCTTGCTTTCTTTCTTCTTTTTTCCCCGTATAAACGTCACACTTACGGGTATCTTTATTCAAGTTATTTAGTTGGGAACACCATAAGTCGAACATTTATTCACACGCACGCACGCACGCACGCACACACACACACTAAATGGAATAATGCAATGACTGCCATTCTTTTCTCCAATACGTTCAGCGAAATTGACATGTTACTTTGGAACTCGAAGTGGGTGATGTAGCCAATAACTTAGGTTTGACGTCTGCGTGTAGGTGCGGAAATATGTTTGGTTGGTATTCTCGTTTATAGATTGTTGATGAGCTTATTTTTGTTTTGGTGGGAAATTTGGGCCATTGTGTTATATTGTTACTGAGCTTATTTGTGTTTGTGTGGGAAATTGGGGCCATTGTGTTATATGTGTATTTTTTGTAATAAATTTGATATGTTCATATTATACACATTATGTTAATATTAGATATATGTAGGCTGGGTTTCTTCTGTGGATTGTGAGGATGTGGTGTCTTTAATTGCATTATTATTGTATATACCTTATCTTTGAAACATTCAAGCAAGCAAGATTCTAAATTTGGTTACTGTTATAAGCATGTGATTTTGTTGACTTATGTTAGAAGAAAATAAAAAAATAGAAGTCTTTACTAAGGTTTAAATATATGATATCGGTTCACATTCCTTCAAAACATAGATTGTTACGTAAATAAAAATAAAAATGCAATTATGAACAATAAAATAGTAAACCGCTAATCAGGCACACTTTGAGAAGCTGATACAGCATTTGCTTTAATCCGATCCAGTCCGTTTTACACAGTATAGCACAGGTTAGTTAACTAATCTGTGCAGTATACAGTGACGATGCAGGAATAAGCCAACTATAGAAATGATTTTATCGTCTTCAAAACAAACTGTTTACATGAATTCATGAAGCGTCATTCTACATGAGTACTGAACGAGGGATGTGCGTTTAAATGAACATCGAGAAAGTTCATTAAATAATGTCGATGAACAAGTCCCTTGTGCATCTAACCCAATACAGCCTGGAATGTCAGCGCTTTAACTTAAAACGTTGGGAGAAAATTTCACATGTTAAATGAGATCCGGATTGAGTCTATGAGTCATATTCACAAACCAGCTTGCTGATTAAAAATTGACCTTCATAATACCATGTTATTCTTGATAACCATTATGTATTCTTTGTACTGTATTTGCACTGTTTTTATATTGTATTTCCATTTTAGTTTTTCACAAGGAACCTACATGGTTTGAAAACGTTAATAAAAATAAAGAAAATTTAAAAGTTCTAAATTAAATCATTGAGAACATATTCACACAGCATAAAAGAACATTCCAAATCAAAATGAGACCAAGCGCTGTGTACCAAATACATAGGATTTTTAGATTTTAGTAGTAGGAATATCCATAGGGTTAAGATTTAGTGACACTACTACTTACTTTACACATGAATCTTAACGTTGCGGTCACCATCACGGGACCTTCAACAGAAGTGACTTCTTCTGGGTTTTTTTTTCTTGATGATGTCACATTGGCGCTTCGTCTGACAGGTGGAATTCCCATCAGACAGCAGATGGAGGAGGGTTGGGGGAATCTGTCAGACGAAGCGCCAAAGTGACATCATTAAGAAAAAAACAAAAGAAGTCACTTATGTTGATGGTGACCGCAACGTTAAGATTCGTGTGTAAAGTAAATTGTAGTGTCACTAAATCTTAACCTAACAAAATTCTTGGAACCAATGATTCACCGACGAACGATGGGGCATTGACCGGTTATCTGCCAATATTCAGTCGGTGAACGGCCAGTGATGAGAGGTCCCATCAGAGATTGGCGGATTGTAGTCTAGTTATTTACCAGTCACTGGTAGATGTCTGGCCTAACGCCGGCGGTAGTTGCTGGCAGGTCGGCGGGAATTAATCACCCTATTGATACAAACTTCGTACGATCATCGGCAGTTGTTGAACAAATTCATCGGCAGTATGTACTTGTTCGCAACACTGTACCAATATCGTTTGAGTCTACTTGTTCATGGGCGGTGCTTTACATTTCACTGTAGATTGCGATGATGCTCTGTGCGGATTCCAACCCAAAGAGAGGACGCAAACAGACCGTGCCAAACGTTGGACCGTGATACAGAGAGAGGGCTGCTCAACTGTAGCTGCTAATATCACAAGGTATTGAGAAAGTTGATCCGCTGTCATGTTGAAATTGCGCTAAAGTTATTCTCAACAATTCAAAATAAGATGTGGTTTTGAAAGTATGCACCCAGTACAAATTTGTCGTATGATACTTAAAATGCATCTTGAAATCACTCCATTATGGCCGTATCTTCTTCGTCCAGCGTGGAATTCTATGCGGGAGATCTGTCCACAAAGCCCATGCTCAAGATGGGCGTGTACGAACAAGTGGGAGAAGCTGAGTGTAACTTTCGACTCAAGTGGTTCAAGATCATCAGAGGAATCACACCGGGAATCAACACTGTACGCTTATTTTGCCCTAACTCACCTACTATTTTAGCCCGATTTTGAATCATTGAGTTCAGTGTACCGTTATACACCTTCCTTCATATCATCTATCGCTGGTAGAAATATGCTTGCTAAAAGACGTGAGAGAGTGAAGTGTGAACTTCATGTTATCACTTGCATATAGCTCAAACTTTACTTAATCAACATTTACAGTTATAGATATCTAACAAAAAAAGCTGCTGCCATGTGCACACTTGTTTGATAGTACCACCAAATATAAACAATGAGAGAACATCACATAGAATTCAATATCTCTTATCAGGTGCACATGACCTCCCGACAATTGTCACCCGGAGATCACGTGGGCTTCACGTGGACGTTCTACGGGGTCGTGACCTTTGACCCTGCAGAGAGTGCGGGCTTTGAAGACCGCGCATACTACTGCGAGAAAGAGGTCGACGCCACAGCACCCACCAAACGAGATTTGACCATCCAATACAACATGGGTGCTGCTGCCAGGCGCATCTACTCGTTCCAGGTCAACTCGGACATTCCATGCAGTAAGATCCATTAGTCCTTGCAAAGACACAATGTTTAATTGTAATCTATCACAATAATGTCGCGTATCAAATGACTTTATTTCAAAGTAACTGATTCAATGCAAGTAGCATTACGTAAAAAGTGGACGAGGCATTTGATTAATTTGATTTGCAGTTCCGGAAACAACAACTACAACATCAACAACATCTAGCACAACTTCGACTACAAGTACAACCACTACAAGTCCAACTACCACAAGTACAACCACTACAAGTCCAACTACCACAAGTACAACCACTACCAGTCCAACTACCACAAGTACAACCACTACAAGTCCAACTACCACAAGCACAACCACTACAAGTCCAACTACCACAAGTACAACCACTACCAGTCCAACTACCACAAGCACAACCACTACAAGTCCAACTACCACAAGTACAACCACTACCAGTCCAACTACCACAAGTACTACAAGTACTACAAGTCCAACTACCACAACCACTACAAGTCCAACTACCACAAGCACAACCACTACAAGACCCCTCACTACAGGAACTTGGTGGAGAAGTCCAACCACCACAAGACCCCTCACTACAGGAACTTGGTGGAGAAGTCCAACCACCACAAGCACTACAAGTCCAACTACCACAAGCACTACAAGTTCAACCACCACAAGCACTACAAGTCCAAATTGTGGAAACATGTGCTAAACCTTTTATTCCAGATTCCTGTCATGGTCAATATCACTTGATCCATGTACAATTATGTCATCCGCAACACAATGAACACCATCTCACTGGGGAGGAGGTGTCCCTGCATGAAATGTTCTGATGTGATAGTTTGTCATGGTTCTGCTGTGATAGGTCCTGGTTCTGTTGCGATTTTCTGCACGGCATAGTCATCCGAGTTTTATTTCAAGGACTTTTACATGGATATTGACCCATAAACATGGTAAAATTTTGTTTTAACTTGTTCAAAACACATTGATAATGAGTCTCTGTTCGTTTCAAAATCATAAATCTCTTTAAGGCGTAGTATAGTGTGTTTCATTGTAAAATTCATTGATTTTGACAATCAAATGTAGAAAAGAAAGGTTATTTTGTATTTTTCTTCCTTAAAATTAGTTTACTATATAACAATGATGTACTGTCAATGATTTGTGTTAGTCATCTTAATCAAGACCTGCTGGTTTTGAAAGATATTCGTGATTTTTATTTATTATACTATGTCCTGGTTCTAATGTGATAGTGTCCTGGTTCTGATTGATAGTGTCCCGGCTCTGATGTGACTTTTAAGGGTATAATTCCGGTTCTGGTGTGATATTTAAAGAGCAAATGTCCACATCTTGCTGAGACCCTATTCTATTTATCTGCATTCTCCGTTACATTTCATTACTCATGAACATTTATTTTATATTTTACAGGAGCAATTAGGCAGATGTTATTATTGCCATCGGCGGATTGGGTCAGCATTTTCAACTATCTAGTTTTATATAAATAAACATAATGATAAGGATATCTATATTTTATTGGTTATGTTTATGGACCAATTCATGTCTTTTAAGTTCATACCGAGTACAATATTCTATTGAGCACAAATTACACCGGAAGTTTTTCAGACTCCTGTGATAAAGTCTATGTCTTGACATATTGGATGAGAATCGAGTTTGGTACCTGCATCCAAAATGCAAGCACTTCCACATTTGCACTGCTTTTTAAAGGTTTACTATTTGTGGAGGTTTGGAATGGTCTTTTTATCAACCTTGCGATTGTGTATATTATTAAGGCAGTCATTTTTGAAAGTTCGAATGT
This sequence comes from Streblospio benedicti, assembly GCA_019095985.1. Taxonomy (NCBI): domain Eukaryota; kingdom Metazoa; phylum Annelida; class Polychaeta; order Spionida; family Spionidae; genus Streblospio; species Streblospio benedicti. Next base: position 26,708,102 of record CM032664.1, on the reverse strand, counting down.
ACACATAGACCGAGAAGCAAGTGGCTGTAATCCCTTACTTTTTGAACCAATGTGATCCCTTTGGCTTCTTTAGTAGGACGTCAAATGACGTCATGTCTGCTATTTGTTTCAATTTTTTGAGGCATGGGGATGGGTATGTGTCAATGTGGAGTGCACTTATAGAAACACATGAGTGCTCTATGTTTGTGTTAGAGTGTGCGTTAGAGGGGAAGCATTGGGGGGGGGGGGCGCTTCTTGTGGTGATGGGGGTGTGGTGAAATTTCAAAACTTAGGTTGGAATATTTTAGATATTCTTGATACAGTGTCATTTGTTCATAGCACCCTCCCCACCCTCAGATCATCACCATAATACACCTCCTAAATGCAAATATTTACTCATTTAGTCCAACTACCACAAGTACAACCACTAAAAGTTGTCATGCCAAAGCGGTTAACCACTACAAGTCCAACTACCACAAACTATCAAAAGAACCACTACAAGTCCAAAGAACCAGGACACCAACTACAAGTCCAAATACCACAAGCACAACCACTACAAGTCCAACTACCATGTTTTGTGACCATTGACAAGTTTGTATCAAACACAAGTCTAAACCAAATATAGATCCAATTACCACAAACATGCAATCAATCCAACTACAAAAGCACAACCACTACAAGTCCAACTATACAAACATATACTATCACACAAAACCAGGACCTCACCACAGGCACCATGGACAAACTCCACATCAGAACATTCATGCAGGGACACCTCCTCCCCAGTGAACTGGTGGCGATAATAACAAGCCTAAGTTATTTCATTATATTCTGTGCTTTATGCATACGAACAAGCTAATAAATTCCTGATAAAACAACGCAAATCCCCATTTAAGGTGGTAGATATAGTGTAAGGGATCATAACCCTGTAATACATGTAAACATTGTATGTAACTTTTTGGTGATGGTACATTGTATACACAAATATGTATATGGTTGGTGAACATGGAAAACAATTGGTTGTCACAATATACTGATGTATGTTGTGTTATAACTTGTATGCAGTATGCGTACAAGTTGCAATAATATATATCTGTTTATATATTTTTTTCTTTGATCCTGTTTTTTTCTAAATGTATACTATAATCAATCGCGCTATTGACCTTTTCATTGACAGCTACTTTGAAAGCCTTCAATTCTGTTTAGATATATGTACTAATTATACATGTATGATGAAGTATTGGTTACTGCATACATATTCATCAGGTACTGGGTTGGCAATGGGTGTATGTTAGAGGAGAAAATATAAAAAATGTTGTTTCACTATTATAAGTTGTTCTTTTTTATATATATAATATACCTTGTATATACAAATTAGAATATAATACAATGATGAATAGCTAGTATATACTTTTCTACAAATAGCCACACTAGCTATGATATAAACACACTATTGCCTTATCAAATTTGAGTGAGCGCGAACATACTATTTAGCAAATAGAAACAAGACTGAATTAATTTTAGAACATTACAGTTAAAATACTTAAGCAACGAAGAGGAGAATGAAATGATTTCTTTATTCATAGTAGTCACAAGAGAATATAAAAATTATGTGTTGTATAACACAGAACACCAAAACAAACATTAAATGAATGACAGGGTAAACCTGTTAAATAAGAACTCCATTTTATATCACAGATCTTTGGCATTGACTCCCTAGGACCCTGGCCTATATTGCTAAGTTAAAATGCTAACAAATTAAAAGCTGAAGACATGGATCACTTCATAATACAGTTTACATGGTACAGTAATAATATATGAAAAAAAACAATTGTAAAAGAACAATTATCACAGTCATTGACCGTATCCCTCATAATTCGGAACAATTAAACAAGTGTACGATGCATCACAGAATGAAACGAATTATATGACTTTAACAATTACTATCCAGCCACTAAAATAGAGTAACCAAATAACCACATTAAAATGATATGATCATCAAAGAACCACATGAAAATGATAAAACAAAATTAAACATGTGAGGAGTAACGATCACAAATTTCATGTACATGTGAATTTAATCAGTCATGCTCTCTCTCTCACACTATTTCCTGTAGCAAGCACATTAAGTTATTTGTTTATTTGATTTTTATTTATATATTTTTAGAGGGGTGGGGGGGTGGGGGGTTCTTAATGAGTTAAATTTGGGCAGATTCAATTCATCTAGGAGTCAGCCTGTGCCTGTGCATCCAGACACAATGTGTAGCTGCGCACCTCGTCTTGGAAATGGTAAAAATGATGAAACATTCCACCAAAAGGGATAAATCCCAATCCTAACTCCCCCCGCCCCCCATGAATCTCCTCCACATGATGTAGCTATAAATTGATATTGTGTGTCTACTACTTGACTGACATTGGCCGACCGTCCAGGATACTCCTGAGCTCGGGCCTCCACACAATGACATGTTTCACGTCCCCGCGGGGCTCTATCAGGTCCTTGGGGAACGTGCTGTGCACCGTGGAGAACGGACCCGCCTTCAGGTACGGACTGCGCGCGTACGACTGGCCCTCCGATCCGCCGAATCCATTCTTCTTGAACTTTTTCAGAATCTGCACCAACATGGCTTTCATCGAGGCGATCATACTCAGCTCTTCTTTCGCAAACTCAACATTCTTGTCAACGTTGAACAGCATTTCGATGGCTTGTTCGAAGTAGCCGTCGAGATCATTCTTTAGATGAGTTATTTCGTCCCTCAAAATGACCGATTTGTTATCCAGGTCATTTAGCGCCTGGTAAATGTAAGAAATGTTCTCGTAAATACGATGCATTTGGCTTTCCAGTGATGATGTTGCGTGCTCAACCTTTTTTATACCCTTGACGAAGTCTTTCCTGTATTTTGCCTCTTCGTCGATTTTGCTGAAAAGAACATCTATGCTCTCCTTAATCAGTTCTATGTTATTCGCTTTACGTTCAAAGCTCTTGACCACGGATTGGTAGTAGTCGTGTCTTTTGCTTGTCTGTCCTTCCAGAAGCTCAATTCGATTGTGCACCTGGTCAATTGCTGCCAAAACTTGTTTTAATCTGGCTTCAACTGATTCTACGCTGTTCACCTTGAGTAGCATTTCCTCCAGCCTTTTGGTCCTAGTATCAAATGTCTGCATCCCAGAGGTGAAAACCTTAAGCAAGTGGTCCATTTTTGCATTGATGCTACCGATCTTAGCGTCCAAGTCACCGACTTGGCCAATGAGATTTGAGATCTTCACCTCTGTACTCTTGGACACCGTTTCGACGTACGCCCTGACGTCTTTGTTTGTTATATCAGCACTGATCATCTGTGTGTACGTTCTCGGCGACTCAGACGGTAGTTTATGTATTTCTGTGTTTTTCTGAATGGTAACCATCTTCATATTTTCTCTAATGTCCTTCAACCTTTCTGTCACGCTTTCAAAACCGCCATCCAGCTTTATCAAAATACGGCTGTTGTCCACAACGCTTTGAATGTCACTCAATCTTGTTACTATTTCCTGGTGTTTTTCTCCACTGTCTGGATAGATATGTGATACGTGTACATTGCCTTGTACGCCTCTGGAAATATCTTTAACAACATCGTTGGTCGTCTTTCTCCACTCAATATTGGGTACAATATACCAGTGTGTCTTCTTCGAGTCTATGATTTCATCAATCTTTCGATTAACCCCTTTCAGTGTGACTGGTCCATAAAGTAGGCTGTCAACCCAAGGCACTGTCGATAACCATTGCAGGCACCAGGAGCAGCAGCCTCCGCCAGAGTCCCCATCGTAATACAGCGGATATTCAATTTGGTCCATAGAACCGTCTTCATTGTCATCATCAGGGTCATCCCGAGGATTGTATTTAGGACTCCGATACACGGTCGCCATCCTTCTAGCCTGGTGTATATATTGTACTTGCATCCGCAAAATGCTGTAAGTTGATTCTCTAAGCAATCCCTGGATGTCAGTGACAGCGAGACCAGTCAAAAGATTCATGATCATCAACGACAGCACAATGAGGAACATTACAAAGATGGAGAACTTGAATGCATCTGGAACTATAGATTCATCATTCTCTTCTTCTATGAGGTCTGTATAGTTGATTTCGCCGACCATCATGACCCACATGGAAAGAAAGGAATAACCATAATGCTTAAAGTGATTGCGGTAGGGAAAGACGACTTGGAATGTCACGGCAAATGATAGGAGATACAAAAGTAAAACAGCGAAGAATTGTACAAAGGACACGAATATCATCTCAAGCATGGAAATATATATTCCAATGTGTGGGATAATTCTGGCACAAGAGATCATATGCATGGATGCTACTATCAATGTTATCACTCCAGTTTGCCATATGGGACTGCCATAAGGCATGCAGCCGTAAGAAAACGAGTAAACTACAACCACAAAGCAGGTTATAAACGTGTACCAGTCTAATATGTTGTGTATCAAGTCTACCCAAGTCAAAGTAAAATATCTCTTTGTTCCTTTAACAATTTGAACGATTTCCAAAACAATGCCTATAAAGGATAAGGCAATAAGGGCACCACCAAGACCGTAAAACCGAGGATTTGGGACGCACGCAGGATTGTCGTACAAACTTGTGGTTCCATTATGTGGTACGTGAAGAGTTTCTAACGCCATAAAGAAGGAGAATGTCATGATAAATGCCAGAAAGAATAGCAAGTATGGGATGTAAAATATTAAAGCAAATTTCCACCCACTTCTGATGTACTTTTGCACGACTGGGTGATCTAAAAGAATATGATTATTGCAGTCGGCTATCATCTGAATCGGCGCCATTTTGTTCTGTGCTTTCAAGATGCGTCTATCGCTGGGCGAGACAGTGTTTTTCAGAATTCTCTTCTTAATTGGCGCGTGCAAAAGAGAATAATCATAGAACATGTTTCCGCGGCTGTTTGGCTTGATACGCAGCCTATGAAAATACTCTTTCATTCTCACCAGATCATAGTCTTTATCCAGATTGCCGCCGTCTCGCATCACCTTGTTCTGGCGCTCTGCTGCTTCTAGCGGCGCACACAAGATGGCAGCAGCGTCCAGCTCACAGTGGATGAAGCTCGGCACTTTGAGCAGCTCCTGAAAGTCCACAAATGAAATGGCCTCGTGCCACCGCTCCAGCCGCCTTCTGTGCGACTGAGTTGCCGCCGCTTCGTGTTGATGCTGCTGGTATTCGTCGATTGACATCTCCTTCACATCGTCAATGTCCTTGCCGATGCGCTTCCAGAAATGTTCCTGTAGCTCGCAGACGAAGTGCAGCTTGTCCAAACTGAAGCCGTGAATCACGTGGTAGATTATGTACTTGGTCTGCACGTTGGGCTTGTCCAATATCACGGGCGAGCCACAGGCCAGGAGATAGGACGCCACGCGATCTCTGGCGAAGTGCAGAGCCACGTCCAGCAGAGTGCCGACCGGGTGCAGCACGTACTCGAGGATTGGCTGGTTGTCGTCGTCTGGGTGGAGAGCTCCTCTCACGTCCTTCAGTTTTCCGTTTGCTACGCTGTGGTAAAACTGTAGAATCTCTTCGCTGTGCTCTTCGCCGCCGTGGGTAGAATACTTGGCCAGCTCGTCTTGAAACCTGTCGGGATAGTTGTTGTTTAATGATGGTTAATCAAACCAAGCTCTATATCTAGTGACATAAAATGTTACATTTATCAAATATATTGACTCTAAATTTAATTGTGAACGTGAGTGTAATAGACAATTTTATTATGTTCTAATTTAAGAAACTATTCGATTATATTGTAATTAATAAGCGATTTTTTTTCTTCGGGCAGTGTATCAATGACTGTCTATTAAGACTTGTGGGGTGACATCTCTAATGAACAAATTACATTTTTGAAGCCCACTTATTCGTTGATTAAATAAAACACCAAATACACCATGTATTATATTTCAAAGTTATCTTATGTAGCAGAGGAGTTCATAGTATATGTGTATTCACTACTACGTATATTTATATTTATCAAATCATATAAACATAAAAATTATTTTTAATTTTATTTAAATTTCGAGCCCATCATCCTCATAAAAAAATCCGAAATACAATAAATGAAAAATGCCCACTTTATATCATTTACTTCAATCATCAAACCTAATCATCTTTCAAATATGTCCATCTGTACATCTTCAACCATACTGGTATTTACCTGTCGAAAGGCAGTAAGAGCGCCTTGTGTAGCGGGGTGTCAATGAAGTCCTGTCCAGCGGTGGCAGTCATTTCCAGTGCGGCGGCGGAGGTAGCCTGATAACACAGTAAAATATAGTCCGTCATACAATAGCGCAGGCACCATCAGTGGATTTCATAATCGCTGTCTCAATAGACCATTCAGTATTTATGACGGCCCACTCGTAGTGGTGTCTTTCAAAATAGTTACTGAAAATGTTTACCCGCACGTGGTGCAATCTCAATCAGAGTTCAAAGCCCTGATGATTTTGTGATATGGCGTGTCAGAAAAAAGTGAAAAAGACCGATACTGGATTGTCTAATTCTTTAGTTTTCAGCATGCAATTGATAGTAGCCCCCTGCTGGTTTTAAAAATTGAACTACGATTAACATTGTGACAAAAGTATTGACAATGGCCCGCAAAAAACTCTACCAACATCAGTGGTAACATGGCTGAATGGTTATTTGTGATTAGTACACTACTACACGGGTAACTCAGCAAGCACGTGGGGACCTGCCTACTCCCTATAACAACATCCCTCCCGACCACCGCCAATGACGTCACACTACGATCCCGTGACGAACAGGCGGATTTTCGGCAGACTTATATGAAGAAACTCTTATGAAAGGTTGAAAGCTATTGTGTGTAAACCTCTGATAGTTAAATTATGTCAATCTCGAGCAGATGAAATTCACCATGGAGTAACTTTGCATACATAATCAAAGACGTGTTTAGAAGTGGACAGATAATTTAAAGTTCAGTTGATTAGCTACATAGTAAAATGATTCATTATATTATATAGGTATGCATTTCACCGTTGACCTCTCGTCAAAAATACATTTTGTATGCAATAATATATCTGGAACAAAGAATGATGCTAGTCCCATTGCATATGAGCGACCAGCCATTATGATAAACATCACAGTCAAATCATGGCTACTTAATAGGGGTGTTAATTCTCAAATGATTCTTTATCTACTTGATTGTTATTGTTCACCTTCTATTCGAAGACATTTGGTTGCATAAATTGTTGACGTTGTACCATTACATTGGCTGGTTTTATCAAACAACTTTTAGGACAAAATTTAGGTGTCCTTTAAGAAAGAGATTCCTGTCTCAAAAACAGTGCAAATCAATTATAGAAATTCACAACTTTAGAATATTTTTAGACTTGAAGAGTATTGGCCTAGAACAACAAAATATTAATTTATGGTGAAGAAGTACATATCATCATCTACATTATGATATAATATGTAAGTTAATGTAAATCGATTATGGTATGTGTGATATTCATCTTGAATAAAGATTTTACTTTGCAAATGTAGGTTTCATGAGTTTGATCCAGCACTTAGAGAATACTATGAATTCTGTGTGTGACTAGTCAATGCACAAATGAGAGGCCGTTTTCTTATAGCTCTTTTAATGCTTGATTTATATGTGCGAATATATCATTTTGGCAAGGTTGAGAAGATTATAGAATCTTTAAAAGTTGACCTCAGTTCATGAATAATGTTATTTCTTTTTCAATACCAGGATTTATATTAGGGCTTTCCCCTTCTCTTAGCTTGAGTAGTAAAATGATATGGAAGAGAATTCGTGTGTCAATATTTTCATATATGTCTAGTTTCAACAATTTCCTTTATGTCATCTATTACAGTGATCATGTTAATGTGTCAAACTATTAGATTTTATCATATAGTCATGGCTTGTTTCCATACTTTTTTCTGTGAAAGATTCAACATTATTACATGAGAGGGCCAATGAGTTCCAATAGCAGATTTAACACTACACTGGCACGTCAGTGAGTAAAATACGTATACAATACATGAAAATGTAATGCCGGTATTCCAAATCATAGTGAGTTACGCGTATGACCATGTAAGTAAATATTCATAACGTAGAGAAAGAAACCATTCTTTTATTAGTTTTCTACATGCTCTCTCTCTCTCATGCATGTACATCTTTCCACCAAGCATATTTCTACCACGATAGACGTATTAACGAATCATAAAAGTGGTACTTATCTTACGAATATATAAGTAAGGAGCTTCATTTTGACACTTCAAACACTATTGTTGATTCATTAATATATGTGCTGCGATGATTTAAACAAAAATATACGGGATGTGTGTGAAATGCTCCATATATCATTCTTTTATGACATTCATCTTTTATTTTGTGGACACAAACTTCATCACTGTTTGCTTTGATGTTATGTTTTGTTTATCGCTAAGATCTATGGTCTTCATGGTTTGTGTGTCTGATTTTCCCACAAACATCATTAGGGTTCTGTGTATTTGCTGCCAACTTGTAGGCCAGTGTATGAAAAGGTTATCGTTGACATTGAGACAATAAAAATGCAAAGGTCATAAACGCGTCTATGAGTGGTGGGCTTGCAATCATTGCGATTGAATATAATCTAATAAGTCTTGATTGAATAAGTGCTTGGAAGATATCTTAGCTGAAGCTGAAATTTATGGCCTTTTGTTGTTATCTATTTTTAAACTCATCAACTCGGTTCTTCTCCAAGCTTATGAGTTGTGCGTGGGTGTTCGATAGTAGCACACGGACGGCAGTTTTATTGCTACGCGTATTATATGTTCTATACTCAACTAAATACATATACATGTACAATCAATAGTTCGACTAAATGTATATTTACTCTACCTACATGTACATGTACACTCGGATTTCCATGTTCTCTATATTTCATGTTATCGACTAAATACATATCTTCTCTACCTACACTCGGATTTACAAAGTCTATTGCCACACTTCACGGTTGAACCAAGTTTTTCAAAAGACCTTATATCTAATAGTTTTTATTTCTATTATTACATAAACCACTCGTGTCAACGAGCAAGTACAACTGTGACGGCCTCTAGCTCTAATAGATATGTCAGACCATTTAAAGGAATTGAGATAGGCTAGGTTGAAACTACATGAAATCAATGTAAAAATTCATAACTACACATGTGTGTCAATAATGTTTAACACTCTGCCGTAAACCTCTGTTGTGCTGGTGATTAAGTATTTTTGAAAATAAAAACTTTTAGTAAAGGACACAAACTCACCATTGCGAAATATTCCTACACAATCCTCAAAGTTTCAATGCTACACATAAGCAAACATCATAATTTTCTAAAATACATTGGTAATCCTCCCGTCGACCCCCCAGAACAAGTGTTTGCCTCTGTCCTGCAGTTAGGCCACCGAGTGGTCGATGGCTGGACGATACACGGACAATGCTGCCTGGATACGGCTGATTTCTCCGTTGTCGCCTGGTCATTGATTTTTGTAAGTACTACACGGATCAGAGAGTGCTCATAGCATGGCTTGGCGTGCGGCTGTCATGTGTGCATAAGTCATATGGATTGATTTGCGCGGTTTGATATGATGACCATTGAGAAAAGTCAATTATAAGGCAAGTGTAGGATGGTAACAAGCATATGGCCTCATATCTGACTGTATACAAGTAGCGACTGTATACAAGTCTGATTAGTATAGTGTGGAGTCAGCTATATAACTCACAAACATATTTTTTTCTAACTTTAAACCAAGAATTTAGAGAAATTTAAAAAAAAATGTAAAATTTCACCCATACTTGAGGCTTCATCAGACAATCAATATAATCAAATATATAACATATAGTATGAATAATATCACAGGAGAAACAAGTGATTGTATCATCCACCATGTCTATTGAACCCCTCTCTCAATTGATTTGGGTGGGGATGGGGTGGGGGTGGAGGTGGGGGACAAACAACAGTTGTTAATCATGTAATATGTTGTAGACTATTATGTTTGGTTACCATCTGTTTACATTGACAGGCTGATGAAACCCAAGTGAGTGAAAGCTTACAAGTTCCTATTGTGAAAATTAACTGCCCGTCTGATTTCTCTGATAATTGGGTTTGTTACTGATTGGGCAAAGCTCTCTTAGAAAAATAAAGCTACTATACATGTACTGTCATGAAGCTAAGATGTGAATATGGTCCAGATGGTACACGTAGGAGATAAGTTTAATTAAATGTAAATGTGGCAGTTTATGGCCATAAGTAAAGGCCTTTTCTAACGGGTAATTGATCATTTCTAACATGCGTCTGCAGCACGTTCAGCACACATTTCTACTCTCACAACCTTTACTATAAATTGTCAATTGGGTTGAAAACAAAACTCTAAATGGGATTCATACGTGAAATCATACAATTACTGATAATGTAACAAATACATAGAACAGTTTTTATAGTCTAGCGATCATTAATCAAGATTGATTCAGATAGATTGACATACAGTTGTTTGTGAACCGTTAGATAGCTAATTCATTCATTAACTAACGTGAAATAACATTTTATTTAGTTACCGGTAGTCATCATTAAGGGGACTTGCTGTAGGAGATAAACGAATTTGGAGGAAAAAAAATCTCAAAATGTTCTTCTTTTTTATTTTAGCATAAACGTACATTCATTTCCCTTTTTAAAAATGTATAACACTTTAGGAATAGAATTTGGTTTATGGACCATACAAAAGATCATACAAAAGACAATAAAAAAATTCAGTCAATGTAAATTTTTCCTGTACCGAAATTGTATACATGATCTTTTGTATAATCCATAAACCAAATTCTATTCCCGAAACCCCTACAGTGTTTTACATTTTTAAACAGGGAAATGAATGTACTTTTATACTAAAATAAAACATAAGCACATTTTGAGATTTTTTTAATCTCCAGCAAGTCTCAAAATATGCAAATAAAGAAACGCAAAGAAAATGGTTATCACCTCGACATGTTGACCTTATTGCACTAGACACTAGGTACATAATACTGCTTACCGCCCTTATCAACTACAAACAATGAATACTTACAGTATTTATTTAGTTTGCAGTAGAACTATCTCAATAGTTGAGTAATAAATACCAGTTTAAATCAATGGCTATGTCTACGTGTATGTCTAACATCATGGATTTATTGCACGCGTACCCTTGAACAGCCATTAACCATGTCTAACGTGCTCTGTGGTCGAGGAACCTGTGTGATTATTCTTCTAGTAATGACCATCACTGCAATGGTCATTTACCTCAGGCTCAATACTGGGCTGTTTGAGGTGGAAAGTGCTTGGATCTCCATACAGGATTTGAAACTCAAGGCAAAATGCTTGAAACGCTCGTACTTTCCTAGTGTGCCAAGCGAAGGCAGTGGGATTTTCACGCCAGTGAATGTCGCCGGCGTACACACGTACCACAACGTGTGTATCGAGAACATCGGGGGTTCGAACACCGGGAGGAAGCTGGTTGTTTATGACACCTCTCAAAAGCCAGGCGTAAGACATGTGACGGGTAGATCAGGGAAATACATCAAGCATCCATCATGGATACTGGAATTTAAATCTGGATATCCTCCTGCAAGTAGCAACCTGGTTTCCAAGGAGCCAGCTTACTTTGCAATGGCCACCTGTGATGGGAACATTCACCACTTTTGGCAAGACTTATACTTGGGTTTATATGATACTCTAAAGGCCACAAACAGACTAGGCAGGCGGCCAACAAATAAGTTGTATTTCACTAGTCCTTTGTTGAAGAGAGACCAGAATTGTCACAATGTAGGCAGATTCCGTGTCTTGCTGCACACGTTGGGTATTTTGGACGAGCCTATCTGGTACCAATTTGAAAAGGCGGCAACATGCTACGAAAACGCTGTATTCGGCTACTCTATGCCGGGGGAGGCTGGGGAGGCTGAACAGTATGCTGCCGAAGCTCTTCACATTAACGGGGATAACTGCAGTGCTGCCAGCCAGGTGGTTCTTCTCCAGCGCAAACACACTCGGCGGATATTGAACGTAGATGAGCTGCAAGGTCGGTTTAACAATATAATTCCCATTCAGAATATTAACAATCCAGAACATACTTTATACCCCATGTTAAGTTTAGTACAAGGAAAGATTTCGTAATAATATCTGAGCTAGATCCAGCTAGTAATTAAACAAACATGAGCAACATCCTAATCATACAAGTTCAATTTACAACACAGTGAACACAAGTACGGTAAAACTAACATCCATCAGACATCACCTACCTATAGCTTCATGGTTTTTAAACCAACGCTACCTGTACAGCAGAACCTCTCTGTTAAAACCACTTGTGTGACCGACTTAAAGTGGTCTCAATAGAGAGGTGGTCTTTGTATGAAAGTTACCAATGGAATCATCTCAAAGGATTGTGACTGAAAAAGTGCTCTTATTATAGCAGTGGTCTCATTACAGAACTGGTATTAATCATTGGAGGTTCTACTGCATAGGCAGATCCAGGGGGTTGGTGCAAGGGGCGCGTTTTCGGCATGTCCGCCATCGATCGCACGTACGAAACCCATGAAATCCCTCAAGTGTGCCCCCTCCTTTTCTGCCATTGCTGCTGTATTCACCATTTCTTTTACCCACCCCTTTTTCCAGCCGCCGCCGAGCAACTGTTACCGGGCGGCGTCTCCGTCCTCTCCCCGGAGTCGCTGCCCGTGGCGCGGCAGCTGTCGGCGGCACGCTGTGCCCGCGCCGTGGTGGGCGTGCAGGGCGCCGGGCTCCAGTGGCACAGCTTCATGCCACCCGCCGCCGGCGCCGGCCTGCTCGAGCTCACGTGGCGCGGCTGGCCCGCCGTGTACACGCCGCTCGCCCGGGCCGCATGCTTCCGCGCCGAGGCCGTGCCGTGCGCGAACGTCACGGTGAACTGGGCGGCGTACGCCGAGCACTTCCGCGTCCCCGGCGGGCGTGTGAATGAGACGGACAGAGAGCGCCTGGAGCGACGCTCGGACGCCGTGCACTTCATGGACAACCACAACGTGTGGAAGTGGGCGGACGTGGTGGTCGACGTGCAGGAGTTTAGAGACAGACTGCGGGGCCTTCTGCGGGCCGTGGGCGTCTTGTGATGGGGGTTCGTTTGTGCTGGGCATGATGCAGTGAACAGAACCAGGATTTTTTTTCTGGAAACTTGGAATGTGCTCGGATCGCAGGCAGATAACTCGGTCCCACCACCACCGGGCTCTGGCACTGTAGTGGTCCTGGTTATGCACACGATTAGAAAGACATAGGGAATGCTCATATTGAAATAGTACGGTTGTATTTTAATTTCATTTTGTATTAGCAGACATATTGGGCACATACTTAATTTCTCGAGGTTCTAATATGAAGAGAGACTAACTTTATCAGCACTCGTGTACAATGACAATTGCGCAGTTTGTCAATGGATTTATTGACTATGAGATTTGTTTTGTGCGCGGTACATTCATTTAGCATGTACGTTGTTGTGAAATATAAAACCAATCAAAAGTGTTGCACCTTGTATGTCAAGATTTAGTTTTGTGTGCAATGCTGCAGCTAAAATATCGTGGAATACGTGGATTCTATTGAAACATTGTAAATTTAAAACACATAGAATGGATTATCAATCCTATAGCACATTTGGTCTTACTAAAAGCAGCATAAAAGCAGCTATGTACATCATCATTAGTAAT
>CM032664.1:26647190-26688317 GCA_019095985.1 Streblospio benedicti | reverse complement strand
AAAAAGGGGGGGTTTTTTTCCCCCGGGAAACCCCCAAAAATTTCTTTTTGGGAAGGGGGCCCCAAACGGGAAACCCCAAAAAAAAACAAAAAAAAACCCCCAAACAAAAAAAAAAAAAATTTTCCCCCCCGGGCCCCCCTTTTTTCCCAAAAAAAAAAATTTTTTTGGGGGGGGGGGGCCCCCCCCCCCAAAAAAAGGGGGAAAAAAAAAATTTAACCCCCAAGGGGGGAAAATTTGGGCCCCCGGCGGGGGTTTTTTTTCCCGGGGGCCCCCCGGGCAAAAAGGGGAAAAAAAAAAAAAAAAAAAAAAACCCCAAACCCCCCCCCCCCCCAAAAAAAAAACCCCCCAAAAACCCCAAAAACCACCCCTTAAGGGGCCCCCGGGGGGGGCCCCCCAAAGGCCCCGGCGGGGAAAAAAAAAAAAAAAACCCCCCCCCCCCCCCAAAGAAAAAAGGGGGGGAAAAAAAAACCCCCCCCCCGGGGGGGGTTTTTTTCCCTTCCCCCGGGCAAAAAATTTAAAAAAAAAAACCCCAAAAAAAACCCCCAATTTAAAAACCAAAAAAAAAAGGGGGCCCCCTTTTTTCCCCCCCAAAAATTGGGGGAAAAACCCCGGGGAAACCCCCAAAAAAAAAAAAAAAACCCCCTTTTTGGGGGTTTTTTTTTTTGGGGGGTTCCCCTTTCCTTCCAAAACCCGGGGGAAAAAGGGTTTTTAAAACAAAAAAAAACCCAAAAAAAACCCCCCCCCCGGGGGCCCCCCCTTTTTTAAAAAAAACCCCCCCCTTTTTCCCCCCCCCCCCCCGGGGGGGGGGGGGGGGGCCCCTTTTGGGGGAAAAAAAATTTTTTTGGGGGAAAAAAACCAGAACACAGTGCTTCGTGGATGAGGCAAGGGGAGGAAGGTTAGGGGGGGTAGGGCTTTTTTTGGGGGGTGAAGGTCACGGCTGTTCAATGTGTGACAGAGGCTATTTGTTCTATATGAGGGACACCTATTAAAATGCCGCATACTGCTAAAAATCACTTTGGGTGCTGAATAGTAGTAGTGAATCTCTCTGAATGCCCTAGGCCCTACGATGGCGTTTCATGGTACACATAATTTACATTGCAATGATGAAAATGGCTCTAATATGATCATAAAAATGCATTCCGAAAGAATATGCTAATCAGCTAAAGAGTGGTATACATAGCAACAGCGTTCTTGCAACATGGCAACAGCAATACAGCAGGGAAAGTTTAACTTATGGCAACTGTCACTCAATGTTCTCTTGAATATTCAAGCTGTCCACATGCACTTTGAACATCTTGCACGTGGCAAGCATCACCAAGCTGTCACAGCAGTCCAAAGAGTGCCGTAGACAACATAGCAACAGGACGAAAGAATCTCCATAGTAACAGATACTACCACCACCACACTGAGAGTGGCCATGAAATGGCGTCCCTCATGGCATTCGCTGTGCAGCACATGCACACTGATACTATCAGTGGTATTGCGTTGTGCATGCACAGCGAGTGCCCAACAACAGCAGCAGCAACAGCAGCAGCAAGACAACATAGCAACAACCTGAACCACCACCATGAAAATGGCGTCCCTCACGGCATTCGGCTCTGCTGCACACGCAAACTGATACTATCAGTGGCACTGCGTTGTGCATGCACAGCGAGTGCCCAACAACAGCAACAGCAGCAGCAAGGACAACATAACAACATTCTGGAACCACCACACTGGGAGTGGCCATGAAATGGCGTCCCTCATGGCATTCGCTGTGCAGTACACGCACACTGATACTATCAGTGGCACTGCGTTGTGCATGCACAGCGAGTGCCCAACAACAGCAACAGCAGCAAGAAGACAACATCGCAACAACATGAAACAACATCCACAGTAACAGATACTACCCCCACCATACTGGGAGTGGCCATGAAATGGCGTCCCTCACGGCATCCTCACTGTGCTGCTGCACACGCACACTGATACTATCAGTGGCACTGCGTTGTGCATGCACAGCGAGTGCCCAACAACAGCAACAGCAGCAAAGCAAGACAACATCGCAACAACCTGAACCACCACACTGGGAGTGGCCATGAAATGGCGTCCTCATGGCATTTGCTGTGTAGCACACGCAAACTGATACTATCAGTGGCACTGCGTTGTGCATGCACAGAGTGCCCAACAACAGCAGCAGCAACAGTAGCAGCAAGACAATATAGCAACAACCTGAAGACCACCACACATACTGGGAGTGGCCATGAAATGGCGCCCCCTCACGGCGTTCGCTGTGCTGCACACGCACACTGATACTATCAGTGGCACTGCGTTGTGCATAGCGGGTGCCCAACAGCAGCAACAGCAGCAGAAGACAACATCGCAACAACATGAACAAAAGTCCACAGTAACAGACACTACCCCACCATACTGGGAGTGGCATGAAATGGCGTCACCAGGCAAATCAATGTGCTGCACACGGACATACTATCATGGCACTGCGTTGTGCATGCACAGCGAGAAGTTAACAACAGCAGCACGCAGCAGCACCAGACAAATTAAGACTTCGGACGGACACACTATGTTAAAGGTACTTTCCATTTCCAATAGAAGTGACCCTCACGTGTACGCACATTCACCAACAAACATAGATGAACGCACTCTCAAACAAGAACACAGTGCTTCGTTGATGAAGCAAGGGTAGGGGGAGGGTTAGGGGTGGGGGTAGGGCTTTTGAGGGGGGTGAAGGTCACGACTGTTCAATGCGTGACAGAGGCTATTTGTTCTATATGAGGGACACCTATTAAAATGCCGCATACTGCTACAAAATCACATTGGATGCTGAATAGTAGTGAACTCTCTGAGTGTCTAAGCCCTACGATGGCGTTTCATGGTACACGGAATTTACATTGCAATGATCAAAATGATCATAAACTGATCATAGAATGCATTCCGAAAGAATATGCTGATCAGCTCTCTCTTTGAGCATGCTTTGGACGTCATGGCGCAGCGCCAGGACGTTTGCCTCGCGCACGAGGGATCCGCGGTTCAAACCCCCGGCTGAGGCAGAGAAAAATGTGTGCACCAGTAAATCACATAGACTATATATACAGGTATAGTGTTATACATACAGGTATAGACGATGTACGTAACTTTCTAGCGTTCAACGTAAGGCAGCTACGTTCAGCGTAATCCTACATCACAAGGGAAGTTTTATTCGTCCATATGAGTGGAAATATGTTATTAATTGCCATTATTTCAGTGTATCGTTGGAAATACTACCATTCGTATCGGGATGTCCCTTGAGGGACATTTTTACGTCTGATTCTGCGCTGAAACGTCCCTGGCTTTATGACCGTTTTTTCACATGTAAACAGGGGGTCATGCTCCCTGAATTTAGACTAGTGTCAACAAAAGCGCCATACCTTGACATAGGATTAACTCATTAACATTCCAAAGAAATTCCGGGCGGCGGCGGCGGCGGGCGGGCGGCGGCGGCGGCGGCGGGGGGTCGGAGGCTAGGCGGCTAGGAAGGCGGGGTCTCGACGGCGGGGATCGCGGGGAAGGCGGGGATCGTAAGACGGGGGTCGTAAGACGGCGGGCGGCCGGGGGGATCGCCTCGTAAGACGGGAAGGCGGGCGCGCGAGCGGAGGCGGGGGGAAGACGGGGAGGGCGAAGAGGGAGCGGAAGGGGGCGGGCGGCCGGGGATCGCCTCGTAAGACGGGACTGTAAGACGGGGAAGGCGGCCGGGGGTCGCCTTGTAAGACGGTGAGGAAGGTATCGAACTGGGGTCGGACGGGGTCGGGACGGGGGGGCCTCGGGGCGGGGAAGGGGGGCGGCGGGGACGCCTCGCGGCGACGGGACTGTAAGACGGGGAAGGCGGCGGCGGGGTCGCCTTGTAAGACGGTGAGGAAGGTATCAACTGGGTCGTAAGACGGGGGGCGGCGGGGGGGGGGCCGGCGGGGGGGAAGCGGGGATCGCCCGCGGCGGGGGAAGAAGGCGGCGACGGATCGCCCGGGGATTGTCTCGGCGGCGGGGGGCGGGCGGCGGGGATCGCCGCGTAAGACGGGGGGGGGGGCCGGGCGCGGGGGACGGTGGAAGGTGGGTCCCCCCCGGGGAGGGTGATAAACCCCGGTCGGAGCACCCGACGGTACCGTGCTCGATAAACCCCCGGATCGCCGGAGCACGCCCCGCGGTACCGTGCTCGATAAAGCCCCGGCCCCGGACCGCGGGCGCGCCGCCGCCGGTGTCGGATCGGTAGCCCCGACACGCGAGCGGTGCTATACGCGAGAAGCAGACCACCACCCGTCCGCTCACCGACGCCTGGACCTATACGTAAAAAGCCATTAATCACACGACACGCGCCGACCCGCCAGCTGATGAGCCCCGGAGTTATACGTAAAAAGCCATAAATCACACCTGTCCATTAATCACGCGTCGACCGCTCACCGACGGCTGGAGCTATACGTAAAAAGCCATAAATCACACCTGTGAGTCGCTAGTTCGACAAGCGACAGGGCTACGCGTAAAAAGCCATTAATCACGCGCCCGAGCGGGTGTTGTCCCGTACGAATAGCTCGATAATCCCTACGAAACGAGAGAAGCTAGGATTAGACTGCTCAGCCCGTAGTAGCCAGAGCCCTATATAACCGTACGCTGCGTTTTTACGCGATATACGAATCGAGAATTGGAACCCGTGGAATACTCGACTAAAAAATTACCGGTCGAAAGTACGATCCAGTTAAATATTAGAGGAGTCGTCAGAGTTATAAGGTAGTGCCACGCAGCTGTCGCAGGCGGATAGAAAAGAAAGCCGCCAGAGCTATTTTACATCAAAAACGCCAGCCTCTTAGTAGCGAAGCGTGCGTCGCTGCTTGTCGCGCTGTCGCGGATAGAAAAAACGCGCCAGCCTCTTAGTAGCGAGCGCTATAGAAGACCATCAAAGCTATTAGACCACTTAGTAGTACACTTAGTAGCGCCGCGATCAAAAATCAGAAGAAAAAAAAAAGCTCTCGAGTTATTTAAACGCTCCCCGCCGAGCACCTGGACCAGCCATAATCGCGGAAAAAGCCCTCTCGAGTTATTTTAAACGCTCGCCGCAAGCGCCATTAACCCCAGCGGTCCTCGGGGGAGGGGGACCTCGTTTAGGAAAAAAAAAAAAAACAGGTCTTTTTATATTTATTAGAAATCTCTAGAAAAAAAAAAAAAGAAAAAAGGCCGTGTACAAAAGTATAAAAGGAGCTCCACTAGCTCAGGTATTAGCGTTCAATCGTATACATCAGACGGTTGCGGCGGTGTGTATAACGTAATGAAGAACGCGCCACTCCTTTACCACCAATTCGTTGCGTTAGAAGAAACATTCCGTCACCGCGAAATACCGTTACGAGAAATAGGATGGTATTACAACACCTTTGTACCATCGCAGAAATACGAAAATTCTGAGGAACTAAAGTTACATATAATCAAAGGTGGCTCATCATTTTTTAACGGATTTGTAAACGCTTGCCAGAAAGCCAACCTTAACGAGTTGGCAGCCAGCTTGGCAAAGGAAGACATTCGCGCGTTGTACAGATTTGTATGGATATGGTCTGAAGACCAATGTATACAATGCCGGGGGAAAAGTTGGTTTACCAGCAAAGAAGATTGCACCGCAGAAGCCAGGAAAGCGAGACCCAAGTACTATACCTTCGACGGTCCGGATGCTCCAGAAATGATTTTAGGATTGGAATCAACGTGTCCGTGTTTCACGCATAACATAGACGATTTCAAAATTATAACTCCAGAATGCTATTGCTTTAAACCAGAAATTCCAGAACAATTTGAAAATAAAGAACGTATTACTATGGACGGCTTAAACATTGTTAGAACTATATCTACGACCCCGATGTCTAGTTACTTGATAAAAGAATCGTCAGAACGTTTTTCCAGCAGTGAGACATCGATATACCTAGCCTATCTTCAGCATAAAAGACATATGATGAATTTTACATGATTATTTTATATTTCCGTGTTACCCACAAAATAAAGTTAAATAAATAAGACTTGTTTCACGTTGATGACTTCTTTGTTCACACTACATACGAGTAACAGGGACATCTCACGTTAAAATTTAAATCGATAAAATTTGATAAATATTTCAGTTATATGACGGGGACCGGGTTTAGACGGGGTACCGCCGGGGGGGGTAAAAAAAAAACGGTACGAATACTCGCCGAGGAGGGGATATATTTTATTAGAAATCTCTGGGGGGACATCGTCAAGTCTTTTAGAATAAGAAAACGTTTTATATTTATTAGAAATTAGGGGGACATCTCTTTTAGGGGACATCGTTAAGTCTTTTAGAATAAGAAAACGTTTTATATTTATTAGAAATCTCTGGGGGACATTGTTATTATAAAGAAAAGAATGAGAAAACACTGTTTTATATTTATTAAAAACTCTTTAGAAAAAAAGAATCTCTATACAAAAGCACAAACTTTACAAAAAATCTACGTTTCCAGAATCTCTATAAAAAGTACAAACTTAACAAAAAATCTACGTTTCCATAATCTCTCACTGACTCATGCAGCTGGCAGTTGTTTAATACCCCACTTTTACTCATTCCAGCGACACACGTCGCCGAGACATCACAGAAAAATTGAGAGACATACAGTAGCACCCATCACATCCTTATTTCTACACCAGTCTACTAAAAAAAAACTTAAAAAAAAAACTTAACAACGTAATAAAATATACCCTAACGGGATCCAAAAAATCTAAGAAAAAACTAAGGCGGACACCGCCTCAAGTAGCACCCATCACATTTCATTCTTATTTCTACACTAGTCTACTAAAAAAACTTAACAACGTAATAAAATATACCCTAACGGGTCCAGAAAAATCTAAGAAAAACTAAGGTGGACACAACCTTGAGTAGCACCCATCACATCTCATTCTTATTTCTACACTGGTCTACTAAAAAAACTTAACAACGTAATAAAATATACCCTAACGGGATCCAAAAAATCTAAGAAAAAACTAAGATGGTCACCGCCTCGAGTAGCACTCATCACGTCCTTATTTCTACACCAGTCTACTAAAAACTTAACAATCTCTCTCTGAGGTATCAAACTATGAGAAAAAGTCTTAAAAAATAGAATCGCTCACTTCGCTTATCGCGAGTCTAAGAGAGAAAAACACGGTACACTTATCGGACTCTCCTCCTCCACGCTTTTTTCAAAGCTTCGGGGGAAAGAAGTCCTTTTTTTTTTAAAAACACAGTTTTGCTACACAGTTCACTTCGCTTATCGCGGGTCTCAACACAGTTCACTTCGCTTATCGCGGGTTTAAACACAGTTCACTTCGCTTATCGCGAGTCTAAGAGAGAAAAAAAACGGTACACTTATCAGAGTCTCCTCCACGCCTTTTTCAAAGCTTTGGGGAAAGAAGTCCTTTTTTTTTTTAAAAAAACACAGTTCAGCTACTCAGTTCACTTCGCTTATCGCGGGTCTCAACACAGTTCACTTCGCTTATCGCGGGTTTAAACACAGTTCACTTGGCTTATCGCGAGTCTAAGAGAGAAAAAAACATGGTACACTTATCGGAGTCTCCTCCACGCCTTTTTTCAAAGCTTCGGGGTACTCAGTTCACTTCGCTTATCGCGGGTCTCAACACAGTTCACTTCGCTTATCGCGGGTTTAAACACAGTTCACTTCACTTATCGCGGGTCTAAGAGAGAAAAAACACAGTACACTTATCGGAGTCTCCTCCAAGCTTTTTTTCAAGCTTTTTAAGAAGTTCACTTCAAAAAACACAGTTCTAAGCTACACTTATCAGGTCTCAACAACACAGTTCACTTCTCAACTTATCGCGGGTTTAAACACAAGTACACTTATCGGAGTCCCTCCAAGCTTTTTTTCAAAGCTTCGGGGAAAAAAACACAGTTCAGTCTCAACACAGTTCACTTCGCTTATCGCGGGTTTAAACACAGTTCACTTCACTTATCGCGGGTCTAAGAGAGAAAAAACACAGTACACTTATCGGAGTCTCCTCCACGCCTTTTTTCAAAGCTTCGGGGAAAGAAGTCCTTTTTTTAAAAAAAACACAGTTCAGCTACTCAGTTCACTTCGCTTATCGGCGAATATCCACGAGTGTCCATGAGTTTGTATGCTACTAAATGGATTACAAATGGAGTGGTTGGTTCCTGTTACTAGAAAGTCGATCAGGCCTCTCTTTTTTTATGTATCTTTCTACAAAAACTATTAGCCTCAGTTTTAGGCTGAGTATGATATCCAACCTGGGAGCATTCCCTAGTCATGCGCAGTAAGGGGAATTTCAGTAGCCCCGATCACAAAGACAGGATGGGTTATTAACAGCAATATTGGGATTAATTGATGGAGATTGGAATCTGTGTTTTAAATTAAGGCACGTTGTTGATGCCGGCAGCACATGTCACATTGTCACATGTCTTTAATAAAGCTTCAGTAGCATATAATAATGTTTTAGACATCTCCTTGCTATTCCCTAAGGGTGTTAGCATGTCCCAATATTATATGTTTAATGGTGTAGACCACTTTAAAGTACTATGCAAGAAAGCTATTGGAAACTTTAGATGTAGGATATTTAGTTGTGACAATCGATTAAGTTTTCCATTACTAGTAAAGGGCATAAAGTGCATACATGTACACTAACCTAATAATCTGGCCACGCCATGAGATTGTCCCGTGTTCGAGACGCACCTTGGGACAGCGGCTCAGGTCTGAGGCTGCAGCTGGAAAACAGACGCAACGTTACACCATGGTGTCTGCTTCCGTGGCCGAATGGTTAGGGAGTTGGAATCGTGACCAGAAGGTCGTGGGTTCGATTCCCGGTCGGGTCTGGTGGTAAGTGTTGAGCAAACTTACCCCTACCAAGTTGCACACGGCTCCGTGATACCTACACATTAAATAGGTACAGGTCATTGGGTTGGAAGAGTCTGTGAGTGTGTGAGTGATTAGCATTGTGCAAATGATGATCACTACGTGTGCCAATGACCTGGTGTAAATTGTAAAGTCATGAGAGAAAGACTGGGATCAGGACTATAAACCACCACATTTACATTTATGTCTGCATCTATATTGTGCTATTGTGCTGCTGCTGGTGAATAGTTGAATCTCTGATTAAGATCACTTTACGTGTATTTACGGGCTTTTTATGTTTGATGTCAGTAACAGCAGTGAACATCGTAAAAGGTGACTGAGAACTCTGACATGGCCGGCGGGGAACTGGCTCAGAATGCCAGTAGTCCGCGGGATGTTTAATTGGAAGCAGTTGTGAACACAGCATTATAAATAAAATCATTATGAATAAACGACTGCCACATCACGTCTAGAACTAGGAACAAATGCACCCACCTGCGCACACAGCAGCAGCGAGGATCATGATAATGACATGTGCCATGATTGCTGAAGACTCTTAGGATCCTGGTTAGAAGAGACGACGCAAGACGAGATGAGATGAGACGAGACGAGACGACAGTTCTCACAATGCCAGCCACAGCTCTCCCAAAGTTATCTATATATACAACCTGACTTGTTGTTAAATGAAAAAATATAACGTTTCCAAAACAGATGCGTGAAGGTTTGAACTCGGGACCTCTTGCAAAGCGGCCAAAAATTATAAAACCTGTTTGTTTGTAGGTAACAGTGTAATAATTTCAAAT
The DNA here is from genome assembly GCA_019095985.1 of Streblospio benedicti. Taxonomy (NCBI): domain Eukaryota; kingdom Metazoa; phylum Annelida; class Polychaeta; order Spionida; family Spionidae; genus Streblospio; species Streblospio benedicti. Next base: position 26,678,662 of record CM032664.1, on the reverse strand, counting down.
GTATAATGCGTGTTCTTTCATGTCAGAGTCTCGGGGGGGGGCGGATCTTGGTCAGAAAATAGGTACGGACGTGCCTCGGACAGGTTGAAAATGGCACCCACCAATATACCTATTTTTGAGACAAAGTGACCCACAATATACCAATATCTAAGAAAATGTGACCCACACCAATATAACAATATCAGAGAAAAGGTGACACTCCAATATATCAAATTCAGATTCTAGTACATCACACCCGTTTAACGGCAATCGGTCAGGTCCGGGAAAAAAATATGAACTATGGTGTTTCAATGAAAGAATAAAATGTGAACATTGCAATAATTTCTTATACTGATTGTGACACTTTTTACACGGGTTTGCTCACAATAAATTCAGATATGATCGACGGAATATCCAAAATCAGTGAACGAAACTATCCTCCATATATGGCTCTCTGTTACATATTAATGAGCTTAATTGGGGGTCTAATTAGGGGATCAATGTTTTGTACGGCAGTTGATTATCCCATTCAAATTGACTACACCAAGTAACACATAGCCATTAGTCTGATCGCCTGTCGTTGGTTTTGTACACAATATCCCGGATTTTACAATTGAGACGAGGTTTAACTTCCCCATTTAGAGCCTCGTCACATATACACAAATAATACACTCACACGTGCGACTTGGTTGATAAAAACTCCTCCAAAATGTGCCACTGTTTACTAACACGTCTAAACATGTGCATTTATTGACAATAAATTCAAGATGAAGGTTAACCTATTGTTCAACATCGTTAAGCAGGTGTGACATGTAGATATCAAGAATGAATATAATGAATATCAAATTATTTTTTTATCCCGATAAATATACTAAAAATGTGAAAAGGACACCCTGAAATATACCAAAATGGTGAAAAAAAGACACCCAGAATATACCAAAAATGTGAAAAAATGAAATCACCCAGTTTTTTAGGCACGTCCGTACTAAAATCGCGATAGTGTGAGAATTTGGGGGTCTCAAATTTCTGAGTCCAAAAGACACCCAGTATCAGAACTGTGCGGATGCTGTTAACCTGTACAAGGCAATATTGTTTGTTTCAGAAATAGGGAATGTGAGTACTTTTAAACTGAGTGTGCCACAATGCCACATACGCATACTCTTTTACCTGTTAGGAATTTAGGAATGCACGGCCTAGATTACAAGGGGCCTTTTTCGCATTTGTGCACTATCATGACTATGGAATAATGGTAAGAAACTCTCCCACTCTTGTTTTCATTAATGTAGCTGTAAGAGGTTAATCCCAATGTCAGGAGGTATCATCAAGTAAATACATGGTTTTATTATTGTGAGTAATAATAAGAACGTCATCTTGAAGTTTCTTGTCCAAACGAATAAGCTTACATGGGGTCGCCTTTTAGGTAAGTTTCTTTTACACTGTACATATAATCTATATTCAGCATTACAAAATCTATTTTCAATAACTTATTATCTAGACATAAAGCCCAAAGTAAATGCCGATGTAATAAAGGCACTGATGTGCACATCTCCAATTCGGGGTTCAAGCTCTAACATAATCAGATAGAAACGAATGATATGATACCGCGCTGTGGTTAGATGTGATGTGCACTAAAACGCATTTGTTACCATTCAATATACAACTAGTGCATAGCTTAGAATTTAAAGAAAAGTCCATTTAAAATATGCTAGGGTCATGAGAATAAAAAAGTTCAAAGGTTCTTACCTCAGCGGCGAATATCCACGAGTGTCCGTGATTTTGTATGCTACTAAATGGATTACAAAGGAGTGGTTGGTTCCTGTTAGAACAGTCGATCCAGGCCTCTCTTTTTTATGTATCTTTCTAAAAACTGTTAGCCTCGGACACCCAGGCTGCTATGATATCCAGCCTGGGAGCATTCCTAGTCAAGCGCCGTAATGGGGAGTTTCAGTAGCCCCGATCACAAAGACGGGATGGGTGTAACGGCAATAACAGGATGGAGATTAGAATCTGTGTTGATAAATAAAGGCAGTTTGTTGTTGATGCCGGCAGCACATGTCACATGTCACATGTCTTTAATAAAGCTTCAGTACCATATAATAATATTTTTAGACATCTCCTTGCAATTCCTAAGAGTGTTAGCATGTCCCAGTATTATATGTTTAATGGTGTAGACCACTTTAAAGTACTATACAGAAAAGCTATTGGAAACTTTAGATGTAGGATGATATTTAGTTGTGACAATTTTCTTACACGTGATATAGTTCAAAGTGTATTTTAAAAGTTTTATTCTAGTCAGTCTGTAAATTGGCGAAAACATCTATTTTAAAATATGCTTTACAACTGATTTTTAACTAAACTTTAATATGGACTGTGATATTTTGCTATGCATTTTATGCGAAATAAACTGATACAACAATTAAGTGTGTCACACAAGTACAGGAATGGTCGCTGCCTCAGGAGAATTTGGTTGATTGATTTGCTATGGGTTTCCTGTACATACAGGCTAGATCTCAGCAGGATCATTTAGAGTTATATGCTAATATATGTGTTCGTCCAAGCAGTTTTAAAAATACTGTAGAAAACCTCCAAAATGGACCATAAATGGCCCCGTGGAAAGCATACTTTAATTTGCAAAGTGACAAAAAATCAAATCACTCCGGTGCTGCAGCATACCACATAGTTGTGTAAAGTTCGAACAAAATCGAATCATCGGTATACACCCTAGCTTGTCCAGAGACACATAACATACACACACACACACACACATACACACATACACACACACACATACATACATACATACATACATACATACATACATACATACATACATACATACATACATACATACATACATACATACATACATACATACATACATACATACATACATACATACATACATACATACATACATACATACATACATACATACATACATACACATACATACATACATACATACATACATACATACATACATACATACATACACATACATACATACATACATACATACATACATACATACATACATACATACATACATACATACATACATACATACACATACATACATACATACATACATACATACATACATACATACATACATACATACATACATACATACATACATACATACATACATACATACACGCATACTGACATACAAATGAAGTGATCATAAGGCTTTCGCTTCAGCTGCTGAAGCGACGCAACTAACTAGTAAGAGAGACACAAGCATAATGATTCCTTGAAAAGGATTGAGTAAAACTACTAATAATAAGGAGACCTATCTGTCCGTAATGATGCTTGAAAGTCTGGTGATTACAGTACATAGCAAGAACTGACATTCAAGTTATTAAATACCCTGGGCGTGTACAATTACACACACTGTACATATCAAACACATCCATAACTGTGATTTAGGATTTGAAGACTGTTTTGTTCAAATAATTAAAGCTTGTTTTTAGAAAACAACTCCTAAACTAGATCGTAATTATGTTACTCTCAAAAATTGATTTTTTATGTGTAAAATATGTGACAAAGTTGATTTGAATTAATGTTGAAAGTTTTAAATATCATAACATTTGTAGAACACGACATGCAATTTTTTTGATAAAGCTATAAGTACATTTAGATTCTTCACTTTGTTCTTCAGTAAACATGGTGTAGTCTTTTATTTAAGCAATGTTTGTGTAATAGCCTTGCATTGCACGTTACCAATGCACAAGATGGTAAATTAAGCGAGGGGTGTCTTGAGGTCTGCTGCTTCTACGGCGTTTTCCCGCATGCAGTGACACTCTTTAGGCGATTCCTTATAGCTATATGGCCATTTTAAGCATACGGCAGGCATTACTATCACTATTGCAAAAGTACACAAAGATACTGAGAATATATATTTCAGCAGTATGTATACATAATATGTGTAGCGGTGTATAGCATATGCAGTTAATCAATAATGTAATAATGTAATAGTGAATTAATTAAAGAAATTACACTTAGCTTCATCGATCGATTTGCACGTCTCCCCCCAAAATCTACTATGTTAAGAGTCTAACTGTATGGTGCCGTTTTGCTCTTACAGCAATGGCGTCAAGCCGATCCCCACAGAACTGCATCAAAAAAGAGATTTTTTCATGGAGTGCGCTGTGATTAAAATTTATAAATGTTAACTTTTGCCAATGGATGCTATATTCAAGTAGGTTTTGAAAAACAATTGTTTCATAAAGACAAATTATTGTTTGTTCATTTAAAATCATGAAAATAATTTTTAATATCATTTTCCTTTTCAGCAAAGTAAAAAAATAGAAAAAAATTATGCAGGTTTTATATGATATATATGGTTTAAAAAGTGTACATCGTAAATAATTCAGTGCTTCACAAGTGGATGTAAAGAAATGTTGATTTATATACTCCGGGATGTTTTAGTGACAGCAGTAGTGACTAGCTATATTTAGAATTGACACTAAGAAAAAATGTGGTAATTTGTGCTGAAAAATCATTCAGTCAATAACTGTTTCTGTAAAAGACAAATGAGAATTCAAACTGAGAGAAAGAATATCAAGAATATCAAGAAAAAAAGAATTCAGCAAACGTCATCCGGAATCATGGTATTCATCACAAATCGCTGTTTTAAGTGTAAAAAAAACCTCAATAATGACTTGAATTATAGTTAAACGCTTTTTGTCAGAAGTACATGACAATCCAATGGGATAAAGCTATCAATTTAAAAGATTTCTAACTTCAATGGCCCGAAATGAACTTTGCAGCCATCAAGTCTACATCGGTTTTTGTGTGATAGCCTTGCATTGCTCTGAGTGAGGCACAAAATGGAAATTAATTTGTTTTGAATTGTTCTCTTATGCTGTGTGAATATGTTCTCAATTGAAGAGATAATAACACGATAAACACTCAAAGATTTTTTTTTTTTTTTAAACTTTTAAATATACATTTATTTGCCATAATCATGAATACAGTTAACAATATATTATAAATTAAATAGTAAATGATAACTAGCAATCTGAAGTGCATCAATGTACAGTTATAATAATAGCATCAAAATTCCTTCCAAATGATTGCATAACTTTGCACAAAACCGTAGCTTCACTACAATTTCAAACATAACTTGTTCTTTATGGTGGAACAATATGTTGTACAGGTCACACACTGCGCCCTAGAATGAAAACATCATTATTGGATGATAAAATCCTCCATACAAAGTACAGCTGCTGCTAGTCAACTTTGAGGAGTTGTAACAAAACACATCTACCCAATGTTAGTAATACATTTTCTAGTAAAATAGCATAATTGCACATAAATGCCAAAAATGCAAGAAAATTATGCAGTGCACTATTTCACATAGTTACGCATAGTAATCACTATTTTCCCTGTACATCTATTAGGCCAGAAATTAAAAATCCCTAAATACAGTCAAGGTTTTAACAAGCTCCAGATTGAAATCAAAAACCACATGAAAAAATAATTTTCCGGTAGTAGTAGCAGACCATGAAAGGCTGAAAGACCACATTGCCACTTTAAGTGTTGTAAGTTGTCAGCTTGTGTTTTTAATCAACACTTGACCAGCCACATTCCAAGCGGGAGAATGGTTATCATTTTACAGTTTTTTAAATCAACAGTATACCTAACATTCATTGCAATCCAACTTATTAGTTCTCTTTTGATTTGCCCAATTAAAACTACCGTAGTAACTTGACCTGCCACGGATTCTACTCACTGGGCATGTAAACTGTGAACAACGCATTTGACTGATCCAACATTCATGTGACAATTAAAAAAGACAAAAATATCCAAGTTTTACATTGTTTGACAGGAAAATTCAAGTCTGAATGATTAACTCATAATTTTCACAATAGGTATTGTTTAAAACCACTGTTTTTTTTTAACAATGTAGTTCCTTGAACATTTAATGGACCATTTTGGGACAAAAATTTATCCATGTATTGTGTCTAAATGATTCTATTTTTTGTTTGAAATACATTAGAGAAATAGATGATTGAAATTTATAATTTTTTTTTGAATTATTAAGTGACAAAATTATTTAGTATGAATATCAAGCAGTGTAATTTAATAACAGTGCCATTGCTATTTTTTGTTTAAATAAAAACCGATGTTTAAATTAAAATTCAAACTGGAGAGTAATTTTATCTTAATATCAAGTAAAAAATTGAAAATAAATATTTTCATAATTTCTCACAAATTTATAGATATGTAAATGCCCAGAATAATGACTTGATTTGGCATAATATCCTTTTTCAAAAGCTTGGTTTTGTGTACTGCAAACAAAATGGTAATGAATGAATTTTAATTTGTTCTCTTATGCTGTGTGAATATGTTCTCAATTGAAGGTAATAACCACGGGCAACACTCAAATTTTTTTTGCATTAAACAATCTGAATATACATTTATCCCCATAATCATTTTATCCCATAAATTATTCACCATAAATACGCTTGGTTCGGGTAGAATTGAAATGAAATTCACATGAAGTATATATAATTCCTTCAAATGATTTTTAAAAAAAAAATGTGTAGTTATATTTAATAATCAAAAAACTTACATGGTGGAACAATATTTCACATTTACACAATGGTATCAAAATAAAACTTCCATTGGAAAAATTTCACATTTACGAAATACTGGAGTAAACAAAGAAAATGTTATCTACATTTTAAAAACTAATTTCACAAAAATGCCAAAAAATACAATAAAATTACTGATGAACAAGCAATTTTTTTCCATAAATTTGCACAAACATATTAAAAAAACCACAACAATAACAACACTACAGGTGTCATGTTAGTGATGATAAAGAAAATCTCTAAATTTTTGGTACAAAATTATGAAAATGCACAAACATGTGCTATGAAAAAACTTCATCACATTTAGAATATAGCACATGTACATACACATTAAACAAGCATTTTTCCCATCATTCATTGTTGCAAAAAAAAAACACTTTTTGTATCATGATAGCATTTTTTGTCTAAAACATAAAGAAATATGGAAGAATAGTTCATTGCAATGTAATACCATTGTATGGTGTAAAAATATAGAAAATAAAGCAAAATATAACATGATTATGCATAAATTTATGAAGTGATAGATATACAGTACATATAAAATTATGAAAATAAACAGTGCAAGGACTGGAACACTGTCCACTTTTATATATACTCTTAATTCTCTCCATCACAATTTAGTTCTGGAGATGAACGTTATAGCACGACTTTGTGGAAATAGCCTCATAATAATATCCACAAAAAAACAAACATTTCCGTTCTAGAGAGATCTTTCTATGGAATAGCAAATAAAAATATTTAACAAAATTCACAGTATGATGCAAGTAGCAACTACTATCAGACAATAAGAATTTTATGTCAAACAGTTCAAATCGTTGAATATACCGGTACTAGAGTTGAATATACATTTTCAGACCAAGAACATGAAACATTGTCTACCCTAATATAGATGACACTAATTAAACCAAGTATAAGAATAAGACACAATTTGAAAAAAAATATCACCATTTTCAATGTCACAGCTATCACTTTAATATAACAATACCACAGCAAATAATCATATCAAGAATCTTACGAAGGCGGATACCCAGAACATTGATTCTATGCTATTTTATACAGACTACAAAGCCATTCTTAAATTGCAAATCATCAAAAATATTTCATATTTCACACGCTTCAGTTTAATTTAGCTTAACTTACAGAATACCCAATTTGTAAAAGTGTTTTTCAAAATGATGCACACCGGTAACTCCTGGGTTTAAAACACATGCTATTTGATTAAAATCTAAATCTAATTCAACTATTGGCCAGATTTCAACCACAAATATTCATCATAAAACATTCTCAGAAAAAGCATTCTCATCTGTGACATCATATTAAAACAACCCATCACATTACCCGTAAAAGTGTCAATCTAATTATCAGTCCAATATTACTGAATTTCCAATATGTTGTTTATACAATACTAGTTATATATTACGTAAAAGTGAATATATCCATTCATCAAATATGTTACCAGTAATTATAAAAGTGTTTAGAAGCTACATTTACACATCTACTGTTCCTTGTATTATAAAACACTGAGCTTTAATTTGCAGTTGTTATATTCTTTCGATTAAAACTGGAAGCATGTTCATTTTCACTTTTTTTTTAAATCTATCAATTCACTCGACTCTGAGCTCGCTTGATGTACAGATTTAACAGCTTCATCTTGCCGCCGCTGAGGTCCTGTATGTAGGGCCTCATCTCCTCCCCAATCACCATGTACACGGCCACGAGGCAGAAGACGGCAGCTTTGCGCACCGCCGGGCTCTCGTCGTTGTCGTAGCCCTGCACCAGCCTGGGGATCACCTCAGGCAGCAGCTGCTCCAGCGACGACCGCGACACATTCTCAATCACATTGGTTTCCATCTTGATGGCTGCCAGGTTGAGTGGATGGTCGGCGGTGTTGATGGTGGGCATGAGCACGCGCAGACACTGCTCGAGCGGGATTGCGCCAGCCAGGGTGCTCGCGCACTCCCCAGCAGCGCGCGTCACCTCTTCACTCGAATCGTTATGAGCTTCGAGGATTTTAAGAATTGTAAGTTCGGCATAGTCCTTAAATCTTTGAGGTTGATGCCGCAAGATTTCCCGCAAGACTCGGAGTGCTAAAGCACGAATGTGATCGTCAATGTCACCTAACGTTTCCAACAATAATAGCAGAATTGTTTTGAAGTGTTCATCCCAAACATCGTTGCAGCCTTCTCTTGTAAGTTTTATCAACTGCAGCAAAGCGTTTTTCCACTCTTCGGGTCTTTCATTATGATTTGACAGCTCAGAGAGTATCTCTGACACATCAGCAAAGTCACCAGAAAATTCTAGATTTAACAAGTCAATTTCCATGTCAAACACAGCTCCACCCATTGCAGATTTGTTATAACCATTCATAGCGTCTTCTTGATAATACTGCGGGTTAAACTATCTCTGGTTATCGTGTGGCACTCAAAGATGTCAATATTTCACAACAAATGAACTTGAATGTTTTTTAAGTTAGTACGCCATGCGATATTAAACGTCTTACGTATCTGTACAACAAACGCCATACGTGTACGTTTCGAAATAACGTCAGACGTACTATTTCACGTCAGTCTCACTTAGAAATATGTACGTGTTACCGACATAGAAGTTTTATTGAGAAAATTTTGAAAACATTCTGTTATTTCGTGTTGTAAACAGTAAGCAATTTTTTTCTTGTCTCAATCATCTACGCTTTATTTGCTTTGTTTGCAAGTACATTTTGCAGAAAATCCAACGTACACACAATTCTTTAGCATTGGCATACATTTAATGATTGTACAGATGGCCAATATGATTATATATTGATTTACTTATTTGAATAGATTATATATTGATTTACTTATTTGAATAGATGCCGAAAGTGTGACCCAATTTTTATAGTCTCGCGCAACACAGACCAACGTACAGTGAGCTGGTTCCATCTGGAAAATAAGAGTTTTAGATGGAGAAGAGCGTGGAATTTGGCTTGATAACATCAATTGGATTCCATATCCACGTGTTACAAATGATCCCATGCCATTTTGATTACGATCTTTTTTATTAGACACGGTTGAAAAATACGCATGACCAATTAAACTGACTGGTTTCGTAACAAAATTAAATTGTAGAATTCTGACCATCAATTTTCTGACAATGCAAGATTCAGAATACAGGGTGACCAGCGTTGGCATGCAGCGTTCATGGGTTCTAATATGATTACAATAACGTGCGCCGCATTTATTTGGTCTTACATGCTGATTTGAAAGTATATAACCAATCGTTATACTATTTTATATGTTGTAGGACTAAAATGACCCATGAACTATGTTTATGATACAGTCGGCAATCATTGAATATGTTTGTTTCAACAAATTATATATATAATGGAAGAGGCGGTTTTTGTATCATAAAAAAGGCTAATTTAACCATAAGACGTCCTGACACTTCAAACTATGTTATTTAAAATCTACATCACCAGTTTGGTCAGTTTTCAAACCAAATAAATCGGTTTTCATAGTAAAAAACACAGACCAACGTACAGTGAGCTTGAGCGAGCTGTACGTTGGTCTGGTAGCATACCGTTATAGACTTTGTTTGATACGTTGACCACCGATTCGATTCTTCCCGTCTTGATAACATCAATTGGATTCCATATTATCCACGTGTTATAAATGATCCCATGTCAATTTGATTAACATCTCTTTTATTAGACACGTTGTATACGCACTGACAATACACGTATCTACTAAATTGCCTAGAATTCTGACCATCAATAAAATATTTGACTTGTTTACAATAATGCTAGATGGCTGCAAGCTTCAGAGAATGCAGGGCGACCAGCGTAAAACGTGGTGCGTTCAACGTAGAACACTGTGCGTTCAACGTGTTCATTAAAACGTCAACCCTCCAAACAATAACGTGCCCCGCATTTCTCTGGACGTCTTACATGCTGTTTTGAACGTACATAACCAATCGTTGTGCGTTTCATATGTTGTAGACACTAAAATGACCTCTGAACTATGTCACATGATACAGTCGGCCAATCAGTTGCGTATGCCAACTTTCTGGTATAAAATATAAATATATATGATTCCAGTCTCACTTTGCGAGCCACCACGTGGCCCCGTCAAAGCGAGACTGGCTGGTCGAGTCCACCACTTTTGCAGGGCAAAATCACCCATGGTTAATCGATTAATTATCCCCGGCTGATTTTGGCTCTAAGCCAATCAGAATGCAGGATAGAGTCACGTGTCACAGATTGATTTGCTACACACGACAGTGGGACAAGAGCAACGTCACGAAAAGTCTATTATGGTACGTCAAAGTAAATCTAGTGCCTTGGGTTTGAGGCAAAAACACAAGTTATAATTTTGGTCAAATCTGATGAAATGCAATTCTAAATAAAATGTGAGTATCATATGTGAAAACTAGAGAAGTATGCGATCATTTGTGTGTGTCACGATACATAATTATGAATATAGAGCACAATAATACCATCTTCAAAATGACTAATATACACGATGTTTTGTGACACTGGTATGTTTTCTGGGTCCACGTTGCGCGCGCCGATCGACACCGACGTCACTTGAAATTGGTCAATATCTGTGGCCTTTTAAAAATTTTATTGGTGCATAATAGTTTAAATAATTGCACTGTATGGTTCTGATTAATATTGCACACAGCCAACATCATGAAATTCGCTATTGATGCTTCATAAACTAGCATTCCAATAGTATTATTTTTCAAACCATGTTAAATCAATAGACAAGTCAATCACCTACAAAAAAAGATATAATTTGTAAAAATTGTTTCCACAGTCAGAGCGAAAATTGCATTCTGGGGGAAGCCTAAAAAAGGTAATGACGTAAAATATGTGCCCGCATCATCGAAATTGGAAATTGGGTACAGCTCATATTAAAAAGCTATTAATCAAATCAAGAGCACACACTCGGAGATGCCATTCTGACTGTTGCGGCTATGTAATTGCGGAAAAGGCTGTGGAATGACCGCAGTGCAATCATTTATGTCATGTTAAATGTTAAATTGTCATGATTCAGGTCCTGGTGCTTGTATATATAGATAACGTTGGGAGAGTTGTGGCTGGCATTGTGAGAACTGTCGTCTCGTCTCTTCTCGTCTCTTCTCGTCTCATCTCGTCTCATCTCGTCTTGCGTCGTCTCTTCTAACCAGGATCCTAGGAGTCTTCAGCAATGGAACATGTCATTATCATGATCCTGGCTGCTGCTGTGTGCGCAGGTGGGTGCATTTGTTCCTAGTTCTAGACGTGCATGTGGTAGTCGTTTATTCATAATGATTTTATTTATGCTGTGTTCACAACTGCTTCCAACTAAACATCCCTTTTAGATGTTCACTGGACTACTGGCATTCTGAGCCAGTTCCCCCAGCAGGCCATGTCATGAGTTCTCAGTCACCAGTTGACATGTTCACATGACTTTTGTGTTACTGACATCAAACATAAAAAAGTTTATTTGCATCGGCAGCACATTCAGCGCACAATGTAACACATGATCTTCCAACCCAATGATTCAACTATTCACCAGCAGCAGCAACACTTTAGCACAATATAGATGCAGACATTCCATGGTGTTGAAAGCAGTTGGTTAACGTCTGTTTTCCAGCTGCAGCCTCAGACCTGAGCCGCTGTCCCAAGGTGCGTCTCGAACACGGGACAATCTCATGGCGTGGCCAGATTATTAGGTTAGTGTACATGTATGCACTTTATGCCCTTTACTAGTAATGGAAAACTTAATCGCTATTGTCAAAACAATTAGACGCTGTATATTGTAGAAACATAACATTTAGCTTTCATACTAGAAACAAGTAAGTGAACACTGAGTTTTCATTTTATTTGAGTAGAAGCATATCGCACATTTCACAAATCTGCATAGACAAGTAAAACCATTAGACTATGCTCTATAAAGGTTTGTTCTGTCCTGCCGATGTTTATTGTTGTTTCTCCTCACCCACAGCTACAGATGTGACAAGGGCTTTGAGTTGAAGCCAACACGACTCCAAAACAACTTTTGCAACCCGGGGTCTGGTACATGGCAGTACCCGCACCCGGCATGCGTGGGTAGGCATCTGCACATTTTCATTTTTTTCCAACTTTCATCGTGTTTGTTCATTTTTCTTTTTTGGCCGAACAATAGTACTGCTGTGTAAGTAATAATCCATTGGATAGTTTTGTGATCTGATCATCTTGTGCTCAAAATGTTTGATTGTCATTCTTCTAATACTTCTTAAATAACTACTTTTACAGTCAATATGTGCTACTAAATCCATGGGCATGAATTTTAAAGAGGTCAGTTTAAAATGCAATTTTAGCCCGTTGTTTCCAATGCTTTATTTGGCAATAGGTCACAATTGTGTCTCAAACAGTTAGAGACCACTTCTCAATCAAATTTAAAGTTGCAAAGTTTACGAGATCAATCGTTTAAATCGCAAGACCGGTCCCGCCTGTTGCGGGTGGCATTGATGTCACAAGTGGATTTTGAACATGCTCAAAATTCAATTTGTGGGCGCAAGACGGCGCAGCTATTGATTAGTATACAGTAATGGCACACTGTTGTATGGACTCACATGCTTTATTGGGAGTGGTGCACAATGTTTTATGGTCATATTGTGTTTTGCATATATGGTGATCATGGAAGTGGTGCACAACTATTGTAAGTCCATATGCGTTATTGTCAACCAAGGTTTACCATATGCTACTGTCACGGTTGGGTGATGTAATTTATACGTTACATCCACTCGATTGCTCTAAGATTTATGGAAATCGACTATTTTCTATGTAATTGACCATTCTTTTTATGATTGCTGCACATAATGGCACACAAGTGACTCTTAATGGCCTATCCTCTATAACATTATTCATGTGGCTGTGTAACATGATTGAGGCTAAGCTGATCAATGTTTAGTTGCAGATACATCTGATACATGTAAAGGCCACTTATTTGGTTGCACGTACATGTCAGTTTGGGACGGTGTACCTCTTGAACTTACTTGGTCGTATGACATTTTGGTGTCATTAACTTGCTATCAATTGTGAAAGGCCTTAACTACTGTTGTGATTTAAAAAAAATAAACTTAGTTTTCACTTGACAGATCAGAGATGCAAACAGGCGTGAATACATGAGTCTCCACATAAGTTTAAACTAAATAAATCAGTCATTGTTCATCACTGTGTACATATTGACATACGCCAGAGAAATAATCCTTGTCACATCTTTCAATCATATCTTTACAACATACACGTATATGTAAATTTGTGACGTTGATATCTATTACTTTCAAGAAGACAATAATTCTTCTAAAATGTTAGTGTGTGTGATTGGCGATTCGTAACACTAAGTACGGTACTATTTCATCGCCATTTTTAATGTCTCTATTGTTGTTTGTTTGGCTCTAGAGACGACGACATGCGACTCACCAGCAGACAGTGTGTGTGGCGACGGTGCGCGCCCCACTGAGGCACCCACCACAGGTGCGTGCTGAGCTCACTTGTTACTCACATTGTCACAGGTGGGGAAATTTGCACACATATATAATCTGATACTGCGTCACCTGATAAAGGGCCGCCCAACCGAGATTGAAAAATCTTAAATTATATAATTTCTATAACATTACTATATATTTGAATGTATACAGTGGATTAACTTTCAATTTTAAATTATTTCTCTGTGTTTTATTGTATTCCTTGACCCTTGGAACATACACTTAGACACCAAAATCACTTATATCAGTGAAATGATAATAAAGCGAGATATGAAGCTTTTTGGAACATTTAGCTATTATGGCAGTCATCTTGAAAAAAATGGGTATTTTGACCAGCTGGACCTTTGATTTTTGAAATGCCGGTATCATGTATTAGTATGAAATGAAGTCCAAATCTGCAGACATATAAATGTGTACAGGAATTATATAAAATTAACCTTTAAAAGCAAGTTTTTTCTACGCCTGCCTTTTTTTTCTGTGTAAATTTGAATATTTTCAATGTACATTGTTAGTATAATATTATTAATATTGACCCAAATGATTCATTCCTTTTTTAAACTGCATGTATATGTACAGTTTCTGTCATAAAAGTATAAGCTTGAGGACATATTTATTAGGTTGTAGGTGAGTTGTAAGAGAAAAGGTGGCCACCTATTGTACAAGCATAACATTTAGCTTTCATACTAGAAACAAGTAGTGAACACGGAGTTTTCATTTTATTTGAGTAGAAGTATATCGCACATTTCACAAATCTGCATAGACAAGTCAAACCATCAGACTATGCTCTATAAAGGTTTGTTCTGTCCTGTCGATGTTTATTGTTGTTTCTCCTCACCCACAGCTACAGGTGTGACAAGGGCTTTGAGTTGAAGCCAACACGACTCCAAACAACTTTTGCAACCCGGGTCTGGTACATGGCAGTACCGCACCCGCATGCGTGGTAGGCATCTGCACATTTTCATTTTTTCCAACTTTCATCGTGTTTGTTCATTTTTTCTTTTTGGCCGAACAATAGTACTGCTGTGTAAGTAATAATCCATTGGATAGTTTTGTGATCTGATCATCTTGTGCTCAAAATGTTTGAAAGTCATTCTTCTAATACTTCTTAGATAACTACTTTTACAGTCAATATGTGCTACTAAATCCATGGGCATAAATTTTAAAGAGGTCAGTTTAAAAATGCAATTTTAGCCCTTTGTTTCCAATGCTTTATTTGGCAATAGGTCACAATTGTGTCTCAAACAGTTAGAGACCACTTCTCAATCAAAGTTGCAAAGTTTACGAGATCAATCGCTTAAATCGCAAGACCGTCCCGCCTGTTGTGGGTGGCATTGATGTCGCAAAGTGGATTTTGAACATGCTCAAAATTCAATTTGTGGGTTAGTAAGACGGCGCAGCTATTGATTAGTAAAACAGTAATGGCACACTGTTGTATGGACTCACATGCTTTATTGGGAGTGGTGCACAATGTTTTATGGTCATATTGTGTTTTGCATATATGGTGATCATGGAAGTGGTGCACAACTATTGTAAGTCCATATGCGTTGTTGTCAAACCAAGGTTTACCATATGCTACTGTCACGGTTGGGTGATGTAATTTATACGTTACATCCAATCGATTGCTCTAAGATTTATGGAAATCGACTATTTTCTATGTAATTGACCATTCTTTTTATGATTGCTGCACATAATGGCACACAAGTGACTCTTAATGGCCTATCCTCTATAACATTATTCATGTGGCTGTGTAACATGATTGAGGCAAGCTGATCAATGTTTAGTTGCAGATACATGTAAAGGCCACTTTTTTGGTTGCACGTACAGGTAAGTTTGGGAAGGTGGACCTCTTGAACATACTTGCTCGTATGACAATTTGGTCTCATTAACTTGCTATCAATTGTGAAAGGCCTTAACTAGTGTTGTGATTTAAAGAAAAACTTAGTTTCAACTTGACAGATCAGAGATGCAAACCGGCGTGAGTACATGAGTCTCCACATAAGTTTAAACTAAATGAATCGGTCTATGTTCAATAATGTGTACATATTGACATCAGCCAGAGAAATAATCCTTGTCATATCTTTCAATCATATGTTTACATCATACACGTTTATATAAATTTGTGACTTTGATATCTATTACTTTCAAGAAGACAATATTTCTTCTAAAATGTTACTGTGTGAGATTGGCGATTCGTAACAATAAGTACGTAACTATTTTATTGCCATTTTTAATGTCTCTATTGTTGTTTGTTTGGCTCTAGAGACGACGACATGCGACTCACCAGCAGACAGTGCGTGCGGCGACGGTGCGCGCCCCACTGAGGCACCCACCACAGGTGCGTGCTGAGCTCACTTGTTACTCACATTGTCACAGGTGCGGAAATTTGCACACATATATAATCTGATACTGCCTCACCTGATAGAGGGCCGCCCAACCGAGATTGAAAAATCTTAAATTGTATAATTTCTATAACATTACTATATATTTGAATGTAGTGGATTAACTTTCAATTTTCAATTATTTCTCTGTGTTTTATTGTATTCCTGGACCCTTGGAACATACACTTAGACTCCAAAATCACTTATATCAGTGAAATGATAATAAAGCGAGATATGAAGCTTTTTTGGAACATTTAGCTATTATGGCATTCATCTTGAAAAAAATTGGTATTTTGACCAGCTGGACCTTTGATTTTTGAAATGCCGGTATCATGTACTAGTATGAAATGAAGTCAAAATCTGCGGTCATATAAATGTATACAGGATCTATATAAAAGTAACCTTTAAAAGCAAGTTTTTTCTATGCCTGCCCTTTTCTGTGTAAATTTGAGTATTTTCAATGTCCAATTGTTTGTATAATATTAGATCCAAATGATTCATTCCTTTTGTTAAAACTGCATGTATATGTACAGTTTCTGTCATAAAAAGTATAAGCTTGAGGACATATTTATTAGGTTGTAGGGTGAGTTGTAAGAGAAAAGGTGGCCAATTTTAGTTTCAGCCACTAGGTCATGACCTTTTGACCTCTGGTGATGTCTATAATGCCTTGATATCATACATAATGAAATAAACATATTCCACACAGCAAGACCTTTCCAATGATACCTCATTTGCATACAGAAACTAATTTTAAACATACAGAAATAATTGGCTCTATATTTCCCCTGTCCCTAAATTTGACCCTTCCCAAAATCTTTGAGAGTCGGCAAACTTTCCTGAAAATAACACCCATGGGGCAATATTTGACATTGGGAACGATTTGATTCCTTTTCCACGCCACCTACCGATAAGAAAAAATCATATTAGAAAAAACGTTTCGGATGGCCTATGTGATCCATATCGTCCGGACGACTAGACTAGTATGAAATATGACACTTTCTCATAGTCCGCTTTTGGTGACCGAAGGCCCTGATAATCATGTATTGCTGAAAATTTATTTTTTCATGCGTGATTAATGCACTGAGCCTATGTGACCGGCCTTTTAATGGATGTTTTATGGGTACATACATAGAAGGTCTACTTCTTCAATATTTTTTCTACATACAGTATTAGAAAGAGCTTTTTACGCGCTTTCAATTGATATGTCAGACATTCTGAAACTCTGAAAACGAATTCAGGTCAGATATTGCATTCGCGTTTTTACTACCCATACGCAAATATTGGTTTTGCTCATAACTCAAACACTATTTGACCAAAAAAATATTTGATAACAGTTTTGAAAAGGGCTTCCCAAGACCTTTCGAATGAGATATTATTTGGCAAGAAATAAAAAAGCACCCCGCCAACATTGCTTAACATAAACAGTATGGGTGTCAAATATTGTTTCGTGTATACATGTAAAATCAGCTTTAAAAACTGGATTCACGTAACATGTTAACTTTATCAATATCATAAAATTAGACTCGAAATTTAACGTCTTGTCTACTGCAAATATAAAAAGCTGTTCGACTGTATCATAGGCGTTTTCAAAATTGGTGCATAGCAAAGCTCCTGATTTATTATTCAATTCCCAATGCTGAAATATATCAGTTATATTTCTGACACTGGTACCAATGAATCTATTTTGAATATTGGCAGATCAGCCAAAATCTATAACATCATTAATTACCAAATCTAATCTTTTCATCTTTCACAACACATAAAAATGACTAACCATTTGAAAGTTCCCCATCCACATCTGCAGATACTTTCAAAAATACTGACTGTGTATGTCAGATCATGATTGATGGCCGCCGTCCCCGCCTGCGGCAAGCACTGGGTCATAGACTCTCGCAAACTGGTGGGCCCCCTCATCTCTGTTCATGGTCTGACTGTGCATCCGGATATGAACTACTTCCTTAATACACTGTGAGGAAGCAAAGAGAGTAACTCGCTTTACTCTCCTCACAAACCCAACTAAACCAAAATGGTGGGATATAAACACAAATATTATTTTTACCTTCTTTATATTATAGCAGGCTACAGAAGTGATCATGTGTTGTTTAAATTTGATCCTCTTTGTTTGGATCCGAAATTTTGTGTGATTTAATCGGTCTAATTAGTATTCTGAGGAACATTTTGTTTTCTACCTGAGGCAGGTGGCTGTATCTGAATGTAAAGCCATGCTGTAGGTAACCATATATATTTAATGAGGGCAAATATGAGTCATATGTACTAGTACATTTTAAGATGATTTGTGTGCTTGAAGATCAATAGAATTCATAATGCCCATCCACCCTCTATGTTTACATTTTTTCAACTTCTTTAATTATATTTACATTCTTTCATCTGACATTTTTCAACAGATTGATCAATCAACATTGGTACAATGATAGAAGTAAAGTATATGACTTTTATTTTTTGATGTAAATTTTATTTACAGTATATTATAAATTTAAAGTCTCCTGTAAAGTATTGCTATTTCTTAGTCTTATGAGATTCTAAACGAAAATTTATCAATACTCTAGTTCTCACGTGTCATCACTTGCTAAAAACTAAAATGCAGAGGGGTAAGCAGTGATCAGACGAAATGTTAACAAATAGATGTCATATGAAGGCATTTCTGAGTTTGATTAAATGCCAATAACTAAACCAAATGTATTCACGTGGTAATGATCATAGGTGTATTTGAAATGCATTTATATTTGTTAACAGCAACACAATACTAGACTGGGAATGGATCCAATCATAAACTTTATGTATAATCATGCATATTGTACTTGCATAAGCCCACAAATACCTTTTTCATTCATAATAGATATTAAACTTACAAAAAGAATATATCTCGTATTCCAATATTCGTCGTAATTTGATTATCATTTGTGTCCATATAAAATTCTGTTGAGAAATATCTTATGGGAAAGAACTAATAACCATTTCTTAGTAATAATGATTAATCTTTTTTTTAAATAATGCCTGATATGTTTTTAATGAAATTTCATTTTTTATGAATGTATAAGATAAATAATTGTATTCCATATTGGTTATGTGTCCACAGTGATATTATAAAAATCAATCGATAGTACTGAAGATTTTAATTTTTTTTGTGATATAAATAATATTTCTGATCTTTAACTGGTATATGAAGATGTCAACAACATTTCTATTGCATCAAATATAAAATGACTGGGATATTGTTTTAGCAACAACGTCAACATCAACCACAACAACCAGTAGATCTACGAGAACAACTCCTACAACAACAACTCTTGCAACGCCAAAAACTCCTACGACAGCTACGACTAGATCTACAGCTGCATCTACAACAACGCCTTCCACTACGTCTACTGCAACATCAACCACAAAAGCTGTAAAATTGAGTGAATCTGGTATGCAGTATAATGTCTCATTTTGTAATATACAGGTATTTTCTTTCTCACTGCTTTATTCATCAAATAAACAAATCAAATTAACAAAATACTTTACTAGTTTCGAGATCTGCAGTCTCCTTTTCAATAAAAACAAAGGAAATTACATATTGATAGCTACATTAAGCCAACATAAATCCCCATAAGTATTTTATATTATTTAATTTCTACATGATATTTAACAATCTGTATTTACTCTGTCTTCTTTAATACTTTATAACAGCACCCTAATTTCTCAACACTTAAAAAATCTATACAATCGTTTTAAAACAAAACTTAGCTAGAGGTCTTTTAAGTCGTCTACACAATGCACCCTAACCATCCGTTTGTTTAGATCTACTATTATGAATTTACACAGTGCAGTGCAACCTACAATATGTCTTATAATCCTATATCTAATCAAATAAATTTCTGAACATCATTCTCCTGACACCAGGTTGGTAGTGGTCTAATCTGCTATTAAGTATAGTGTCTGCATTGCATCTTGCAATCTCAACTCCCTCCCGAGTCTGTCTTTTTAGTGGTTTTCTGTACAATCATATTATATTCATTCTCAATTTTGTATCCGGGTTCACATGAGATTCTTAAATGTGTTTTGCAAAAGCATTATTTGCATGTCTTTCGTTATTGTGGTCTCTTATTGCTTAATGCACTGCTTACACATAAAAAATATTAGGGGAGACAGCATTTAGAAGCAATAAGAGACCAATAAGAGACCAATGTATATTGCTTTATAAAACCCTCGTAAATACTTAAGAATGACTCCACAATCTGTGTATTGTTTTCCATCACCATTCATTAAATAATCTATGGTCTCATTTGATTGACGTGATTTGCAAATGATTTTAATTCTTTATTTCATCAATTTTCCTTTCTGCGCTTCATCATAATGAGTCTTTGAACACCCCAAATTGTATAGAATACTGCTAGAGTTTCCTGTTAACATTTCCCACATAAAACTAGGAATTAATTTGCTAACGTTATCTTTTTCAATATTTTGTATTGCGTATTCAAACTCACATCAAACATCAAATAACTGCTGTTTTGTGATAAAGGCATGCCCATCATTTATTGCAGAGTGGAGTGCGAGGATTTGGTATGATGTTCATGTACAAAATTCATGACCACCCTCCTTATTTTTATTTACAAAAAAGGCAACCCCCCTATTTGTATTTTTTCATGTACAAAATATAATAGGTGACCCCCCATTCTCAAATGTGTTTTGCCTCGTTTATATTATATAAATATATATATTATATGATAATATATATTATATAATATATATTGTATTATATAAATTAGTAGAGGAACTGCTCACGTTATGGGCAGTTTTCCGAAACGTCCCACTTACTATGTAATTTCCTTCATAAATAATGAATACATATATAATATTTTAACAGATAATTAACGTATAGTTCATGTTCTATCTTTTATCGATAATTCAGTACTAAATTCGTCCAACAAGTATTATATTTAAAAAAATGTTTTGATCGTTTCCACTTGTACACATTCTATGCACGAAATATTGTTCACATTATTGTACTTGGTACAAAATGACACCCCCTAAAACATCTGTGCCAACATAGAGAACCCCCACCCCCTGGATTTCCGCAGACTCCCCCGTGACTTAAATAATGAACACTCCCTAAGGTTATAAAAGACATTCTATTTTTGTAAATTTAAATGTGTCTTTGAAGATCTATCACAATCTCATAAATAGCAGTTAGAATCCCCACCCCCCATTATGAACATAATTATTTCCTGATTATACAATTATACACTAGATACAATATATTTACATGACATATTAACAATTTACAGCGGACTGCGCCAAGTGTTATGGGAATAAGCCTCAGGAAGGAGACCACACGCCATACACATACGAACAGTTCAAAGACATAGTCTGCACCACTGCAGTCCATTATGGTATGGCAGTATTCATCTCATATATTTCAAAACTAGTTTTCAGGTAAATGCTATGAAAAAAGTTTTGATACACCTCAATATCAATTTCTAAAGTTGATCATAGACAAAGGCACTAGCATAATTCTTTCTACATTTTTAAACATGCCTTTTGAACAGATACATTGTATGAACCGTAGATATCAATATCTTCATAGTGTCTTAATATACTTGAAGTTACCTCTACAAACACCGATGCTTGTGTCGGTGATCAAAAAAATATGGTGAATGTTCTTCAATATAGGAAGTCATAGATTTTCTATCTCTTTGAGTAAATATATTTGATGTGATGTACTTTCTTAAACTACATATAAGACAGACTGTGGCAAAGCATCACATGTAGTTCACATAATGTAGAAAGGGAAGGAAAAACTTTTAATTGTTTAAAAATGTGAGTTAGGTGCCCTACTTATTAATAAATAAATAAATTGCACGGGAGGGGGGCGGTCATTTGGTATTGACGAGATAAAACAAATGAATGCCCTCCCTAACACTCTATGTTGAAATTGAATGCCCTCCCCATATGAACATTTAAGAACTGAGATTCCCCCACACCACGTAAACTTTTATGCGAAAAAATGACAGAGTGAGTCCATAAAACAAGATGAAAACTTGGGAAAATTAACACTTCCATTGTTGAATAGTTCGACGGCGCTGGATGGCTCTGACGCGTCGCCCCGCGGACTCTTGATGCAAAAATATGCTCCACGCTACCTCCGCGTCAACGCCACGAGCAAAAATTGCGTGGCGTCCCACCATTTCTCTGGAGAAGTGGATTTTTCACGTCGTGTAATAACTCCGTGTGGATGAAGATTATTGATTAAAGTTCCTTTGATCTTTTTTAAGTTCGCTGGTCGCCGCACGAAGCCGTATTTTGCACCGACGGACTAGTGGGGGCCCAATCTGCACCGATACTTCACATCTAGATAGAATATTTTAATTTTTGCATGCAGCAAGATATGGGCCTCAAGAGTTGAAAAAGTCACGGAACCGCAGAAAAATCAATAATGTAAGCGAGTGACCGTGAAATCCAATATGGCCGCCGTCGAAAATGGGTGATTTTGTATTTTGAATGTTAAAAGTCCCATAAACATGTGTAATATCTCTAAATTGACTAATTTGAAGATGAGAAATCCATTTTTGACATTATTTTTCACCTTGAAGGAAAAGGAAGTGAGCTAAAGCACATTTCAAATAAAATTAGCCAAGAATTTCAGTTCGACCCTAACATCGAACTTCGTGAGACAAAATTTTACTATAAATAAATGTATTGATATGTGAGTGCACTATGGCCAAATTAAATTATGTACACAATTCAATTTTATGTACACAATGTAGTACAAATCAAGTCACAGTTGCCAGACCAACCACAAACATTCTTTACAGAGCATTGTTGAAGGATAGGGCATGGCTTAAACATGTTGAATCTGTGGTGGAAAAAAATGAAATTGAAAAAACTTGCCAGTAAGCTGGGCAGGTTACAACTCCAGAGTACAAAGTGCAAGTAATGTTAGACCGAAAGCAATAATTGGAATTCTACCTTTGTTGCCTGAAAAGGCTGCTACAGCTTCCATGATGAAACATACTATGGAGATTACCAAGATGAGTATTCAATTCTTGAATCCAGGCCAGACCTCTGTGTTAGAAGCAGATCAACCTCTTTATGCTCTCTGTAAACAAATACAATGGTCATTCCCTGATACATTGGGTGAAGATAGATTCATCATTATGATGGGGGGGTGCATATTGAAATGGCTATTCAAGGTGCTGTCGGTAAATTTTTAGCAGGTTCTGGTTGGGACAAACTTTTGAGCAAAAGCAGCGTATTGACATCTGGGCGTGCTTCCTCAGCTCTCGCAGATAGTCATGTAAAACGTACAAGATATGCCCATCAACTTTCTTTGGCAGCTCTCCATCTCCTTAAAGTGCATGCATATGAGGTGTACAGTGATGAGTATGGGCCCATAGAGCCATTTGATGTTTGGGATAGTAGACTCTCTGCCAGTGCAGCTACATTTAGGTACTGGAATGATGTATATGAGCTTGAACTCTTAATGTGTAGATTTGTAAGATCACAACGAGAAGGGGATTTTCCTTTGTACATTCAAGTTCTTTATGAAATGTGCAAATGGTTCTTTGCTCTTGACAGAACGAATTATGCCAGATGGCTGCCCATTCATGTGAAAGATCTTGTTGGCCTGGTTGAGCAGCATCCATTAATTCATGAGCAGTTTCTGGCCGGTAACTTTGTTGTGCAAAAATCACACAGTAAATTCAGCATGATTGCTAAAGACCAATCTCATGAGCAATGTAACAAAACACTGAAAAAGTGACGGTGGGCCCTCCGGTCTACTCGGTGATCACGAATCACAAACCATCAATGAACTTTTGTCCATTGAGGTCCTCAGAATTGTGTCCGAATTTGAACATGTATTACAGTCAGCAAGTGAAGATATCAGTCATGGTGAAGAAAGTAAGCAATTCCAGCAACAGTTCCTAACTGATGTTAAACACTTTAAAGATGAAGTGCAAGAAAGTGGTAATCCATTCTTGGAAAATGGAGATGATTTACTTACTTTAGATACCCATGAAGTTATGCCTCAGGAGGTTGTTCAAAGTCTCAGGGAATGTAAAAGTGTAGGCTCATGTGCACATGAAGAGTATGTACAGCAGTGACTCATGGAGAAGACTGTTCCCATATCAGACACCATAAAAAAAAGAATATCCTGACCTTTGAAAACAGTCCATCAGAAAATAGAAAAGGACATTCAAAACTTGGAAATATCAAATGTAATTCTAATCTGATAACAAAACTCTTTCTATCACTACAATCGAGACCTGACTCAAATATGGAAGATTTCTTCATGTATGAAAATCAAAGGGAGCCGCCCTCCTTATCGGAGAATGGAAACCTTCACATGGGAACCAAGTCGCATATTTTGCAATGCCTGCCAGGGTTGCCACGTGATAGCAAATGTCCAGCTGCAAAGCAAGTGTCATTTCTTCTATTCGACATGGCAGCTGTTGTGCATATGGTGAAGCCAACTAAAGCCAATACATTTGGTGACTATACGCTAATGCACATTATCCCATACTTGAAAGCACAAATCTCTGATGATGTGACCAGAGTAGATGCAGTTTGGGATACATACCCTGAACAGAATATCAAGAATCAAGCTCAAGTCAAGAGAGGAGAAGGGCAAAAAACAAGAGTGTCACCAAACACACCGATGCCAAAAGACTGGCAGAATTTCCTTAAAAACAGACACAATAAAATCCATCTGTTTGCACTTGTGATTGAAAGCCTGGCGCGAAGTGAGCTAGAAATACTTCTACTGACAACAAAAGACAGTGATGTACTAACTAATAGGGATGCTGATGTTGAGAACTTAATGCCATGTAATCACTCAGAAGCTGACAGCAGAATTATTCTGCATCTTGCCCATGGAGCAATGGAAGGCCATCAAAAAGCATACATAAGGACAGTAGACAGCGACATTGTGGTTATTGCTATCTCTGTCTTTCAAAAGCTGAATTTGATTGAACTATGGGTAGGCTTGGGAACTGGGCGCAATTATAAAGACCTTCCCATACATGAAATCAGCTCACAACTGGGTCCAGTTAAATCTTACACATTGCCCCTTTTTCACGCCCTTTCAGGTTGTGATAGCACATCCCAGATGTTTGTAATAGGGAAGAAAACTGCGTGGGTTGCATGTGAGTGCTATCCAGACATCACAGAGACTTTGCAACTGCTGATGAATGACCCTTCATCCTTTTCCATAGAATCAGTCCATATGCAACATTTAGAGCGATTCATAGTGTTGATGTACAGCAAGGGCTGTGGGATTGCTAGAGTCAATGATGCAAGAATGCATCCATTTACGCATGGTCTTAAGTCACTGGATGATATTCCCCCTACACAGGCTGCCCTTTATCAACACATTCAAATGGCACTATTTAAGGCAGCATTCGTTTGGTGCCAGTCATGCTGTAGGATTCAAGACCTTCCCGATCCCACTGAGTGGGGTCGGATTCAAGATGACAAGACACAGTGGAAACCGTTTTGGACGACTCTTGCAAATGCAAGTGACGCCTGTGCTGTGCTCTTACATTGTGGCTGTACTAAAGCATGTGTAGGCAATTGCAAGTGTTCAAAAGCTGGCCTAAAGTGTACTACTTTATGTAAATGTGAAGGTGGATGTGTAAATAATGACACATAGTAGAATGTAGCTACACTGGTCTGATTATGTCAAAAAGATGTTTCACAAATGTAAACATAAGTTGTAGTTCATGTTTATTTATACATATTGTAATCATCATATTGTGTTGTTTGCCTATATTAGAGATAAGTGGATTCAATAAAATAGAAGTATTTCTCTAGTATCAATTTATACCACATGCTAACATTAGCTTTCCTATCCGGTATTTAGAAACAATTTTCAGCTTTTATTGAGAGTATTTGTGATCGTATAAGTTTGATTGATCACTTTGTTTTATTAAAAAAAATTCAATGGAAGACATGATATTTTTGCTAGAAATTGTTCAATAACCATTGTCCTTTATCAAATTTACAAAATGTCTAATTCATACATTTGATTAAAGTGTTGCTAACTTTTAATTGATTTTGTTAAAATTTTATATATAAATGAACTCTAACACTTTATATAATTATTTTAAGTGAAAAATAATGTCAGAAATATGGATTTCTCATTATCAAATTAGTCAATTTAGAGGTATTACACATGTTTATGGGACTTTTAACATTCAAAATACAAAATCACCCTTTTTCGATGGCGGCCATATTGGATTTCACAGTCACTCGCTTACGTTATTGATTTTTTTGTGGTTCCGTGACTTTTTCAACGGTCGAGGGCCATATCTTGCTCCATGCAAAAATTCAATATTCTATCCAGATGTGAAGTATCATAGTGACATTGTGCAGATTGGGCCCCCGCTATCCGTCTGCTTCTGTCCGACGTAAAATGAACGCCGTTCACCGCCGATGTACGCTGCAAGACCTATACGCGCCAAGAATAGTGTCCACTCAGTCTGCTTCCGTGGTCACGTCGCAGTCGACGTCTGTCGGTGGCCTGCGGTGCATATTTAATCGAGGGGTTGTTATTTCGCCTGCGGCGTCACTTCTACTCCGCCAGGAATGGACATTTTTTCTCAATTTTTAAATTTTAGCCCTTGGACGGTGTCGGGACCACGGACTCCGTCCAACGTCATGAAGGTTAAGTCTGAGATCAACAATGAGACAAGGTGAGTGTGATTACAAAATTGCAGCTTCTAATATAGATTAACTAATCTAACCCAAAACATGTTACAAGTAGTCAATACTCGAGAGTTAATAGTAGTCACTGCAAAGGCTTAGGATTAGATTATCACCTAAAACATGTATAAGTGTCCAAGAAGCAACTTGCGAGCCACTGAGATTTGTACTTGTCCCACATGGACTAAGATATTTCAGTTGTCAAAGTACTTTACTTACTCAACTTCTTTGATACGCCCCTAAGACTACAATTCACACTTATTGCTATGGTGACATAACTACCCGGAGAAAGGGAGTTTTTTTTATTGACAGCAGCATGTGAATTTGTTGATGCAATACAACTGATAGTTTACGTAGTATCTGCTGTCTGTATGAATTAACATTTTAGCTAAGCGGAGACAGAATGGTACGAGATTCAAAGTTACTTGTCTTTCTGATCAGGTACTAAAAGGTCTTTTTGGCCAGCCAGTAATTTATTGCCACACAATTTTAGCGCTCGCCACGTTTCAGAGTACTATGATTTGGAGCCTCGTTTGTGGGGTGAGGGGGCCGTGTCACACTGTTAAAACTTCCATAGTCGCCCTTTACTGCATGTGCCACTGATGGTAGGGGTCACCTTTTCCAACCCACATTGGCAAAAGAGTAAGCAAAAATCTCTCGCCCATCACTAGGGGTTGTGCTATTATGTGACTTTCTTGTGCATGTATTTTCTGTGTATATACGTTTATGTATGTAACGTACTATATTGTTGTATATAACTATTGTAATTAGATTGTTCAGTTCAGTGTAATGAGAAACGTAAAGAATGCTACAATACACGAAGTCTTATCGTGATTTACTAATAATTGATAATAACACACGGGTCACCTTTTTCACCACTCAGTTTCACTAGGGGTCATGATTTCAACATTCCAGCCAGTTTCACTAAGGGAGGTTCAATGTCGAGGTTCAACATCTAGCTCTCTTTTCATGTGATTTTGCATTATTGAGCCATAAAAAGGCATAAAAGGTAAATATAAGTTGTAGAAAATCTTGTTTTCATTACAGTATCACCTAGAATAATAACCCTTGGAACAATACCCCATTGTCCTCATCCGGTGGATTCACTAGGAGTATCATTTTCATAGTTTCACTGGTTTCACTAAGGGGTATGATTTTGGACCTTCAGTGGCCCCCCCTACCCATTCACCCCTGAAGTACCTCACCCGAGTTTGGAGCGACTCATGGTAGGGGATTCAAAGTTACGTGTCTCCTTTCTGTTCAGGTAACTTGTTATTGGAGCAAGGCATGAGAGCTAAACGCAGACAGAATGGTAGGAGGTTCAAAATTACGTGTCTCCTTTCTGTTCAGGTTACTTGGAATTCGATCGGGACATGAGAGTACGTCTGGCTGTGCTTCATACCTGTTCCTGCCCACGTATTGAGAAACAAGTGGGGAAATACTACTTTCTCATGGGCAAAAGTGAGGAGAAATACTATCCCAACGAGGACGAGGACGAAGTCATGTAAGTATGCCTGTTTGTTTATTAGTGGCCAATTTTATTTGATTGTGTAAGAACTTATCATAGCAAGACATAAGAAAATCGGCGATTAAGCAAAATGAATTATAAATCTAATCCCTTTATTGAAATTACTGCCGTGACCAATTAAGGTGCCTAAGGGTGAGAGGGTGGGTGCTGAGAGGCTACCGCTAATGGCCCTCAACATATAGTTTAAAAACAACAGCAAAGGTCAAAACAACAACATTAGTTCAGTTACCTGGTTTGTGTTTTTATTTAGAAAAAGAATAGAAAACGTTTTTTTTGCTTAATTTTTCTTGTTATCAAAATGTGTAGCAAGTTTTAAGATACAGTGTTTTTTTGCAGCTTTCAGCTGAAGATCGACAATGACTCCTATGTGGAAGAGTGGGGTCGAAAAGATATTCGGAATATCAAGCGCTACCTACGTGACACGGGCTGTAGTACATAAGCCACAGGCGCAAAATTTTATTTATTAATAACATCAAAGTGAGAAATGCATGTGCCTGAGAAGAGTGCATATCCTACCATTTGTTCATCTAATGTAACACCACTGGGCAGAAGGTGTCCCTGCATTAAATGTTCTCATTTGAAAGTTTATCCTCCCCGTTCGGTCTGATAGTATATGCGTTAAAATCTTTATCAACATTTTATTTTACCATTTTAGGGATCCCTTTCTATGTTAACATCAAATTTATGTCAAGTTTGTCTGTTTATGTGATACACTCACCCCAGTGGAATGCGAGAAAGATATAATTCCTAAAGTCATGGTTCTGACTGGATAGCAAATATGTGACAACATTAATATTTGAGTTCGGTACGTTTGGAGCCACATTGTACATTGATCTTTATTTAGCAACCTGTTGACTTTTGATGTGGCAGGACGGGAGGGAGTGAGGTGAAAATTCCAGACGTAGACTCTGATGTGGAGACTT
The DNA here is from genome assembly GCA_019095985.1 of Streblospio benedicti. Taxonomy (NCBI): domain Eukaryota; kingdom Metazoa; phylum Annelida; class Polychaeta; order Spionida; family Spionidae; genus Streblospio; species Streblospio benedicti. The sequence continues at coordinate 26,649,054 of CM032664.1, read as the reverse complement.
TTCGAGAATAAATGATTTTGACAACCTTTTTTTAAAAAGGAGTTGTGCTTTTATTTTTATTTTTATTTTTATTAACAACACCTGGAATATCATCTGTGCGTGTGAGTGTTATCTAGCGAGGACCAAGAATCCAAGCTAGACATTGATAGTCAGATAGGTTGTGGAGAACTGCGCGGAATTCTTGTACAATGATTTCCAGTGCACAATGGTGGGTTAGTGCGTATTTTGTGTCACCTAAGGGCGGTACGTTGTAAAAGTCGTCTGGGAAGTGTGGTGAACGTGTGTCCCTGTCCCTGTCCTGTTTTCAAACTAAGTGAGTCCTTTTGTGTGCAGAGGGGTGGCTCTGCTTTACACGGGACACGCCTTTTAACGAGACTTCCGAACCTCTGCTTGGCGTTGCCACCGTAATACATTACATACAATAAATACATTATACGCCAATAGGTTGCATATACTTGGACCATACCTAATCTTAGGCGAAGTGTTCTTTCCAGTAGATAAACATATTTCTGACATATTCTAAACTTTTCCATATAAAAATGTCTTAAAGCTATTAAAAATCAAGTTAATTTCATCAATATGTCTTATCAGCAGTTTATCATTGAATGATCTTCTACGAATAGTTATGTAGACCACATGTAGACCAAATCAGTCTATGTTTGAGTCCATAACTGGCTATTATTTGGTTCATTTTTTACTGTTACCCCTCTACAGCTTTCATCATTTGAGCTACGGTGATCAACTTTGGCTTGCCAGTTGAAGATGTTGACCCCTTGGAGTCATTACACATGGATGCAAAAGGTCCATATTATATATCCGTTGTGGAAGTGCATCCTGTTAGGATGATTGGTTTACAAGGTCAAAGTGTATCTACAAGTGTGTATAATGTATCAAAATATATGTTTTCCAAGCCCCAGAAGCCGCTAACAGCGTTTAAATGTACAAACACGTGGTACATACACGTTAACTAGGTACAGGTGAGACAAGTGAAGCTAATTGGAGTGATTAGCGGCTATGGGCAACATCAGCAAATACTGTGTGTAGCCAGTGTTGAATGGTCCCAGGGAGTTGAGAAAGATAACTAGTGCGAGAAGGATGCCAATGACTGGTATGAATGTGAATTGTCTTAACCTTCCTTGCAGAGAAGAAGACCTTAAACCAGTACATTTACATTTACATTTATACAGTCTAAACTTACTTATTCAAGATCGAAACCAAATGATTTCACAATTTTACGATTCTTGAGTCTTATGATCAGAAAGTACATGTATATACAAGTGCATACAGCATATCACTATATATGTTTTTGCAAGCAAGGAAGACTTTAAAATGATTATGAAACACATAAATTGTATCCTTACTCAATTTCTTCAAGATGGCCACCACTAAATTATAGTGGTATGCAAAAAATATTTGTTTATATTACAGTTTATTTGCAAATCTGTTCAAAAGGTCAAGATTGTTTTAAAGTAAAGGAATCAATTTAAAGATAACAATTAAATAAAAAGGTAGTAAATAGAAATACTTGCATACATCATCTCAAAAAGGCATGCTTGTTGTAATTCTATTGTAATTCTGTATGAGACAAGTTGTTATTTAACTGTTTGGTATTTGGCCATCGATTCCACATGAGAAATAGGACAAAGTTGACTTTTCTTTCAATATTTACTGTTATATGAAATACAATTGTACACACAAAATTAATTTGCAAATTCGTTTTATTAATCACAATTTGTTACATAATTTTGAAGAAGTTTCTCGCCATGCAAATGTTGCAGCACTTGTGGTAAATGATCACTTCTTATCTGTAACAGAACAGGCAAAACATTTAGTCTTAAATATGTGAATTTATGGAATGTTTTTT
>CM032664.1:26631258-26641639 GCA_019095985.1 Streblospio benedicti | reverse complement strand
AAAAACATTTAAGAAAAATACTTCTCTACAACTGAATCTACATGTAGATGAATCAAATCTAATAAAGATAATCAATTAGATTTTGCTAGATGAAGATAAAATGTTCCCACAATCAAAACCAAAAAAATATTGATATCTAAATTAACATGTCAATGAAGTAAAATAAAGAAACACAGTTTGCTATAAAATTCAAAATATCAAATGTCAGACAATTCATTGAATTAAAAATCATAATCCAAAGATACAGTTCAATTACAGTTAATGAATATGTACTAGAAAAAATCATATCAACAACAAAATCTTTACAATAAATTCCAGTGCCGTATGTGATGGACACTGGCAAAAGACCCAGCATAGCTGAAGCTTTAAATTGCCATTCTCCATCATGCAATGCACAAAGTAGTAAACAATCATCATCAAAATCCAAATGACGAAAATCATAGTCCTGTAGGGAACGATCATAAATAACGACCCCACCCCCACCAACATTTTAAAAAGTTGGTGACCCCCCCCGCTAAAAGAAAAAGTCCTCTATATAGTCATTGCACTGTTAAAAGAAAATATTTGAAAAAAATATATATGATAAAAAAGTTCAGCGACCCCCCCAAAAGGAATCAGAAAAGTTGGACGACCCCCATCCCCCCACCTTTTTGGACGACCCCCGCCCCGTATCATTATTTATGATCGTTCCCGCACCAAATTAATGTGATCCAACGAACCAAATTATTCATCCATATTTTAATACATCTTTTCCATCAATATTTACAACATTAATAACATCTTAAAAATTTACATTGTTTTCACCCTCTACACATTCAAATTCAATAACACAACTGAAATCACTTTCGTTTACACGTTTTTTCAACTTTCTCACCTTTCTTTCTCTCATCTTATCAAAAATCCTTCTTCCCTCTTCAACACGAATAGTTCTATGGTGCAACTTAAAATCAAAAGGTCTCTCTTCCATTTTACGACTCAAAAGCTCAATCAAAGATTCATCAATGCATGCATCCACGAAAAAACCCCGATTTTTAAAAATTAAATTCATATATATATATTTCTAACAATTTTGCCTTTCCTATTTACAAGTCCACAATATTCATCCAATAATCTAATAAAAAAAATCTAATGCTAATTCCCATTCCCTTTGAAATACTTGCTCCCAACCTCAAAGCATTTTAACTATGCTTAAAGACATTGTCATTGTAAGTAAACACACAACCTATATCATTTAAACAGCACACACTTATACAAAATAACACATGCACTAAGACAAAAAGCACAAACCGAATATACAAACACCACAAAATATTTATCACGTTATTTTATAATCACACATATCTAAGAAACTACCTAATTTACACTATTAATCAAACTAAAACTGTATGCTGTTTGGCAAACAGCACGATACTATAGTCACAGCATGCACAAAAGCAGAACATTGATTACAAGTAGAAGTCACGTTACAGCATTCAGTTCAAAATGAATCCAAGCAACATTGCTACATCACTCACTCATGGAAGAACACGCAGTCACAGACCTCTCTCAGGACAGGGACACACGTTCACCACACTTCCCAGACGACTTTTACAACGTACCGCCCTTAGGTGACACAAAATACGCATTATCCCACCATTGTGCACTGGAAATCATTGTACAAGAATTCCGCACAGTTCTCCACAAACTATCTGACTATCATTGTCTTCAGCTTGGATTCTTGGTCCTCGCTAGATAACGCACCCATGCAACAGACGGTATTCTAGGTGTTGTTAATAAAAATAAAAATAAAAGCACAACTCATTTTTAAAAAAAGGTTGTCAAAATCATTTATTCTCGAAAACTTTCCACGTCCGAGTCTACGTCTGGAATTTTCACCTCACTCCCTCCCGTCCTGCCACGTCAAAAGTCAATAGGTTGCTAAATAAAATTCAATGTACAATGTACAATGTCGCTCCCCAACGTACCGAACTCAAATATTAATGTTGTCACATATTTGCTATCCAGTCAGAACCAGGACTTTAGGAATTATATCTTTCTCGCATTCCGCCCAGTGGTGTTACAATAGATGAACAAATGGTAGGATATGGTCTCTTCTCTGGCAAATGCATTTCTCACTTTGATGTTAATTAATAAACTTTTGCGCCTGTGGCTTATGTACTACAGCGGTATCTCCTGATAAGCCGAATTTCTCTTCGACTCCACTCTTCCATATAGGAGTCATTGTCGATCTTCAACTGAAAGCTGCAAAAAACACACTGTATGTTAAAACTTGCTACACGTTTTGATAACAAGTAAAAACAAACACAAAATGTTTCTAAATGTTTTTCTAAATCACAACCCAAACCAGCTAACTAAACTAAAGTTGTTGTTTTGACTTTTGTTGCTGTTTTTAAACCAGATGTTGAGGGCCACTAGCAGTAGCCTTTCAGCACCCACCCTCTCACCCTCAGCCACCTTATTTGGTCATGGCAGTAACTTCAATAAAGGGATTAGATTTATAATTCATTTTGCTTAATCGCCGATTTTCTGATGTCTTGCTATGATAAGCTCTTACACAATCAAATAAAATTGGCCACTAATAAACAAACAGGCATACTTACATGAATTCGTCCTCGTTGATATCGATTTGGTATCTCTCCTCACTTTTGCCCATGAGAAAGTAGTATTTCCCCACTTGTTTCTCAATATGTGGGCAGGAACAGGTATGAAGCACAGCCAGACGTACTTTAGAGCCTCGCTCCAATAACAAGTAACCTGAATAGAAAGGAGGCACGTAACTTTGAATCCCCTACCATGAGTCGCTCCAAACTCGGGTGAGGTACGTCAGGGGTGGATGGGTAGCGGGGTACCACTGAAGGTCCAAAATCATACCCCTTAGTGAAACCAGTGAAACTATGAAAATGATACCCCTAGTGAATCCACCGGATGAAAACAATGGGGTATTATCCAAAGGGTTATTATTCTATGTGATACTGTAATGAAAACAAGATTTTCTACAACTTATATTTACCTTTTATTCTTTTTTATGGCTCAATATTGCAAAATCACATGAAAAGAGAACTAGATATTGAACCTCGAGATTGAACCTCCCTTAGTGAAACTGGCTGGAATGTTGAAATCATGACCCCTAGTGAAACTGAGTGGTGGAAAAGGTGACCCCTAGTGAAACTGTGGGGTTGAAAAGGGTGACCCCTATCAGTGGCACATGCTGTAAAGGGCGACTATGGAAGTACCCTCCCTCCTCCCCAGGCACAATTTTAATGACCCTCACCTTGTCGCATGACAGCCTCATCCTTCATCCTGTAGTACGTATGGAAGTTGTCAAATTCATACTTCGAATAACTCAGCTTCACAGCTACAACACAGGCACACATAATGACAAAAGCTACATAGTCAGCATCACATTTATAATATGTCTAATTATGTCATTACAATTTTGGCTTTAAACCAGGAGGGGCAATATCATAGCTTCTGGTGGGATGTGAACCAATGTGAGAATGTCATTATCTGACTGCTAAGTCAAACCACATAATCTCCTATGATATATACCTAAGTAAAAAACAATCAACACACCAATAGAAATACACCATGTGAAGGACATTGGTTATTGCAATGTATATATGGCTGAGAATGCAGAGGTTGCCCTTTAGGACTCTAGCATAATTAATTGTACAGGGGGTCAGTCATTTAGTGAGGGGTGCTCAATTTTCTTTGGTTAGAGAAGGGAGGGCGCTCAATATTAATTCAAAGTGATTAGGAGGGCACTCCATTCTCAAACTGAAAATGTAATATTTTAAGCACTTTTGTCGCAATTGATGTATACCGGCAATATGCATGATTTTGGATTTAACCAATGTGAGACTTTCTGGAGATAAAAAAGATTCTTAAAAATGTGCTTGTTTTTTATTATTTTGTATAAAAGTACAAGCATTTCCCTTTTTAAAATGTATAACACTTTAGGGGTTTCGGGGGAATAGATTTTTGGTTTATGGACCATTCAAAAGATCATGTATACAATTTCGGTACAGTCAATGTTAACATTGACTGAATTTTTCATTGTATTTGTATGATCTTTAAACCATGGTCCATAACCAAATTCCATTCGAAACCTTCAAAGTGGGACATTTCAAAAGGGAAATGAATGTGAACTTTTATATCAAAGGAAAAAAACAAGAACATTTTAAAAATTTTAGAAATGGTGGGACTCAAATTCTTTATCTCCAGAAAGTCTCCTTAACTGTATTGTAATGTCAACAAATCAAATAGATTGCTAAATATATATTCATTGACCATTGACACAGAATGATTCATTGCAATACACTTTAAACACGTTTCATGGAATCTGCCAAATATCATACTTGATAATACGAATGTCATTTGTTCATTATTTTTTTCAGTGGGGGTGGGGGAGCTCAGTTTCTTAATGTTCATATGGGGAGAGCATTCAATTTAAACCTAGAGTGTTAGGGAGGGCATTTAATTTTTTATCTCATCAATACCAAATGACCGCCCCCCTACCTGTGCAATTTTATTAATTAATTTATTAATTAGTTGGGCACCTAACTCACATTTTTAAACAATTAAAACAAAGTTTTTCCTTCCCTTTCTACATTATATGAACTACATGTAATGCTTTGCCACAGTCTGTCTTATATGTAGTTTAAGAAAGCACATCATATCAAATATATTTACCCAAAGAGATAGAAAATCTATGCCTTCCTATATTGAAAAACATTTATGGTGCCAGGGTAACCATATTTTTTTGATCACCGACACAAGCATCAGTTTTTGTAGAGACAACTTCCAGGATATCAAGACTCTATGAAGATATTAATATCTACGGTTCATACAATGTATCTGTTCAAAAGACATGTTTAAAAAATGTAGAAAGAATTATGCTGTTGCCTTTGTCTATGATCAAGTTTGAAATTGATTTTTGAAGTGTATCAAAACTGTTTTCATAGCATTTACCTGAAAACTAGTTTTGAAATATATGAGATGAATACTGCCATACCATAATTGACGGCAGGGGAGCAGACTATGCCTTTGAACTGTTCGAATGTGTATGGCGTGTGGTCTCCTTCCTGAGGCTTATTCCCATAACACTTGGCGCAGTCTTCTGTAAATTGTCAGTATGTCATGTAAATATATATTATATATAGTGTATAATTGTATAATTATGAAATAATTGTGTTCATAATGGGGGAGGGAGGGGATTTTAACTGCTACTTATGAGATTGTGATAGATCTTCAAAGACGAATTTAAAATTTACAAAAATAGAATGTCTTTTATAACCTTAGGCAGTGCTCATTATCTAAGTCAGTGGGAGTCTGCGGAAATCCAGGGGGTCTCTGTTATGGTACAGATGTTTTAGGGGGTGTCATCAATTTTGTACCAAGTACAAGAGGGGGGTGGGGGTATCTATTTTGTGCCAGGGTAATATTAAAGATTTTATTTTTATTTTTTATTTTACCTTCATTTCTTGGGTAAAACACATAGAGGAAGTGCTCACGTTATGAGCAGTGCTCACGTTGTGGGCACATCCACCGTAGGGTTGATTATTACATATATCTCCAAGGGAACGCACACGTTAGACGTAATAACAATACGTAGGCAGAGATAAGCATCTAAAGATAAATTGCCAATATGTTTACTTAAGGAAAAAATAAGTTTTGATATACATATTTGTCCATGAACATAATATTAGTAACCATAATTCAGGCTAACTGGTATGTGGTGTTTGCAATCGGGGAGACGTTTTACGATAGTCACAACCACATATCGTGAAAAACCTGATTGTGTAGATGTTTTAAGTGTTGAGAAATTAGGGTGGAGTTATAAAGTAAAAAAGACAGAGTAAATACAGACTGTTAAATATCATGTAGAAATTAAATAATATAAAATACTTATGGGAATTTATGTTGGCTTAATGTAGATATCAATATGTAATTTAATTTGTTTTTATTGAAAAGGAGACTGCAGATCTCGAAACTAGTAAGGTATTTTGTTAATTTGATTTGTTTATTTGATGAATAAAGCAGTGAGAAAGAAAATACCGGTATATTATAAAATGAGACATTATACTGCATACCAGATTCACTCAATGTTACAGCTTTTGTGGTTGATGTTGCAGTAGACGTAGTTGAAGGCGTTGTTGTAGATGCAGCTGTAGATATAGTCGAAGCTGTCGTAGGAGTTTTTGGCGTTGCAAGAGTTGTTGTTGTAGGAGTTGTTCTAGTAGATCTACTGGTTGTTGTGGTTGATGTTGAAGCTGTTGCTAAAACAATATCCAAGTCATTTTATATTTGATGCAATAGAAATTCTGTTGACATCTTCATATACCAGTTAAATCTCAGAAATATTTTTATTATCACAAACCAAATTAAGATCTTCAATACTATCGAATGATTTTTATAATGTCATTGTGGACACATAACCAATATGGAATACAATTATTTACCTTATAAATTCATAAAAAATGAAGTTTCATCAAAAACATATCAGGCATTATTTAAAGAAAAAGATTAATCATTATTACTAAGAAAATGTTATTAGTTTTTTTCCATAAGACATTTCTCAACAGAATTTTATATGGACACAAATGATAATCAATTTACGACGAATATTGGAATACAAGATATATGTATTATAATGGAGAATTAATGTCTATACCAGTACATTGAATTTTCGATGTGCCTATTTTCTTTTCGGCTGCTAAAACGGCAATTATCAATTTAGTTTAATTCTAAGGTCTACAATTATGAGATACATGTAACAAAAATAACAAAAATAATCTTACTGCATCCTTATAATATCTTAAAACATATTTGAGAAGAAAAAAACAGGAACGATTCAGAATACTAGTATGAATTCTATTCTACTTCAAGCCAACGGATCCAATTAACGTTTGTCACAAGAAAAGTATATAGATGGAAAATATATATCATATTGTAAACTTAATTTGAACTTATTTGATAGAATTGTTATCCTACCATTGGCGATAGTATCATATGTCAAATTGACCTTTGAAATGTTTCACCAGAGATTGGATTATCAAAAAATATTAATTTATGTGACCTCATTCTTAATTTACCCTTTATATAGGGATTGTTTGTACATGGATTATTCAAGCCAGTAGGATAGATACATGTACTACTTCTATCTGTGTTATAAGCATAGCAAAGTGCAAACTGACAGTCTGCAAATCTTTAGCAATCCTTGGATAGATCACGTGACCTAATTCAGGTCCTGAATTAAAAGGTCTGTGATTGGTTCACATTTTTAATGAGCAATAGTTATGCTCCACAGGGCAAATCTTGATATCTGATACTCAGAGTGACGATACCTGGTCAAGGAATAACATTCGAGTTGGAATCCTTCATATATATGTCCACATATATATGTCCACATAAGTTATACAACATCCTCATGGTTGCAATTTCATTTTGTGATGATCGAAAGGCTGGACATGTATGACGTCTTTCAATACAATACCATATAGTACTGTCTAATAGGACTGTAATAGGACTGCAATAGGTTGGTGTGAGTCATTGACTTGCAAGTAGACAAGCATTGTGAAATAAACAGAATATGTGGGCCTTTAAATGGTAGAAACTAACGTTTAACGTAGATAAGATTATTCTTTGTGCAGTTCTCAATGCTTGCCTACTGGGTTATACAGAAAATTGCATTTGCATTGAAATATCTTATGACAATTTGAGTCTTATAGAAAAAATGCAACAACAAAAATAAGCAAGTTTTAATTAATGCACGCAAAATACAGAACCCAAATTTTGCATCGATTGCCCAATTATCTGTTGTTGGACACCATAATAGTTTTGGAGTCATTGCTACACAAGTTGAATAAGACACGCCATTGTACAAATGGAAAAACACAGGTGTTTTTTCGGCTGAATTTCCACCTGTTTTCTATATTTCTGTAAAAAAACAACCATGAAAATGACGAGATATATAAAATTATTGCTTTGCGTACAGTGATCATATTGTTGGTGACCATAAAATCTATGCACTTCATACATGCTTGAAAGCAAACTTTACATCATTTATTATTGATAACAGCACATTGGTGTTCTTTTGTCCACTCAATAGAAGAATCTGAATAAATGCAACTGTATAGGACTAAATGTCTCCAATCCTCATGTATTACATAATCTCATAATTATTGAGGTACGTCACTGCAAAATTCCGCCAAATTTTATGTTGGCCAGCCGGGTCATCATTTTGGAAACATTACTGGCCCTTCAAAGGTTGAACGGACCGACGAGCCAATGGTAAATTTTATCACTGCTAAAAGATGCTTTTTATCATGAAGCCACTAAATTTAAACGCCAACTACAAAACCAAATGATATAGTTTAATTGTTCAGTGAAATATCCACTACATTCAAATATATAACAAGTAGTCATCGGGAACGCCTTAAATCTCCCCTTCCCCGATCAGGCCATTTCCCCGATCAGGCCATTATTGAAAAGTAGGCCAAAGTACTCAAATATCAAATCACATGAGGAGAGTGACATAGTCAAACAAAATGTCAAGTTTGGTGATGATAGGTAATGAAGTTTTCCCAGGAGACAGATAAACACAAATTCGTAATAATTTGGTTTTAAAACACATCGTAATTTCATCAAAAGTAGGCCAAAGTACACCAAAATCTATTCAGCTCTGGAGAGTGGTACAACGAAGCTAGATATGAAGTTTGGTGACCGTAGTGTAAACAAAGTGCTTCAGAGACACAATGCATCCTGCATGACATCCTGTATCACAGCATATCAACAAACGAAGTCGGTAGTGTGCATGTCGATTAAGACTGGCACAAGCTAAATATAGCGTAAGGTGTCAGACAGTGTGATTGCGCAATCACAGCATACAGCATATAGGCGAAGTTGAAGTGTGATTCCTTCGTCTGGGAAGGTTAGTGTAACGGTAGCACGCCCGACTATGACATATAAGACCGGTCTGATTCATAGCCGGGAGGTCGTGAGTTCGACTCCACGATCTTCCAAATTACCTTTACAAGCAATACTGACTTTCGTTTCAATTGGTGGAAGACACGGACCCGGGTGCTTCGGTAGAAGCCACCGGGTAGTCCCCCCTGGATAGGAATTGTCCATTAGTCAAGTGGGAGTGGTACCCCGTGTCAAGACACTGGGGGAGGGCGAGATCGTTTCGAACTCAGATAGTTGGTTATGTGTGATCTGGATGGTGGAAAGTTAGATCTGCGACCTCTTACAGGTCCCCGGACAAAGCTGACTATGGGAACTACTCGCAGGGAGAGACAATTCCTCGATCTGATAAACCCTGTGTCCCTGAAGTGTTGACGTAGTATAGAAACTCCCTAACTCACTCTCCAAAGCAGCCAGCAGCACGAGGTGATGGCGGCTCTGGTAGTGACCCATGTGGGATAGGTTGAATACGGTACCCATCGGGGCTGTTGGGAAAAAGATCACATAAGCGAGCTGGTTGAGGAGAAGGGAGTGGGGGGAGTATCTGTAAACAAAAGTGCTTCAGATGGCAATGCATCCTGCATGACATCCTGGCACACAGCATATCAACAAACGAAGTCGGATTGATTAATCACTGCATACAGCTAAATAGGCTGGGAAGGTTGCCTGCATACAGCATGTAACGGTAGCACGCCTTCGTCTGGGACTATGACATATAAGACCGGTCTGATTCATAGCCGGGAGGTCGTGAGTTCGACTCCACGATCTTCCAAATTACCTTTACAAGCAATACTGACTTTCGTTTCAGTAGGTCAAATACTTCTCCCTGTAGAGTGTTAACAAGGTTTATTACGTAACGCTCGTAAGTTCAAAAGTAGGCCAAAGTACACCAATATCAAATCACGTGAGGAGAGTGATATAGACATACCAAATGTCAAGTTTGGTGATGATAAGTCATAAACTGTCCCCAGGAGACAAATAAACACAATTACGTAATAATTTATATAAGTATCACAATAGTTTTTAGTCAAGGATAACACTCAGTTCACACACTAAGCTTTCAATGACATCCGCCATCTTGATCACAGTGGTTGACGTCATTCGTCGTCACTGGGACCTCGGGAGATTCCCGGGTTGCGCGCCCCCTCCCCCTCTCGGGTGACGAATGACGTCAACCACTGTGATCAAGATGGCGGATGCCATTGAAAGCTTGAATAGTGTGTGAAGTGTTAGTGTTGATCAAAACTATTGTGATACTTATATATGTTATATCAGGATAAATGAATTTCCATCATAAGATAAAGTAATAATTTGTTTTTTAAAAAGAAAACATCAGCCAACTTCATCAAAAGTAGGCCAAAGTACACTAAAATCTAATCAGCTCTGAGGTAGTACAACGAAGCTAAAATATGAAGTT
>CM032664.1:26615029-26626174 GCA_019095985.1 Streblospio benedicti | reverse complement strand
TTCCCCCTTGCCCCATCCAGTGTCAAGAGAGAGAATTTTGGGGGTTATTCGGCTCAAAACCCCAAAAAAAGTACTGTTCCCAATCCTACAGGGGCCCCAAATAAGTACAACAAAAAGAGCCTATAAAGGTGTGTGAGAAAGGAGAATTTAACCCCAGTCCAGTGCAACTTATAGAAAGGGCTTTTGATATTCTGCGACCATGCTACAATGAGTCGCGCACTGGAGGCCGCCTACTTACGAGTTTTGCTACATTAAGCCCAACATTGTTATTAAAAAGGACCGGCAAATAAATTAGTGACCCAAGCACCCCCTCAGAGCCTGATAGTTAGTTAGTTAGTTTGTTATTTCATAATGTCATACAACATATAAATTATTATAATACATATAAAAAACATTAATATATGTTGCGCAGCCATATCTGGCCTATAAGACATTACATTAAAATACATTTATGTTAAAATACAAATTTGAGTAAAATATATAAAGCATATTAAACATTTGACTGTAATGAAAAATAAAATCATATCAAACCAAGTTTACATTAAATATTTAGTGAGCCTGAACGCCTTTGCATAATACTAAAAACTAATTTCCCTAAAACCGCCTCTGTATATTTGTATTGGTCATCCAATGAACAAAACTGATCTTTTAAAACATAGGTTTTAACAGACCTATCGCATTCTGTCTGAGATCTTCATATATAGGACATTGAAGGGCAAAGTTAACTTCATCTTCTATATCAGTATTGCATAATGTACATAACCTCTCTCCCAATGGGACCTTTTGTCTCCCTGCCAAGTTCAACCATATTTGGAAAGTGAACCATCGTCGCTTTATTGCAAGGTTTTTTCTGTGTGCAAAGGCATTCGTGTGTAGTGACATATGTTTCTCATGCTAAAATATCTTTTTTATAGGAACAGCGGTATAACCGAAGTTTGTCAGCCATTAACATTGCCATGATCATTCAAAAACATTGTTACACCATTTATCTTTTCTCCCTTACATTTGTGTGTATTCCTTTTGTACAAGCACATTGCATGAGGCGCTTTCTAGTAACTGACACTCTTTAACATTAATTTAACACTATATTCAATAGTTTTGATGTTACGTCGAGACAGACCAAGTTAATCTGTCTTTATTCATGTTTTCTGGCCTACACAAAAAAATCTAACCATCTCTAAGTTGTTTTGCTTCGACTGACAGCCACACTATATCACCCATGCAACAACATTTAGATGTGCTTCTTGGCACCCTAGGAAGTATTTACATGCACGATTCTGTATAACATTTAATTTATTGTATCTAATAGCTTCCCCCATAACGCTGCACCATATAGCATAACAGGGTTCAACCAATGATTGATAAAGTTTGAGGTAAAGGAAACTCTCATATGAGTTACCACCCTATTTGGAGATTATACTTTGTTATCATACCGCCTAATGCCCTAACTGTACTTTTGGCCCCACATCCTTAACCATTCATCTGTATCTAGATGTTTCGTTAAAAAATACAATCCTAAGTATTGTATTTATTGGTGGTTATAATATCACAATTAAATGTACAATTTTTAGTCTTGTCCTGGTTTATTTCCATACGCCATGTACTACACCAACCACTTATAACATCTAATTTGTTTCTGTAACCCTTTAGCAGTCTCAGAGAGAACACCACAATATCATCTGCATAACAGCCATTGGACACAGCTTGATTACCACACATTATACCTTCATTAACCCTATTTATGCTTGTAATAAGATCATTCGTGTACAATGAAAATAATGTTGGAGAACTGAGTTCCCTTGTTTTACCGAACATTCAATAAAAACTATCAGTCATAAGGCTATTAATACGAACAGCTGCCATCAGTACACCATTTTTACAATGACTGCAATACATTCAACATTTTACCTCGCACACCTAAATTGAAGAGTTTATACCAAAGACATGCATGATTAACCTGGTCAAATGACTTCCTGGCATCTATAAAACAGGCGTAAGTACTGCGTTTCACCAATAGTCGGTTTCTAATAATTGTATACAACACATACATGTGGTCAAGGCAGCTACGCGAGGATCTAAACCCATTTTGTTCATTATTTAAAATATCATTACATTCTATCCAATTACACAAACGTTTTTTTAATCAAAATAGTGGAGTAGCACTTACAAATGATATTCATTAGTGTGACGCTTCTATAGTTCATTGGATTATATTTACTACCTTGTTTAAAATTGGATGAATAATTCCTTTTAAGCCAAAAAGTCTGGAACAATTCCCTTGTCAAAAACAATATGAATACATCTTGTGTAAATACTAATTACAGCTTCATTTTTCAAACATTCAGCTGGAATACTGTCAAAACTGCCGCCTTATTATTCTTTATACTATACACACACCTTTTCTCACTTCATCTAAGGTTAAAGAACTATTTAGCAACTCTGGCCCACTATTTTCATTTTCATGAGGCATAGCCGATCGCACCTCTTCATTTCCCTCATTCTGCTTTCCACATGCTTGAGATGATCACAGTCAAATATTGGATTATTTGGGTTAGAATAGATTGTTGAAAACTCATTCTTCGATTTCTCAATCACTTTTCCTACATCGGTTACTATTTTTCCACTTACCTCAACGGCTAGTGGTATAAAACTATCTCTCTGCCCTCAATACTAATTTGATTGATTTTCTTCCAAAACCCAACCATATCTGTTTCTAGAAGACAGTGTATATCCTCCTGTTTTTGGTTATTATATCTTCTCTTTTCCTATGCAATTCTCTGTAAAATTCTTTTCTAGCATTTATATAATGAGATTTGAGTTCCGTCTTATGTCCTCCTTTGTCTTTGCATTGTAAATAACACTGTTCCTTTTCTCTTTTTCCATTTATTCTGTATGTTGTAGTATGTGGATGGTTAACTGGATAACAGGCTCACCTCGTGCGGTCGTTTTTTCTATGCATAACCGTCCCCCTACATTGACAAACCGGTTATTGATTTTGATGATGATTATTTTTTCATGCCCAAGCTATATATATCCATATATTTCATTAATTTTTGTGTGATTTAACTAACATTTTTGGCAGTTCAAATTGCCTTTCTGTTGAACATAAAAAGACGAAATGCATAAACCACAATTTTTTTTTTCAAACGCTAATATTGATAGATCTACAAGGTGTCAATCAATATATTCAGTACCGTTTCGCTTTACGTTTCTTGACTCAACCACGTGGCACATCTACAGTATCTACTAGAACTATCTCACATACCATTGTTCAAGATCGTTTATGATGAGCGATAATCGGCGGTTAACCGGTTACGGTTCGGTTTTGCAGGGCCGATTAACCGGTCTAAATTTTCTCAAACCGTCCACACACTAGTATATTTGTCACTTTTCCACCATGGTTTTGCTTTTAGCCTATTGTTTTCTTCCTATTAAAACAGTTTCACCTCGTGCAACTGGTTTTCATTTCAGTTTGTAAAAGATGTACAAGGGTCTTCCCCAGCCTTATTAATATCATTCAAGCTCTTTTAGATCATGTCTAGGATTCTTTCAATTGTATCAAAAAAATAAGGTGATGGATACCCTCATTATTCATAAATGTATCCTTAATGTTTTTAATGTTGTACTAAGGAATATTATACTCATATCCTGTAACAGTTCCATCTGTAATAATTATATTATTCCAAAAAGGCTACCATCAATTTCAGTAATAAGTACCAGTGATCAGGCAGTTTTGTTAAAATTGGTATCTCTATATGATGCTCATCAATAATGCTACTGACCGTTTTCACATTGAAATCTTTGATGTAGCTCAACTGTTCATATGGAACCATGCAATAGTCCACCACAGCCTTTCCTTTGAGGAAATATCTTTGTATAATTATTTTCCCGACTCTACCATTTACCATACACATGTTTACTGATATCATAAAGTCTATCAATAAACCTCCATATTTATTAGTTTCATAATCAATTATCTGTCTTGGTTTCACCATATCCACCCCAGCAATATACTCTTCGTGGTCAGCGCATCTTGCATTAAAATCCCCGCCAATTAAAATCAAACCATTATTTTTGTAAGTATGATATTGACACATGAGATCATTAAAAAATGTTTCAGCATCAACTGCACGAGGTGAGTCTATTGGTGGAAGGTAGCAGCTGCAAACAATAAGGGATACTCCATTGCTATTCTTTGGTGACAGCTGTATCCATAATATCCCCTCTATGTTTTTATCTAATATCTCACAGTCAAAATGGTTTAGTAGGCGGTTGTGAATAAGAATACCAACACCTCCTGAACCTCTATTTGCCCTATGGTGCAGCTCAAGTCTGTTATGACCTATCCAAGAATAACCTTCAATATGTAGATTCTGGTCATTTCGTAAGAATGTTTCACTCAGACACAATATATCACAGTCAAGTTTGGATAATATCTTTTTTACTTATAAATGCTGGATTGTTACAATCAGTATATGATATTCCATTGATGTTCCAATACGCCACAGTGCAATGGCGGGTCTCCTAGCGCCGTTGTTCTCTTTGTTGGTCCCTTTGGTGCTCCCCCTGTTGATCCCCCCCCTGCAGCTGATCTTTTCTCACCAGGAATGACCCCTTGAACAGAAAGTCTTTTTTTTTGCATGCTTTTAAAACATTTCGTAAGTTGGCCTTCATTGCCCTGGTTTCTTTATCTAGGTGTTTTAGATATGAACACCATTTTATGATTCCTACTGCTTTTGAGATTTGGGCACCCTTTCATCACAAGTTCCGTTTGGTCTTTTGTTCTAGAGTCACTACAACAACTCTGATTTTCCCTTATATCCCTCTTCCTTTCTGCCTAATTGCTGTCTGTTTTCTTCTAATGCAGTTAGACGTGCTTTAAAACTTCATTTTTCTGCTTTTCATATCTTCTTTTTATTTTTTCCATAGTATTTGCTACTTCGTCTTTAATGATATCTTTCATTGTGTTTTTCATTTTTTCAAACAGGCTATTTTCCATGTTTGCCGTGAGTGTGGATATGTGCGTTGTCATTGTGTTGATCATTTGTGTGAATCTTATATTGAGTTCTTCTCTAAATGAGGTAACTCTATTTTACCACATTCTTCTTTCTCCCTCTTGACATACCTTTTTAAATGCTGTGCTAAACATTTCCCTGCTCATCATCTTCCAGCTGCCTTTTCTCCCCTTGAGACATCTGCACAAAACTCTTGATTGTACTTTGATGCATGTTAGCAAACCACTTTTGATACGGCCCCACCGCACAAGAGGATTATAACTGCTGTTGTCTGCTGTTCACCCGTGTAAGGCTATGGAAATTTTCACAGTATTTGATTTCTATTGAACGATACATACCAAAAATTAATGAACCTACTGTGTAGAAACTTTGGTAGCTTCGGCCACCCAGTAACTACATCTCAGTCTTCTGATAAATCGAAAGCAAAAAGACCTGGAGAGCCATTGTTTAACTATTATAGCGATATGTTGAGGCACTTGGCCGCCTGTGATATACGAGAGAATAATATGAAAAGGGTTTTCTTCATTAATGGTGTTCTCTGGGAGATACGGGAAAAAAGTAACCATGTTGAATTTTGCGGATATCAGGCTACGTTCAATCTGGCGAGTATATTGAGTAATGGGTCTGGGACCACTCCGCTGGCCGTTAACGCTCTTATGGCTAAGAATAATCAGATGCCACAACGCTCGGTCAATAACAGACCAAGCGGCCGGACGTGGGTTAATCACCTTTTGATCTCCAGAGCCGGTCCATACCATGACCGTGGTACTCTCACTGATATCGAATGTTATGTATGTGGAACATGTGGACACATGCCTGGGAATTGCCCTTGTAGATTTAATGCCGGGTCGCTAGGAGCACCCGTGAACAGGCCGTGCTCGGCCCTCGGACAATACAGCCCTCGGAACCTGTGCAAACGGGGATATACCAAATGTTCCCGGGTTTCCATGATGTAAGGACACCTAATAAAAGAGGCCACACCATTCTGTTGTAGGTGCAATGCCGCTCACCCATTTGGTTCACACCAACCCCTGATCCCCGGCAAGCTGACCAACAGTGAGTTCGCCCCAAAAACGCCAATATAAATTATATGCAACAGCATGATTATGATGATTCTGTGCATTTAAACTACAAGTGTCGCCCTGGTGACCAGTCAAGGGCCGCTGTAATATGGTTGACAATAGAAAACTCCACCCATCTGTCCGATAATAATAGATAAAGATTGTGTGATTAAGATAGCAATATATAATGATCACAATTTAGCCCTGATTGACTCCGAAAGTGAAAGGAATCTCATGTCAAGGGACACGCTTGACGAAATACAGCCACAGTTTAAACTTGAAATAATGATGGACAGACGGGTCATTATAATCACGGCTTGTGGAGCAGAGGAAGAAGTGGTCGCCATCTATTCCGTTGAATTTATGTTACTGGACTTTAGACGTAAAGCTAATTTTCATATCGTTATCGGTTATCTTGGAAACCCCGTTTTTAAGAAAATATGGCGTTATATTAAATTTTAACAATAACGAGGTGACCCTAGGTAAATCCATACAGTTAGCTGTGGGGGAACAGGAGGATTTAGAATTGTTTCTGGGAGTTATGCTGTAGTCAAGGCCAATGTATTCATGGCGCATGTAAGATGCGGCTCATCCCTCGATGGATTGACCATTGAGATACCATCATCCAGAGTGGACAGTGATTGGCTGATACAGGCTAAGGTGTGTGACAACTCCGCCCATGTCATTGTATGTAACGTTGGAAATAAGCCATTTAATATAATTGATAAAGATATAGTATTAAACGAGTGCCTCGAGCCACCTTTTGATGTGGAAGCACATTGATAGCATACAACCTAATCCTGCTGCCAATAGTCAAAGGCGAACCCCTGCCTCAGCAAGAATAACATTGAAACAGGGGTGCGAAGAACCTGTAAGCCCTGAAGCCTTTCAGGCTTTTCCGAACCAGTTGGATATAGCCAAGAAGCAATTAAATAAATTGCTGCGGCTTGGGGTCATTACTGACTACATCAGTGAGTTCAACTCTCCTGCATTTCTAGTAAAAAGAAGTTTAACCGTTCTCATGTGCATTTGCCGGAGAACCAGAATCGTCAGTTCGACTACTGCCTCATTGTCGATTATCGACAAATAAATGCTTGAGGTTGTTTTCCATCAGTCCATTAGTACACGGTGCCAGAGACCATCGGCACTATAGGCAAATGTGCGTGACCTGAAAAAAGGGTAATAAGCGGATCATTACAACTGAGTTCAATTTGCCATCCGCGTATTACCAGCTTGCCGTCGACCCAGGGTCTATAAAATATTTGGCATTTCAATTGGGTGATTATATGGATAGAAGTAAAGGTTATACGACAGCGCCTATGGGGTTTCATTTTTCAGGGACACTACTATATTTAGTATTGAAAAGGTATCTGGGTGGTATGTATGGCAATAACCTTGTATTCTACACTGATGATGTAATCTTATTGTCTATGCTGGAGACTTAGAAATACGGTTACTATCAACACGTCGACGAGCTTGACAGATTTCTTCGGGCAATAGCTTGCAGTGGGCTGAGGCTGCACCCATCCAAAACTGAATTCGTGCATTTTTGAGCAGGACTTCCTTGGTTACCGTATAAGAACAGGGGGATCGGGATCAGCCCGAAGCATATGCGTGCCATACACAAATTTCTGCGCCCGGGATGTATGGGAATTAAACTCTTATGTAGGCCTGGTTAATTATTTTAATAAACACATAAATATGGGGGAACCCTCCTGGCACCCCTCATTAAGCTGTTTAAGAAACATGAACCCTTCGTATGGGGCGAGGAACAGGAAACAGCATTTAGAAAATTGACGGAATGTCTCGTGGGAGACGCTGTATTGGCTCACCCAGATTTCAAAAGAACGGTTCTATCTGCAAACTGACGAGTCCACCCATGCGGCATAGGAGAGTGTTTATTACAGCGGCCCCTGGGGCACTTGAACTGATGGTAGGATATTATGGCACGGGGTTATCCGCCGCCCAGACCCGATATCCGATAACAGCATTGGACTGCTAGCAGCTGCCAAATCAATGATACAATTCAAATATTTCTTACAGGGCAGAGAATGTACTCATATAACTGATCACAGTTGTTTTAAAACAAGTGCTAACTCAATCAACGGCCTTCCCTTGTCATGTGTGGATTGGCATGAGGTGTGAGGAATAAGAAGTAGTTGATAGTTGTTCCATTTATTGACTTGGTTACATTCAGTTACTGGTTATATACATAGTGCTCGTCTAGCTATACAGACTAGTAAGAGCAGGCTGAGGTCTGGTAGACTCCTGGGCAGGAAGTCCCTGCCTTATAGGAGAAACGCTTAGTCATACATTAGTCTAGCCATGACCCTCCCCCTCCTTCTAAAATCATGGCAATTTCGAAAATTGTCAAGAGACATCAGCCTGCACATACATTGAGTACTTTGAAATATGGTGCACCATGACTTACTACTAATAAGTAAAATACAATCAAAGTAACATATTACGATCTAACAGAAAGTTGAAATATGTATCATACAGAGTAATTATAGAATATGAAATATTGACATAAAAATAGAGGAAAAAAAATTATATATATGTCTATGAGGGGCCGTTTATGACATAAGTGCCACTTATAAAATTCTTTGCTACTATTCAAATTACTAAGAAATAATGAACATTTTTCAAAAAATCACTGTCACATTTCTTAAAAACATTGTCAACTGTTTTTAAACAATGCTACTCTATATGAAAATGTTGACTACTTCTTGAATTTCTCGGCTACATTCCTAAAAATCACTGTTACACTAAAACAAAGTCTGTGACTTTACCTGAAAAATGCTGTCACTACTTAACATATTTCATGTCACTCATGAATATTAATCAGCATCAACACCATGTGATCTATCAAAATAACCCTTTGGCCTGTGATTGACAAGATGACTTGTCCAATCACGACAGGGCTTACATTGGCATATATCGTCTCACATGGTTACCACATGTTGACCTCAATATTGGTCCTTGACCTTAACTTTCAACCTAGAGCCCAGATGCTCCAATTATCTTTCCCTATTTCTCTAATAATGCTATTTCCTCTAGAAGTTTATTAGTGAAAGGTTTGCATTTCAAATGGCATTTTATTAGATTACCTACACGTAGATTAAATTTTCATTCAATGTATTTAGCTAAATTTATTTCATAATCTTTTTTTCTCTTCACAGAGTTATGTATAAATCTGGTTCAGTATATTAAATTTTGTTTGATTAACTTGCGACTTCTCAATAAAGTTGGTTTCAAAGAAGTGATGGTGATATATAGCCTTTCTTAAAAGGCTATAATATTTAATGTTTTTTTATATATACTTTCCTTTGTATTATATGGTAGTTAACAAAAGCACATATTTCAGACTTACAATAAAAAAAACTAACATGCTGGAGTTATAACATCTAGATTATTAACTGGCTATGTTTTGTTTAAAACATTTAGATTGTTGCATTTGTCATAAAATATGTACAAAAGTTCACTAAAATTCAATCAAAATACAGGCCTCCAGAAAGACTAGCTTGACTACCCATAGATATTATATAATATTTTACCATAGACAGTTTATTCAAACATAATTGACATGGCCCTTTGATTTATATATGTGGTAATTGTGGTCTTTACCAGTGTCCTGCGCAATTGCTGGTCAGAAACACTTTGGTACTTTGTAATCCCATCAGGTGGGCACTTCACTTAGTGATAAAAATCAGTCTTGTTGATTCAGTGACATGTTTTGTGAATAGCTAAATCCTTGGTTTTGTGGACTTGACTGAATCTTGGGTAATCATAATCCATAAATAATTCGATGATAAACTTGAACAAAAAATGCAAATTATTGTTTTACGTCATACGTAAGACCTTTGCGGATCGTGAGTAATATCCTTCACAACGTCCCAATATTTTTCGGCGCAAAGTACTGTAGCGAAGCTAAGAAGCCGGCTGTGCGGGAGACGTTTGTTGATAGGGGAAAGCCCCTTTCATCTGGACGTCACGCGTGCGTTTAGCGCACGTGTTTACTTGAGCACTGAAGATAGTAAATCAATATATAGTACTCCAGTTTGTGATGTTTGAGATCTAAGTACTATTACTCACATTTATCTTAGTTAATGTGCTTGTGTAATTGATTTAACTGTTAAAATGAACGACATAGGGACCTTTGACAGCTATATTCAACCTGGCATAACACTAGAATTTATGTGGAAGTAACTGGTCTTTTCACCACAGCTAGATCTATGTACTTTGAAAATGGATTGTAACTAATATCATTCTACTAATTATGGCATAAGTTATGCAAAACAATGTCAATGATCAACAAAACAATTCAATTGAAAAAAGAAAAGAAAAAAGACTTGACAAGTCACTTGTACAAGTGCAGTAGATGTACGTAGGCTTCTTCTTCCTCCTTGCAAGTACACTCACTCCTTCATCCCTGAGGATTATGCAAGTAGGATATGTGAGCTATTGGCAATTGCATGGGTATACAAGTATACAAGGCTCGAGCTTAGTGACCAGCGACCACTGACTAGAAGGTACCCAGTGATGGTGCCATCACTGTGACTGAAGGCAGCAAGTTCCAGTCTCTGATTGAATGTGGGAAGAATGAGTATTTATGATATAGTCCTTTGCATATATATGAGAAAGATGGTATTTGCAATTGAAATCACAGCTGGTTATTCAACCAGTTTGAGGCTCGGTGTGGTTTGATGAGATACTTCTCCTTGTCGATGTCCATGACTGGACTTCACAGATAGCCCTCAGTCTATGGTGTGCAGTAATGATGACTTGAGTTATAGTTAAGATCTACAACAGCAGTGACAAGTGATAATATGCTGGATCCCAGGGCTAGACTACACAGGGGTCTTACTATATGTTGGGCATTACGGGTGTGCCATTTCTATGGTCACCTTTTTAGGCATCCCACATATAGTGATGGGTCTAAATTTTGTGATTTTTTGTATAGTTATGGGTCTATGTTAACAGTATGTAGTATCATTATTTAATAGGTATAGCCATGGGTCACTTTTTTTTCATTGTCAAGGTATAGACATGGGTAACAGTGACTCACT
>CM032664.1:26586034-26614929 GCA_019095985.1 Streblospio benedicti | reverse complement strand
TTTTTACTTTCAATACATTGTTTTAAATTATTTTTTATTTTTTCTACCCATTGAATACATTGTTTTTTTGGGTATTAATATGTTTTTAGTTGAGGGTTTGGTATTTTTTATGCTCTGTTATAGTTAAATATTCAAATTACTAAGAAATAATGAACATTTTTCACAAAATCACTGTCACATTTCTTAAAAACATTGTCAACTGTTTTTAAACAATGCTACTCTATATGAAAATGTTGACTACTTCTTGAATTTCTCGGCTACATTCCTAAAAATCACTGTTACACTAAAACAAAGTCTGTGACTTTACCTGAAAAATGCTGTCACTACTTAACATATTTCATGTCACTCATGAATATTAATCAGCATCAACACCATGTGATCTATCAAAATAATCCTTTGGCCTGTGATTGACAAGATGACTTGTCCAATCACGACAGGGCTTACATTGGCATATATCGTCTCACATGGTTACCACATGTTGACCTCAATATTGGTCCTTGACCTTAACTTTCAACCTAGAGCCCAGATGCTCCAAATATCTTTCCCTATTTCTCTAATAATGCTATTTCCTCTAGAAGTTTATTAGTGAAAGGTTTGCATTTCAAGTGGCATTTTATTAGATTACCTACACGTAGATTACATTTTCATTCAATGTATTTAGCTAAATTTATTTCATAATCTTTTTTTCTCTTCACAGAGTTATGTATAAATCTGGTTCAGTATATTAAATTTTATTTGATTAACTTGCGACTTCTCAATAAAGTTGGTTTCAAATAAGTGATGCTGATATATAACCTTTCTTAAAAGGCTATAATATTTAATGTTTTTTATGTATACTTTCCTTTGTATTATATGGTAGTTAACAAAAGCACATATTTCAGACTTACAATAAAAAAACTAACATGCTGGAGTTATAACATCTAGATTATTAACTGTCTATGTTTTGTTTAAAACATTTAGATTGTGGATGTTCGTGATTGTTATCAGATAAGTGTTCATTTGTCATAAAATACGTACAAAAGTTCACTAAAATTCAATCATAATACAGGCCTCCAGAAAGACTAGCTTGACTACCCATAGATATTATATAATATTTTACTATAGACAGTTTATTCAAACATAATTGACATGGCCCTTTGATTTATATATGTGGTTATTGTGGTCTTTACCAGTGTCCTGCGCAATTGCTGGTCAGAAACACTTTGGTACTTTGTAATCCCATCAGGTGGGCACTTCACTTAGTGATAAAAATCAGTCTTGTTGATTCAGTGACATGTTTTGTGAATAGTTAAATCCTTGGTTTTGTGGACTTGACTGAATCTTGGGTAATCATAATCCATAAATAATTCGATGATAAACTTGAACAAAAAATGCAAATTATTGTTTCACTTTATTTTCCATCACAACAGTTCTATAATACAAACTTGACAGGCTGAATAAAAAAAGGTTTGAAATAAATGTTGACACACTTATTCATACAATTTGACATATGTCACAAACCTTTTACCTAACAAAGAATTCCTTCATTCTGTAAGATTATCTGATAATAGCATTATAATTCATCTTTACAAACTTTTTTGTGTATCCAATTAATCAAAATAAAGGATTCATTATAAATGTGTATATTTACTGCTATATCACATCTTTAGATATAAATATACATAGACAAAATCGAGTGATGATTTAACAACAGTAAATGTTATCAGTATTCTTTTTTTAATTTAGTGTATCTATACCTTATCATTCTGGATGTAGATTGTGTACCATGTCAAACATTGGATATTACCTAGGACTAATAATTGATTATTAGTCCTAGGTGTAATAAACCCTTATCCTATCTATCTAATAAATAGAACTTTCAAAATAGAAAGAGCAAATGCTGTGTCTGTCATACATCCAACATTTAGTAAGTCATACATATTTCGGAACACATTGTTAGACATAGGAAATACAGAATGTTTTGAAAAGATTGCGAAATACATATATGAAATACAATCAACATGCTTAAAATGGATTTAATAACCATGAACAAAATGAATATTTATATTTTCCACAAGTACTTACAAGACTATATAGATGTAGACAATCTCACTACATCATCGAATCATCACTCTGAAAATCAGATGTCAAGATATGACCTTTGAAATCTTGTTAATGGCATTAAAAATGTGACCAATCACATGTGAAAATCAAATAAGGATGTTTTTCTTATTATTGAGCCTTGCCGAGGATTTGCAGAATAAGTTTACACGTTTCCTTGGTTATAACCACAAGAGCAGTACATATCTGATTGGTTTGGATAGTCCTATATATGGATTTGACAGGGATAAGCTTAAATGAAATAATTCCCATCAACCTTTATAATAGTTTGTGTACAATATATGCCAACTCCCCAACCATTACCTTGGATGTAGAACGTGTCACCTTTACCAATGACAGACCAGGTACAATTACATACAATCTACATATATAAAAGAAGCATGACACTAAAGCAACAAGAAAAATTTGAGATCACATAGGTCACATACATTAATAATTGTGATAAACCATTATCTGGTGAAATACTGCAGATGTCAATCTGACATTTGATACCCAGAGTGCGGATCATATTCCTGTTTGAAATACCATTTTTAGTAATAGGATAGAATGCTTACTTCCAAAGCAGCGCAATAGGTTTGAAACTTTTGAGCATGGACACTAGATTATCAAAAAAGATATCATAAATTAAATTAAAATAAACCATCAAAATAGGCTTAAAAATAATACACCCATGCCACTTTCTTATAAACATTAAAACTTTACATCATACCAAAACCATATTTGTGTTTTAGTGCTAGCACCATTGCTTGCTCAAAAGTGGCAAACACATCATGGCGATTTGGTAAGTACAGCTGACTGAGGCACGTATGTGCCCCAGGAAGTTCAAGTTCTTTTACTTCCACAACCAGCTCTGTTGATCGTTCTGGACTAGCTGTCCAGAAATGGAGCAGGTCATTCACGTTGACATCAGCTATAAAAAGACACTCTAAGTTACAAAATAAAGATCATCACACATTTTCTAAATGCTTGATTGTATGAATAAGAAATTCTGTAATTTGTCACACTTCATTATTAACACCAGAAATAAGCACTGGGTATATGTGTATTTCTGAAGGCATTAAGTCAAAAATAAAAAAATCCCCTACATTTGAATAGAAGAATATCCATTTATGATGTATGATCATGTGTATATGCGATTTAGAAAAGATAACAAATAATCGGATTATTCCACCTTTTTGAATCTTATGATAATACAATCTATAGATAAAACCTTACTGTATTGGCCTGCATCCACGTTATTGAGGAAGATACAGAACCAAGCCCATGCTTGAGTGGACTTAGCCTCTTCCTCATCACCCAAAAATTTGATAGTGTTGATGATTTCCTCAGCAGACATGGAGTTCTCTATGGCTGGGAAGACCTCTCTTATTTTCTGAGGTGCATTCTGAAGCACCTTTCTCAAATGCAAGGTGTCTAGGCCAACCTAAAAATAATAAAATAGTCTCTGCTGTAATTACTCACTTGAACTTATGAACAAGTGTACATTGTATGAACATAAAGCATTAGAGAACTTATAGGCAAAGTCTTAGTTTTAATTATAAAGAATTCTTTGTAGTACATAGAATGATGTAAAAAAAGAACAGATTTTCATTTCACATGAAGAAGCATCGATGATGCGAAAATTTGTGATTTAAATACACTTTCGTACCTTTTTATCTTTGTAATCTGTTCTGTTTTTTTATATGAAATAGTACCAGCAGCTCCAAGAACTTTTTTATAATAAAAAATGTGTCTAAATATTTCAATTTGATTAAGTATCACTGTTTTACTCCTATACTAAGTATATGGAAATATTTCAAAAGGAGAATTTTTCATTATATATGTCAAAATCTACCTGCATGTCAAAAATCTCGCCACGTCGCATGTTTACAACATGAAATAAATATATTTCTTGCACTAGAAACATGCGATTGGCTTCATTAACTTTTTCAAAGATGCCAATTCCTTGCAGGGTGGATTTGACATCCTCATCTAAATCTGCCAGTGTGACAGACTCATCCTGCAACTGAAATATAATGTTTTTTAATAACACTGGACGAAGCCAATGTTGAAACAGCAGCATTTTAATTTGCATACACATATTGCAATGCAATTGATTTAATATACTTGTAGACTTTTATGTGAAAATCAAATTACTTCATGAAATTCACTAGCTATCCTCATGATTGTTAAAACTTAAAACTTAATGACAATATATCGTGGAATAACAGTAAAACATTGTACTTTCTTGAAAACACCCAATCAAATTAGAGATGCATACAGTACTGATTCCGTCAAAAGGATACAGAAGAAAATTTTCGAGGATTACGTTTCGATTCCTTACAATATTTTCCTATTTCTTCTTATTTTTGCGTCTATTAAGAACGTAAAAACGTTCTGTAGCTTCCGCAAATTACGGCTTTCTTCATAACTCACCTGAAGTTATGTTTATTCTGATTGTTCCCCTTATATTACACATTTTACAGAGGTTCCCGTAATAAAAAGTATATTTCTACAAGTTCAAAATCACGCCGACATTTTGACATATTTTCATTTCATTTCGTGTCTGTATGGCGTTCGCACTCTCGGTTTCAATTTGTGGCGGGAATAAAGGAGAACGGCTGAACAAATCCGACTATGAGTGAAATATGGGCGCCATATTGACAGGAAGTATGAGAAAATGGTCTGATTATTACGTTTTTTCTGTTTATTTCGATAATCGTAAGTGTTGTAGTTTCAGTGATTGAGCAGTTCCAAGAAAACCGTGATAGCCATAACTTTGTTTCAAATTGTTGCGAATTATTACAATTCTGTATCCTTTTGCCATGACGAGTACTGTATTAAAGGAATATTTTAATAGCCGCGATGAAGACTTTTAATGATAATGAAGGTTGAATAGTTACGATCATAACCCATTCCATTTTAACAAAATATATAAAGGTATATATACACCATTACTAAATTTTTTAGGGTTACAGTATTCAGCACCTAATGGTATTTCAAAAAATGTTGTTTAACTATGAGATAAGTAGTTTTTAGTCAAATAACTGTACAAATAATACCTGGGTGATGGCACTTCTGGCGGCGTCATCAACAATGTCATTGATATTGAAGGGTGGGGGGTGTTCCAGGATGGACTTGCTGTCCTTTTCCAGGTACACGAGGCAGTGGACAATGGCTGGCGAAAGTCCAGCCATGCCTCGGTACCCATGAAGGACAGCATGGGCAATGGTTTTGCCTATCACCCTGAAACACCCCATTGCTATCAGACTGGTGCTGGCGCATGGCAATTTATTGCCATGTGGCCCCTCAAATAGAGGAAGGCCATCAAACCTCCTGTGGAGAAAGGCATCCATTGCCAAACAGAAAAACTCTTTTGACACCCCACCCAAATCGTCCCCACTTTCGCCCACAAATTTCACATATGGTGCCTTTCGGAGGTTGATAGTCCTCTTATGAATTGCCATGACACCAGTCACCAAGTCTGATGTCATGCGATCGACCATAATCTTTTCTTTCTCCTTCCTTTTAGTCCTAAGCCTCCAGGTGTCCAATGGACACTCAGGCTCACCTAAATTAATGAAAATTGAAAAAATATACAATAATGTGATATATTCGTAGGTGCTTGTAAAATATCATTAGCCAAAATATGCCTCATAATTTATTTTAACATTGAGTGAATGAAAATCTTAGGAAGAATAATGATTGCAAAAATGAAATATTGGTAAATAACGAAGTAATAATATATATATCTTGTCTATTGATCTGTTCAGGTGTTCATTCTGCCTGGTTAATTGTGTGGTCTTTTGAAGCTAGTGGTGGAGATTTCTAATTTAACCAAAATAACATGTCCAGTTACTCCCACTAACAGGAAATTTGGTTACTCCCACTTCTATACATTGTGAATTACTAATAATTTTCAACAATTTAATATGGCTTTTGGAAGAGTATTTAACATGGAATAAGAAATGTCATCCTTTTTAAAGTTCATTTAGAAGAGCAGAGATATTTTAAATTTCTGCTTCCCCCAACTATATCCCATCACCAACACAATTTACACAAACAGAAATTATGCTTTTGAGGGAGGGTTTGAAGTGTGTGAAGTTGTATAGCAGTTGTAAAGCCCTTGCTAGAAAATTATGAAGCTACGAAATAAAATGAATGCGTCATTCAAAAGCACTAAAAATGCTAATAAGTCCCTTTCCAAAATTCCGTCCTCAAGTGGGATTGGAACCCACAACCTCTGGGTTGAGATGATAACAGACCAAGTATGTAAGCTGTGGGTTACAGAGACAATGGTTCAGCCGTGTAACCTTTTACAAGCTGCTTGGGATGATGGTATCATTCTGGTCTCACAACTTTGAGGTCGTGAGTTCGAGTCAGAGTCCTGCCAGGGCCACTGAGAAACAATGTAGTCAAATGGAAGCTTAGGGTTGTAAAACCTGTCTTAAGCTATATCTATCGTTGGTAGAAATAGGCTTGCTAAAAAGACTTGAGAGAGTGAGAGAAGTTTGAAAATATATCCGCAAGCACTGGGAAACATATAGATCAAATAAAATAGAAAAATTTGACATTTTGCAGAAATGTGGGAGCAATACTGTGATGACTCTGATATCAAATTAGAAAAAACAGGCCATGCAGACCTGTATAAAAATGAATTACAATTGAACAATCCTTTCTATTTCTTACTTAAAATGTCCACAATTTGAGGTAACGTGTTTGTTGAAAATCCACCTTCAGGCACTTCTATTTGTTCCATCGCCGACCTCACATCCCTACCCGGGAACATCTCTTGCAGCTTAAAATAGATAAAATAGGTAAATACACATGTCTATTTCTAGAGTAGTAAACCACGTTGATAAAAAGATTACAAATACTCGTTTGAAAAAGCATCACGTGATAAAAATTGTCACTTTGTTAACCAAATGATAAAAACGCTACATTTGCGAAAAATGACGCACAAAAAATATACATTACTAGTAGTACTTAGTATTTTTTGCTACTGAATATTACCGTCAAAGTAAACCCATATCTAGCAATTTTATTACGAAGTTTCATATTCAAATCATGCTAATATTTCTATACTGTCAACATCTAAGTTCACAGCAAAGAATTATATATTGTAAACAGTTTTTTTTTCAGCATTATCTGAAGAATGGTTGAGTAATAAGTAAATTCATATTTTCAAAGAGTCTCAAATACAATTCCATTCTCTATGGTATCAAAGCTGATTGTATCTTAAGTTGACCATCATCCTGGTGATTTTCATATGGCTGTGATGCCAGAATAATGGACTCTAGACTTAGCTTATAGACTGTATAGGATCAAAGACTAGGAAGAATACATATATTTTTTTAATGTAATTGAAATTGGAGAAAGCAGCATAATAGCAATACAATGTAATGATTTGTAATAAACGGAAATATTTTGCCTCATTTCAAGAACAGGTTTTGGAATTGTAGCCAATACACAAGTGAATAACAACAAATTTTGTGTGATAATGGTATATTACTTTATACTTCAAATTTATCAATATACAATATTTGTCAAGTATCAGTAAATGAAAAGATGGATTTCTGCTGCATGTTTGCAGGGAGGCTGTAAGTAAAATTATTATGTGTATTTATGTGTGTTTATCTTCAAATTTCATGTAGGGTAACCTCCAAATTTTGCCACCTCTATAAAGAGACCAACTCTACAAATAAGCTTCTTTTCAATCTGAAAACATCAAAGAGACCATTTAAAATCCCCTAAAAGGGACTACTTCTCTACTGTGATTACTTGTGGCCATCTTCCAAATTATCTCAGTAAGCGATTATACTGTAATTGTAATAGCTTCCTGTGCTTTAGAACAGTAGTTAGCTCATGATGATTTCTTGGACAATCACTGAAACTACAAAACTTACGAATTTTGAAGAGAAATTTTGTAAAAAAAACAGAACAATTAATGCAACTTCCACACAAGTAGCGTCCATTTTTTATATATTTGTTTCATAAATATTCTTGAGATTTCTGGCACAGCAAACAGGACACAAAGGCTGAAAAGTACAGATGTAATGGTATCTAGAGACTCATTTAAATGAAAAACGGCCAGCTTGGTCATGCAGTTAAGAAAATTATTTTTATTACATGTCACTTCAGGTGAAGCAAGAAGAAGCAGCAGCAGTTGTTTTATTTGTAACAGTCATCACAATGAGAATAAATCGTAGAGAGGTAGAGAGGTAATTTTAACGTAAATCTTTATTTGGGGTTTGTGTATCGTTTTTAAGCAGTCAGTATTGTAGATGTTTTGAAAGGTCTCTAGGATTAATTACTAATGATTGTTTCACTCACTTGTGAAAGAACTTGCCCTTCAGAACGATTTTCAGACAGAAGAGGACTCCGTGATCTTGTCCGTGTCTACAATATGGAATCATAAATTCCGCATCAATAGCTTTATTACTTGACAAGCTAGACTTCACCTACATTCAGTAACATGTATGCATAATCAAATTGGATGTCATTTTCACAAAGAACATGCATGGATCATTGGTTGCAAAAATACATTGTACAACTTTATTATTTGTCCAATAACCATGAATAAGTACGCTCAATTGAAAGTTGTTTTTAAAAATGTTCATCTAACAAAATATTGTTTTTTGACTATCTTGAGATGAGAGATTTTCAGAGTAAGAAATCTTTTGGTAAGAAATTAAATTATGACAAATTTTGGATTCGTGAGGTTTAGAGGTAGACTGTTGAAATTCCTATTATATGTATGAGACTTATAATTCATATCTTAATGCTCATTATGGAAATAATGAATTTCTACTTACAAGTACATGATTTACTGATAGGACATTTTGAGGCGATCTAGCTAGTCTTACCCTTGACGTCTGAAATGATAAGGTATATTGCAGTCATGTTAACTAGATTCAATTCAAACAATATGTTGCTTTTTCTATGAAATATTAAAAAATACTTGTTTCAATGAAAGGTACATGTGTATGATTCAATATGTTAATGTAACAGAAACATTAGAACAATAATATTAAGTGTGATACTGTTTTGAAGGAAAACTTGACCATACATACATTGGGTAGACTTGAAATGCCTTGGCTCATATATTGTGCCAATGTTCTCAATTCTTCCTGATTTGTATCTGAACTGTCCTGTGGAAGATTAATAATCTTTGTAGTATATACATTTTCTTTCATTTTCTATTTCATTGCATGTATTCCAAACAATAATTCAATGGGGAGTAAATGTACTTCTTGTAATGGCCATTCTTTAATCATTTTTTTACAAAAAATGATCAAAAAATGATTTTATATATCACTAAAGGTAGTTAAAATGACTTGGTCAGAAACATTGGACTGCATTAAGGATTGTTTGAAATTCTTTGTGACTCTCTCATACCAGGTAATTTAAAAGAAAATTTTCTCTTACAAATTCATCAAATGAAATATAATTACCTCTTGTTCTTCCTCAACTGAATGTTCATTACCAACATTAAAAGTATTCTGAAAATGAAAATAAACATTACATGTAGTTGTGAGCAAAGCTAGAGTAGGTGCCCCGGGCGGGTGGACTTTAGCGTCCAATCCAATTAGTGAGGCAACACTTGTGATAACCATTAAGTATCCAATATTTATATGTTAGACTATATTTTGATAAGCTAATGACATATTAGGATAGAACTAGCAACATCAGTCTCTTTTATTTTGGCAATAAAATACTAACCGTTTCCCAAAGATTGCAAACATTTTGAAATGGGTGAAGCCAAATTTTTCTTGCTGAAGAGAACAAATGAAAAATGGTTTTTCCATCTAAACTGCAACCTGGGCCAATTGAAGGTGGAACAAGAGTGTGATTCTCTGCCTTTAGGATTGAATATCTGAAAAACAAGATAATTTACAATTATACACAATAAAAGTTAAGGTTGTATAAATATCAAGCTTAAAAATGAGTTGACAGGGTGTTCTACTAGTAGACACATCATCTAAACAATCATACATAAATAGACGAAACCGGGTGAGCTTGTAACATGAATCATTTGAATCATTGAGTACTTGTGGGGTGTCCCGGCGAGCTCAAATATGCAGCTCAACCTGATCCCTGCATTAAAAGTCAACATTCAGGTGGCTTCCATTTAAAGCTTAATTTCTAAACCCTCATACCAATCACCAATCATGCCAAGTTTCATTAACATGAATGATTTACAATTCTTGGAACCCTACTAATTTGGCCTATATGATTTATAAAGTTAAATGGCTACTTTGTGACCAATGCGGTACAATGCATGAAGTGGAATTTAGTTATCGCGTGTTGAGTCTTCAGGAATTCCTTGTATCAGGAGAGATATGAATTTTTACAAGTGAAAGGAAAGTTCAATCTAGTAGAGTGACACCGTGAACATCACCACAATACACTCCGGTGATGGTTGTAAAAAAATGAGTAAAACATTACATGTACATATATGTTATGAACTTTATATAAAATCTTTTTTAGACATTTGAAGTTGTAAAAAGAACTAGTACAATTTTTGAGATAATTACTTATACATACTTTAATCCTTCTGCATTTTCCTGAACATTTTCTAATTGAGGAAAGGCAGCACATAAGTGATCATGCACTTGTTTATCTGACCAAGATTTGGATAAAATCATGATGTCCATAATCAGGTTCTTCTCCCTTAGTTCAACCATTTGCCCACCACTAGGTTGGGTGCTTATTGAACTGTTGGGCAGCAAGCAAACAGATCGTGTATAACTTGAATCTTTTTCTTGTCTTGGTGTTTGGCTTCTGTTTCTGCCTGAAATACAAAAGTAATAACTTGTAAATCGCTTGATAATTTTCGTGATCGTATTTTTGAATGTGATCCCCTTGCTACAGAACATTGTACGGTATCTAGTGTTCATTTTATATTTAACTCTAGTCATTCTGTCACATGGCAGAAACATATTTTACCAAATAATATTGATTTTAAATGTATTTATTTACTACATGTGTACGTATACATGTGTATTTATAATTTTAGATTTTACCTCTTTTAAAAGCTATGGAATTTTATATTCTGAAATAAATTATGTTATGTTATATCATACACATTTTCACTATCGGTTAAACGCAATTGACATCAATGATTATATTAGAGAGGATTTAGTATTAGAGGGTGTGTGTGTGTGTGAAATGAGTGGGATGGGGGGTCATGAAAACTATGCCGATGCAAAAGTGGGAGGGGGGGGGTGCCCTTGCGGATAATTTACAATAATTGACTTCATTTTTGGGAAAATGTGAAACTAAAAACATTAGGATATTGTTATTTGAAAAATGTATTTTGATAGAATTGATCAAACAACTTCTTTCTTATTATGTTGGGTACATTTGCATGGTCAAGATACTGAAATATAGGGTTTTCATTTAGTGACACTTCCACTTACTTTAAACATGAAACTTGAAACGTACTTTGTTGCTTAAAATCATTTTCAAATTGCAAAGAAGGATACCATGGACAATGTGTCCTATCCAGAAACATATATCAGCTATCACTAAGTTAAAGAATCATAATATAGATACACCTCTTATGACATGACAGGTTCCTAGGTGGGTTCATCCTGAGACCGGTGATGACCCGCAAAAGGAAAATAATTTTTGTGTCCAGTAGCTTGTCAACTTGACAGACTGCCTTATAGAGCCAGTCCATGAGTTATGAGTTCTCACCTTATCATAGGTTCATCAACGTGCATATTGCAATTTTGAATGAAGTCTCAGTACAATTTTATGTAATATGTTTTTTTCTACTCATTAGGTCAACAATACTTACATTTCATATGATATATTTACTTCGATTAGCGTTAGTAAGGCATATGTAATCGATTTGATGATTTTATTGTTTTTGTCAATTTTTGGGTTTGAGTAAACTCATTCTAACATACCGTATTGTATTTCATATAAAAATGGAAATTTTTCAAATAAATATTTAATGCTTGTTCTCAATAATAATTGTACTAAAGTAATTAAGCGCATTGTAGATATAGACTTTATTATTTCCTGCCAGGTGGTATCCAAGTTTTATAACTTATTCAGGATATTAATTAGTTGTTAAGTTACAGCATTTATTTAATTAGAACCATGTTTATCAAAAATGTAGATTACAACTATTTACCTCGGTGCCGCCTTGAGGTCCTGGCATCATAAGAATGTGACGATCCAGAAGGATTTCTCCCAAAAATACTACGAAAAGCTTGAGCTGGTGTTGTAGAATCATAAGTTGATGGAGTCGTAATTGTTGATGTTGATGGATATAAACTTGTTATTGGGGATGGAGCTGGTACATTAACTGATCCGGCTGTTGAATTTAAAATATTTGCAACTCCTTGTGTTTCAAGCAAATTTGATAATCCTCTAATTGTTCCTAATATCGTATTGTACATATCAGTATTATTCTCGTTTCCTTGACTGTTATCCATAGTAGGCTAATATACAATGTTACTTCAAAGTAAATATAAATTTTAATAAGTATATGATTCTCTTGTGTCTTAGAGAGATCTTGATGTCAACTCACATGCACCTGGCAAATGAATGAATGAATCTCATCTCAAATGAATGACCTCTCATCTGTCAGGTCACACTTTATCTACAATGAGCCATGCAAGATTTTCACTTCCCCCTAGACTTAAAAGCAGGAATAGAATCACAGGTTAAGGTGTCACTGATCATATATACACAATAATACAACATGTCCATTATAGAATTCTCAGCCTGTTGTTTGACATCATATTATTTTGCAATCCAAAAAGCCATAATTCATCAATAGTTGTTTAATGAATTTATTTGCTTTAAAATCTTCATTTTAAAAGTTTTTTTTCTTATATTTGATTACAAATGTGTTGACATAATAAACGAAAAAAGTGGCAGCCTTGCTCGCCATCTTCAGCCAATGGATTTGGTACAATTTCACACATTTGTTCATATACATCTTGTGAGACACAACTTTGTGGGATCTCTACATGGTTTTCAGACTCTTCAACCAGTAAACCACTATCATCAATGCCATATTCATCAATATCATGATTATTGTCCATTATAGAATTCAAAGCCTGATGGTTTGACATTAAATTATTTCGCAATGCAGAATGCCATAATTGTATAGGACTACGATTTCCTTCAGTCGAGAGTGGATGGTTATTGTACAAATTCACAAATTCTTGAAGTGATCTGTTTATTCTTGGAAGAAATATATAATGAAGTATTGCCATATGAATGTCATTTTCTATGTCCAGATGATTAGTTTCATATTCCATTGATTCAAATAATTCTTTGTAACTGTTTACAACAACACGCTTCACCTCAAGCCACAATCTTTCAATTCTAAAATTATAAAGTATATACAATAATGCAAATTGGCACTTGGAATGTGTTTTTTTTTAACCTGGAAGGAAGTTACATGAAATTTTGTAAGGGGATAAAATTGTTTTTTACAAATGATCTTATTAGATGGAAAGTTATCTCTTGAAATTCACATAAAAAAATTTAAGTTGTGATTTGTCAACTCTAGAAACCGACCCCCCTCTGCAATTTTCTACCTTTGGTTGTGAGTGCTTCGTCCCCAATGAATGAATGGGTGGCTACGTGGTCCACGGTCTGACAACATAAACATTGCAACATCATAGTTTTCTGTTCCATAATCTGTTCTGTAAAGAATCAATATGTAAAGAAATAGAATAGAAATATAACTAAAGCACAAAGCCAGCCTAAAACTGATGCCCTTGCTCTCATGTGTTTCTGTAGTTCTTAACAGTTAACATGCCTATTTTGTTTTAGACATGTACAGTAGAACCTCTCTATTAAGACCACCTTTGGGATCAGTGTTAGGTGGTCTCAATAGAGGTTGTCTCTATACAGTTCATTCTGGTAGCTTTATGAAGTTTTGGGACTGTGAAAAGTGGTCTTGTTATAGAGATTTGAAAAGGGATTTTTGCATTGAGATTTATGAAATTAATTCATTGTGATTTTGTGATCAAAGGGGGAATTACATAGCACACTTTTTTCTTTGTAAATCATAGTACTAGATATAGATCTACCTACCTTACTTTTGAAGGTAGACCCCAAACATTGACAGCTTTTCGAAAAAGATTCAAAACTGTGGCTGCTTTATTATTGGTTGAACAATGAAGAAACACAACGCATCGGCTTTTACCTGAAAATAGATAGCAGGGTATTATGATGACTAAATACATGTAGCAAGACCATGATAATTATAAATGCGCGGACTCAATATTACAAAATGGTCACACTTTGCAACTTAAGAAAAACACATGTCAGAATGACAGCGTGCGTATCTAGATTCTTACATTGATTGACAGTTTCGACAACCGCTGATGATGCCAGTTTCAAAATTTGTGCTCACTTGGCGAAAGATTGTGTTCACAGCATTCTGAGTCATTACATACAATGTAGACCATAATTATGTGACACATGAAATGACAGTACACGAATTGGCTGTGCACTGAGATCATCAGGAATATATTTTCTAACACTAAATAAATGCAGTGTCTGTCAATAACTACCATTTTCAGAGAATAAAGAATATATTAATAGTACGTGTATTTCGAAAAATACAATATACATACACATATTTTTATAAGAACCATACCGTCAATTCCACCATGAATAACAAATCTGTATCTGATTAATTTATGGTGCCCATCTAAATGCCTGTAAATATAATAAAACCAAAATAAGCAATATTACTACTCACTAAGACACACATGACATTTACAACTTAAGATGACGAAAATGATAAATGGATTTGCATTTATAAATATAGGAAGTTTACAAATTCAGACATGAAATGAAACTTTATAGGAAGTATATTTTTCATTGCAGAATCAAACAATCTGAACCATGATATACATGATATACCACAATTCATTTAACACAAGTTTGACTACCCACTGGCCATTTTTGACTGCGGCAGATAAACTTAACACGGTGTGGTTTCAATTACACTCCAGTTCATAATTGCAAAAGCGGCATTCTCTCGGAGGGAAATTTTATTGGACCCCAGCTCTCAGTGGGACAGAAGTCTAATGATAGGTGCTAATTAGCCAGTGGAGAGAGAGAGAGAGAAGTTTGTTATCAATCCAGGTCAACTTTTCAGCCAAATAGCGAGACGATTTCATTCTATTTGTATATTGAAGTGATAAATTTGTTACTCTGAATTTCAAAGTTTTACATGTATTAAAAAAGCTAGAAACTTATATCACGTAATTAATTAATAGTGTCTTATGAGTTGCACTTTATCAATTTAATTTATTATGTCTGACTTATCCTTTTGATACACAGTAACCACTTGTCTTATAAAGACACCTTGAAAAGTGAAAAGTGTCCATGCACATAGGAGAGGCATCCTGAAATGGGAGGCGTCCAGATGGACAGGTTCCATTGTATCAATGTCAAGAGTATTGTGATAAGCTGGGAATATGCCCAAATTTGGGACACATGAAAATTTCAGACAATCAATACAAGTCAAAAATAAATACACACATACCCTGGCAATGGTTTCACCCCAAAATCCAATGGTTGTGTGAATGGTTGTAAACAATATGCCCAATAAACAATTGAAATCATGATGTAGAATGTAATTCATCGACTAAAAAAGATTTCAACATCTCTTGTAAAGTTGCACTTATTACTGGTAAATGGGTCATATGATTTGTTCTTATGGGGGATCGTTCAAAAATGACGTCACCCGGAAGGGGGGTGGGGGGAATGGGGGTGGGGGGAGGGGGTGTAGTTACTAAAGATGATGGAAGTAAACAGGTGGTCTCGCATTTGGGTGATGTCATCTTTTGAAAACAAAATTGTATAGTTATTCAATGGCAGTTGAACTTACTTTCTGAAATGTTAGAAGGGGCTGTGGCAGAGGGTGGGGGTGAAGCAAAGTTGATGAAAGGTGACAAAGGGGTGAAAATGCCCAAAATCATGATAGTGACGTCATTTGTAAATGATCCCTAACAATTGTGATCAAATATCCTACACGAAACTAATTAATTACAAAAAAATAATTAGAATGGTAGTTTTTATTCATGAAATAATATATATATCACAATCTACTTAACATGTCAGAAAGTAAGTTCAAATACTATTAAATGACTACAACTTTTTGTTCAAAAGGTGACATCACCCAAGTGCTAGACTCACCCCCACTCTATCAACTTTCGGCATCTTTCACTACAGCCCCCCCATTGGAGGATTACGTCAATTTGTGAACGACCCCTAAAATACTGGATACTATGCAGCCTGTAGTCTCAAGGTTGAATGTTGTCATACATATGGCCATGAAATTTGATATGAATTTTGTTCTAACTTCCTTAATATTTATAGCACAATCTGCATTAAAAGTTCATTTTTATCGTTGAATGACAATAAATGATATACATCAAACAGTAGATAGCATTTTATAGTCATTACACAACTTTGAAACACCAACGGGACATCTGGGTTCAATTAAAAAGTCATTAGCCAGAATGGATTTTCATCAGATAGAATTGCATTAGACTTTTAAGCTATAATTTCATTATTAATCGGCGTACAAGTTTCAAAAACAGATCATTTTGTTTGTTATCCAACAAACACATACAATATTGAGACATAACATGAACTAATCAACTTTTATCCCTTTTGGAAAAGAACAGCCAGTAATAAGTGCACTTTATCATCTCATTAGCAGAAAATGACCATCAAAATCTGTTGAGAAACCAACAGCGATCACAGTACTGCGGGGACAGCAGGACCATAAATTTCCTCAAAGTGTGGTGGGTTTCTATCAGATATGAACAGGACTGATTAGTCAAAGATTGTTAACTGGTCTTTTGTGAGTAAAGGTTTCTAACATGGTGTCTAAGCAAATCTCAAATGTAGCAAATTCCCTGGTTGATTCAGTCACCATTAACTAATGAATACGGGATATATGCAAATAACTACAAGTAAAAATGAAGTATATTACTACAGAAAACTAACTGTAACAGCAATCGGCATCATCACTAATCCTTTGTTTCGGTCTTTATATTTATAAGGCCTATGCTAAGATTTCACTTTAAAGAAGTTATATATGAAGATTAAACTGACCATAATGCGTTTGGGCAGGCCACTGAATAAACTCTTCTTATTAAGGCTGTTGACCTTCTGATTGCTCGACTTATTGGGTCTAAAATATGCAAGGCATCTCGTACCCTCTGTCTTTGAACAAACACATTTCTTCCTCGTAAAGCACCAATGATATAGGTCT
The DNA here is from genome assembly GCA_019095985.1 of Streblospio benedicti. NCBI lineage: Eukaryota > Metazoa > Annelida > Polychaeta > Spionida > Spionidae > Streblospio > Streblospio benedicti. The sequence continues at coordinate 26,597,576 of CM032664.1, read as the reverse complement.
CTCCTGCTCCAGGGACAAGCTAAAACAAATGATGCATTAATATAGCAATAAAAGATAAAAACCTTTAGCTCACTTTGAGATAAGTGTTAATTGACATTGCCATTATACAGTGGAATCTGTCCATGTAGACACCTTCGTATTAAGAAAACCTGTCTTGTGCGGCACTTTACATTTTAATATATCTCAAGGGTGTCCAGAGAAGACATGTACAGTTTGTCTTAATGATTTTGATAAAGTTATAAACGTTTCGGAGGTCGGAGGACAGTAGGCTATCACGGGGAGGCTCTCCCAGTCTAAAGATTACAGGATATTATTGTTTATTAAAGTGACGACTGGAGATTATGTTGTAACAAGTATGGTCACAACGTAATTATATTTCATTGCAAGAAAAAATAGATGCTATTATCACTAGTCAAACTATTTCAAGTTGTAATTAACACAGCAGAAGATATGAAGAGAAACAATTACCTGAAGAATATTGGAGATTAATAAGCATAAGTTGTCCTGTGTGATATCAGTGAATGAAATACGAGGGAGGTTTTGTCCACTGATGTCTAGTCCAAAATCATGACGTCGTCGTAACAGTGTTCGATATGAAATATTCATCTCTTTCGCGACTTGAGTCCAATTACGATGAATAGCAAATAATGATAATATGTATTCTTTTTCAATTTCATACCGCGGTCTGTGAGCAGCACCAGTTCGCGCTATTGGTGTCACATAAGAAAATGCATTATTGTTATTTATCGAAATACATCGTTCTTCAAAATAAGTGTGCAAAAACGAAAATAAGTCAAATACACTAGTCACTTGCTGACGGAGTTCATTGTCTATATGATAATTAGTGCTAAATCGTAACACTGAAAATATGAACTGCCTAGCTATATTCAAACGATTTCGCACATTTTCAAGAATATCCACATTTTGAGAGAATCTTTGGTGTATAGCTGTAATTAAGGTGTACTCCATGTGAGTTAAAATATCAGGGTTAAAATTCTCACTATCCATTTTGATTTGCAATCAATAGTACACTAGCTTTATTTTACTTCATATGAACTAGTCTAGGTACATAACTGTACGTGTTTTGAAAATGTCTGAAAGTTTGTAGATTCTACTTTTGATTAGACTAATTGAGCGGCTACATTAAAAGACAATTACTGTGTGCAAATGAGGTCAACATTTGGCAACCAGTAACATTCATCAAACACTTTACAACATGAGAATTTTGGATCTCCAAAGCGAGGTAATAGATGGTCAAGTTGCCACCCCACCCCCACCCCCACCCACGGCGGCTATGATCTCCTGTTTTTGTTGTAGTTTGTTTTTAGATCAACGTAAATATAATTTCCCAACAACTGAGTGATGTTTTACAGCAAAAAGGAATATATATGTAGATTAGTATATATACTGAATAAAAAGATATTTATTAAATTATGAAAAATGTATCTATTATAACCATTGATTCTCTCCTAATAGTGTCTTGCTTATGGGCGTTATATTTACTGTAATATGCACCACATAACGCAAATCATATAGAAAGAGAAAGAAAGAAAGAATGAGAGGAAGACAAGTGCTACCATTACAAATTATGATGAATAACGTTATCGTAATGAGATATTAAATTATAATAGATATTGAAGTATAAAGTTTTTCTAAATTAGTTGTCACCCTATATATTTTCACGTTTGTTTCTAATACTTCTGGGTAGATTTTCAACAACTGCGAAGAACTTATTCTTTGTACGAACAGTTATTGACTGGAACTCTCTCCCGGAGGAGATAATCCAGTCTGAGAACGTTGAGCAGTTCAAGGCTGCAATTGACTGTCCACGCATGCAGCAGCAGAGAGCACTTCCCCGCTGCCATTGCGCCTGTTCAGAAAATCAAGCAGTGATATACATATAGATACAGTAACCAACGTAAACTCTGTGCTTGTATGGCTGAAAAAAAAAATCAATGTCAATACATACTTACTTCGTGCGGCTAAAATTGGTGCACCACCAGCTTTTTGAAAATCTTTCCAAATTTGACCATCGTGTATACTTGAATACACATTATCTGCTGTTTCCCTTGGATCGCCATTGCTCACATTTTTTCCTCAAACCCATTTCTGAAAATCAGTAGCCGAAGTCCTATGATGACAAGCCTAGCATATGTGTAGAAAGGATAAAGGCTATTTTTCCAGAATTAAAATCACCTATTAAGTAACGTTTCACCACCGTGACCACACTTTCTTGACTTTAGAAAATCATTACCATCACACGACTTTATTTGGCCAATCACAGTTTTGTCTTTCCATAATACAGATGATATCACTTAATTGCATATCTGATAGTTGCGTAACACTGCTTTATTGCATAAAGGCTGTAAAACCACTTGTTAAGTAATATATTTAAAACGTACTGTTACGGAGGTTATTTCAAAAAAAAAATAAAGCAATCCTGTCTCCTGTAGTTGTTCCATTGATACTAAAAAAAACGTTTTTGTGATAATATTTTATAATATTCATTTGCAACAAACCACATATCGAACACAATCATTTTGATTGGCTGCAAGACATCAGTAGCTTAAATGGATTTTCCTCAGTGATATTAGGCAAAATTTTTCCAAAAGAAAAATACAAGCAGATCTTGTGTCCTGTAGAAAAATACCAACAAACTGTTCTTCGTTGATACTAAAAAAACGTTGATTTGTGATAATATTTTATTTTCCCCAATATTCATTCATTCTACATTACTTGAATCACTGTTAACTGGCAAATATACTTAAGTTTCAGTACCACTGTTTATTGTTGACATAGCTAAAATACATAAACACGTTTCTAACATTCAAAATTGAGTTTGGTGTATATATATCCTATCGTAGATGATAATGATATGAACTGTTGTTATCAAAATGTGCATTACCCCAAGAAGGAGAATACAAAAAGGAATTTGTAACCAAAATAAATCCCAAACAGCTAGAGGGTGTTAAAATGTGTTATGTTGTATTTGTCTTAAAATGTCAATCATCTAAGGTATAAAGAGTCTGTAAAACACAATGCAATGAGAATGTTCGTGAATGGCGTCTAAAAGACACTCTCATGTAGATCTACAGTAAAACCTCAAATTACAACCCTCGCTATTGAGACTACCTTCATAATAAGACCACTTTTCACTGTCAAAAACCTTAATAAAGCTAGCAGAATGAACCTCTGTATAGAGACCACCTCTCCATTGAGACCACCTAACACTGGGCCAAAGGTGGTCCTAATAGAGAGGATCTGCTGTACCTGTAACTGGACAAGCGTAAATCATATCATCATTAGCGTGGAGTTTCGCGCAATGTCGTCGAATTAATTAGTCTTGTCGGCTTCTATCCTCGGGGTAGGGGAGGGAGGGGATATTAGGCTATAATTGGGTAGGGGTGTGTCATTTGACTTCAGGTACAGCACCGATAAATATAGTAAGATTTGCAAAAAGAATACCCAAAAATATAGTAAACTTCAGTCAAAGTATACCCATAAATATACTAAACCCAAAGTTCATCAATAACGTACTACAGCAATACACGAAGCAAACAAACATTTTCACACATTTATAGATAACAGTACATCAGAGGAGCAAAATGAACATATCTATTATCAAAATTTATTGCAATTTCATATCACACATCACAATCATTACTCAAATTCCCCTATGATAGTTATCTCTAGAGATACTATAAAGACCCTAAAATATAATGTTGTCTTAAAATCAAGACTAATTTCTCAAAATATGGACCTAATGATATATCAAATATCTAAAAATAGGACCCCATGATATATCAAGAGGTGAAAAGATGACCTATAAAACGGCACGTCCGTACTGGTGGTGTAAATTGTACTAGCGGTGTAAATTGGATATCATTTAACTGTGCTTAAAGGAGCTTTCAGAATCCACAAAAACGCATCATATTGTTTATTTGCAAGGCATGCACCTTGCTCTGCCACCGAGCATAACCTTTAAAGCACAAAATTTCATGCATTAAAAGTACAAGCCTCAAGATCATTTATTGTGTTCGGATGTGAAAATAGTGTACATTCTAGTCTACATCTATGTTAGGTTCACTTGTATTATGGTAGTATTTGATATGTGTATGTACTCTGATTTTTTGTTTCAGTCAAGAAACAATCTGTACATTTAAAACACCAATACATTATATGCATACAGGTCTTGTGTTAATGTTTTTGCAATCCAAACTTGCAGTATATATTTTTGCCCCGTGTCTTGTGAATTAACTCACTAATTGAATCAAACTCGTGAAAGGGTAAATCATAATTCATTTTCAAATAAGTTTCCTTTGGACAGCCAGTATTTTAAACCATAATTATTAACGTAACCAATGTGATAATAAATTATAATCATATTAGATTAGCACTGTGCTACTAGTGTATTTTTATTCTGATTTGTTCTGATTTGTAACTAATCCTGGACATGTAAAAACTTCATAGGTATGCTTAATACTGACAATGTAACAGCATGGTTATTGGACTTAATAATTTAACAGGATAAGTTGTTGAAAAAGTGTTTGCAGTAACCACTTTGTTATGCTATGATATAATCCCCCACATGCTATTACACTGATATTATCTCTGCAGAATACATCACCTGCTCTCTAACAACAGGTTCAATTGATTAGCAATAATTAGCGTAGCTTCCTGCCTGTTCCTCCAATAAAACTGATTTGAGTGAAAAGATATAAGGTCATTTGTAAGCTACTGCACTGTTGCTAGTTCAATTCAAAAGTGGTATTGAAATATACATATTTAAGGAATGCAATGTATTTCTGGTTTGATTTCCAGGTGATATATGTGGCAAATGATAGTAATTAAATGAATGAATAAAGTAATTATTTTTTTTTGTAACCATCGGGCTATGATTACACATTCTGCCTCATGTTTGTGTACATGTATATTCCATTAAATTAAAACCACAATTAAAAAAATCTAAACTACTGTTGGTGGTGTTTCAACTCAAATGTACTACGGCAAAGAATTGTCTTACTGACATGTTGGTCACATACGTGAAGCAGTCTTTTGAATTAAACTTTATACTGTTGTTTTCAATTGAACTATTGTCTCAAAATTGTTTTCAATAACAACCAAGTCAGTATATTTTTATTTACATATTCAATTGGATTAATTACATTTGTATATCTTGACTATGCTATTGGCTACAGTGGTTTGTTTTATACTGAACAGACATTGACCGGGGGTGGGGGTGGGGGTCTTTAAGATAAAGCACCAGAACTCTTCGGGCCTAGCAGTACATGGCATCTATTTATAATATTTCCGTGGCTATAAACATTTGGCATTGTGAACTCATGCAAAGATCATCCTTTTCTTCCTGTTGTTGTATTGCAATTGTAATTTTTTTTATCGTATATTGCAAATGTTTTGTTCAACTGGTTACTGACAAGCAATTTTTAACTTGCAACATGTAAATAGATTTGAATACAGTATCCTGCAGCTAGGTGTGCGAGCGGGTAATCAGGGTTCATCGGGGGTAACTATTGTTTAGCCTCGCCAAAGGTCAGCTTAGGGATGTGATCATTGTGACAAAAAGGCGGAGCTTAATTTGCTTGATACCGAGCAAAATATTGACATATGTTACGATTCTTCCCATTGGCCGGTGGCAGCATACTGGCCTGGTTAGCATACATAATGAGTAACAGCATTGGTTACTCATTATCATAATGAGTAGCAGCAGTTTTGAAAGAGTGGCAATGATTTTCAGCGAGTAACAATCAATTTCAACAGAGTGACAAGGGATTTGCACAAGTGGTCAAAATTGGCAGCAATAAATGTGAATCGAAAGAGCATTGAGAAAGAGCAAGAGATTGAAAAGATAAGATTGTTAAGAGCAACAACTGGAACTTAACAACAACTGGAACTAGGATCGACAACTGGAACAACAACTGGAACAGAAACGGAAAAAGAGGGTGAACTAAATCGACAACAACTGGAACAGCAACTGGACCAGAAACAGAAAGAGAGAGAACTAGAGAAGGCAATTCAGCAATTGGAGCTTGAGAAGGAATTTGCATTATCCACGGCGATTGTGGAATTGTGTGAACAGGAAGAGCTACAGCTGTCGGGAGTTCGCCAGTCCACCGTGGAAGACACTCAAGTAGAAGTATCTAAGCAAGCAAAAGTAGAACCAAAAGCAACCATTAATCCAACACGTGCTATTCATGATTACAATATTGAAATGAATACAGCATCGCCAATGAACATTCAAACAACAACACAACCTAGTGGACCGAGTTATAGCTATACTGAATCAGAAACTATGCTGCGACACGTGACATCTGCATTGCTTCTGCCTCATCCAGAAATAGTTAAGTTCACAGGTGAGTTGATGGAGTTTCCAGCATTTTTATCTGCCTTCCATTCACGCATTGTGCCCCACTTGAAAAATGATAATGACAGACTCTACTTCTTATTTCAACACTTGGAGGGAGATCCTAAAGACCTAATAGAGTCATGCATGTACTTGAGTCCTATTGAAGGTTATAACAAAGCAATTAGTTTACTAAAAGCTGAGTATGGGGACAAATACAAAATATCAATGGCTTACATAAATAAACTACTGACATGGCCTGTGATAAAGACTAATGATGCCAAAGGGTTGAAGGCCTTGGTTCTTTATATTACAAAGTGCAATGCGGTAATGCATAGTTTAGAGTATATGGACGTACTGCACCATGCACCCAACTTGCAAGCTGTAATACAAAAACTACCTGAATATTTGCAGAACAAGTGGAGGGATAATGTATTGGCCGTTGAATCATGTTCAAATACCAATAAAATAACATTTGATCACTTAACAGTATTTTTACAAAGGGCATCTAAAGCCATGCAGCATCCAATTTTTGGAAAAGATGCACTTAATGTGACTTCCACTGTAAACTGTGCTACATGTACGTCTTACACCGTAGCTAAAAGCAGCGAAATAAAAACTCTTGCTGACCATAGTATGTGTCCCAAATGTAAAATGTCACATGCTCTTGATTTATGTCCTGAATTCAATCAAATGTCATTGGAGGAAAGACAGATTTTTGTTAAGCAGAATTATCTATGTTTTGGATGTTTTGGGTATGGTCATATTGCAAGAGAATGTGCCAACAGGAAAAAATGCTCTAAATGTGGGAAATTACATCCAACAGTATTGCATGATGAAGAATATGGTCGCCCTGAAAGAGAAATTAATGGTGGAGCCTGTAATATGTTACTTGATACTGTTCTTCAGACTATTCTTCCAGTGAAATTATATGTTAAAGGTCAGTCAAAATTTGTTAAAACCTATGCCTTTTTTGATAGTGGTAGCACGGGCTGTTTTATAACTGAGAGTTTAAAAGAAAAGTTGTGTGTGCAGGGTACACCTGTAACCCTAAAAATGCAGACCATGAATGGCAAGAGTTATGTACAGACTTCAAGTGTATCAGACATGATTATGTGTGACCTACATGGTCAAAATGCGGTCATACTACCGAAATTGTACTCTAGACAAGATATGCCTGTGAGTCACGACCAAATCCCCAAGCCAGACGTGCTGATGAATTGCCCGCATTTACAAGAAATAGTCAAAGATTTACCAGCATTTGATAAGTCCTTAGAGATTGGGTTACTAATTGGAAACAACTGCCCTCTTGCACTCCAGCCATTTCACGTTGTAGCGCCTACCAAAGGAGATGGCCCTTGTGCTATTTTATATCGTCATGGCTGGTCAGTAAATGGTCCTCTAAAAGTGCAGGTGGAGGGAGATTCAGTATCCTGTCACCGAATAATGTTACAAGAGCTTGAAAGGATGACTGAATGTAGAACTACCATGTTTGAAAAGGACTTTACTGAGTATGATACTGGGAAGCTCCCTAATGAAACAGTTCCTCCTCGGGAAGATTTTAAGCTTAATGATATCATGTGTAAAAATACGAAGTTTACTGATGGTAAATTAGAACTTCCTATGCCATTCCGTGTCACTGGGGAAAAATTAATCAGTAATAAGTCCCAAGCTGTTGTTCAGGCAAGGTGGCAGAAGCGCAAGCTGAGCACCAATGGCAAGTATTACAAAGAGTATGTTAACTTCATGTTGCTGGTTTTGCTATTTTTGTTTGTTCAAAGAATCACATTTGGTAATGAACATAAGGCATTACAGAATGGTGAATGTGTATCTGCGTCTAGTTCCATCTATAAGTTAGATCCATATTTGTGCGAGAGTACTGGTCTATTGAAAGTTGGTGGACGAGCCCCCAGGTTAAATGCTGCAGATATGGAAGATGAGACTATTCATCCTATTTTGTTGCCAGTGATGTTGATAAGATTCAGGCAAGGCAAAGTTGCCATGATGGGTGATATTGGGCAGATGTTTTATCAGGTTAAAGTGCCTAAGGAGCAGCATAGGTATTTGAGATTTTTGTGGTGGCCTGATGGTAACTTAAAATGTGATATTCAAGAATACAGTATGGCCGTGCACACATTTGGTGCTATATGTTCACCTAGTGGTCAAAGGTCAAAGGGTCAGAAATATCCCGACCCATACATAAATTGGTGTTGCTTATGAGCAGTTGAAGCATAACTGAGTTGTTGACGTATTGCATTTCTATTTGATTTAATGTATTTTCTGATAATTGGTATTATTTAGTTCATCATATTTGTACGTTTACAAAGGGTAAATCAAATGCATGTAGTTGTCTTGTTAAATTGTATGCAACTATGTTGTTTTTGATTCTGTATAAACGACTATAGGTTAATTGCGTTTATAGGTGGGAGAATGTTGCTGTACATTTCTAATACATTGTGTAAATTATTTCTTTATATTTCTCTATCCATTGAATACATTGTGTTTTGGTTTATTAATATGATTTAGTTGAGGGTTTGGTATTTTTGATGCTCTGTTATAGTTAAATAATAGTGTATATCCTTATTATTAGCTTGTAGTTGATAAAGTGAATGGTTTCATATTAGTTTTTACTGGGTTGTTTATTTGTATTGGTAAATGGCATGTTGTTTTATGGTTATATGTATGTATATATGTGTGTTAATTGCAAAGTCATGTGCAGTAATGGAAAGTTAAATATGAAAGTCATGACAAGGACAACTGATGTAAGTTAAAGTTTGATATGTATTTTGACATATATATGTTTTCTTAGTTGTTTCACCATCGTATTTATGGACACATAGTCCAATATAACAATTGTGTCATCATTTTTAACCTGAAAAAGAGCACCAAAAATAGGTTAAAATCGCTCATTTCACGTTCATCATTCATGTAGCCTGTCTCCTGTTTTAACATATATCTTAAAAAGATTTCAGGTTACAACGTACGAAAAACATTACGTTTCTTACGTTCTTCGTACATGACCTTACGTTTGGCGCCTGTGTTTAATGGATCTATTCTCTATCAAGCATGGATCAGACACGTTAAACGTAACTTAAAAGATACGTTCTTACGTTATTCTCACATCAAGCATGGATCAGGTTAAACGATTTCATGTAGATCGTCTGAAGACCCATAGGTCCATTAAATTTATTGGTGATTTAAAAGGTTCGACCTTACGTTGTTATTCGTGGCAGGATTTCATGCAGGTCGTCTGAAGATCCATAGGTCCATTAAATTTATTGGTGATTGATGATTTCCCAGCTGTTTTTTCTTGGTTTTGATGCGAGTTTGAGGTTTTGGACCTCCTGAAATGTGTGTTCAGCATTGTAGATCCACAGAATTGATTGGATTGGGGTTTTCATATCTGTTTTTCTTGGTTTTTCTGTGAGTTTTGTGGTTATGGACCTTCCCAAATGTGTGGTCACTGTTATAGATCCATGAAATTGAATAAATTGGGGTTTCAAAGCCATAACTGCCGGTTTTGATGCGAGTTGCTGAGGGGTTTGGACCTCCCTTGATGTGTGTTCAGCGTTAGTGGTGTAACGGTTAGCATGGTTGCCTTCCAAGCAGTCGATCCGGTTCGACTCACGGCTGACGATGACAGTTTTGCCCCTGATGAAGTGCAGTGGCGTGCAACGACCTTACACACACAAGGGCTGTAGACTGCATCCTCAAAGTTTTGTGCATCTAGTCAAGATGCTATTCACACAGTACAAAACTGCATCGGCCGGGGGAATCGAACCGCGTGGGCAGGCGAGCATTCTACCACTGAACCACCATGCCTGGACAACGTTTTCAAAGGGGGCATTTTTCCCAGTTACATGGATTGCACTGTATTTACGTATATTTTAAAATATAATTTAATACCTTATGGTTTGGGGACAATTGTGGGAGTGTCTACTACTACAGGGGTGTGTATTGTCTGCTATCCCCATTCAGCATCAAAGCTGGGTGACATGAATACACATGCCCAGAAGCATATGCAGGCGTGCTTAATGCTTTTACGTGAAACAGTCATCACCGTAGGAGCCAGCAGTGCAGATTATCAAAGTCCGTATCCAGATGAAGCAGGGATTATCCGTCTACTATCCTTATAAGGGAAGTAAATAGAAAGTATCTGTTTGGGAGTCAAATGTGTATTGTTTTGTCACTGACAGCAGTACATAACATAATTATGTCTAGTGTACTAACTTAAGTGTATACTAGCAATCCCCCCCACACACACAAACAAACAAAAACAACCCATCCGCCCTCTGCACCATGGATGATATTTGCATGTATTCCATTGGAAGCATTCTGTAAAATGGCTATGTTGTGTGGTGAAGCATAACTGACGTATGTTTTGAATGTACTCAGAGTTAGATGCAAACGGGTAGATTATTCTTATTTTTATCATCTGATTAGTGGTCACGTGCCCAGTCATACATTTTTCAAAGAATTCACCGACTCGGTGGGACTCAGAACCCACAGCCTCCGAATACCTTCAACTAACTAGAAGTCCGACGCGCTATCCATTGCGCCACGGAGTCAAGGCACGAATTTTTGCAAGGTGACCATGAAGAGAAGCGTGTGAGTGTAACAGGCACGTGAATATGGCTAAAAATGTCGCTCCAGACCGTCTGGACGTGGATCCAGGTACTAGCAATGCATTAATAAGGTGGATTGTTCTAGAATGTGGAATGTTTCCCATTATAATTTGTTAAGAATAATGAATTGTTCTCCCCAGTTGTTCTAGACAGGGTATATATAAGGCAGCTCGCAATTTAATAGCGTGGTTGGAGTTTCAGTTTGTACTTGAATTAGTTTGAAGAGTTTGATTTGTTCATCTTTGCCATCAATTTTGATATTTCACACTTTTCCATCAAAATTGGATATTTCATGCATCCTTGTCTAATATTTGACTTATTTCAAAAAGAAAACTTTGTTTAAAATGCTTATTTGGCTAAGGAAAATTGAATTGTTTCAAATTTTTATTGGCAGGCTGAAAACCTTTGGTTGATGGCTTCAAACATGATCTGACTGATTTTAAAGGGATGAATTGGGTGGGCATATCAATCAAGTGGGATGAAAATTTGTTAGTTCCCGGGAACATTTTGACGCAATTTTGGGAAAATTTTTTTAAAAGTAGTTTTATGAAAAATT
>CM032664.1:26552117-26585934 GCA_019095985.1 Streblospio benedicti | reverse complement strand
GATCAGTGAGGTAATGCAACATTTCAGAAAATAAGTTGTTGGGGGAAATTTTGGCTCTGCATTTGTGTCCATCATCTATTCTAGAATTACAGGGCTCCTGCTAATAATAGACTCATAGACTAATAATATTCATAAGACAATTAACAGTTGGGAGGGAAAAAGGTTATAAAAAGACTTCATATAGAAACTAGACTTCCATTCTTGTGCATATAACTTTTTGAATATTGTGAGTAAAGAACCGTATCAATAGGAGTTTTCAGGAACATATCCCACATGAGCTAACAGGTAACACATGTTATATTACATTGGGACCTGGTACACACAGTTCTTTCTCCACACAGGTGACAGTGACGACCTACAACATGGACTGCCGCTTTGAGTTCCACGTTCTTGTGTACCAGCCGCCGAACCCGAACCGCTGTGATTCCAGAGCTCGGTGCATCCTGAAGAGCCACAACGACCCCCCACCGGTGCACGTTTCGCTGTGACTGTCCTGATACCGACTGTGGCGACGAGAACGTTGTGTTTGTGAGAGTGGCGCATCCACTGACGGGGGTCCCTCTGTGAAATCACAACACGGGTGGTGTAAAATGGAAAGTTTAAGGAACCTATTTTGCTGCAAAAAAAGAGATCCAAAAGCAGTTGACAATAGTACAGTGCAGATTTTAACTGCAAAATACATTATTTATAGCTTACATTATTACTCTTGGTAATGGTACTGTAACAAAAACGTATAAGTGCGTATTAGGCCTCCAGGGCCCTGTTGCATGAAACTATTCTCCCGTTGTTATCTTAGAAATACAGTAGTACCCTCTCTCAGCTACCATGTTGCATAAACAATTTTACCAGAACGACAACGATGATATTTGCACGATGAACTGTGTACGATTTGGCATGAAAATTTCCTGTCTCTGAATCGTGACGATAGGCCTTTATCAGTACTTATGTCACTGAAACCAGCATGTTTTCACTAAAGCTATTCACAATAGGACTTAATGTTGTGGCGCATTTGATTGACCAACTGGATGAGCCGCCTAATATAAGGTGAATCACAGTATTTAAGCTATACTGTTTACCATAGGCGCTTTTGGTCTTACCGCCAAACCGTTCACGATGTGGTGGCGGCAAATCAGGTACATAGTTAGATATGGGAATATTCTACAATGAAGTGAACTCAGTATACAGCTGGTATGTTATAGTTCACACCGACCAGATGGCACACAACCCGGTTAGGTGTCAGATTTCCCGAAATCCCAGTGACGACCGATGACGTCATCACTGTCTAATGTCTTGCCTAAAATCATAAAATAATGTAATGACTGTGTCTAGAACTGTTGTAGTTGTGTGTGTGGCCGGCTTAGGGTTGAAAATCGTGTCTCCATTCTTTGCTATATTCTGTGACCACTGAATATTTTCAATTGGCAAGTGGTGTACACATAGAATAAATAATTAGCTACAAGACCGTCCACTTTTAAATCATAATTCTCTAGCTCTGGTTACTGGTAAAGCATTACAGATTGGAGCTCAAATTATGCCCTTTTTAGAGTAGGGCATACATGGAATGGTGCCAATTTTTTGCGCCTATTCAAATCATTGGATTATTCACATATGATGTAAATAAAATTTCGACTCATCTACGGAATAAATAAAATGTCAGTTTTAAAATGTTCTTCACTGTGAGTGTTTGAAAGCAACATACAGAATTTAATCGTTTTTCCTTTCTCAGTTTCAGACTTTTCTATATAACAGCCTTTGAAAAATATTGTTTCATGACTTGCAATAATTTTGACTATATATTTTGAAAGTCTAAATACTGTTTTCATGTAAAATACAATGGGATGTGTCCAGCCAATAGATATAACGGATCAATGGTCGATATGTGGGGAGCTTACAATATTAGATGTAAAACCCTGATGCGGTGGATGATGACCGCAGATGTCTATATTACAATAGAAATCATTGTCATCGAGACAGTGCAAGTGTAAAAAAAACCTAGTGGTGTAATACCTATAGCGGCTTACATTGCCCTGTGTATGACTGTTTGCTGACTGTCCTTTCTCTGTAAACCAGGCACAAACACTCCTGGATGATAAGTTTACATGGATCTGCTGTAATTACAGAATGTAAAATTCGCCATGCACATGTCCATTACCGCGGTGTTACTTAACATGCTGCATACATTTTATTACACTTGGGTGGGGGTAGTTGATTTATGAGGCACAGAACTATCATTTAATCCTGTATACTAGTAGGCTGTATTGACATGAACGGCACACACTAACCGGGTTGGCATAATAGCATTAGGGGGTAATATGAAAAATGACTCTTCAAAAATAAACTAACAAGTCCATTAATTGTCTCTCGACCGAGGGCGCATTTTACACCACGGACAACTAAAAGTGGGTATGTTGTGATTTTGTTCCAGGCTATCAAGTTTGATAAGGATATTTTAAAGTCATTCTACCTATCCCCCACCCCGCCATACCAATTAAACCAACTGGGCCTGGTTGCATAAAATGATTTTCCGGTCGTTATTATAGAAATCCACACTATAATAGTATCTTCACTTGTCTGTTGTGTTGCATTTTAGCCATTTTCAGCGATCATGTTTCCGCCATGTACGATTTGGAATGCAATTTTCCTGCCTATAAATCCTTTCTCATTACTGCTGTGGCTTAAAACAAAAAACAAACACAGTTTCGGTTATTATTGGGGCTATATATGACATCAATGTAAATCAAAGCATTCTAACCAAAGAAACGTGCCGATGAACATAACATAACGCACAAAAAAAACTCTTTACGTTGCTGTCGTTTATTTCATCAACTGATACGATGGATACTCACGTGGCGATCTGCTTTATACAACGGGTTAGAACAAATGTAATCGTGCATCGTATCGTCCAAGATGATCGGAAAAATAGCATCATTACCGCGTAACTGCTGTTGCATAAACGTGTTGTCCCGTCGTTGTCGAAGAAACCCATGCGATACTAGAACATTTTCTCGTCTGTCGTGTTGCATAAATAATTCTACATAGCGGCAACGAGCATATTCACTCGATGAACCTTGTACGATTTGGAGATAATTTTTCCTGCCGCTAAATCGTGACGATGGACCTTACCCATTTAAAACAGCGTTTGATTAATCAGTAAAGCCACATATACAGGCAAATTCAGGTTTTCATAAAGGAAGGGAGCGCACTTAATTGTACGCGCGATCGATAGCAAACATGCAAAAATAAAATAAAATAAAACTATGAACATCATTTTGGTCCCAGGATCTGGAAGGAAAGCGGTTCATCATGGGACATTATTTTGTGCTGAATTTGATTGACTAACTTGATGAACCACCCAGTATAATATAAGTGAAACAGAGTATTCAACCACGCCATAATTTACGCCTACGTACGACGACCCTATTGTAGCTATCGTCAAATGCGATCACAATTGAAGCGAGTGTTTAATGCAAGAATCGTCGCTGGCTATATGTTCACTAAACCGTAGTTCAACACGGTCAACTGAGACGATGGGTACTATGTTGGCGATATGCTTTATGCAACAGCTTGGGACAAACGTAATCGTAAATCGTATTGTCCAAGATGACAGTAAAAATACCATCGTTATCGGGTAATCTTTTTATGCAACAGGGCCCAGCAGTGGAATGTTGGCTCCCGGTTCACAGTTCACAGTTCATTATTCGAATAACGAACTTGGTGGAATGTTGCCTCCTTATTCAGTTCCTTATTCGGTTCACTATTCGTTTTCTGCTTGCCATTTCATAACGGATGTGTCAAATCGAACGGGACAAACAATATTGGCCCCCGGTGGTATAAACCAAGTTGCAAATAGATCGTACCATTCACCACGTCCCCAGGGTGGAAAGACTCGTTTGAAAATGTACACTCCTCCGAGTAAGGAACTAGGTGGAATGTTGGCTCCTTAATCATTTCATTATTCAGTTCACTATTCGTCTTTTTGCCTGTTATTTCATAACCAATGGGTTGATTTGGACCAAATAAAGTTCCCCTGAGTCGGGGGTGACCTCCGAAGGCCATAAGCCTATTCTCGTCACAATCCATCAATTTCCCGCACCTGTATGGCGAATAAAGTGCTCGCTCATTACAAATCAACCCATTGGTTATGAAATAACAGACAAAAGCACATGAGACCAGCCAAAGGTGGTCTTCATAGAGAGGGTATACTGTAGCCTTTATCAAACCTAACCTTTGTGTTATGTTGTCTGGTTGATCAATGACAAGAGCATGTAATCACAGTATGCATGTATCATATAGTCAGATAGAATAAAGTACAGTATAACCACCAATTATGACAACTACTTTCGAAAGACAATCTCTCAGACTATTTTCACATTTCAAACCTCATAAAAAGACAACCATAAACCTCACTACACGACCACCTCTCTCTATCCATCAATTTCAGACAAGCCACGAGTGGTCTTAATAGAGGGTTTCTACTGTAGTCCTTATCAAACGGCAATGTTGTCTTTGGACAAGTGAACTGATTGATCAATGACAATAACACTAAATCACTGTGTGCGTACATCATAAGCAGATAATTTGCATACAGTAGGTCACGTGACTGGACAGGAATTTACACATATTTAATGAGGTTAAATATCGTACAGTAGATGCTCTTTACCATTTCCATGTTCATATCACTCCAGAATGTGTGATGCATACTTATATTGGACCTATGGATGTAGTGCTACTCTATAACAGCTTGTTTGTCACTAAATGCAATAATAAATGGCAACAATGAATAATATGGCTTCAAATTCTATTTATGTTACATTTCATCATATTGATGTGTTTTTTAAAGAGTAACCATAGATACAACAAAATCATTTATAAATGCTCGTTCACGTTTCAACCTTGTTTCTATCATTAATTAAACACAACTCATTATTTTATGACATTCTATAACATTTTATATCTTAACAATAGCATTATTTCTCACACTAACCAACCACGAATGATTATGTTATGACATTCTATAACATTATATAATCCTAACAACATTTAGTCTTTCAAAAGACCTTATATCTAATAGTTTTTATTTCTATTATTACAAAAACCGCTCATGTCAACCATATATTAAGTGCAAAGATTAAGATCAAGTGCAATTGTGACAGCCTCTAGCTCTTACACACACACACACACACACACACACACACACACACACACACACACACACACACACACACACACACACACACACACACACACACACACACACACACACACACACACACACACACACACACACACACACACACACACACACACACACACACACACACACACACACACACACACACACACACACACACACACACACACACACACACACACACACACACACACACACACACACACACACACACACACACACACACACACACACACACACACACACACACACACACACAACACACCCACACACACACACACACACACACACACACACACACACACACACACACACACACACACACACACACACACACACACACACACACACACACACACACACACACACACACACACACACACACACAGATTTTATCCACATACTGTGTCAACACACATGAACACAACAATGCACTGATGATTAAGATCACTGATTATTTTGAGAAATATTTTGGCGTTCCCAAATTCCAATTCACTTAATGATCATGCCTTGACGGCAGAATGGGCGTTTTACGGCTAAAATACGTACAATAAAACATTCGCCATGAGATGCCTCTAAAAGGGACACCTCGCAATTAGGGACAGATTTTAATCCGATACTGTGTTAAACACCCATTAAAACCCGTTGGCAGACGACAACGCAGGTGCTGTGATGATTAAATGTCTACTCTTGAAATACGTACCCTCAGTTGATTTAAAAATTTGGCGTTCATAGATAGTGTCCATAGCATAATGCAGATGTTGTTTTCAGTTAACGTCCGCTATATATATAGGCTCTACTACGTTCTATTTAAGCACACGTTCAACAATCATAGACGATGCCGACATACACTTGCTATCATGAATGATGTGTGTATTGATGAAAACGCATCGCACGTTATACAGCGAAACCTCTATAAAGAGCATCCGGGGGGCACCATCAAGTGGTCTCATTACACAGGTGGTCAATTTATGCATGTTCACTGTGGTCCCGTTGTCAATGTGTGGGAATTACTCGAATTATCTTATTATAGAAGTGATCTCTTTATAGAGGTGGTCTTATTTGGAGGTTTCACTGTAACTATGACCGTGTTTTAGCGTCGGAGCGTGAGAGGTGAGCGCCTCAACTCAGCTCCAGTAAATACAGCGCAGTAACATTAAACAACCATCCCCCGCGGCCCACGAGGACCTTGCCGTCCACAATCCCCACACCATGTATATCTCCCTCCTCCACCCCCATCTCCGCCCGCCCCACCTCCCCGAGCTGCCGTCCGTCCCACGCATGCACAGACAGACCGGGGCGGTTACCTGAGTGACCACAATGACCTGGTCAGTGGCCGCCACAGAGTTGTACCATGATGGCCGCTGCTGCAGCCGCTGCCTGTGTGTGTGGGCGGCGGGCGACGAGTAGACGTCGAGTGTTTGTCCATCATAGTCACTGACGGCGAAATGGCCGCTACTGCCGCCGCCGGGGTGAACACACACTGACAGGTACTCACCGCCCACACACAGAGGGAGGGCGGCGACTGAGCGGGGGTCACTGATGCTGTACAGCGACAGCTCATACTTATAATCATTTGAATTTTTAACATAATAAGAAACGTTGCATCCGATTGAAATAACTGGAATAGATTTTCCCCGGAACATACATGAGTGCATCATGTACGACCCCCCGGAGACGGCCATATTGCCCGCTGTGTTTCCTCAGCACCCGCGTCATGTCAGCCGACAGTATGTATGTGGAACGGTTGGTGTTATATTGAAACGCCCACCTGCCGTCAGGTAGTTCATATTTATAACATTCCTCCCTCACTGCGCCCGGGCGCTTTACGCGGCCCGCCTCCTTCACTGACTCACCCTGTGCCTCCCATCTAATCAGCTCATCCCCAACCTCCAGTACAAAACCTCGCTTACTTACACCTACATATTCATTTGCTCTATATGACAGTTTTACCCGCTGGAGCTTCCTCACAGAGGGCGCTGTGCTGATGATCACGGGTGATGCCCCGAACCGCCGCCGCCGCCGCCGGGTGACGAGTGGTGGGGAGGATTGGGTTTGCACGACTTCTGGCCGACCCCTTCTTTGGTGGCCGGCTGTAACTTGGGTCTGGCACCAACTGATGTCAATGTGTCCTCGTTTTGAGTTTTACTGTCCAAGCGCATATCCCTTATTTCTTTCTGTAAACGTTCATTTTCACTGAGAACTCTATCAAATTCACTGGGTACCTCTTGTTGATGTGTACTCAATTCACGTATTTCACTTCTCATTTTAATGTTTTCACTTCTCATTTCTGCATTTTCTCTTCTCAATCGTTCATTTTCATCTTTTTGTCCAGCCAACTCATGGATAATGCTTGTATTTTCACTTTTCAATTTTGCATTTACAGTTTTTATGGATTCCATTGCAGTTGTCAATGTCTTAATTTCCCGCTTTTGTCCATCCATGTCATCGATATATCCCTGAATAATCCTCGCATTCTCACTTTTTAATTTTCTATTATCACTTTTTATAGATTCCAATGCTATTTTCGATCTCTCAATGTCATCCTCTTGTCCATCGATGTCATTGATATGCCCTTGTACAATCCGTTGAACATGGAAGATGGTGGGTCTCGACTTGGGCACAAAACTCATCATCTCGATGGCCAGTGACTTCAGTAATCCGTCGCTGGAGGCTTCAACTGGAAACGGGTTGAAAGTCTCACCCTTCTTAGCCCTTTCAATAACCCACGTCAATCCCAGGCACTGGTTACCGAACGTTAAGGCCTTGAGCCCACATTTGGGCTCCCTGTGGACCATGGCCCATATGACCATGCCCACTGCGAACACATCGACATCCATGGTATAAGAGACAAAGACTTCGAAGAGTTCAGGGGGCATATAGTCCAGAGATCCACAGACCGTGTGGAGGCGGTGCAGGGAGGCATCCGGGATGGTCGTAGACCAACCAAAGTCACAAACCTGTGGAACAAAAATTCATAATGTACTACATACCATATGTATTACTGTACATGGTGGAATACACACTACGTGTATACATACTTTATAAGATAGTCTGCGGTGCGTATATGGGCATGTGATAGGTCAATGTTTTCATTATAAATGATGTAGATTCAATGGCAGATCCAGGTTTTTTAAGAAAGGGGGGGCGCACTTCAGGGATTTCGTGGGTTTCGTACGCGTGATCGATGGCGGACATGTAAAAAACCTATGAAAATGAACTATTTTGGTGGGAAAGGTGGGGGGTGTTAGGGGCACGCCCCCTAAGCCCCCGGATCTGCCCATCAGATTATCAACATTCATCCCTCTGCTAGATCACATGATAGTCCGTATGATAGCAGGTTATGTGTCAAGTGATGGTGAAGGTCGTGATAGACACAGTCACTTACGGTGGCATTACGTACATGTGGTCGTCTGTATCTCGAGGTCTATACATTGATCTACTTCACCATGCACAGGGTCACAATTGGACTTTTCTTAGTATAGGTTTTCTAAAGCACTGAGCTATCAAGGTATTGCAGTGTGTGTATTGTCGTGATTTTATATCTGTATGCACCAATCATGTTTGTTTTTCATGATTTAGTCATTTGGATATTTTAACCCTCATCAGTAAAAGTTAACCAAACCACCCTAATTAGTATAATAACGATCCATATGGACACCAATCGTTTCGTGTAATTTTCTTTTCAATTCATGATCTTTCTGTGATACAAATGCATCCATATACTAGTTATGACTGATATGTCAGATAGTAATAACTAATAAAGAGATATATTTTAATTTATACATATTACCGTATGTTTTCTGTACTCATGTTGTCCCCAATAAAATTTCTTTTGTATTGGTCCTTATGAGTAACCAATTAAAATCATGTTCACTCTTAATATTGCCAACATATGAAGTGACAACTTCCTAAAAGAATTTCAATCATTTTTTTCATTGCACCCAGCATCTATTCTCAATGGGTGTGGGGTCCATAGGGACCTCAAAATTATCTTTTGTGTACTTCTTAATATTTTACCAAACCCAATAATATTCAGTCCTGATAAAGACAAGATATAATGTGACCACTGTTTGACAGAAAAAGAAGAAATATCAAGCAAGTAAAAAGTAATCACAAAAAGTATATCCTTGGGGTCTGAACGGAACATTAAATGTACTGATTAGGGTTTTAAATATGCCAATCTTATCACAAATACCTGTGATAAGTAGAGCGTATTTGCATTGATGTTTATGCATGAATCAAATAATAATGATTGATAGTGGCAACAGGTTCATAGCTAATTGTATCGTATAGTAGTTACTGCTTATATCAAAGTTAAATAGGTGCTGAGAAAAAACTCAAGATAAAGAATAAGTTATAATAAGTGATATCTATGTATCGGGGTTTCCGTGTACTATACGTAGAGTTCGACTCAATCTGTGTATATTATCAATGTTACAGATAAATTCTACCTACTTTTTTAAAGTCAAAAAGTGGTTAGGGGATACCAACAGAAGTAGACAAACCAACATGTTGATTGCTAGAAGCAAACATGCTGACCAAACATGAATATGCGTATATAACTATATCCTAAATTGTGGACCGATTGATAAACCAAATTGACCCATTTCTGTTTCGAATTCAAAATATGTGGGCCCATTCCCATATCTATGTGACAAAATGTGGACTTGTGTCTATACAATCAAACCGGGAAAGGCGCTCCTTCTTTGTGGCACGTTCCTTATGAAACAGTATAATGAACCCCTCCTACCCCACCCCATCCGAGAAATTCACAAACATTGGGAAAACACACACACAGACTTTTATCATTTGAAAGCAAATATTTACTCAAACTACTAGTACTTTAGTATAGTCTTATTGTACTAAAGATTTGATGAAACAATCACAATTGAAACTAGGAGATTATTTACATTATTTGTAGTGTCTACTAGGAGATTATGTGATTAAGAGATAAATGTAATATCAACATGTTTTTACTGGATTTGCATGAGATTTTGGCAGTGGACTTGTCAACTCCCTTCCTTATAACCATGAATATTTACTTGTGCCTCACGCGTGTTTGATACAGTTGCCTTTATGATAAAATATTTAGAAAATATAATAAGATATATAAAAAGAATATTATTTTTGAATGACCACACGTTCTTCTTTTAGGACTAGGTACATTATGATGTTTTTCACATGGCTCCAGAATAATCACTTTTTGACTAGACTAGTAATATGTAGCACTGCTAGTATTTTTACATTTGTGATATAAGTAGGCCTAGCAATTCTGTATTGAAACAAATGAAAAATTAATACCGTTTCACAGCATCAGGGGCACAAGAAAGTTTATAAGGGGAAAATACTAAATTTTCAGTTTTGGAATGTTTGTTATACTATAAATGAACCTATTATTATCAATAGTTTTCCTAATATGACACAATTCATGGACACCATTCCGTAAGATTAAATAATGACACAATCTTTGATGTACTATATGGTTATTTAGGATGAATACTCAATTTTCACATTTTTATGTTTATTATACTATAAATAATGAACAACAACATGTTTTATTTTTTATCATTAATAGTTTTCGTGTTATGGTGCATGATTTTATGGACTAGAATAATAGTGCAGTTCAATATTTAACAAGCATTATCTCAAAATTTGTGTAGTTAATGAATTTTCGTGCCAAATTTCTCTTTAACCATGACATATAGTATCTACAACTGTCAATATATTTGGAGATATATGCCTTCAGAAAAAAGCTTAAAAGGGATTCTTAATTTCTATTTTGTTATGAATTATCAATGTTTTTAAATTGATTGTCAAGAAATTTGAGAAAATCGATGTCCCTTTCAAAATCAATATACATGTGAAATGTGTAATTCAATACAGACACAATACAAATTTTGATGCATGCCTTGTTAGATAATTATATGAATTTTATTATCGGATAGTGTTCTTGATTAGATATTGCCATATTTTTCTCTCGTTTTGTGGTTTAAGTTACAAAAATAAAACCATTTGCACTAATAGATTCATTACAAAATTTTAGTATCGCCTGAAATGCGTTTCAAACCATTTTTATAATTAGATAATAAACTGACCTAACATAAAAAGGTGCCTACTTTTTACAAAATTGAATCTTTAATAAGAGAGACTATCGAATTTTTAGTATCGTTCTTAACCTTTCTTTTGTTCCCTTAAAATGACTAAAACATAAATGTGTGCCTACTTTTACAACTATCTTGCCATCGACGAACGTAATCAGGTAGTTCTGAGGCTTTACATCCCGATGAACTACGTTAATCCCGTGGAGGTGGCTGATTCCAGCCACACACTGCAGAACAACCTGCCTCGCCACGCGCTCACTGAGTATGTTCTTCAGGAGGAACGTATTGAGGTCTCCACCTTCACAATACTCCATCACGAGCCACATAAACCCGTTCTTCATGGTGTGGTAAAACAGCTTGAGAATGTGCTCATTGCCAGCTTCCTTACCAGCGACCTTCATCATTTCAACCTCCTTGTTGATGTTTTCTGTCCTAATATTCTTTTCCTCTGTGCACTTTATGGCTACAATAGCTTTAGTCCTCATGTGTTGGCCTTTAGAAACAGACCCATATGCACCTTGACCCAGCTTGGAGCCTGAGTCATTAAAAACCTCATAGTCACCAATTCGATCATCCGACATTGTGAGTTTGTGAACATACAGAAGATGTAAACTTGAATGTCCCCAAGCGGCTAGATACTGTATGCAAAATTTGTTATCATTATTGTCATATGACGTGGGTTGGTTTTTGTGGTCACTGTGTGGAAGCAAGTATAATCCCAAAGATTATAATGGTTTTAATTTGTAAGAAATGTTTTTATCGTGATATAGTTTGTCTTGTACGAATATATTGAACGGATGGTAGTGCCTTTGTATAATATGTATTGGTTTATTTTACATTCACAGCGGTCTCATACTATGGCGTTCCAAAGTCCACGTTACCACTCACTTTTGTGTCTGCCCAAGTTCGTCCAATAAATGGAACTATGAAATATCGAAATAATAACGTTCTACACATCAATTGATACCTACAATTATTAAGATTCTTATACATAGATCATAGTAGGGCCAAATCCCGGGGCCTACTGTGTTTTTCATATCACAATGTCAATATAAATTTAATGAAAGTAAAGTAAAAAATCAATAAATAACAATGAATTACAAAAATTTGGTTGAATGGCCAATTGGTAGTGTGACTGCCTATTGGTTATGAGTGTGAAATGATTTTGTATCATTTTTCATGCAGTTTTGTAGATTATTTCTTTCTGTAGTTCAAAGTTTGATAATTGTATGCTAATATACACTGTAGTTGTGTATTATGTTTTACTTTTGTGTGTTCAATTCACGCTTGAACAGGCAATGGACAGCATATGGAAGCTTTATGGTTGTTATTTTAGTGTTTGTTATTTCTCGATTATTTGAAATGTGTCAATTACATTGGATGTGTATATCCCCCACCGCCTAGAGCATGTACGGGTCAACATTAATGTTGTAATTAATGGTGTAAATGCATTGTGGGTAGAACCAAACACATTGTATGTGGTGTAGAGTTTATGTTTGGCCCAATAACTTTTCCTGGCCTTAAGCTTGTGCATATTGCGTTCATATAACGTCATACTGTCAATTTCACTGGTAATTCAGAAGTAACTGATAACTTGAAACTCGTACCAGGCACTTCCGTAGACAAGTTTTCCTCAATGTAGTGAAGAGACCTACTCGCCCGCATACATCACTGCTTCAATCACTGGGATGGGTGCAAAAAGGCTAAACAAATGACTGGGGTACTTTAGACAAAATGCGCAATTGGAGGTTTCACGGTTAAAAAGAGAGGACATGTATAAAAATCTGTCTAAAAATGCCAGGCAGGCGCAATGGCCATACTGGTTCTGTGGGGCTGGGGAGGAAAACAGCACGTTAATGTTGTAAAAGGTACTTATTTATAAAATAGAATCTATGAATTATAGTTCCCGTATGAACTATGCACATATCAAAACAGGTGGATTATTAAAAGTCTTGAAATGTTTTTGAGGGGGCTTTCAAATTAACAAAAGGTGGGTGACTTCAACTTGTCAGCACTCCAGGGCATCATTTGTTCGCATCATTATAGAGCCTTGAGCAGACATATTCACCAAACACTATAGTATATGTGTATATAACAATAGACATACATCAAAGCAGACTACTAACAGTGATGCTCCAACAATGTCTTACCTATCCTTGTTGTGAAGGGCGCTTACTTCTTATCAGCACGTCACCGTTCAACCAGGTCATACAGTTGGACATCAAGAACTCTCGTAATGTGAATGTATGGGCAACTTCATATTAAGTAACACGTATTCTTTCATAATGTACTACATTACAGTTCATTCTGCTGATTCACATTTTCGCATCACTCAAACGTTTACTTAATCTTTTTAAGAGCAATGAAGACCAATGAAAGCACGTTCAACTGTAACAGCTGTGATTTTACGTGTTGAAATCACGTGGTCAAAAATGAACTTTGAATTTGAATAGATGGATCTACTGTTTTTATATAACCCTCTCAGTGATAACGAAGTCAGGACAAGGACATGTAGATCACGTAAATAGCGTTTTTGTCTTCTTGTTTAACCCTCATTGGTACATTAACCAAAAATCCTTAATCAGTACAATAAGGGTCCATGTGGACCCCAATCATTTGATGTGATTTTCTTTTCAATTCATTATCTTTCTTTGATACAAATACATTCATATGATAGTTATGACTATGTCAGATAAAAATAACAAATTAAAAGTTATGTTTTTATATGCATATTTTATTAGGTCAAATTATCGAACAACTCAGTGTTCTCTGAACCCATTGTGTCTGGGGTCCATGCGGACTACAATAAAATTGCTTTTGTATTGGTTCTTATGTATAACCAAAGAAAATAATTTTCATTCTTGATAATGGGAAGATATGAGCTGACAACTTCAGTAAAGGCCTTCAATCAAGAAAAATCCATTGTACCCTCCATTTTCTGCTCTCGGCGGGTGTGGGGTCCATACGGACCCCAAGCAAATATTTTTATGTACGTTCTAATATTTAAATAAATCAAATAATCTTCGGTACTGATAGAGACAAGATATAGGGTGACAGCTACTTAAAAGGAAAAGAAGAAATGCCAAGCGGATAAAGATATATCACAAAAAGTATACACCTAGGGTCAAAACGGACCCCTAATGTACTGATTAGAGTTAAACAAAAAATGTGTGTGGGGGGGTTGGAGCCTTGAGAATATCATGGAATCTGGGCCCTGTTGCATAAAGAACACACAACAATGGTGGTGTTTTTACCATCATTGTGTACGATGCGATCTGCAATGACGTTGTGCTCGCCGGTTGCATGAAACGAATCGCCATAGCAGTACCCATCAGCTCACCAAACTTTATTATATTACGTTTACATCAGATTGCTGTCGCAAGTTCACCACAAAGGTGCACACTATTCATTTTAGTTCGTACGGTCGTCATATTACAGTGGAATCTGTCCACGCGGAAATCTCCCTTTTCTCCCATTACATGTATATCGTGTATTGGGCGGCTCAACCAGTTGTTCGATCGAATCTAGTGTAAAATAAATCCTCATCATGAAGAGTTGTGCAGACCAAGTACTAATTTAAGTGAAATAAGAAATGCTAAAGGCCCATCGTCACGATTTAGAAACAGGAAAATCTCATGCCAAATCGTACACGGTTCATCGTGTGAATATGATTGCTGCCATTCTTATAAAGTTTTCCATGCAACACGACAAACGAGAAAAGAAACTAATGTGAATATTGTGTGATTTTATATGATAACGAAGGGAAATTAGGTTTATGCAACAGGCCTCCTGAATCATCGGTCGTGCCCCTGGTGGCCCCTGGTACGCCACATGAAACGTGATGTCAGCCGTTACAGATGTACTCACTACATGTACACAACGATAACATCCACATTCATCAGTCGATCCCACTGTTCTAATAGTGTAAACAAGTTATTTGGTTTGCTAAAATATGTCTAGTCAGTAAAGTATTTGGCGGCCGAAATTGATAATAGTTTGTCAGGTGAGATAATGGGAAGCTTAAGCAAACATTGTGTTTCATTCGTTTGTAACTACTAACTAACTAACTAACTAACTAACTAACTAACTAACTAACTAACTAACTAACTAACTAACTAACTAACTAACTAACTAACTAACTAACTAACTAACTAACTAACTAACTAACTAACTAACTAACTAACTAACTAACTAACTAACTAACCAACTAAACAACTAACCAACTGACCAACTGACCAACTAACCAACTGACCAACAGAACAACTGACCAACTAACCAACCAACCACCCAACCAATCACCCAACCAACCACCCAACCAACCAACCAACCAACCACCTAACCAACCAGCCATGTCTTCGGACAAGCTAGAGCTTTAACCATTGCACCGATTTCGTTCAAACTTTTCACGACTATGAGGCATGAGGCGACACCAAAGTGATTCGATTTTGGGTACTCTGCCAATTAAATTGCACTTTCTAGAAGCCCATTTATGACATTTTCATAGATATTCAATGCACTTAAGCCAGCAAGAAAAAAATCAATATTCCAATCAAGTGGCAAATATTGATCGTTGGGTTTGAAACTGATATTGAGTTTTATCTGTTAGGGTTACATTGGGTTACATCATTACATATATTATGTTAATAACTGCCTTTAGGGATATCTGACTGGAGCTAAAGAACGAAATGATGCGCACTTAGTGTTGTTGGGTGTCTATCACCAACACCTATCAATAATTGTGAATTCTAAACTTTCTTCACCATCCTGTACAGTGTGATTGTATTTCTTCTAAGCTTGTGTACATATAATTTATCAACACCTATTCCAAACCATTTTATTATATCATCCAATGTTTATGTTTGAAAGTCTGTCCGTCATTATATCTGCGCTGGGTGCTTAATCACCAAAAAACGTTTACAAAACATTTATATAACTTTTGATTATTCATACAGAAGTGACCAGACGACAGCACTAATCAAGAATCTCTTTTTAGAAGTCTTACAAAGAGACACAGGGACATGGCACTTATTTCTGCATCCCATGTAGGCTCTCGTGACTGGTGTGATGAGTTCATTTATAGACTAAAACAAAGGCCTGCGTGCTCCTCAGCAGACCCACCGCGGACTGAACTGCGAGCAAGAGAACTTTCCACACAGGTTTCCACTTTAGTCTATAAATTGTCCCTGTGAGTTCAGTTACAATTATTATTGAATAGCGGACAGAAGCATATATAGTGCCTTTTGCAAGTCATTTGTGGGAATGTACCAATAATCTTGGCTTTGTATGTGGACATTCGGAATACTAGAATCTACAAGTTAGAGACAAGAACAACAATCCAACATTGGATTTATTGCCAAAGGAACCAGTGACATCTGATAGTGACCAGCGTTGCAGCATACATGTATATTACATTATTTGCTCTCTATTTTACCATGGATGCATTTTTTGGTATGTTTCATGGTTCTCTTTCTCATATCAGACGCGTCGGCCATCACTTTGGATTACTCCTACAGAGGCTACACTGCAATACCGCATGAGGAGACTGAGGCAGCTACTGTAACTAATTTCATCTTGAACGACAACAAATTAACTACCATCAACCAAGCAGAATTTTCCTTATATGTGGTACTTAAGGAGCTTGACCTTTCCAACAATGCCATTTCATACATCAGTGAGGAAGCATTCAGCGGTACAATGATATGGACTTTAAACTTAAGGAACAATCAATTACAAGTTTTACCCAGATTTACTGGAATAGAAAGTATATTAAGCCACTTGACGGTGGGTGACAACAACATAGACGACATATCCGCAGTAGAATATCTTACCGCCTTAACACATTTCAAAGCATACGGTAACAAGTTTGAAAGTATTGCTAACATTTTCCAACACAACCTGATACGTTTGCAAATCGGTGGAAATTCAGCACTAAAGGCAGCGGATGATATGTTACTAGAGACATTGACGTTTATCAAGCAAAGTCCAACTCTCAGATATCTAGATGTAAGTGTAATGACCCTGACCAATTTTCCAGACCTTTCAGAGCTGAACACCACTCTGACATACTTAACTCTTAAATGGAACTCGATGGTGAATATCCCAGCGGAAAACCTGAATGTCCTAGAAAATTTGATGTGGCTCAACCTGCGTGGAAACTCACTTACAGCGCTGCCATCATTTTGGGGTGTTGCTTCATCGCTACGATATCTTTATCTGGGTAAGAACTCTTAACCCTTTGAAAAGAAATGATAAATAAGCCTAGTAAAATTTCAACTTGTACCATTCATTATCACATAGTAGAATATTCATGTTGTTCAAATTGGCAACTTGTTTTTGTTTTGTGTTTGTTGTGTTTGTAGATCTTTAATGAAACTAAACTTAATGAACAACTGTTTCATTTGAAGACTTGTTATGATTCCATGCTGCATTAATTGCAACACAGTTGCAATTTATTTTAAAAAACGCATAAAATTTCTAGTATACTTTATAGGATATAACGAACTGAACGGCACTACACTTGCACCACTATCACAGCTTGTGAAATTGAGGCACTTGGATTTGCAGAAGAACCCGATGACTCATTGGCCAAATTTCACCTTAATTGCAAGTCAGACTCACTACCAAAGGACATTGGAATTGGACTATATTACTACTCTACCTACGACTTACGCTGCCACATACTGTCACTTCCACACAGTCTTTATGATGAAGTGTGGACTTACAGAATATCCTGATCTAGAAGCCTGTAGTGGAAATGCAAACACAAAGCTGACAACTCTTTGGTTGGAAGAGAACCGTCTCAACTCCAGTGCCAGCATGGACCGCTTATCCTACGTGCCTCTGTAAAATCTCTACCTGGGCAGCAATGCGTTCACCCAGCTACCGCTCATACAAAAGGAGTTGTTTCCCAGCCTTGTAAATTTAAACATGAATGGGAATGACTTTTCTGCAGAAGCATTGACAATGGCTGATCCTTTATCAATGTCCCTGGAAAATACCCACATAACCAGTTTTCCTTATGAAATCCTGGCCGCAAGTTCCGTATTGATGCTGTCTGGCAATGCGATGTCGAAGCTCGACCCTTGGAAGATGAACATGGCCCTCTGCCAGAACGCTGGGCTGGATACGTTGGACCTGAGCAGGAACCCTTTCGCCAATATCTCCACCATCCCAAACCTAAAGCCAGCTTTGTGTTATCATCGTCGCAGTACACAGCTCATTCTCACAGGGGTGAGTCCATTCAGTCAAGCATTTGTTTGCAATATATACGTGGTCAAAATACAGAATACAAAATATTTTTCATGTTCTCAGTAATACCACGTTCACACTTATTGCGCACTAATGGCGCTTTAAAGCGGCGTGCACTGCGGCAGTATATTAGAGTGCTAGGATCTTAAGAGACCTTGGGAAAGCTTAGAGTATAGCGGGACATTCAGCAGGAGCTCCAAAACTGTTTTAACTCTTTAAAAATGTTGGAAGCTCAGTCACGAATTGATAAAAGCGCCGATGGCGTATTAAAGCTTAACAAAATGTAACAGAACTCAACAAAGCTTGACTAAAAACGTAGGAAATCTTAACAGAACTTGGTTAAAAGCGGAGACACCAGTCTATTGTCTTATTTAGACTATTGGTCAAAAGCGGCGATCTGAGTATTTTTCCAATGTGTAACTAAGCTTAGCAGAGCGTAACAATGCACAACGGGGGCCTGTTGAATGAACCTACTTTATCGTATAAAACCACACGATATTAGTTTCTATTCTCGTTTGTCGTGTTGCATAAATAAATTTACGAGAATGACCGCGATCATATTCACACGATGAACCGTGTACGATTTGGCATGGCAATTTCCTGCCTCTAAATCGTGACGATGGGCATTCTTATTTCACTTGCAATAATACTTGGTCTGCACAACTGTTCATTGTGGGGTTTTATTTTGCACTAAACAACTCGATGCGTTGCCTAATACACGAGGCACGTGTAATGGGAGAAAAGGGAGATTTCCGCGTGGACAGGTTCCACTGGCATGAACTTACGATCCAAAATTATAGTGTGCACGGTCGTGGTGAACTTGCGACAGCAGTCTGATTTAAACGTAATATAATATATAGTTCAGTGAGACTAAGGGTACTGTTTTGTCGATTTGTTTCATGCCACCGGCGAGCACAACAACATATTGCAGACCGTATCGTACACCGTGGTCGTCAAAACACCATCGTTGTTGTGCGGTCCTTGTGAAATAGGGCACTGGGTCCTAATGCATAAACCTCATAGGCAGATGCAGGGGGCGCAGGGGGCGCCCCCCCCCCCTCTTGTCCCACCAAAATACTTCATTTTTATAGGGTTTTTCCTGCAATCCCGTAAGTGCACGCCCTCTTTTCCTTAAGTGCGCCTCCCCTTTTCCGAAAAACTGGATCTGCCTATGAACCTACTTTCCCTTTGCTATCGTATAAAACCATATGATAATAACGTTATTAGTTTCTTTTCTCGCTTGTCGTGTTGCATAAATAGCTTAACGAGAACGACAGCGATCATATTCACACGATGAACCATGTACGATTTGGTATGATATTTTCCTGTATCTAAATCGTGACGATGTACCTTCAGCATTTCTTATTTCACTTAAAATAGTACTTGGTCTGCACAACTGTTCATGATGAGGATTTATTTTATACTAAATTCGATCAAACGAGTGGGTGAGCCGCCCAATACACGATGCACATGTAATGGGAGAAAAGGGAGATTTCCGCTTGGACAGATTCCACTGTAATTGCACGACCATACGAGCCAAAATGAATAGTGTGTACGTTCGTGGTGAACTTGCGACAGCAATCTGATGTTAACGTAATATAATATAGTTTGTTGAGCTGATGCGTACTGCTTTGTCGATTTGTTTCATGCAAACGGCGAGCACAACCGTCATCGCAGATCACATAGTACACGTTGATCGTGAAAACACCATCGTTGTTGTGTGTTCTTTGTGCAACAGGACGGGCTTATAAAGGCCTTTACGACGTCGTTGTACTGTTTGCCATCACTAAAAGTATCTGTCACCCAATTTGCGGCTTATAAAACTTAGAATCATCACTAAAAACGTGGTTATGGTGTCTTTATCAACAACCACATATAGCTGGTTGCTAACAGTAAAGCGCACGTCGTTACACCCACAGCACCTCTACACATCAGCATACAGCCAACACATGATGATCGTAGATTAAACACGGCTTGTAAAGTCTTATTTATGTGTTTCTAAACCAAAGTTAGCCCTCAATATATTTTAATAAGAGAGTTAGTAATAAATTGTTTCTAATCTATGTGCCCACTGGCCCTGTAATCGTGTGGATTTCTGCGATAACGACGGGACGATGGTTTTATGCAACAGGGCCCGGGATTCTCCGTCGGTGTGAACTAGCTATAAACGCCATAATGATTTTTCCTGTGTAGTGTGCAAATGATGACACAAGCATTTTTTCCAGATTCCCATGACGTGTGAGTGTAAGATGCTGTGGATGCGGAAGGCCATGCTGTGTGGAGACTCCATCACTGCTAATGCCTTGCCCTGCGATGTCACATCTCAGACGTGTAAAGGTAGGTTGATTATTTGAACTAAAGTTGAAGTTCCATCAAGTAAGTTTGAAAACAATCCAGTTGTGTGAGAATATTATAAAGCCACGTCAGGAAGTATATTATCTGTGAATTAATCATTGTGAACACGTGCATGTGCCTGTCTGCTTGGTGACGCTCGGGGATAAAGGATAGATGGCGAGGAATAGGGGAGAATCATACATGTATCAGTGCCACTGCCTAGTGGCCAAGGTGGGCAGAGCCTAATCCATAGAAAATTATAACCTGGCCAATTATGAATATGTCTCTGAACTGCCAGGACGATTGGCCTAATGGATAAAGGTGCCTGATCTACACCTATGACTTGTCTGGTGGTATCCCGAGATCGTGTGTTCGATTCCACCTTCATCCTAAGCTTTACAGGGTTCTTCAAACATCTACCAACAATACCTGTATTTACAACAGTTCAAACAAATATAAACAGCCATTTGCAAAGTTGTCCGGTTATCTCAAATATTAGTTGTACAGTAGAACCTCTCTATTATGACCACCTTTGGGAGCAATGTTAAGTGGTCTCAATAGAGAGGTGGTCTCTATACAGAGGTTCATTTGGGTAGCTTTATGAAGTTTGGGGCCGTGAAAAGTGGTCTTATTATAGGGGTGGTCTCAGTAGAGAGGTGGTCTTAATTGGAGATTCTACTGCATATAATTAGTCTTAATCATTTAATCTGCGGTCATACATTCACAAAGTACATGTATATATTATTAGAAATAATATACTACTTGTGTATCCAACATAACATCCCCTGTTTACAGATCATGCTCAGATTAAAAGCATCACCAATGGTTCGGGTGTCAGCAGAATCACACAAGACTGCCAATCCAAAGTGAGGCTCAGTTTCATCACAGACTATGACATCTCTTCCTGTTATGACATCACCAAAGACGCAGAAACCATAGAGCTAGATCTGTCAGAACAAATAGCTCTGGCTGGTACAAACACAGGGATCAGTGAGGTAATGCAACATTTCAGAAAAACAAGTTGTTGGGGGAAATTTTGGTTCTGCATTTGTGTCCATCATCTATTGTAGAATTGCGGGGATCATGCTAATAATAGACTCTTCATGGTTTTACTATATATTTGTCTTGACCAGAAATAATGTTCATAAGACAATGAACAGTAGAGAGGAAGAAGGTTAGAAAAGATTTTATATAGAATCTAAACTTCCATTCTTGTGCATACATTTGATCTTTTGAATATTGTGAGTAAAAAAGAACAATACTAGTACTTAATTCTGTTTCTTCATCATATTTACAGTACCAATAGCAGTTTTCATGAACATATTCCACGTAAACTAACAGGTAACACACGTTATATTACATTGGGACCTGATACACACAAGTTTTTCTTCTCCACACAGGTGACAGTGACGACCTACAACATGGACTGCCGCGTTGAGTTTCATGTTCTTGTGTACCAGCCGCCGAACCCGGACCGCTGTGACTCCAGAGCCCGATGCACCCTGAAGAGCCACGAGGGGCCCCACCGGTGCACGTTTCGCTGTGACTGTCCTGATACCGACTGTGGAGACGAGAGCGTTGTGTTTGTGAGAGTGGCGCATCCACTGACGGGCTCCCTCTGTGAAATCACAACACGGGTGGGGGATCCAACAGAGTTGACAATACAGCGCAGATTTTAACTGCAAAATATAGATTTGATGACATTATTTATAGCTTACATTATTACTCGTAGTAATTGTACTGTAATGAATACGTATAAGCGCTTATTAGGCCTCCATTGTGCCACGCCGTAGTGGCATGAACGCTGGGTATAAAGTAGACTACTGTGATTGCACTGGCCAAGGGATGAGATCACCTCCATAGACTTTGTTCTGTTTACTATGAGCCACTGTAGGATTAGAGAGCCAGTACTCTCTGTACTGCACTTTTATTAGAGAATCATTCAACATCTCCCTCTTCTCATTTAGTAGGCTCTGTGTAGTGGTTGCTCTGCGCATAGGCAGATCCAGGGGGAGCGCAGGGCGCCCACCCTTTCCCCACCAAAATACTTCATTTTCATAGGGTTTTTTTACACGTCCACCATCGATAGTGCGTACAAAACCCATGAAATCCTTTGAGTGCGCCCCCTCCTTTTTGAACAAAAACTTTGGTCTGCTATTACTGGGGTCTCTGTTGTGACTCCGTACATAGGTCAATGATAGTGTACAGAGGCTTGGGAATAAACAGTAATGAAAAATCACTATGGCTGGAGGCAATGGAACAGCACGCACGTTTTCACTTTGTTTACAGTACCATTTTTAATAGCTGTGTTTTGAAAAAGTAAAATCAGTATACAATATATATGTATAGACGTTATTTACGTGTGTGAAGTAAAGAAATATCTGTTGAGTGTGCATCTTAAAATTTTCTATATTATCAAATATTTTTATATTCGTAGGAGAGTGTGTGTTTTTTTAAGCATTGTAATTTACGATTTTAATGTAGTGGTTATTCGCTGCGACTGTTCATATTGGTCAGTGTAATGCTGTTGTTGTTCTGTTATTATGTTGTACAATATACAAGTTTCTCAATACAATACTCTCTACTGGACTACAAGGGCAATCAATTGAATGGGGCGCACTCACATAGGAGAAACAATCATTAGCTCATGAATACCCATAGTGCTTTTTGTGAGGGTTAAAGACTTACACTAAGTGTCTTGGTCTGTCTGTGAAATAAAGACCTCCGAGAAGGTGGGCTATAAACAAAGATGTTTAAGTGATTTCCGAGTTACGTTTAAAATCAAAAATAATTATTCTAAAAGTACTTTTCAATATGCTACTGCTAATGTATGGAAAACTTTACCTACTGATGTTAAAATAGCGAAAACTTATTTCACTTATAAAAAACTATTTAATGATTATTGTACAGGGAAATATAATTTATGATTAATCAAAATGTTACTCTATTCAATCTGTATTTTATTTATAGGCCTACTGTGACTTGTTGTTTCTGTAACTTTTTAATCATTCTGTGATACAAATACTACTGTGATTTTATAGTTATATAAGTATTCTACACATGGGGAGGAACTTCCTTCCTCCCCAGCCATTTATATTACTACTTATGTGTTTTTAAATATTTTGTGTTTTTATGATTATTGTAAATTGCCTGAATTTTATATCATTAGTACTTTTGTACATATGGCGAAATGAATAAAAAAATGTCTGGAAGTCTTTAGTTTTCTAATCCTGTTGAATAAAGACCCCCTGCCTTGTGACAGCCCGTCTATTCTCACGAATACAGACTTTTAAACACAAAAAAACAGACATTATAATTGTGTATATATAAGTGCGGAAAGATCACACAGAATACGCCCCATGCGTGATTAACATCTTAACAGATTTAACGTACAAAAGATTCACCAGATTACAACCACCGATCATCAGGTCTCGAGTAGTCTCACTAGAGACGTGATCTTTTGATGGTGGACTTAATAGTGGGTTGTTCTGTATGTTCTACTGCTTTTAAATTTTATTATTGTACGTCAAAATTTCTATTCCAAAGTTTTGATGTACGGATAAATAAGTTGCATCCTGGATGATGTAATAATCTGCATTCAATTATATCCTGTACTTTTTCTGGTCTTTTAAGCAACAAATACAACTTTGTGTACATATATTTGCAATGGTAGAATTAACTTATAGTTCACGATAAATAGTGACTCTACAGGCCCAATAATGGCCGGTTCCAATATCATCTAAAGTTTTATGATTTTATTCATGTATAATATGTCTGGACATTGCCACTATGCTAAATGAAATAAACTAAACTTAACTTTTGTGAGTAAACTTTAAAATTTTATGGCTTTCAAACCGAGAGTACTTAAGTAAATTACATTATTTGTAAGTTTCATGGTTACGATCATGTCTATATATCCGTAATTGGAAGAACAGATATGAACTTGTAGAGTACTGGCTCTTAAATTTTATTATACTTGAAACTTTTTTTCTTCATAAATCAGGTAAGTGATACTTATGATCATTCTGACAGAAAATGATCTTAAGTTTAAGTATTATGAATTTAGATTTCTTTTTCCGTCATTTAAAATGAATAATATTTCTTTGGCATGTTAATTCATATACTTTTTAACTATAAAAATAAAATCGTGTGATTCAAAAAATGCGCAAATAAATGATAAATGCTTTGTTCCCCAAAGGACAATAATTTGTGATACACATTTGCTTCTAACAGCCCTAATTGTAAAAGACACATGATTAGAGCTTCCCTTTTAACCTATCAAATTGGATAATGCCTGTAATAATTGCCCCTAGTTGTCTACACAGGACAAAGGGTTGTTTACGGAGACCCGACTGACCAATCGATAATTACCATTACAAAGGCGTCGCCACTGCCATTGTTAAGTAGACGCGGTTAAGATTACGCAAGTTTTCACAGCGTGATACCTGATTGTTTAATGGCAAGTGCCATATTCATTTAACCCCTGTGG
Organism: Streblospio benedicti; assembly: GCA_019095985.1. NCBI lineage: Eukaryota > Metazoa > Annelida > Polychaeta > Spionida > Spionidae > Streblospio > Streblospio benedicti. Next base: position 26,560,568 of record CM032664.1, on the reverse strand, counting down.
CTTGTGATAAACAAATATTTAAGAAGTTATGGTCTCTATTGGCTTATGCAGTATATGGCATTAGATTTGAAATATTTGTTGGAAATTGAGAATTCTTTGTTCCCTTCTAAATGTAAATATAATTTGTTAGTATAACCATATTGGAACTTTTGTGAAGAGTGTTATGGAAAGTGCTATAGAATAACTATACATATTATCAATATTCTAGCAACTAATAATATATGATGGCAATTTTCGTCTGCTTACAATGCTTTAGAATGGAAATATAGTAGGGAAAGAATGCCAAGGGCAATAATCTGGTGTGTATGAAAAGTCGTTAGCACATGCTAACAGTGCTTACAGTCCCCATGCGCCAAACTCACAACTATGGTTAATCAGAGACCAAACACGGGTTAAATCGGCTCAAAGTCTATAATTTTTCATAGAAGAATTAGCTATTATGACCATCACACTATTTATCATCTATAATCCGGCACTAGATCCATGACTAATCGGGGGCCAAGCACAGGGTAAATCAGCTCAATACCTCACCATACCTTTCCGTCTATCGAGCTCATAACTGTACCATTTATCTTGTAATATGTTATTGAAAAAAGGAAGAAAAAAGACAACACAACAGCCAACCAATGCTGTGACACTCCAGGGACCACACCATGCCAAACATTGATTTTTATAGGTCATGTCCAGCTTTGGGTCCCAGGTTTTAGTAGATACACGTATACGCATAGGCAGAGCCCACAACAAATCCTATGATATTTTGAGAGCAATCTAGTTTATTTCACACAGTGAAGTCGCAATCCCCAATGACCTTAAATGGTGTGACCAATGACCATGCTGACAGAGTCACCTCAAAATCAAACAAGATTTTGGGCATGGTAAGGAGGAAGATCAAAACCCATAATGTACAGCTCAAGATCAGGGCATATCGTACTCTCATCCATCTTGTACTTGAATGCGCATCACCAGTATGGGACCCCTATATACATAGTGACGTAAAAAATCTCCAACAGGTCCAGAGAAGAGCTGCAATATATGTATTAAACATACACCGTAATATGAGTAGCCCAACAGCAATTCTGGGGGTATTAGGATGGGAGGACTTAGCTCAAAAAAGGGCGAAAATGAAATAATTCAATTTTGTAACAACTTCGTTATCAGCTCGTCCATATACAAATGTCATGTCACATTCAACTAGCCCCAACACTATCCAGAAGAACAAACAACCTAACATATCTTCTTTTCCCTTTAGTGCACAACACAACCGTTGGCGATAGTGTCATCAAATTTTGATAATTTTGCCGTCATACAGACTCAGATAGCACAGTCTTGAACAATTTACTAACAGTGTGACACTCTCTATGGGAATATGACTTTCGTATTATATTTATATGATCACAAGGAGGTTCCTTACAAATTGTAGCCATCAACATTTTACTTGAATTCATCAAACTTATGGACAGAATCCTAACGTGTGGGGTTATTGGGGTATAATGTATTCGATTTTGATACTAAGCTAGTTCAGCAGCAACGTAAAGAAAAAAAAACTAATACAAAAACTAAATGAATGACAAACAATGCTGCTGGTTTAATGAATACGTGGTAACTAAATGTTAGCTAATCTGCTGTAGAGTATCAAGAAAGATGCTGTTTCCGCATCCATCGATACGCATTCGGCTTGATGTTGGACGCTGGATCCCACCAGACCTCAACTGTCACCATCCTCTGGATGCAGATGTGGGTTTGACAGTGGAGGAGGAGGGTGTGGCTACCGAAATGTCACAGAGTATATATTAACTATTTGTGCTCCAACTGGGCATGTTGAACGGTGTTGGGGAAAGCATGTGCTTCCATGCCTTTCGTGGATCCTATATGGATAATTGGATATTCGATTTTTTTTTGTACTGGTAGCCGATCTTCCATCAGAAGAAATCACGGGCAGGGACACAAGGATCACGTGATATTGGATTTGTAGATACTATAGCGGCTTGAACAGGTAACTGGGGATATGTATGTAAAAAGCTGACAAAGAAACTAGGTCACGATCGCGGTTAGCGTAGGTAGAGCGCGGCCCCTGGGTTCGGGCTTTTCCGGAAACCCTGTTCTCTGATTGGCTGCTTTGTTTTTCAAGCGCGCTGCCTGGTATAAAAAAAAGGCCAGCGGGATTATTTTCCACTCATTCGTATCACTTCACTCGACGTTGGCAGAGCACGATGGATTCAAAAAGGACTAAGATACCCCCGGAGTTGTGGTCACGCTTGAGGAAATGGCTTTTGGAGAGGAATACGGTACAAAATTGCTGGAATTACTGCTATCCGTATCCTAGCAGCAGCGTAAAGGACCGTATCGTTGCAGGTATGTACAGTTGTATTTGTCATCCTCGCGTATGTATAGTAGGAGAATCTGGTATCTACTAATTTGATATTGCTCTTGTGGTACATAATTGTGAGTAAGACTTAATAGATTTCACATAAGTTGCTGCAATGTTTCTTATACACCAAGGATACAAACAAATTTTATCATTGGTTTGGTCGTGTACGGTAAAGTTTTGAAAAGGTACTTTGTAATATATTTTTTAAAAATGGATTGAAGTGAATTAACCTCTTTAGTACAAGTATGGAGAAATCCAAGATGCCGGCAGTAGCTCACGAAATCAAGGAATCCCAAAAGTGCTTTTTTTCAATCTCATACCCACTTAGTTGAATGATTCAGATGTTTAAAATCAGATTTTCATCAAGAATTATGTTATTGACTTTGATCAAGTTTTATAAAAGAACAGTAGACAATGAGAAATTCCAAAATGACCGCCAAAATGTGTGACAATTTCGGTAAAAAGCATTTATAGATGGCTATATATGGCTATATATATAATAATAGCAGCCCGCTGCTTGGGATGATGGTATTTTATGGTCTCACAACCTTGGGGTCGTGAGTTCTAGTCCCGCCAGGGCCACTTGATATAGTCAAATTCAAGCTTTGTTCTCAGCTATATCAATACAGTGGTAGTAGCTTGCTTGCGAGAACAGTGAGAGTAAAATTGAATTCACGAGCAAACTTGGGGAATATATATATACAGTTGTTCATACTAATAATAGTTCTATCAAGATAGTATCCTTGGTTCTATGGTAGTGTAGTGTTACGTAATAGTCGACATGACTGACCACCGATACTTATTATTAAGTAAGAAAGTTACATATTATGCGCAAAAACATCGTGAATCTGGTATTTTGTCCACTTAGATGCCGAAACTTCTGCCAGGGGAAGAAACTGCTAACCCTGCATGTATGTACAACGTATAGTAAATAATGCTTTTTCAGAGGCCAACAGCCTCATCGATGCTAATGGAGGTCAAAGGGTCAACAAGAAACGCTTAGAACAGTTCTTGAACAACAATCGGTGCAGCCGACCAGGCACTAAGTGCTCACGGATGCTAGCGAAGCTCATAGAAGAGAAGGAACCGGGTGTCACCTTAGAAATGATCGCTTCCCAATATAATTGGAAGGGGGTGAGTAGAGTTTGTTGTCAATCACAGGTTAGAAAAGAATAGATTACAGACATGATTGTTTAATTGCATAACCTCCGTGCACACAAATGCTATGTTATTAAGCAATACATGTATATGCAATTATCAGTATATCTTAAAACATATCAATGAACAATTGGTTTTACAGTCTTTATGCAATTAAGCGATATCTGCAATAATCAGATATGCAATTAGGTGATATCGTCCGTAGTATAGTTTGACTCTACACTGCCACAGTTCATACTTCCATGAGGGATTGTGAGTGCATTGGAGTTTGTAGTACAATGCACCGTGCAATTGTGGTTTATAGTTTTTAATGCCACTGACAATGTATGTGATGGTTGGTGCTCTCGGAATACTGTTGATCTAGTGAGCATTGAGGGTTTTTCCACCACATACAGCGATCAGCATTAATCTTTACATCAAGTCACCTAACATCTCACACATCCAAATAGTTCCTTTCAGACTATAAGTATACTGATATTTTTAATATAAGTCAGGGGCGGGGTCAATTCTGTTTCGTCAATTCCAATTCCATTTTCCCCTCAGGGTTCAATTCCAATTCCAGTTCGCCTGACGTCAATTCCAATTCTGTATTAGTAAAAATGTGATATCTACATGCATGTCAAATGAGTGTGTATGATTATTTTAAATACTCATATATTGCCAACCTATTAACAATATTGTGATATTTAATACATAAATGTATCACATCTATCACGCAATATTAGCATCAAAGGCTGTGTATTGCTTTGATGTGAGGAGTTGGTGACATGAAAAATCAAGATGAAATAGTTATGATATATATGGAATTTGTGTGGAATTGACGGGATTAAGGTCAATTCCAAATTTCTTTCAGATATTCAATTCCACTTTTGGAATTGAATCCTGCAATTCCAATGGAATTGACCCCATTCGTGATATAAGTATATGTTGACTAAATGCTAGTAATCCGTTATAGGCTGAGAAAAAGGCGACTAGGGCTTTGCTGAACAGGCCGACGTCCACCAGGCATTCAGAGTCTACAGATTCCGCCAGCTCTCCTGAATCTACAGACTCCACCAGCCATCCAAAGCCCACGATAGCTCGTTTGTTCCACTCTTCCGGTGTCAATAGTAACTTGACAAAGGGAAAGTGGTTGGTGGTGCGGGGACTGGGAGAGGCACAGTCAACCAGCCATAGCGAATCTACGAGCCATCCACAATCCGCTAGCTCTCCTGGGTCTTCAGACTCCACCATCCAGCCAAAGCACACGACACCTCCATTGTCTCACCCTTTAGGTGTACGCGGCAGATTGACAACGGGAAAGTTGGTGTTGGTGCAGGGACTGGAAGAGAAACAGTCTACCAGCCATAGCGAGTCTACGAGCCACACCGAGTCGATCAGTCACACAGAATCCGCCAGCCCTCCTGTGTCTCCAGACTCCACCATCCATCCAAAGCCCACGACAGATCCATTGTCCGAATCTTCCTATGTCTACAGTAGACCACCGAAAAAGTTGGTGTTGATGAGGGGCTTTGGACAGTCGCAATTTCTCTTTTCAGAGACCATTGTGCGCCCAGAGTTCCTGATTCGCCCCTCTATTAGTATCAACAGTGGAAAGCACTTTAAAAAGAATTGGCTCTCAGACTGGCGCTGGTCCCAGTGCCGAGGGCAGACGTAAGGATGACAGCTGATGGATGATTACACCAACACAAAGGGACCATTCAGTATTTATGACAGGGTGGGGTAGGAGGATTTTAGGGCGGGCCATGAACTTTTGTCACAGAGTTTGGAGGGGGGCTATCAATTTTTTCACTGCAACGTACACCAATTATTGAGAGATTAGATGGACTAAAATTTACTTATTTTTATATGTTGATATTGATCAAATGGAATTTTATTTAACTGACAATGATTGTGCTAACTGTTGAGAGGGGGTAATCAATTTTTATCACATGAAATTGAAGGGGGTCACCGATTTTTTCACAGAGATTCGAGGGGGGCTATTAATTTTTTCACCACAATTTTGGAAAATCCTCCTACCTCACCCTGTCATAAATACTGGATCGTCCCTAAGTCTTGTTCTTTACGTTTATATGTATTTTGTATGTATATGCAGTGTATACTGATAGTACTGCAATCAAAATATGAAACTGAACCATTATCTCAAATACTTGATGGACAACGTAACTCCTCTTGCTCAAGTCAGATCTCAATTCAGATGTGTAATTTCTCAAACTTATAATGGAATCTAGTGTAGCATTTGTATTTTGTATGTATATGCAGTGTGTACTCAAGGTACTGAAATCAAAATATGAAACTGAACCATTATCTCAAATACTTGATGGACAGACGTAACTCATCTTGCTCAAGTCAGATCTCAAGTCAGATGTGGAATTTCTCAAACTTAGAGTAAAATCTATAGTGAAATATGCATTTTGTATGCATATGCAGTGTGTACTCAAAGTACTGAAATCCAAATGACAGACGTAACTCATCTCTTCTTGCTCAATTCAGATGGGGAATTCTCAAGTTCAATCTGGTATATTTTCGAGATTGATTGAAGCTGAAATAATTTGTCAATTGTGTAACTTGTTGTCAATTGTGTAACTTGAATAAAATAGAAAATGAACTTCACTGTCTTTCATTGTCCAACAGATTCTGCAGAAAGAGAATTAATAATTTTCACCTCATATTCGTAATGAAGTTTATTCCCCTGACTTAGAAAACCCATCTTCTCATTAATTAAAAATGGAAAGTTCCATCTGACTTATTTCAAATTGCTTGGAATGTCCGAAACGTTAACTTGTTCGCATAATTTATTATATCTCACTTTAAATGTATTTTTTCTATAAATTTAAAGTTTTATATTACATATTATGAAGTAGATCATTGTAAATAGTTCTAAAGTAATTAGGCGACTGATAAACGCTTTAAGGATCGGGTATTTTGTACAGTTTTATTTGAATGCTATCTTATATATGTAGAATAAATACCATGTCACTATAATGAATAAACAAACAGACAGTATCACGGGATGTTTAAAAATGCACTCAGTTGACACTTGTTGTACACACTCAGTACCCACCACCTGATCATGGGGGTGGGTTTATAAGGAAGTGGGATGTGAGGGAAAGGCCGAAAAAAATAGAGGTGCAGGAAAAAGAACTAAAACGAGTGATGTGTGATTTCAAGGAAGTGAGATGTCGGGGAAACGCCTCAAAATTTGTGGTATGTGGGAAATAAGACCAAATAAATTAGGGATGTGGGATTTCTTGACCCCCTATAATCCCCACTTCCATTCATGGACAGAAACATGCTACAATAATATAGTCCGTGGCCAGATATAAAATTACCATTTGTAATTTATTTTATACTACATTAAAGATAAAAATCTTTATACCAGACAAAAACCAACCATTTAGTTTTATTTGGAACAGGGTGGCTGTGATAAACTGCGTACGGGGTGTCAGAAATCAAGCACAAACCTGTGACTTCTCGTTGTGTTATTATCTTCGTTCCTGTCTGTCCAAAAATCATGCCCCCCCACCCCTGCACACCCACACCCACCACCCTGGTACAAACACTGTAAAGTTACATCTGTTCAGAACATTTCTATATAACATGTATGGTATTGGTAGCCAACTGTGGTGTGAATTTGTAAGAACTGCTCGACAAAAGTTAAAAGTTGTTTTTAATAATGTTTATAGGAAATACTTCCTTTGTCCTTATGCTGTTTTAGTTGTGTAACAGCTATTGATCCATTTCAGCCAAATTCAACCCAAAATGATAAATCTGTCGTCTTCTGGACTATAATATATATTAATTTGGAAGGGGGGGGGTGTACGCTCGAAATAGCTGAGGATGCTTAATTATGTAACCCTAGCTTTATGCCAGTCACTGTTTTCAGTACTGGTTTCATTTCAACTGCTTTTCGTGTAATTAATGGACACGTTGTAACGTAATATAACATTTGCCATTCTTATTGACATGCTGCATTTTATCATGTTTACTATTTAATATCATAAAATATAGGATAACACTATGGTCATGTTCAAAATTTACGTGCTACCGTTTCTAAACTTCAGTATATGTAGTTTTGATTTTCTACAGCTTTTTCTGTATTGTTCGTAAGTTGTCCCATGTCCGTGTTTAAACTGTTCACAGGCAGAAAGAGGTGGGAAAGAATGCCCGCTATCCCTCTTGATCAAGAAGGCTTCATCAGGGCCCATGTTCAGTGAATGTCTGACAGTATTAACACAGCTCTAGAGATCACATATTTGGCTTATAGAGGATTTGTTTCAAAATGAATATATAGTATTATACGTTGTTATGCCTGATAGTGGTGCGACAACACCAGAGCCTCTGTAGTGTGTTTAGTGTGTTGTCTTATGCAGCATCAGAAAATGGCAAAAAGCAAAGAATTGTCATTTTTGGATTATCTCAACAGATCACTTGCAGATGAGGACTACTGTGAGAAAATTGCAAAAGAGCTAATGAAATGTGTTGAAGGTGATTTGCTAGTTCAAGCACAAATCTTACTGAAAGGAGCATCATTTGAAATGAGGAAAAAGATTGTGTCAAAAAAAGATTTTGGGGGAAAGACAGTGTTGATCGTCGCAGCACAGCAAGGGCAAACTCAATTTGTGAACTTTCTTCTGAATGAATGTCATGCAGATATTGAGCAGAAAGGAGTTTACATTTTGTATTTTGTTGACGAAGAGGAAGAGCATACTGTGACCCCTTTGGGGTGTGCTGCACTGAATAATAAACTGGAAGTTGTAAAGACCTTGATTGCTCACAATGCAAATGTAAATGCTTGTTCGGATACTTTGTCAACACCAGTACTATCTGCTTGTTGCATGACAAACATTGAAGTGGTGAAATATCTGGTGGCAAATGGCGCTGATATTAATAAACCAAATTGTGAAGGGGAAACATGCCTGATG
>CM032664.1:26501174-26546199 GCA_019095985.1 Streblospio benedicti | reverse complement strand
ATGATGTGGCCAGCCATTGTATTATCTATGTTCACGTCAGTAATAACTTCACCAACAAATATTCACGTTGTATTTCCCATGTAAAAATACATTGTCGAAAACAAACAGTTACATGGCTTTTTGTAATGCCACTTAAGTTGTGACATTGTCAAACAGGCAGCCTTAATTGTCATGTCGGGGGGTCGCTAGTGTTCATTGCCCCCAGTGCCCCCCCCCCCCAACCCCTCCCTACCTGACCCCTTATATATGTGTACTTTAAGGTAGGCATTTGTGCAAGAGTCGCCGACCTTGAACATGGAATCTTGAATCTTAGCAAAATATGCTGGAAGCTGCTACAATAACAACATGCTAGCCCTGAGTCTAGCAAACAAAACATCGCCAGCTAGAATCTCCAGTGACTATGTCAACATCGTTGGTGAATAGAGTCTCGACGGATATGTGTAAAGCTGAAAACGGTTGCAATTGGATTTCGAATATAGAGTAAAATAAGTGTGTTCAATCATGAATAGAACACGACAGTTCGCTTTCTTACTTTTGTATCATTGTGTGCTTCAGTCGAGTGGAAATCTGTGGGTGAACCCGTTGGGTGAGTTCTCTTTTGTACGTATTTTTGCTACAGAATATTGGTACAGTTTGGGCAGTTTTATAAATCACGACCTACTAAAAAACTTTATTTTCCACAAGCAATAATTATTATAGAATAATTATTTTAGCATATGGCCAGACTTGTTCACGTCGTATATTACCTGGATCATGAAATACCTACATGACCACTCTGATACAGTTATGCGCCACTTGAAAGTTGTGTTTTTTATCAGTAATGGTCCGAATTGCATCAATAATATCCCATCAATCAACTGAACTGCAAACTGATACAGTAGAACCTCCAATTAAGACATCCTCCATAATGAGACCGCCTCTATCAAAGGCAGATCCAGGTTTTTGGAAGGGAGGGGGGGTTATTTCCAAAGTGGAGCTCGGTGAACCATGGAAAAACAACTGACTAGAAAAGCTACATAATAACTACATACTAGCGAGCCCGTCTCCGACGGAGACAATTTTGAGTGGAGTACTAAAGTATTTACTATTTACAGAGGAGGGGTTCATAAGGCACCAATATAAATCCCAAGTCCCGTTGTTATTTAATTTCCGACATCCCTCATTTTTGCCTTCATCCCACAGTTTTTATACCGCTCTGTATATTGTGGGGTTATACTGTTTTAAGAGGTAAGTGGTTTAACAGCATTGCAGAGAGGTTCACTTAGTTAAAACCGTCCCAGACTCTGATTGTGCTGTTAGTTTTAGATCATAAATTATAACCTCATGAAGAGGTCTTCAAATAACATTAAAGTCTATTGTTTCTTATTTTCACAATGATCCTGTGACACTTATTTTATATATTGTAAAAGTTGTAAGCAATCGCGTGTTATATACACTAATAAAATTTTAGTTTTTTCATAATATTACACTGATAATAATAAAATACACTGCAATATTAAGTTAAAAATTATTATTTTTAATTACAATCATATAAAACTAAGTTACGGCAAAATATAGATTACATTACCTGTGTTAAGAAAAAAATTATAACGTGCTCAATATTACCACGTTTCGCATATACGAATTCTCACTTTGAGATGCAGTAGAGCGGATTACTAGTATATGCTAGCTTATACCCGGGTGGTCAATGAGACATGCTGAGAATCAAATTGAATTACTCCAGTTACATAATCTTATAAGTCGATCCCACTTAAATCATTGATGAAATCCATTGACTTGGCATGTAAAATGAAAATCTAGGGGGAAAATGTTAGTGTCCATGTAAATGGGAACACAATGCCCTTCATGGGCGTAGAAAAAAGACGTATTTGGTGAGTGTATAAATATGCTTTTTACAGCATTTTATTATCAAGCACCCTTGTTCTGACGACACTTACCCACGTCCTGACAGCACAACCACCCATCCATGAACATAGAAAAGGGATATATTGAGTAAAGTGTATGAAATGAGTATACAGTACTCTTTTTCTCCAGCAACCACCCTTGTGCAAATTGTGGGCATGGGTGATACTTTGTAACGTTGGCTCTGTTATTTAGTACATACAAATAAATAATAGATAATTTTGGCACACATCATTGTACTGACAACTTAGCACCTTCCAAGTATCAAGTATTATATGGAGAAAGAGTGTTTTGGAACAGCCGTTTAAGAATGAATGTAAATTGAGATTGGGAAGTTCTAATCTTATACCAGAATATAGAATCTTTTACGATGAGCAAGAAATCAAGCTATGGATTTCTGAGCTTGGATGTGGTATACTTGGCGAAGACGGAGAAGTATATCTTCTCAAGTAAGTCATTGATCACTGCAAATGCACTTGGCATCTAATGTGCAAAAGCTATGGGAGGAAAAATTAGTGTCGATGGCAATGGGAACATAATGCTCTCCATGGCACACATATTCTCACACACTTCAGTAGAACGTCCCTATTAAGACTGCCCAAGGCCTGGCGTCAAATGGTTTTATATAGGTGTGGTCTCATTAGGGATGTTTGCAATGGTCTTTTTATGAAGACTTGGGAATGTTATAAATCATCTTATAATAGAGGTGATGTATTTATAGAGGTGGTCTTGATTGAAGGTACACATAGCCCAATTGGCAAAGGGTGGTAATCCCTAGTATTTGAACCCAAGTGACGCCTTTGGCGCCTTTATGACATCACACTACTCTACATGACGCTGTCATGGCTGCCATTGTCTGCTATTTTTGTTATAAAACCGCTAATTAACAAACATCAGGGCCATCTTGATGATGAAAAACATATTCGTTCAAAACTACACAGTACCATGAACGATCTCCTATAATTAGATGGCGTCCAGCTAGTCAGGTTAAAGAGGAGATAGCCGAACAATGTCCAAAAATTAACGTATTAATATATAGGATTTTATTAAATGGAACGAACGGCATTCAGAACACATTGCACACATCATCACTTTGAATGAAACAACATGAATGAAATATACTCTGTAGTATTTTGGAATACAAACATTTTACAAGATTAATTCAGTAGGTACTTAACACAAGACAGATGTTATTAGAATCTGCAATTGTATAGGCATTATTAGGAGAACAGAACCATTACACTGTCAACAACTTCATAGTAAGTTCCCTGCTCATATACACTAATAATGTTGCACTGTTTCACCACCAGGCGGCATGCTGATCCGCTCCTGCATGTACGGGTTCGGGCTCTCGGGCCTGCGCTCGCAGTTCGACCACGCCAAGAAGGACCGCTACTGGGCGTTCGACTGCGCGCTCGTCGGCAACCGCACGTATGGAGAGAAGTGCGCCTGGACACGTACGTGCGCGTAGAGACACACAATCACACGAACACACACAGACACACGCACGCATGCAGACATACACGCTCGGGCAGAGACACACACTCGCACAGATCTACGTGTGCACACACGCGCACGCACGCAGACGAAAAGACACACATGCACGTACATGAACTTAGACATACACACTCGTACAGAATTACATGTTTAATGATATGGTTTTATTTGCATGTATTTTTTACTTTTAAGATTTCCTGTACAGTGTGCGTCTGTGGTGAATAAAAGGTTGTATAGTTCCAAGCGTATTTGTAGACATGTGCACACGTGAATTTTATGTGGAACTATGTTAAATGATAATGTTGGTGGACTTCAAGTTCATCATCGTCATCATGTTCCGTCCTCTTTACAAGAGTTGAATGCAAACGTCCTCCATACATTTCTTTGATGAGCTTGTCTGACTGCTTGTTGGTAACTCCGCCCTGTCCATTTTGACACATTATCTGACCAGGATGTTCTTGGTCTTTCACGCCCCCTTGTTCCATTAACTTTCCTATGTAATTCTATTTTTTGGAAAGAGCCTCCATTCTTCCTGGTGATATGGTCAAAATACTTTAATTTCTTTGGCTGTTTTTATGATTTTAAGCAACCTGTTTTTAATATCATTTATTCTCAGTTAACTACAATAGAACCTCCAATTAAGACCTCCTCTCTATTGAAAACACCTCTATAATAGAACCACTTTTCCTGGTACCAAACCTTCATAAAGCTACCAAAGCCAACCTCTGTATAGAGACCAACCTCTCAATTGAGACCACCAAACACTGGTCCCAAATGTGGTCCTAATAGAGAGGTTCTACTGTACTTAAAATGCCTGTCTCATGTGCCACATTAAAAACGCCCTTTGCCGTGTTGTTTCCGTGGTTGCAGAGGACTTCGTGAACGCGTGGGAGGACCCCATCTACTTCTACTGTAACCGCTCGAGCGTGGGCTTCGAGGGCTACGTGTCGGGGCTGTACAGCGACCAGGACCCCGTCACGGGCGACCGCCAGTGGCGGGTCGAGTGCTGCCAGAGCAGAGGTGACTGATTATTTGATTATTCATTTATGATAGTGACATTACATTTACATAGGAATAGTTTCAATACAATTTTAAAGGCTACTGTACTCAATGATGGATAACGTAACACTTTCATATCGGCTACCGGGAAGTAATTACACAAATAAAAACAGTGGTACTTCTATTTCTCATAATTTACATAGAAATGTCAAGGTACGTTTAACAGTTTAATGAGAATACTAGCTGTCATTATCTCCCTGAACGTTGCCACTTGAAATCCGGTGGTATGTCTGAGAATGTACGTTCATCAAAACGGGAATATTTCAATATATAAGGTTGTGGAGCTTATAAAACTGCGTATTTCTTCATTCACCTATGTACAATTTACTACTGAATCCGATTCAATGCATAATAGATGTTTACTTACAACATTTCTGAGTGAAAACGTTTTAAAACATAGGTTGTTTATTCCCGGGATCGGCAAAATATCTGCGTAGTTGACACCACATTTTATTGTTTTCAAAGAAACACACAATATACGGAGCCCAGCTTTCATAAGACTGCTGTCAAACACCTTATCTGTGATCTGACATTTGAATTGTCAGCAAATATCCATTTTAGAAGACACAAACCAAACATCTGTCCGTGTGCATGCGAGCGTCATTGTACAAAAGATGTTGATACTGCAAGAATGTAAACTTCCGAGGCTGGATTTTGCGGCCTGTGTTCCTCTGCTGGTATTCCCATAGTGCCTAATATTTTATTAAAATCGCGAATTTTCTGCACATAAACAAGACATAATATGAGGGGTTTGGGCCTTAAGCAACTGCTTATGTATACATATTATCGAAATAAACTGTATTAAAAATTATTAGTATTAGCATGCACGTGTGTCAAGTGTACTTTTGTATTCAATGTGTGAAAAGATATTATGAATGTTAGAATGGCTTTATAAGACCATCCCGCAAACACTAATTCGTTTTTCTTGGATTAATAATGCAACGACATAAGGGCAAAGTTGTTTATATTAACTGGTTCAGAATAAAACTCAACATTTAGTATACACTACAAAATATGCACATCAATTCTGAAACCAAATCTAGATATTGCACTTAATCAGCTTTTATTTTGCGTATATTAATTCAATACCAAAATTAAGTAAGCTATGTCGCTGAAGCCCTTTGATTTTCTTGGTATGTTTTAATATTTCTATCACAACGGCCTCACTATGCAATCTCAAGCCATTAGATCTATGTTTACTAAGACTATGGTATAGCCGCATGAATAAAAAAATCAATAACAGGCCTACCAAACCGTCTGCTAAGCTTACTCGGATGTTTTCGTTACTTCTTAATGCAATTATTATTTTTTTCAATTGCCACACATGTATCAAATCCTCAGATCAAAACAACCTACTGTGTGCATTTAACGTAACTTCGTTTCCATAGCACCAATAGATATAAGTCAAAATGCACAAAAAAGGAACAGGAAACCCATTCCATGGAGGTTTTCACGTAGAGTAATTATTCATGTATTAATTATGCAATAATATGCCTAACCTCTGTCATTAAAGACTGGTATAAACGTTTATATTCATCACCTATACAAGACTCTAGATTATAGAGATTAACAGTGATGCATGTTCGCGATACTCATAGGTGATTTTCAATCTCAGTCTGCAAATAGAAATCACACACATGTAATATGTGCAATGTCACCCATGCACAGCCCCAAACTAATACATTATTCATTATCCATGTGCTCTATTCATAGAATGTGTTTGGTAGGCCTGATAATGGGCAATCAAGCCTCATGCCCTATTTATGTAATACCCAAGACCCGATTGGGTTGGTTAAGACTATACACACGAGGTCTGTATATGAACTCAACTCAGAATTCAGCCAAAATTCAGCCAACGCACTGGGATGACCCCGTGGTTTTGAAAGAATGACGTACATCACGTTCAGATAACTACGTCACACGTTTGTCTATCACTACGTCACACGTATGTTGATAAACGTGGTGTACTGTACTCAATTGTGGATAATAACGTGAAGATTAGACACCCAGATTAAATATATATGTATACATAATATTTAGTCTATACAACTTTTTATACATGCAATGAAACGGCCTACATATTGTAGATCTTTAGTATAATGAAAGACTAATCATTCATAGCTATTTCATTTAAATATGGAAGTATGTCATTCGCCTAATTTTTTTATCCCATATTTATCTCATACCTGCATAGTGACCTCCTTTTTGACAGCAATATCACTGTATGAAACCCGTGATCATGTGTAGATAATTTAGATTTATGGTGTACAAAGCTGTTTAAGGTTTCATGCAATGACAAGGGTTAATTATATGTGTAACAGTGGTTACTATGCTTATATCTTACTGATTTGACTTGTTAGGCAATTGCATGCAAGGCTAGTTTATACCCATAGGGACGAAAACTTGATAATGGGCTCAAGTTTCATGCCGTATTTTGAAATAAACACCGCCCATACCCCGAACCTCACCCACTATTCATCTTGCATAGCTCAGGTCTACAGCATCCACACTGTCTTGACACTCCCACGCCGTCGCCTGAGATTAGTACATTACCCATCACTGTTCTAACACACTAGCCCACTACCCATTCTGACAGTTTGTTTTGTTTTGTTTTGTTTTTGATGTTTTTTGTGTGACATTGTCTTGTAGAATATGTCTTAAATTTTCTGCCCAGACATACCACGTGGGGGTTGGGTCTTAAGCATATGCTTATAGATACATGTTGTAATATACGCCATCTGTGTGATAAACATTTCAAATTCTTCTAAAACATTTTGATGGATTTCCTTGCAGCAACAATAAATTTTGATATATCTTCCCAAAGAGGTACCGCACATTGGTAACGTGCCGGTTAGATGCTGATGCTAAACAAATACTCCAAACAGCTATATGTACACACTTGTATGGTGTTGTGGAGGGAGGGGTATCAGGGAATAGGCCGATGAAAAGAGGGATGTGGGGGAAAGGCCGACAGAAAAGGGAGAGGGGGGTTCAAGGAAGTGGGATATGTGAAAGAATACTTAAAATTTCTTTGATGTGGGGAAAAGGGCAAATATATCTAGGGATGTGGGATTTCTTAACCTGTTATACACACAAAAAAAGGGAAAATAAACGTTATATAAGGGGGCGTTGTGAAATCAGATCAGTCTTTCTACGGACAGTCAGTATCTGCCTTTACTATAATCATCACTACTGATTTTAAAATCCAGCCATCATCTAGTGATCTAAGTCTAGTGATGGTAATGGAAATCACTGACATTGCAAACCGAGAACTTAGAGGTGCTGATGTAATAATTTCTATAATTTATCACAGAATTAGTATTAAACGTCATTCGCATGAGCAGGGTAAAAGTGGAGTGTAACGTCGTCGTTTCAGGCGTGAAGAATCTCGTCTGTTTGGAGACCGACTACGCAAACGACTTTGAGCAGGACATGAACTTCGTCCTGCCCAAAAACAAGATCCTGCATGGCCTCATGAGCCACTTCGACATCATGACTGGGTGAGGAGGGTGTGCGTGCGTGTGTGCGTGTGTGAGTGCGTGCGTGCATGCGCGCGCGTGCGAATGTGTGCGTGCGTGTGTGTGTGTGCGTGTGTGTGTGTGTGGTGTGCGTGTCTGTGTGCGTGTGTGTGTGCGTGTGTGTGTGTGTGCGTGCGTGCGTGTGTGTGTGTGTGCGTGTGCGTGCGTGTGTGTGCGTGTGTGTGCGTGTGCGTGCGTGCGTGCGTGCGTGTGTGCGTGCGTGCTGTGTGTGTGTGTGTGTGTGTGTGTGTGTGTGTGTGTGTGTGTGTGTGTGTGTGTGTGTGTATGGGGGAGTGACTAGGGGGTCCTAATACTGAATAGCATTATGCCATTAGAAGAATAGATCCACTTTAAACAGTATAGCAGACTCTCTTTCAAGATTATCCGTGGGACTTGCCTCTAGTGGTCTCAATAGAGTGGCGATAAGAATGAGAATAAGTTTAAGAATACATTATTGGAGCGTAAATCGCATGTGAGATGTGAAATATGCCATAGAATAGATGAATATGTACAAATCCATTCATCAACATTTTTTTCCAATACATTTCCTTGTCTTTCACCAATCACCAGGAATTGTAATTGAATAGGTTGCATCAGATGAAGATAGATAATGCCTTGCTGTGAGAAATGCAAAAGATGACAAATCCATTCATCAACATTTTTTTCCAATACATTTCCTTGTCTTTCACCAATCACCAGGAATTGTAATTGAATAGGTTGCATCAGACTTTCATCACATCTCACACAGTTAAATTCAGGCAATTCACAATTCACACTAAATAATTTAGGGCTATGAATGCCATTCATAGCTGTTTATATTTCTAATAATAAAATGCAAATATGTCACGTCAAAAATCGGCCATTTTTCTATCCATTTGTACAAGACAGCTTTTCTTGACCATCTCCAAGGTCGCAACTCCTCGCACCTGCCGGGAACGCAGATATGGACGTGTTGCGTATCTCGTTAAACAATATCTCTGGTCGAAATATATCCACGTCATCAACTTGTGGGCGTTATGTATATAATTTATTTTAAATTAATTGCGCATTTCCATCAATATCAATATGTTACGTTCTTGGTAAAACCTCGGTTGTCCTTCTTTGCAAAATCCCTGGATCTTCTACTAATATTCTGTTAAAATAAAACATGATGCTGTATGCGTTTTATTATTTAAAAATAGATTTTTATCAAACCAAATTGTATGTATCTTTTGTATATCACGTCAAAATATAAACTGGAGATTGATTTGATTCCGTAAAATATTATTTGCGTGGCGTGAATTAATTCACGCTAATTAAACCTTGAAATAAATGACGACTCAGTTATCATGTTAATTAGGCCATCGCTCGTTGAGGGTGGGTGTTTAACTCAGAGTCTGTAATCCATAAATATTAAAGGATTTACTTTAACAGTGTTCTAAGTTCAATATAATATAAGTATTATTTTACTATTTAAAGCAACGCTGAGAATGTATGTTTTCATTAATATTGTCAAATATCAGTAAAAAAAAAGGCGGGGGGGGGGGTAATTCACCAATCACAGCCTTTGTAATGAACAGATCACCAGTCACCAATAATAGGTTCCATCACATTTCACGCACTTAAATAGAGACAGTTCACAATGGACACAATTCACGGTCAAAATTTGGGGTAAATCACCAATCACATATTTGCAAAAGGACACCCTAAATAGACCTGAAGGTTTAGTTTTCAATTGACTTAAAACGTCGGCTGTGTGTAATGAACAGATAGATTTCACAGACATTCCAGGGATGGCTGCTTAATAAGACACCATATAATATTTTAACGTAGTTTAGCGGAGATCATCTTGACAGTATGTCAAAATCCTGTCGCCCTAAATCTAATCTGTGTGTGTTTTGGTTTTTGTTTCTCGTTATTTTTTCTCGTTTGTAACTTTTGTGTATGTTTTTCATTTTTCGGGTGTTTTTTCATGGTTTTTTCATGTTTTTTGTTTGCTTTTTCATTCATGATGGTGTTGTTTTTAGATATACACCAATACACCAAACCGCGTGTGAAAAGAATATTTAGCACCATCAATACTTTCTGGACTAGGATTTATTACCTTAAGTACGTGTACCCATTCAGCGGGCAACGTTTTTCCTTGACCACTTCACAGTGGGTGAATAAGGTGAATGGAATACCCATTAACGTTTAGTGGACCAGTAATTTACCCACCAGTATGTTCTGCATTCATCAAATCGTACTTACAACTTTATAGGTGTTTACCGTTGTGCCGAACTGGGAGTGATGTATCTATAGAGTTGATTTATATAGGTCTGTGTCTACTGCGTCATTCATCAGTACACAGCCAAGTGACGTGACGACCTTAGACTTGATGTCATCCTTATAAATTCGGGCTTATTATTTTTTTTATTAATCTCTTATACCATGAACATCGGACTTTGAAGGCTGTGTGAATGGGAAAGGTGTGAAACCCACGATGGGTTGATGTGTATTTTGTCACGAATTGCAAAAGTAGAGCAGTGCTCCACTTAGCGTGTGTGTGTGTGGGGGGGGGGGGGGGGGGTCGTAAAGTTACTGATATTCCACTTTTCCAGGTTCCACGATTTTTTCGTGTGCGCTAACTTTGAATGACATTGAACGGGCCGCAAAACACTGTGTAGATGTTTTTCGATAATGTCACACATTTGATTTTTTATTTACTTAAAATAGAGTTTATACGGTATATAGCATGTGGTCTCATGTTGCTTCAATCAGTCTTACCATGCAATTCAAATATTCATTTTAAATTCTTAAAACAAATGTATCCAAAAATGTTTTTTACTAGTTTTTTTTTTATTTTTTTGAATTTTTGATTTATTTACATGGGCATGATTTTTTTTATTTATTTTATTTATTTTTATTTATTTTTTTTTTTTTTTTTTGGGGGCTCCAGATTATTGTTCCACTTTTGCAGAGCGTGACAAAATGTACATCATCCCTTACCTTTGGTTGGGTGTGGGGAGCGTATTTATTTTGAGAATAACATTTAATTAACCTTAGAACTTAATTAAGCAGTAATCAATATCAACTCTGTAACAGTTCATACGCCAACAACAGTTTGTAATTGTACGTAAATGTGGAAAAGTTTTTTAGCACTTCGGGCTAATATTGAGAAGAATGGACTCGACACTTTGGTTGAATGTTTTATTTCAAGTGGAATGGAGAATTCTGAAGCATTTACACTTCGGTTGTGGCCAAATTCAGTTCACGCAAAATCTCTGAACGACGACCTAGCAGTAGCAATGGCCCAGTTTTCGATTTGTCTGTTTTACACTCCTAACATCTAACCAGTCAGTAAAATCCGCCAAAGGTTGGCTAACGTTCTGAGCTTTTAAGTTCTTCTTATTCGTAGTCGCAAATTATATCCATTGCATGGACATTCACTTTAGATTGTCTGTCTGGCCAGCGTGTAACTATTTAATGGTTGTGAATTTTAATTAACAAATATCCCACACTATAATTGTAGTTGTGAAAACAAATTCGTTTACTACATGTATTTCGTTTCTCTTTTGTGCAGCGATATGTATAATTAACTTTTCTTAATTGTATGATGAATATATACCATACTTTACTTGAGATGAAATGATTAGTGCAAACTTTCACTCTCACTGATACTGTCAAATGTGATTGATGCGTGCACGTCGATATTTGCAATGTTTACACTAATAATAAGTATATCTTCTGGCGATATAAGATGGCATAAAACTTACATAAATGATCAAACTCGTGATATACCATGTGCACAATAAAATAAACACCAAGCAAACAATGAAAGAAGGAGCTGATAAAGAATAGAATCGAAATTAATCTTTCTCTAGTCCAACTGGTGGAGTATAATGGACTTGGGAACGTCACATGGTTTAACATTTCATAAAGCCTTGGCCTTCCATAGAATAGTGACATAGTCAAATCGGTGATCTGATCAAAACTTTGCCCAAATACGTCTGTAAATAATGTACTATCTTGAAGAAAGTTTAAACATCATTCTCTGAAACACCAATACTATTGCGTGCAAACCACAATAATCAGATATTTAATGTGATTTGTTTTTTCTTTACCTACAACTAGACTGACCAAGTAACGTCTTGACGACATTCTAGTGTAAAGCAAAATATCACACACATTATTGCTTTGTTTGTTGTATTTCATTGACTGTATTCCTCTTTCTAGAGATCGGCGCTGGAAATTCGCCATTTGTGACATCTGCGACTTGACGATCCCACCGAAAAAGAGCCGCAAGGTTGTTTCACCGCTAGACCGTCAGTGCCGCAAGGAACGCAAGCGCCACCGAGAGTTCTGGGACCGGAGTCGAACCGAGGAGGAAGACAACGATGATATCTGGGACGAAGACAAGTAGATGGGCCATTTAGAACCGTGAAAGGAGTCTGCTGTAAAATCTGAAGACCTTTTCTTAAGTTTGATGTTGATTTTGTGGCCTTTTCCCCAATGTCTTTAGTCCTTTGTGAAAAAAAGTTGAAGACAAAAGCACCTGCGTGTAGCCTGGGTCTAGTATTGTCGTTTCTGTATATTAATTACTTCACGACCATGTTAAATATGATGTATGATTGTAGATCAAAGTAGGCCTATGCGTGGACATTTGATACCATAGATATAGACTTGTAACTACTGTGGATGAAACATTTGTTTATCCCACGTTTTATGTTCTCTCATGGAGTCTTTTCACTTATCAATTGAGGCCCATACTGCGGTCTACATCAAGTTTTTGGTGGATTAGACCAAGAGTCTGTGAAACTCCAACCATCAGTTGTACCTTCAATAAAAAGTGGCTCAAAAAAAGAAAAACGTGCACTCGGCTGTCTGATTTTTATGCAGGATTTTTACATAACTATTGATTGCATGTTTTATAGTTAATTTTCCACCCCGTGCAACATTGACTCTAAGTGATGCATAAGAACGAAATGAAAATTGGTTACACGGATAGACATGTTTTGAACAGTTGCCATTGAGAATGAATATAAGTAACATGGTTGTGCATTACCACTGGGTGAGTTCACTGAGGTGGAAGGAATGGTTTTGAGGTTAAAGAACCCTCGAGTCCCTCTGGTGAGACGGTTTGGACTCGATTCTCTTATATTTTGGGTTTTGACAATCTAGCTGCTACATGCAAGGCACAGAGGTAGATGTGGAGGGTACAGGGGACACTTTTCTCACCAAAATACCTCATGTTCATAGCGCTTTTGGTATGTCCGCCATATATCGCATGTACGAAACCTATGAAATCCCTTAAGTGTGCCCCCCCCCCCCCCTTTTCCCAAATACCTGGATCTGCCAGTGCTGTAGTTCTATTATATGGACTACATAAATCAGTACACACAGGACTGCCAGTACTATACGATATGTGGTAATCCATAGCTACTAGCCTCAATGCATCGTGGGTTTCGCCTTTCCCATTCACACAGCCTTCAAAGTCCGATGTTCACGATATATTTTCTATAAGTAATAAGCCCGAATAGATAAGGATGGCCTCAATTGTTCATGCTCTAGTCTTACGTGTGGTCGTTAAACCGTCATCAAGCAATACACGACATCCATGATGTTTAATTGCTTTATCATTATTATCATAGTCAGGGCAATACTCCTCTTTTTCCAGACGTTTTTAATCAATTTATTTGTGTCCCAGAAACAGCGAATGAAGTCACTCATTTTTAGCGCAGACATGTGTTAAAGGGTTTATCACCTACTGTGAAACCTTGAAATCATATTTTGTAAATAACATTAATTTTGTATTTTTATGTTCTAGAATGTCGAGTATCATCACATGTGAAGCTGTAATGTGGCCAATTACCATATTTGTATACCTCCGAAACCTTCAAAGCTAATTCATAAACGTGGTAGTAGCAAACGGGGTGATGTCAATTAGCAAGTAAAGCACCATTCACTTTCATCCAGACATAGCCCTATAACACTAGATCTTTTCATGCATAGATTGCATACATGGAATCTTACACCACCTACTATGCACATTCATTTCATAACTACGAACTTTACTCGTAGACCATTCATATTTCATGTTTACAATCCATTCGTTTGTTGCAGTAAAATCTGGCTGGTTTGATGATTTAATTGGTTACCTTTCAACCACCTTTTTATTAGTTATTTATTTATTATTGTGTCGTAAAGATATTCAAACATAGTATAATTGACAATTGTACAATTTATCATATTAAAGGAATATCTTCCAGCCATGTAATGGCTTATTTTGACAAATTGTTCTAAAATTTGACTAGCATATTAGATTTTAATATATCAGTTCATATTAGTATGCTGATCCATTTCGTGAAGGTCTTCGTAGCTAAAAGTCACCTATCTCGTTATATACAATTTTTCTACGGCTATGTGTAGATTTGATAGCTTGTGGTGCAAGTAGAGAGCTATAGACAGTTAGGGACCATTCAGTATTTATGACAGGGTGGGGTAGGAGGATTTTCTAAAAATGCTGTGAAAGATTGATAGCACCCCACCCCTCAAATCTCTGTGAAAAAATTGGTAACCCCCTCAATTTCATTTGATAAAAATTGATGACCCACCACCACTAACAGTTTATGCAACGATTGTCAGTTAACACTTATCCTATTTGATGGATATCCATAATACAAAAGCAGTAAATTTTAGTTCAGAATCTATAAAATAGGTGTAAATTTTCTGTGAAAATATTGATAGCCCCCCCCCCCCTCAAAACATTGTGCCAAAATTTTATGGCCCACCCTAAAAACCCTCCCACCCCACCCTGTCCTAAATACTGAATGGTCCCTTAGTTCCCTTGCATGTGGCGACATCTTTCTTTACATCCCAACTTCTGGTCATGCGCCTTTTACACGTGACTTTCCTGACTGGGAATTGAAATGTCACATGGTTTTGTATAAAAGGCATTGGTTGATGAATAAACATAAAAAATGTACACCTGAGAAAATATGAGACGGTCTTATTTATGTGTTTTTAGTACGTGAACATTGCGTAAGTCATTTAACGACAGTTCACAAACACCAATAAAGAAAGATTAAATTGTTTTCACTCAATGCATTGATGCCTTTACTAAAGAGAACAAGACATCCTCGAGTACAGCTTAGTGACAGTTGGGGCATTCATTTCATGCATTCACAAACGTTAATTTAGAGTCTATCAGATAGTAGTTGCATCGCTTCAGCAACTGAAGTAGCCTGGTGTTCATTTTGTTTCCCTCTTACTACATATATGTATGTCTCCAGACAAACTAGAATGTTTACCAATAACCCGATTTAGTTCAAATTTTACACAACTATGAGGTATGAAGTGACACCAAAGTTATTTGATTTTGGGCACTTTGCCAATCAAATTGGGCTTTCCACGGGGCCATTTATGGTCCATTTTACTAGTATTCGATTCACTTTAGCCAGCATGGAAAATCAATATTACAGAGCAGCAGCAATAGTTCTAGCATGGTGCTGATGGCTGCTGCAAGATCAATATGCATAATGAAACCAGTATTATTCAGCGCACACATGCATTGTGGCTAATTACATCATTGTGTACTTTTAGTCAAGATTTCCATAACATTTAGTCAATTTTTAACAGTTCAAATTGATTAACAGTAACAAAAAAAAAACTAAATATTGAAAATGAAATATAGTCAGGTTAGTGCAATTAGAGAGACATTTTATGTTATATTATATTGAAAGTGCTCAGAGAGCACAGCGTTACCATATTAATGTCGACTCATCGCCAATGGATATTTACTTAAGCCCTGTTTAGAAAGCATCTGCAATTCAATGCCAATGCCATAGATGTAGGATGAATCACACATCAAATAAGACTATTCTCTGATTTAAAGCTTTGATTGCGAAGTAAACATCTTTATTACCCATCTTTATTGCCCATGGGTCAAGGTTGTCCTAGCGACGCTGTGCTCTTAGAGGACTTTTGATCTACTTATTGATTGCACCCTAGTACACTGAAAGTAATATCTTGTCACTTTGTCCATTACCATTTGCCGTCCACTCATATATTATAGGTCAAATGTCGGTCACTTTTCAACATTATTTTTTTTTTCAATAATCTCAATACAGCTTGAAATAACACATTCAACCTTAATCAAATGTTCACATAACACTGCGGGAGGGGGGAGACTTTGGGAAATGGGAATTTGGCCTGGAAAAAACTGGGAGATGGTGCATCTAATAAATAAGAGAGCCATTTCAATTTTATAAGTCTATTTCAATAGTTGTTATTCACATCACAAATAAACACACTCCGGGTACCTCGAGGTTAACGTAATAAAACCTTCATCGTCCCCTCAATGTAGTCATATTGGGCCCACGGACATTATTTGAATACATGGTCTTTAGTTGATTTTAAGTGACCTGTGGCTCTTGATGACCCATTAGGATTTACACTGTGGAACAAATTACTAGTAGAGAAATTGAATCAGTTTTCCTGCAAATCTTGTATTTAGTAGCCTCCCCAGAGTGCATGTAATTTTAATCATTCAGCCAATATACCTGTTTAAAAAGCAGTGGTTTAATTAGTAGTCTTTTCCCATCTATTAAGAAATTACAATACAGAAACAAATGGGGGGATACGTCTGAAATAAATATTTAGGAAATTTTTGAAAGAAATAGTAATTAAAATAGTCATATGAGACCAAAAGCTCTGCCCGTGCACTCTATTGGTACCAGTCAACATCTACGTCACGGTTTCTCTTTCAAATTTTAAATGGGTTTTTAATAAAAAGGGTTCAAGGACACTTCTTCTCAGTCACTTTATAAAACAGTATCTCGTTACTACGTGTATTTTGCGTACTGAGTGCTTTCTTATCATCTATCTTCCCAAACAATCTCATTACTATACATTTACACTGTTATCTCACACTTTCATTGCCCTCAATATACAACGCATGCGTGCACGCGTTATGTTAATCAACCCCAGTGTTTGTTGATGCGAAACATTTACTAAGTAGTAGTCAAACTGTGATTTCTCCACTAATAACACATTATTTTGACATTCGCCAGCCAGCCCTGGCTACGCCTCCTATGTCTTAATATTTATTTCCAAAAGACTACCTATCATATACGTAATGTAAGTTTAAGGACACGCATATGTTCAAAAGAGTAAAAGTTTTTATGTATTCTTCTACTTTTTTTTTACATTCCGGTGCGTTTGCAATGTAATGAAATGGTCCATTCATGAGAAGCACGTGAGACTTGTATTTAGATTTATCACAAGGAAATGTGAGGTTACGCAACAAGAGTAGTATTACCGTTTAGACTAGTGTGCATCTTTTAGAAGTCTGGTCCTAAGCATATAGGTTTTTAATAGATAGAGTTATGCCAGCTTCGCTGGCCCGTAAGGTTGACTGGTGTGAAACAAATACAAGAATTCGGTGGTCCTTCAGTCCCTCCTAAATCCGTTAGTGAATAGCTATCATAACAGCAAAAATGTGTTCAAATTAAAATAACTCTGGACCCATGGTAACCTTTTCCTCAAATAGGCACCTTCCTCCATTATGGCTACACGTGCACCCAGAGACATTTTTATCAAACCAACAAAAAACTCATTAACATTATTGCATAACGTCTTGAGATGTTTGATTAATTACTATAGAATGCTAATTTCTGTCAACACACTTAATTCAGACAATCGTTGAGTCGATTACACAAGCATGTGATGTTATTATTGTTAGTTTTTAGATTGATGCTGTAATTTTATAGGCTTTATCAATACATCCATCATATTAAAGTGACGTTCTGAGGCGGGAACTGGAAAAGTCGTTTGATGCAGACTTGGTCCCGACTGTATCTTGCATGGCATTTTGAGGTTTCGTTGTTCACATGTTCTCGCAATGTTCATAATTATTTTGATCCCAAACACAGACCGTGGCAAACTTAAGCAAAACTATTCTGTTCACTATGAAATACACTTGTTTTATCTGAAAGAAATCGTGACTTAAAGACATATATATTGCAACGGCTTTCTAACATATGATTATTTAGAAAATTGGATATTATTATGACAAAAAGTTACTAATATTTCAAATACCAGATATTGACTATAGAATTAGAATAGAGAAAACAGCAGTCACATAAACAAATTAATTCACATTTTATTTTATGTTTTCAATATCACTACTTAACCAAGGTTATTTGAGTGAAAGTGTTGATGGATTATGGTTTTTAAAATTCTATTTTACATAATGACATGGTCAAACCAAATAATAATACTATGTCAAAAAAGTGGCAGGTATTACAAATATCATAGTTTGACGATATGCAATGAATGTTCCCTGTTAAATTCGAATACTTTTATAAGCGCGCAGACGTCCACAATAGCTATATGTAGGGCGTGAGAATTCTGCTAACTTTGCCCTGAGAATGCCACTTTATTAACAACCACCAGTCCGTGACATTGACTACGGTCACAAGATGCACATTACACAAGGCAGGGAGCGTGAAAGGCGTGTTAGCATCTCCACCACACACCTCTACACTCGTGGATACCTTGTTTCTAGGCTAAATTAACTAAATTATTTTACAGTAAGTATTAGGATTGATAAATTAATAAATTACATACATTGCGGGTATCGTGTGGGGTGTTTTTTTCAAACTATATTTTTGTTATGCAATTTTTTTTCTTTGACGCAAAGAATACTTGGGGACAACCACCCCTGGTCTAAGTCGTTTTGTTGTTGTTGTTTTTCGAATTTATTCCAAATAGTGCTGTTGAGATGGACATGAGTAAAAAGAATAACTGTCGCTATCTTGCTACAGTCGCACGGCCACTTACGGTACATGCGGCTATTGCATAACGAAAAATGTATGTAAATACTAGTAAAATGTGCAGGAGAGAGATTGCCAAGAGGCCAGCTATCAACATGGCCTCAGAGTAGGAGGTGCATCATCACGACTGCGGATCCTGTGGATCTAGCTACGGATTGCTACAGATGCCACAGCCACATGATCATGATACCGACATGCGGATGCTTTCATAATGAAAATACGTAAATACAGTAAATATACGCTGGAGAGTGAGCAAAGGACCTCGGGGAGGGAGATGCATCATTGGATGTCTGTGGTTCCTGCTGATCGAGTGCATACATTATTACATACAAATGCTTACTGATGATACGGATACTGGCAGACAAGTATACTATCTTGGAGATGAGTTTCGTACGTTCCGGTCTGCGCCGCTAAACCTTCCTTCAAATTGTATCCGACAAGACGACTTTGCGATGTGTGGGCGCGTTAAAAACCAAGATTTCACGGTTATCCGTCTCGTTCAAAACCCGTCGTTAGTATTACACATGTCAAGTCTTGGTCTTATGAAGTTTGATGTAGTCTGATATAGTCTCGTATAGTCGTGTTGGTGTAGACGGTTTTCAAGACGAGACGGATCGTCGTGGCATACATAGAGCAGCATTCAGGGTGTGGACCAGGCTTTAGGTGTGTTGGAAGTTACGTTAAGTCACTTGCTCTTGTTGCTAGAATGCGGAAAGTGCACGATTAATCGTCGCTGAGTTTTGTGGCGCTGACAGCCATCGTGAAAAACAAAATATCCTTACATATTTACATGGGATTGAGTCGGCTGGTTACCACAGGTCTCAGAGAGATTCGGTGATGGAGAAAATACCATAACTATATAAAGGCATTGGAACGGTATTTACCAGCTGGTATTTACGACAAAACGTGCAGTCGATAAAAAGAAACTTCTCATGTCCGGTCGATTTATGTCTGTTATTAACCAGCCCCAAAAACATCTCTTGAAAACTGTCGCCGAAGGTCCTTTGATAGGTTGGTTAAAAGGAATGATACACATTTATGGGCACTATTTTGAGACCTTTTGACAAGATAGGGCAAAGGTTTCGGGCAACAAGATTGGAATCTTTAAATACGATGTGTGGACGCATTGACGACGTTGACATATACATGTATGTTCAGTATGCGCTATCTAATTAACCACGTCTAACGTTGATACATACCTATTGAACCATGAGTATTGGTATCAGAAACTTTAATTATCAACAGACAAACAAATGAATACATGTAGATAGACTAGGCCTCCATGTTTTTGGAGTAATTCCCGAAGTACAAGGCAAGGCTTTTCCGTAATGGATAGCTTTTAATTCCACCCATGTCAAGCAATATCAAATGTCAACAGTTGAGCGAACTGGTGCCCTAGCTGACGACTCTTGTATGTTTTTCCTCTACCTTTTTACATGTGTACCTAAACTTGAATTGCGCTTATTATTTCACTTTTTAAATAGAAGAAAAACATGGTACCAAAATAAAAGATAAGATTATTAGTTAGTCTTTATATGTGTAAATAAGAAGAATGTACATATGGTTATCAAACATGTTAAACTAGAAAGGGATAAATCCACTGAAAATCAGGTAAATATATCGAAATAATATATCGTACAAATATAAAGGGTCAACTTGGTCAACTTGGTGGCTGAATACGTCCCATACGTTTTGTGTGAAATTATTAGACATTTGTCAATATAAATCACTTTAATACGTGTCTTTGTCCATCTCCAGAGGAGCTGGTTACGCTCAATAGCTCCATTTAGATTTGGTGGCAATGCGGAGACCTCTTTAAGGTAACGGTATTGTGTACCTTAGCCTATCTCAAGGCCTGTTCTAAAAGCTTCTCTATGTTTATGTCAAAATGTTGGGCATTGTTTTGCTAAATTGATGTCATAAACTGAAAGCACAAGGCTTTTAATCTAGAACAGCAATCTATTTTCAGAGCTGCTGTAAAGCTGCTGTATACAATAGCAGATCCAGGTTTTTAGAAAAGGGGGAAGGGCTATAGAGATTTCATGGGTTTCGTGCGATCGATCGATGGTGGATGTGTAAAAAACCCTACGGAAATTAAGTATTTTGGTGGGAAAGGGGGGGGGCGCCCTGGATCTGTCTATGATATGGGTATTTTCTCGTTTAAGCACGTGGTACTGCTTATTTGCGATGGAGAGGCTTTGATCAATATGCCATTTTAAATGTCTTGGCTAATCCTTTTTGTACTTGCTCATCACCTTTGCACTGAATAAATGGTTGACATGAGTGGCTTATGTAATAATAGAAAATAATAGAAATAAAAACTATTAGATATAAGGTCTTTTGTTGTAAGTTTTTATCCCGCGTCACAGTCCTTATTTCACACGAGTGAGCCTGTTATGTACAAACTTTTGACTATCATATTGTCTTGTATTTATGTTGCCAAATAAAAGATTTAAGTTTACAGAATATTCTTCAAACTTTCCCTTTTTAAACCAATAGATTCAATCCGTATTAGACACACAATCTGTAAAGATGCACATACCCAAATTTGGCAAATAAGGTTGGTTATGCTGACGTTGGGTAACAGTTCAGCGCACGCCAGGCATCAGATGCACATAAACATAATCACGCATGTACCCTCAAATAGACTTCCTATTGCCGCTGTGTGACTGTTCATAACGCATGGTTGGCGTCTAAAAAATTCCAGCAATGTGCTAAATACAATGTAATATCATAAAAAAGTGTTCCTCCTTTTTAAATCGCCACAAAAAGAATTGGTGGAATATACAAACTCCACACAAGAGACAATTACACGTTTACAAACCTTGCAAACAGGGAATGATAGTTATCAAGCATGTAAACAAGTTTGTAAACAGGTTGTAAACTAACACTTTACAGTCTGTAATGGCCACCTATGCCGGATGTGACATTCCAATCACGAATTACTCTTTTCTTCAATTTCCTCTTTTTGTACCCGAGTCACAATGCTTAATAATCACCCTCCCTACTTCCGTGGCCGAGTGGATAGGGAGTTGCACTTGTGACCAGAAGGTCGTGGGTTCGAGCGATGTGCTGTATGCTCCCCGGGGAGTTGAGAAGGATATAGTGTGACAAGGATGCCAATGACCCGGTGTAAAATGTAAAGTCACTTGAGTACGATAGCAGTGAATTGCAACTATAAATAACCACATTCACATTTACATTTACATATCAACTTTTCAAGTATATTCAACACAACTCAAAGCACCTACGCCTGGTGTGACATCTCAATCATGAGTTACTCTTTTTTCTTCAATTTCCTCTCTTTCTACCCGAGTCACAATGCTTAATAATCACCCTCCCTACTATATATAGTGTGACAAGGGTGCCAATGACCTGGTGTAAATATGGAAAGTCGCTAGAGCACGATAGCAGTGAATCGCGACTAAAAATAACCACATTTACATTTACACTTACGTTTTACTTCCCCCTTGCAGTAGCCGCCCCCCGCCCCCGCCTCCACCATGCCGTCATCCGTGCACAGCGACGACTGCTACTACCAGAATGCGGTGATGCGCGGCCACAATAGCGCCTTCCTCGAGGCCAAGGAGCCGGCGCTGCGCGAGGACTCGCACGAGGAGTCGGGCGGGTCGGGTCCGCAGAGCGAGCGGCCGCCGCCCGGCTGCTGCCAGCGCCTCTTCCCCGCCGGCTACAAGCAGGAGCTGAAGGCCACGCTCAGGATCGCGTACGGCATGGTGAGTGGTCTGTGTTGATAGCACTCGTTGGTAGCCTCACAATGTTACAGCATACACCAGTTTTCTTATCGCTGTCTCGATGAAATATTTCATTTTGTTTTGGAATGTTCTTTTTATGCTGTGTTAGTTGTTCACAATAGTTTAATTTAGAATTTTATTTTCATTAACTTTTTCAAACCATGTAGATTCCTTGTCAAAAACTAAAATAGAAATACTTCTATTTTATTTTCTATTTTGTGTTATTATTGTGGTAAAAGAACATTCCAAAACAAAATGAGACCAAGCGCTGTGTACCAAATACATAGGATTTTTAGTAATGAAATATTTATGTACGGTCGTAGTACCCCAAGTGGTGTTTACCAATGTGTCTCAAGATAGCATCGTCGGTTTTCACGGCTTGATCACTCACACTGCCTTAAAGTCCTTGTTCATACCAACTACGACTATATACTGCGTATATAGTCGTGAGATATGACGATGCAAGATAGTTACTACAATTTTTACTCCCACGTGGTGCAGTCTCGATCAACCAAAGATCTGTGATGCTACGGCGTGGCAGAAAGAAATGATAAAGACTGATACTGTTTGTCTATTTTTTTTCCCAGAATGCAATTGTTTGTAGCCACCTGCTGGTTTTAGATGGGAACTACGATTAGAAAAGAAATGTATTTGCTGCCGACGCTGACGCTTCATGTACGCATTCTTACCGGTGCTGTTGAAGCGGCAGTTAGTAAAAGACAAGCGAACAAGCCACATCGCATTGGTTTAGTCAAACATAACAGTGAGAAGATGGGGTGTAATCCAATCTTTCTCTTTTGTGATAAAAGCACGAAAGTTGGCATCAAGTTAGCATATGGGCTGGGGAATGTATGGAGGGGGTGTAAAGACACGGTGTTGCATGGGAGTGATGTTGAATTGAAGTCTGTAAGAATTCGAAGTTCCTGTTGTTGGTCAACTTGTATAAAAGCTGTTCTATTATCATAATACTTTCATGCATAGGAGATCTTCAGCATCTTTACGAGGACCATGATGCACTAGGGAGGTATGAGACTATGGGTGTCCGCTTGTTGGTAAAGTACTGTTGTACAGACGCTGGGGAATGCTGTTCAATTGACGTCTGTCTGTTTTCAGGACATTTGGCATTAAGGTGTTCACCAATCTGACCAAAACTGTAAAAGAGAATCCATTTTACTAAGAAAGACCTTTATGCACTAGTAGTAGGGAGGTATGGGTGTCATGGTGAGAAGACGGGGTGTACAGACAGGGTGCTGGGGGAATGATGTTCAATTGATGTCTGTTACTTTTTTGTGCATTTGGCCTTGAGATGTTCACCAATCTAATGAAAACTGTGAAAGAGATTTTCTTTATATAATAGAAGAACCTTTATGCACTAGTAGCAGGGAGGTATGGGTATCCGATTATTGTTATAGATCCATTGTTTGGGTCTTAGGTCTGGTGAATTCTAGATTGGTTTGATCATGGCCTTTTCATGCCGATGAGGGGCATTAAGTCAATGTAGTCAAAACTGTGAAGGAGAATTTATTTATAGAGAGACCTTGATGCACTAGGGAGGTATGAGACTACGGGTTCCCGATTATTGTTATAGACCTGTTGTTTGCGCTTTGGATTTGGTGAATTTTAGATATATATATTTTTTTGTGAATGGCCTTTTTATGCCGACGAGGGACATGAAGCTTAACGCTCTGTCTTGACAGTTCCTGTTGTGTCAATTGTTATAAAAGCTATTCTATTATCAAGATACTTTTATGCACTGGAGATCATCCGAATCTTTACGCGGAGTATTTTGTAGTAACCAGGTGACTTTGTTTAAACATATTTTATTTCAAAAATGAAAAAGGATTCGGCATGGCAAAAATGCGACTTGAGCCGTCTCCACAACAACCAAGTGACTTGAATACATTATGAATTACTTGGTCCAGACTTGGGGTCAATTACGATTTTAATTGGCGTAATTCTAATGATCAATTGTAATTGTAATTTGGGCCCACACAATTGTAATCGTAATTGGTCTTTACAAAAATTGTGGGATTGTAATTGAAATTGACTTTTCTACATATGATGTATTTGTAACTGATTGTAATTACAATTACTTTGTAATTGAATTCTGATTCACCTTATTATTTACGCTGTAATTACAATGCAAATTGATTAATTAGAATCACCAGCTTTTCAATACGGATAAGTGTTTTAGGAAGTTGTGTGTGGTTGAGGTTGAGGTTTGTGGCTCCAGTCGTGTAGAAGAACATTTAAGATGGCGACAATAAAAGGTTTTTATTTCATGATGACGTGTCCGTATACACGTGTCCAGCCAACAATTCAATCGAAATAAAACAGTATAAGAACATAAATCAATACATATAGATCTAGTAAACAGAGAAACGTATAACTGGTCTATAATACAGCGTTTGACGCACAAATTAAGTATCCCGACATTTTCTCCCGCCGGGCAAAAGTATATGATTAATCTAACAATGGTTTCGTACAAATCAGGCAAATGTCTTATAACGTAGGAAGTGTGTATTAATCCAAGGTTAGACGATATGCAATGGTCAAAAGGAACTCAGAAACAAGTACCTAACGTGTTAGCTGAAAATACGCGTTTGACCTATATCAAAATGTTGGAGAAATTTCATAAGTTTTGTCTGGAAAATGGACATAGTTTCCCACCAACATCTACTTCTGCCTTGGCTGAGTTCCTTTCCACACTTGGTGACAGTACCGATACACCACCCGCATCACCACCTTCAAATCCAGGAATACCAAATCTAGATGCTGTATCTTTGAAACGAACCTTTGCAGCTAGCATAGGCAGCGATCTGGAATCTGACATTGAAATGGCAGGACTACAAGGGCCAAGCTTAAGTGCCAAAAGGTTCAGGCCTATAGAAGCAACAACAAGCAGTAAGCAGGGCTGTAAGACTGTCAGTGTTAGAAGAATCGGCCGTTGGACGTGCAGGGACTCATTTGAGGAGCGTGTTATAAGCCCTAAAGCCAGGAAAGTTCGCACGGATGACGTTATGGATCAAGTAGATCTATAGCTTAATCTACCATCTATTCCATGTAATTTATTTTATTTAATTCATGTAATTTACATGGTAATAATTCTATTAACGATGTGTAATTAGTACAATTTTTCTTCAAATCTCATAAGATATGTTGTAACGTACTACTCGATGTTGAATCAGATTACATATGTTTCAATATCACATCCTATACAGAAATAGGGTCATATTATTAGTCCATTGACCTTATACATTGACTTATTTTCTCCTTTGCTTCAGTTTTACAATTTTTTTCCTTTCAGGTCTGGTCACATCATTGTTATTCGGTTTTACTTTTCCACAACACTAATTGGGCCATCTTGCACATGTTCACGAGGGTCACTTTCTTCTTTATCAATGTCATTGTTTGATGTCTCTTTGTTACACCAAATTTGGTTTTGATTTGAGCAGCTCTAGCAATTCCATCATTTCCATAAATGAGACGCTCAATCCTACCAAGATTCCACTTAATCCGTTTTTCATCACTGTGAACTAAAACAATATCACCAACATTCACAACGTTATCTGAGTGACTAGCTTTCTTTTCAATATGACGTTCTCTTAGAGATGTGACATACTCCTTTGACCAACTTTTCCAGAATTGCTCTATCAAAAAAGATAGTTTTTTGGTGCGCTCAGTAAGAATTGAAGTTTGGTTGAATGTGAAATCTGTGAGTTCATCAATGCTTGTAAGTTCATAAGGTAAACCAGTCAGTTTGCGTCCATGAAGTAAATGAGCAGGAGTCAATGATGAAGCTGTATCCGTATCTCCAACATATGTGAGTGGCCGATCATTTAGAATACCCTCAATTTGTGTAACTAGTGTGGTGAGCTCATCAAGGGTAACAAGCACGATATAATGTTTTGTAAATAGCAAGTTTTGTCAATCCTATTAGTCTTTCAAAGAATCCTCCCCACCAGGGAGCTCTTTTGATGTTAAACTGCCATTCAACACGATGATTTGCCATATTGTTTGGAATTAATTCATCCCATCCTAAACCTGTTTTCCATATTTGTTGAATACATTTTTTAGCTTTAATATGAACTGGATTGAGATAGCCTAATGGATCAAATATTCTGGAAATATATCGGAGAACTTCTCGTTTTGTTGGTAGAACTGTTTCAGGTCGAGATTTTTTGTTGTACATCAATTCATCATTCTCTGTATCCCACATCATTCCAAGTAGAGAGATTTTTTCTTTGGTCTCAGCCCTATTTTCTTTTTCAGCCATTTTCTTTATGATCAAGTCATTGGATGACCAAGCACGTAGATGTAGACCACCATCTTGCATTATTTTATTTGCTTCATTGTAATATTGCACAGCTTCATCAGTATGATATGATCCGGAAACAACA
The DNA here is from genome assembly GCA_019095985.1 of Streblospio benedicti. NCBI lineage: Eukaryota > Metazoa > Annelida > Polychaeta > Spionida > Spionidae > Streblospio > Streblospio benedicti. The sequence goes on along the minus strand of CM032664.1, from coordinate 26,519,278 downwards.
TTGTCCATATAGATGTTTCTTTTCAGGTCACTGCTAATTGAGGAGTTGTATTTATCAAGGTGGTTGTCGAGAGTAGCTAAAAGCATAAATGGTGATGATACAGTTCCAAATGGCACAACTTTAAATTTGTATGTGATGAATGGACTGTTGGGATCCATCTTGTCTTGCAACCAAAGAAATTTTGTGAACTTTTGATCTTCTTCACAAAGTTGGATATTCAGAAATGCTTTTTCAATATCGCTACAAAAACCTACTGGCTTAGTGCGAAATCTAAGAAGTATGGCACCAAGATCATTTAGCAGAGATGGACCCGGTTCAAGGCAATCATTGAGACTTACATTTTCTGAAGATTTACATGACGCATCATACACAATTCTTATAGGTGTACTACTTGAATTTTTTTTGACTGGGTGATGTGGTAGATAATGCCCTTCGTTTGTATCATCTTCAATTACTTCACAAATAAAGTTGCGTTTGATTTGGTCAGTAATAATTAAATCATATTGGTCACGAGTTTGTTGATCAAGCCTTTTAACCATTGAACGAGTTCTATTGTATGCAATTCTGTAGTTGGATGGTAAATCTGGATGGTCTATTTTCCATGGGAAAGAAGCAATGTATTTACCATTACTCTGTGTCAAGCAACTGGTTTTATATGATGCTAAAAATTCTGAATTTGGAGAACATTCATCTTCATTTTTTATTCCTAATGTTTCTAGATCCCAAAATGTTTTTGCAATAGTCTCTTCAAATTCATGATTTGTTAAACAATTCAAAATTGTCACAAGAGCAGGTGTAGTGACTGTTTGAGCATTATTAGTAGGGGTTGGACCAGAGAGTAGATAACCAAATTTAGATGAGACTGCGACTGGTGCAAAATTATTACCAAAGGGTCGAATGATGTCATCTTCAACTATTGACCAATAGTAATCGGAACCAATTAAAACTTCAATTTCCATGTACTCTGTGAGAGGGTTTTCAGCGAGTTGATTTTTTATGCATTTGATATGAGGCATTTCATCAATCTTTACAAAGCTTGGAGTTTTGATTGGAGTTGCAATTTTATCAATTATGAGAACTTTAATGGCAATCTCTTCACCCTTAACAGTTTGCAGTTTTAGTGTAGTCGTTTCAATTTTCCTAATGGAGTCAAATTTTCCACCAAATGCAGAAAGATTTATTATTTCACTAGATTCTGTAATCAAATTCAACTTTTTAGCACACGCGGTAGTGATGAAATGATCTCATGGCGCCTTCATCCAAAATTACATTAATTTTAACTTTGAGATCATTTGATGCATTCTTTGCATTTACTGAAGCAGTTTTAAGAAGTGCAGGTCCCGGAGCATTTGTGAGCATTCCATGTACTGTATTATCAGGAGCATTTACAGAGGGTTCTTTAGTTTTGTTGTTGTTGGTTGATTTACTTGGATTACATATAGCTGTATGATGTTTTCTACTACACTTTCTACACCTATTTAGTGATTTACAGTCTTTTGACAAATGATTACCAAAACAGTTAAAACATCGTCTCTTTTGTTTAATAATTTGAAAACGTTCGTCTATATTCGTCACAATATTACAGGAAGTTGATGGATGATCATTGGAGCAAAATATACATTTGACAGGTTTTTTCTCAGACCTTTGGGTACTGTTTGAGACCAATATCGGTATGGTTTCACTATTTGATGGATTTTCACAGCTTTTGTGTTGACATGCACAATTATTTGTGATAAAGGCTGCAGTGGGTGACATGGGAGTGTGTTCTTCATTCATGGATAAACTGGTTTCACCTACTTGCATCACGTCTATTTCCTTTTTAAGAGATATTTTAAGCTCTTTTAGGGTCCAAACAGATGACCCATGTTCCCTTGTCATGAATTGACGCACACTAGGTGGAATCTTTTCCAGTATCAATGGCACTAAAAGATCTTCAATACTATTTTCTGATGTACCAAGGGCTGATAAACCACGAAGGTTACTCTCAAGGCTATCACTAAATTCTTTCAAGCCTTTATGGTCATGAGTTGGAGACTTAAGTTCCCAAAGGGCCTTCATGTGTGCAGCTTTAATCTTTTCAGGACGGCCATATTGTTCCGTTAGAATTTCAATTGCATTGTCATAATTAGCATCTGTAAGTTGGAGACCTTCGATAGCAAGAAGAGCCTCACCTTGCAATTGCGAACGTAAATATTGAAATTTTTGCACATTACCTAGAGAGGAGTTATTGGCAATTGCAGCTTTGAATGAGTCATAAAAAGGCATCCATTCTACTGTGTTACCACTAAACATGCTGAGTTGTAACTTAGGGAGGTACACATTTTTCTGAGTTGTGCCAGCTGAGGTTTGACTTTGATTGTTAGAACTGGACGCATTTCTTGGAACAGCGGTGTGACGGTCACTCCAGCGTTTACTAAGGGTGTACTTCTCTTGAATATCAGACATATATTTTTCAAAGTCGTCTACAGTATTTTCAATGTCTTCAGTTTTTGTTACTTTTAAAATTTCATCATGTGTTTTTTGGATTTGGTGTATTTTCGACAGTAATGTTTCCGTTTTAGCAACAATAATATCAAGCTTGGAAATCTTATCATTTTCGTTTAAAGCATCTGTTTCAAATTCATGTATACTTTCATTAATTTTATTCATGACTTTGGTTATTCCTTAAAGACAGCATATCAACATGATTGTCTGATTGATTGCATTTAACCATTTATACCATTTATGTTTGTCCCATCAGAATTTATACTGAGTCAGCAGTCAGTATGTTACCTTTGTTTCATGTTTTCTCATTAATGTTCTTCAAAGCAATATCTCTATCACGTAGACTATAGATTTATTTTGCACCATGATAATGGAATGTTAACATAAAATTTTGAAATATAGAAATCTAAAACAAATGGTGCCAATCAAGCTGTAATTGAGATTTGTAATTGATTTTCAACTGGTAATTGTATTTGTGATTGGCATTGAAAATTTGTCTGTAATTGTGATTATTATTGAACAAAAGAAACAGAACATAATTATAATTGCAATTGTAATTGACACTGAAAAATAGCATGCAATTGTAATTGCAATTGAATTTCAAAAATATTATTGACCCCAATTCTAACTCGGTCAACTGAGGTCTCTATATAAAAATGGATATCATAGATGTTATCGCGTTTGAATAATTTACTTGCCAACCTTAGGAACATTTATATATGCACTAATGGTCCATTAATCAAAGCTGTTGTAGGATTTCTCACATTTATGTGAAATTTCAAGTCTACATACAATCACTAATGGACCAAAGAATGTGTATTGGGTCTCTATCGATATAATATACTTTGCCTTCTTTTCCTAACATAACATAACATAACATAACATAACATAATTTTATTTCAGATAAATTACATGTATATACATATAAAAATCCATAGAAATTGTTAATTGGAATAATACATTATGTACAAGTTAGTATCACATTATCTTTTACGAATATAGTTGATCTATCCACCTTTTAAACAAGTTACAAAATACCGTTCCACTTATATAGTACAGCATGACTATTGTTGATGAACGCAATTGTCATTAAATTTGTGATTTCCAATTAAACAATTTAAATTGCCATAGAATTCTGATTTTGAGACTGCTTATGTCTTACATGTTAGTTTGTCTTTTTCATTCTTTTGCTGTTAACTATTCTAAAATGATCAAAACGTTTCCTTTACATATCTTTATTACATTACATTTTTCAAGTCAACAGACTCCTTCTCAAATACATAATAATTTGTTAGAATAGTTAACAGCAAAAGAATGAAAAAAAAACTAACTAACATGAATCCATATGTGCTCTATACCAAGTTACTAGAATACTTTATACTTATGTCTTACGGTATTACTAAAAATACCAAAGTAAAACCAGAAACTTTCTGGTAAAACCTTTGAAGAATATCCGCCTAACAGTACCCTACACGATTGTACCTATTTCCCCAGGTGGTGATCTTCATCTGTAACCAGGCCATGCAGCCCATCGCCGTCATGTTCGGAGGCCACCTGGGAGCCTTGGAGCTCGATGCCGTCGCTTTGGGGGCCATGGTAGGTCGTGTGTGACATAGGCAGATCCAGGGTGGGCGCAGCAGGCGCCCCCCTCCACTTTTACACCAAAATACTTCATTTTCATGGGTTTTTTTTACACGCCCGTCATCGATCGTGCGTACAAAACACATGAGATCATTGAAGTGTGCCCACCACCACCCCCCCCCCCTTTCTAAAAATCCTGGATCTGCCATTTTGTAATGTCTTGTAATGTACTAGAAATTTGTAGAGCGCATTATTTAAAAGACAACTGCTCTCATGTTCTTAAACATATTAGAGTTGGTAAAAACAGACTGATTCAAGATGCAAACATTAGAAAAATGATGACTGATTTATCAAGGTATAAAAATACAATAATTATAAACACATAAAATTACACAATTAAGAGTTGCTTGTAAGAGGGAGGTTTATAGCCTTGATGAAAATCAATTCACCAACATTTTTTCCTTAATCACCAGTCACCACTACATTTCATCGTCTTTCACCAATCACAAGAAATTGTAATTGACTAGGTTTCATCACATTTCACACGCTTGAATACAGGCAATTCACAATTCACGCTCAAGATTTAGGGCAAATCACCAATCACATTTTTGCTATATGACCCCCTCTTGTATGACAGTGATCTTTGCGGTGATCTTATGTACGACTTGTGTTCTTCAGCTGATCAACGTGGTGGGCAACTCGGTGGTGATCGGTCTGTGCACGGCCTGTGATACGCTCTTTTCGCAGGTATGCAATACATGTTTTTATTATGTTTTTTTTTTAATATTTTGATTGCAATATTCTATTTAGCTCTTGATACATATGAATCTATAAAACTCCATTAGTGTTTCCTTTTAACACACATGTAGACTGTAGATATCCTAGTATTCATAACAAACAGACCTCATAGTAACCACGCACATTCAGTGCCACACCTATGCGTAACTTGTGACTGTGTGCAAGTAAAAATAAGTACATGTATATATTACAACAGAACGTTGCATACGGGCTGAATCGGTACTTGGGCGTGAATCACTGTACATTCTGTTCTGTTCTCATCTTCAGACGTACGGCAGTGGGAACTATTTCATGATAGGCGTCCAGCTGCAAACGACAATCTTCATCATCGGCTGCACGCTGCTGCTGTGTCTCGCCATCCACCTCAACGTGGAGACGCTGCTCGTCCTCATGGGCCAGGACCCCATGGTCGCCCAGTGAGTCAACAAGCTTGAAGCAAGCTTCTTCTTCCTCTGCCTTTTCATTCTTCAGTCTCTTTGTTCGTTTGTTCTTCTTCCTCTTCCTCTATTTCGTCGTCTTCTTCTTCTTCCTTTGTTCGTTATTCTTCCTCTTTCTCTTCTTCTTCTTCTTCTTCTTCTTCTTCTTCTTCTTCTTCTTCTTCTTCTTCTTCTTCTTCTTCTTCTTCTTCTTCTTCTTCTTCTTCTTCTTCTTCTTCATTCTTCTTCCTCTTCGTTTTTTTCTTCTTCATCCTCTTCCTTTGTTCATTATTTTTCCTCTTTCTCTTTTTCTTCCTCTTCTTCTTCTTCTTTTTCTTCAGTCTTCTTCTTCTTCTTTCATCTTCTTCTTCATTCTTCTTCCTCTTCGTTCTTTTTCTTCTTCGTTCTTTTTCTTCTTCCTTTTCTTCTTCGTTCTACTTCTTATTATTATTCCTCCTCATCATCGTCATCGTCTTACTCTTCTTCTTCTTTTCCTCTTCATTCGTCTTCTTCCTTGTCGTCGTCTCTTCTTCTTCCTCCTCCTCTTCTTCTTCTTCATCATCTTCTTCATTTTTCTTCCTCTTCATTCTTCTTCTTCTTCATTCTTCTTCCTCTTCATTCTTCTAATTCTCCCTCCTCTTTCTACTCTTCTTCTTCTTTTTCTTCTTCTTCTTTCTTTTTTCATTCATCTTCTTCCTCTTCATTCTTCTTCCTCCTCTTTTTTTCATCTTCTTCTTTTTCATCTTTTCCTTCTTATTCCACCTCATCATCGTCATCTTCTTCTTCTTATCATTCTTCTTCTTCATCTTCATTTTTCTTTCTTCTTGTCGTCTTCTTCTTCTTCTTCTTCTTCATCATCATCATCTTCATCATCATCATCATCATCAGCAGCAGCAGCAGCAGCAGCAGCAGCAGCAGCAGCAGCAGCAGCAACAGCAATCAGCAATGTCATCTTATTCTTATTCTTCTTATTCCTATTTTTCCCTGTGCCCCTGCTTGTGCTAATTCTTTATTTTTGCTATCGGTAGATTCTTGTCTTTGAATTAACGTGATTTAGCTCCTTTTGTTCTGTTTTGTTTGTTTTTTTACTGTGTAGAGTTGTGCCAACATGCACTTACATAGACGTGCAAAGTTTTTTGTTACTTTTGTCGCTGTCACATGTGTATCAAATATCCTCATTCGTGTTATAAACTATATACATGTAGATCTAAATCATCTCATACCATTCACAGCAGATTTTAAACACATTATAATGTAATGTCATTCCATAAAAGTTGGATATGTCCATTGAGGGGTTTTACTTTATATTCTAATGTCGAGGTTACACAAGAAAGGAATGTCCCTGGGCTACAAATGCATTTCCATTCATATGATTTATTTGATAATTGAAAATATTACCTTGAGAAATTGTTATGAAGTTATATTGGTGACTGGCGACTGCCTAGTCAATTGAAACCATTTCTTTGTACATACTATTGTCCTCTTCTACTGATCTGTGGAATGAAACTTTATCAATAAATTATACCTTGTGTCCTATAATGTTGAAAACTATGAAACATTTCTCTTTTGAATCTAAAGATTGCATTATGTACCAAATCCACACAAATCACAGTTATAATTATGCGTAGACAAATTATTTTTATCCCTCACTATTATAATAACGCAGCAGCGTGCAGAATTTACATCATAACTTCCACCCCACCCACCTCCAATTGAGACATAAATTCTGTCCATACATATAGAACATTTTTAGAATGCAAAAAAACAAAATTAAATGTTATACATGTACATATATGTATATAGCCAATAGACAAGATGTGTATGATACACTTCAGTGAACACTTCTACATGTACATGTACATAAAACAGGATCATTAACACCCTCAGTTTGAATGACACAGCTATTAAGTTGTGTCAGGATGGCCGAGTGGTCTAATGCGCCTGTTTTAAGTGCAGGTGAATAGGTACCACAGTGGTAGTGATCCAGGGTTCGAGTCACGGCAGATTATGATATATGCCCTATATGCATGCTAAGTCCTCTAATTACTGAAAAATTAAATGTTGTTTTGCATTTTTCAGTTTGACTGGACAATACTGCCTGTATTTCATACCTGGCATGGTGGTGAGTACATTCACATTTTTACATGTACAACTGCAATTCTAAATTTCTTGATTTTAGACCTTCTTAGAGTTCAATTTTTTCCATGCCATGCACTTAATGTCACATTATTATTGATATGACGCTAACCACATTACAACATAAACATGTAATTTTTCTTTTCAGTTCTTGTTTGGGGCCGTTATTCTGAACAGATTCCTGGTGTCTCAGGTAGAATGACTGATTTATCTCAAACTCGTGAATCTTCTATAAAACATAAAACTAAACTTATGACAAATAATCACCACCAACACTGAAGGAAAATACATTATTGTGAGATGCATTTTAACAACAGAATTAATAGAATTATATTTTGTGATTGCAGAGTATTGTTTGGCCTCAAGTTGTGGTTTATATCTTCGGCATCATGTTGCATGCCCTCTTCCAGTACATCTTCTTGTACGTCTTGGACCTTGGACTACGGTATGACTATTGAAATTCACTCTTATCAAAATGTCTTTCTGTGAATCCAAATTTATGTACATTTCATGAAGAAAATACAAAAATAAAAGTACAATGTAGTTTATGATGTAAAGAATTAATACTACTATCAATTTTAATGTGCATAATGGCAGATTTTGGTTTATTTAGATACTCTAATTTATTCATGGGTTTTGTGCAAAAATATCAATTAAATAGATAAATAAATAAGATGCATAAATGTAAATGTAAATGTGCATCTATTTTAGTGGTTCAGCATGGGCGCAAACAATTGCATACTTCAACAACTTCATCACGACACTCATATATTGTCTTCACATCAAAATATTCAAAAAGACTTGGAATGGTAAGTATGTTCAAAAGTACAAAATAGTACATGAATATTGTAATCAAAGCTGTTGTTGATTTCTCACATTGAGTTGAAATTACAAATCTACCAACTCAGTATGATGGCAAACTCCTTTGACATTTACCTACCTAAAATGTAAGCCAGTCAAACCATACTTTCAACGATAGTGCTGATGGTTTGTGAATACTCTACCATTTCTACCCAAAAGTTAGCAAACATAGCGATGGAATACAATTCATATTATAGTTGCTCATTGTGAAATATATTACAGCTCAAATGATCAGTTTTCAACACATTTCACTGGATAAAACTAAATGTCACTCAATGCAAAATGCCCAATTATATTAAAAACAGTGAAACTGCCACTTAGAATAGAATTTATGAGGTATATAGCATGTGGTCTCATGTTCCTTCAGTTTGTTTTACCATGCAAATAAAAGTGTCCAAAATATAGTCCAAAAAGTGATCCAAAATTTTTATTGCTAACAGTTTTCAAACCCACAGGTTCCTTTTTTGTTTGAAAAGGAAGCTGTGGGTTTGAAAACTGTTGGCAATAAAAATTTTGGATCACTTTTTGGACTTTATTTTGGACACATTTTTTATTTGCTTGGTAAGACAAACTGAAGGAACATGAGTGAAACTGCCATTTCTTTTAAGCGTCAACTTAAGACTTTTTTTATTTCAAGAGGCATTTTACTTTTAGTTTTTATATACATGCTTGTTTTCTTTCCTCTGAGTATCAGATGTCCTGAAAAGATGTCCTGAAGATGTCAATTTGCTTGACATCTGATACTCAGAGTGGTTTTCTTAGGACTATATTGATATTCTATTAATATAATTGACTTTTTTAACTGATATTTTAGGATTATGCTATTGCTTTGATACTCTTATCATGTCTAAGCGCTTTAGAACAGTTTATTGGATACAGCGCTCTATAAATAATAATTTTTATCACATTAAAAATTACTTTTTCGGTGTTGTCTTTGTTTCCCCACCTGTTTTCAAAAAAACATCAACTTTAGCCAGTGTAAATATACATATCTGCTGAGTCGAGACTAACAACAGCACACAAGTGTTTATTTTTCAAAAACAAGCTCATCCCGTTCACAACAGCTTTATCATCTCTGGGTGAAAACTGGTTCCACAATGTTAATGAAGCACAAACTAAAAATATGTTTATACATAGTATACATATTGGAATTAATGGACTTGGTTGTAAGTATAGACATTAGAGAACTCTCTCGCCAAGCATATAGGGCTATATCACAGTAGTGGTCCAGGGTTCAAGTCCCGGCAGAGGCTATGTGATATAGCCCTATAGATTTGGCGAGAGAGTTCTCTAATGTATAAAAATATGTTTATTATTTATCATATTGTCTATTCAAATATCTTCTGCCTGGTCCACAGGCTGGTCGTGGCAGTGCCTAGAGGAGTGGTGGTCGTTCACCAAGCTGGCTGTGGCCGGCATGCTCATGGTCTGTCTCGAGTGGTGGGCCTTCGAGATCCTCATCATCCTGGCTGGTCAGTCAGTCACCACTGTCTCTTTCTTGTTTCTTCACTAGTAGAATTTGCCATATTGTAGTATACAAAGTTCATGGAGCTGCTCGTGCCATATCATATTAAAACATAATAAACAGAACAGAGTATAAGGTTAATAAGGTACGAAAGTTTTATTAAATCACAAATTTTCGCATCATCGATGCTTTCTCTTGAAAAAGCATCGATGATGCGAAAATTTGTGATTTAATAAAACTTTTGTACCTTTTTCACCTTATACATGTACTCTGCTCTGTTTATTATGTTGCCATATTGTGCCAGAGTGAAATAGGGACTACCACATGGTTTTGTCACATGTGTTTATAGCCAGGGCCTGTTGATTTCTAAAGTATAATATCCGACAGATATGCTATATATATTTTGGGCTGTGTTTTGTACCATTGTTCAATATTTTACAATAATGACATTCTCACTAGATCTATAAAACTGGCGAGTTTTCTCTTCCTTTACTTATTTCTGCTCTCGATGTTGACAGGTTTGCTGGGTACTGTAGAACTGGGAGCACAAGGAGTGCTCTTTAACTGGAACCAAATGATGTTCGCTGTAAGTATATGATATAAACCTGGATGACTATACTCCATAGCATCTGTATATTTAGGCCTGGATGTCGCAAATTCTGATGAATGTGTAGTAGAGGGACCCAGGGAGATACTGTATATTATATCAAGTGACAATTTGAACTTTGTTTTCAAGGTTCAATATGCTTTAAATTTACTGCAGGGTATGTGATAAAAAAATGTTTATATTGTGGAATGGAAGGAATTAAATTGAACATTTTGTGTTGAATCTTTCTAAATTATAATCATGACCTTGAATTTTAAAAGATCTGGGCTAATTGGGCATAATTTGGAAGTCATATTTTCTGGGTTAATGGTCCACAAGTTTTTTCAATTAGCTGTTTAGAGGTGGAAATATACCTATTTTGAGATGTGAGAATGGCCATTGATTTTTTTATGAGAAATGGAATGGGGGTCCATTTTCTTTGAGAATTGTGAGAAATTGTGAAACTCTGAAATTGTGAAATTAGAATGGTTAGAAAATTAATGAGAATGGCCCTGGATATTTGCTGAGATTTGAGAATGGGGTAGGGTACATTTCCCCCTTTGTTTACATGAAATTAAACAAGCCACTTTCTGTCAGATCCCTGGCGGCATTGGGATGACGGTGGCGATCCGTGTGGGGCAGGAGCTTGGAGCCGGCAGGACGCTGCACGCGCAGACCGCCTCACGGATCGGATACACCATCACCAGTAAATCATTACTATTCATAAATGTAAATGTAAATGTCTGGTTTAAAGTCTTGATCCAAGTTTTGAGCTCACGACTTTACAATTTACACCAGGTCATTGGCCCACTTATTGATCTTCAATTGATCATTTCTCATACGCTTGCATCGGCAGCACATTCAGCACATTCAGCGCACAATGCTTATCACTCACACAATCACTCACTCACTCTTTCAACCCAATGACCTGTACCTAATTAATGTGTAGGTACCACGGAGCAGTGTGCAACCTGCTAGGGGTAAGTTTGCTCAACACCCACCACCAGACCCGACTTCTGGTCACGAGTCCAACTCCCTAACCACTCGGCCACGGAAGCACACATTTGTGTTTATTTTAGACTCATCCATAATACGGTAAATACATAAATTACAGCGGTCCATGGAATGTTTTAAGGAAATTGAACAACAAATTAATACAATTAAACGTAATGTATATGCCTAGAAGAAAACAAAAAGAAGATAACAGAAAGTATAAAGTATAAATATCTACACCTAAGGCACCAAGTTGATAAACTTGTGAACATATAGCAACTTTATCAATTGAGACCTAATTCTAGATCTCCACCTCATGTCCAAGTTCAGCACTGAGCTTACAATTTTATTACCTGCGAGATCAAGTCTCTTCATAAACCTGAAAACAACATATGTTCTTGGTCAATTATTCTATGATAATTCTTTCCTATTGGATGAGGTTTTCTGGCTTATTCAATTCGATAAAACTTTTGCTTCTTGAATTAAATTGCTATAGGAAATTTTTTAATGGTAATTTACTTAACTCGCATCTTTCTGTTGCGTAACAACTACGGTATTTTTCAACCATGATTGCAAATTTCATACATTGACTCTCACTTGTTCATTGTTTTATAATTTCAGTTTTCGTTACTGCCACTGTGTTCACTTTAACCGTGTCACTGAGAAACTACATGCCGCGTGTTTTCACCAGCGACCCGTGAGTGCAACAGCCCACTTCTAAATCTTTAAACGATTTTTCAATATTTCGCTTTTTTGACAACTGCGAAAGATAAGCAATTGTCATGTTGATATTGTTTTTCAGTGAAGTTATTGACCTTGCTGCCAAAATCCTGCCACTGCTTGCGATCTTCAAAATATTTGATGATATGACTGTACGTATATTGCATTGTAACTACTAATAGTTGTCATTAGTTCACTACCATCATGTTCTCAAACATCTACATGCTATTATTAAAAAAAAGTTCTTGGAGCTATTTGTACCATATCATAATAAAACAGAACCGATAATAAAGTCAAAAAGGTACGAAATATTATTCAAATCACAAATTTTCGCATCTTCAATGCTTTCTCAAGTAAAAATTTTCACTTCAGAAAGCATTGAAGATGCAAAGATTTGTGATTTGAATAAAATCTTGTACCTTTTTGACTATATTATCTGTTCTGTTTTATCTAGATGTTATGTTACATTACCTCAATGAACAAAAACATTTAACACCATTTTCATCTCCTTGCATATCTTTCATCGACAGGTTGTGACCCGGTTTGGTGTGCGCGGTATGGGCAAGCAAGCATTCGGCACTGCCACGGTCTTCTTGAGTTACTACTTCGTTGGTCTGCCATCGGGGATCAGTATGATGTTCTATACACCACTGCGATCTGCAGGTACACTTACACTCTCATTTAACATATGTACTTGTCTGTCAGAAATAGCCATGGTCAGAAAACCTCTCTGGACTATGGTTCATCTAATTAGCTTTTATGGTTCTAAGAAACACTCCTACATCACTATTAATGGTACAATGTATTCTTCAATGCGGTATCTGATGTGGTCGGATTTACGATTCATCGACCTACCACAGTGCACCCTCATCAGCCACATTTGATATAAAGATTGTTTAACTGTGCCAATCATTTTCACCCAAACCATAAATTTTCCTTAAAATCCCTCCATAACACTCCCTCCCCCTCTCTTGCCCACCACTTTGAAACCTGTATATTCATGTCAGTTCTTTCATTAAGTTTTATGAACAGAGTTCTCAAACGTTTGATGCATAATTGGTTTTCTGAAGACGATCAAAAATAGTTTTCAACTATTTGAAAATTTATAGATTTATTGAAAAAAGCAGAAATAATCTATATGAGTTGTATCTCCTCTAGGCCTGTGGGTGGGGAACGCCATTGCCATGTGTCTCTGCCTCATCACCTTCGTGCTCTACGTGAACTGCTGGGTCGACTGGCACGAGATCACAAAACAGGTCAGTGCGGCAAGTTCTGCATTTCTATCCTAGAGTGTGTGTGCTTCTGTGACCGAGTGGATAGGGAGTTGGACTCGTACTTGTGACCAGAAACCAGAAGGTCTTGGGTTCGATTCCCGGTCAGGTCAGTCTGTACTACAGAAATGAGATTATTCAATATGCAAGTTGTTTTATTGTGGACATTACAGATGGTCTCATTTTGATATCTTTTAGTCTTACTCTGTAGTGTATTTTGTATTTAATAACTCTCCAAAATACAATACAGAATAAGACTAAAATATATCAAAATCAGATCATTTAACTTGAAGTAAATAACCTCAAAGGTGTGTTGGATGCCTACCCACCCTTACTGAGGGAGGAGGGGGCCGCAAGGGGGAACCATCAATGACCCAAAGCCCCAACTCTCCTTTGAGGTTATTTTCTTCCAAGTCAGTGACCTCATTTCTGTGAACAAGAACTGATAGGCTTCGAAATATTGGAGGTAATATAACCTAAATTAGAGCTATTGCTAAGACAAATCAGTAATTCCCGTAGTCAAAAATACATAGCTGATGAATTTGTTCCATATTGCAAATACGTTGCTGAACGTTACACGTCCCAAGAAAATCAAGCTGTGTGCAAAATGGTACATCAAAAGTCAAAGAAGAAGTGGGCGTATCTCCATGATTGCATATCTGCATGATTCCCAGCTATTTAGCGTCTGTCTTTTGGTCTATTCAAACCAAATTCATACCAAATTGACTGTGAAAACAGTCCATCCATCACTTTGAAAATGTCAACCATATTTCTGTCTCCTCAGGCACGGCGTAGAGCGGGAGTACTGAAGAGGGACACCGGCAGCTCACAGTCCTCAGCACAGTCGTCTGTGGAAGTCCTAAAAGCCAATGAGAAAACATGTAAGCTAAATTCAGTATTTGAACGGCAGCAGGTCCTCTCATTATTGTTGTTTCTACATGTACGTCGTAACTGTTGTTGAAAGGTTTGTCAAACAAACGATAAATTTGAATAAGGTTTTCTAAAATATATTGGCTAAGTACTTTCAAATAAATATATTCCTCATCAGAGCTAAGATATCTAAATATTAAAGTGCAAAAAAATATAAAAACATTTTCTGATTATATGAAGCCCATTGTCTGTCATAAATCCTAGTTAAAAATACATCTCATTGGTAAACCTTTCAACAGCAGTTACGACGTACATGTAGAAACTACAATAGCAATGAGAAAACAGGTTTGTGTAAATGTGAACTAATCATTTTTTCTTCCTCAAGGCCAATATTTAGCCTGTCTCAGATGAGAATGTTAACGCAAATAATAACAATAAAATGTTGTTCAATGAATATTTCACCATTTCCAGAATTCATATAAAGTTTGAAAACAAGTGTCCTTTATTATTAAACTGTGAACAAGATGAATTCTTCAAAAGTCTCCTATAGAATTACATGTATCATCACTTCTTTCTTCTCCAGTGACATATTTGCATTTTTTTCCAGCCCTGTTGGATGGTAACCAGAACCAGAAATATGCACCTTACCAGAACCATAGCAAACCAAAATCAGTTACATTCAATATATTTGAAGATGATACTTCCAGATTTCAGGATAGAAATTATCTAATTCCATTAGTTATAAAACGGGTGATAACTGTGTCTGTTTTTGTCGGTATTCTGATTACTGGTGTTTTTTGTCATATTTATGTGGACATTAATGATATTAGTAATTATAATTATACCAACCCAGCCTTTGGGGCTTCAAATTTTACTACACTTGCCCCGCAAATATTAAATTATACAATGAATCCAATTTAGTTTCGACATCCAAGTAGCTAAGCTACCTCAAGTGAACATCAAAAAATATTTCTATTCGACCAGATTTATCTGTTTTACTGACAATCTGGTTGCAAAACTGTTTTCTTTACCTATATTTCTTTGTAACTTATGTGATATAGTTTTTGAAAAAGTTGCAACATCACTTCTGATATTAGAGGATGAATCTGCACTCAGTGACTGTGAAGTAAATAAAAATGGAAAAATACTATTGCTTATAGAATGTGGATGGTATGTTGTTAGGAATATAATGCGATTTTTCAAATGATCACTAAAAAGTTAGTGCTCAAAAAGCATTGAAATTAAGCATCAACAATGTTAGTGTTGTTAGTAAGATATAGGTATGTTTTTAATATGCTATTTCACAAAACAAGATTTTAACAAAATCGTGCTTTAAATTCTTATTATGTGATCAAGTTGCTATGTTCTTAAACCTTTTGCCTATTAATAAATGGATGTGTTACTTCAGTATTTCGCAGGTTGAAAGATTTATGCATTGTAAATTAATTGTACATAGCTCTATCTATCTGTATATAAAGTGAATAAAAAAAGTAGTGACTTGTTTGTGTAATATTGTTTGATTAAGTTTTTATTATTATATTCTAGAAAGGGTACTTACTAGTTTACATGGTATGAGTTTTAATTGGTGATAATTTGGAGAAACGGAGCTGTATCATTTCTATTGCAATATTTCATGTTTGTTTAAAATTTACCTGGTAGGATATTAATTTGTGTTACCAGTATTTGCTGTTCTCTGGGGACCATAGGTAAATTTAGGCTAAGGTCGCTCTCTCGACCGCTGATCCCCAGGGGGGGATGAACTGAGATTATCAAGAAATACCCTTGAATATAAACAAATGCAGCAAAATAAGATAGAAAATTTATTCCAAAGTCATTCCTGTCAACTCTACCTTGAGTGTGCTGACAGTCACAGACCATGCACATAATTTTTGCCAAGTGAATGTTATGGTAAGAGGCCATATGATGTTTCCCTCATCAAGGGCCTATAGCCAGGATTCCAAAGATTTGAGGCAAAATACGGGCAAAGTTGCAGGCAAATCCCATAATATGCGCAAATGCGTTAATCATCGTCTCCATCATCCATGACCATTATGACCATTATACACAATATAATCACAAAAGAAAAAAAAAACAAAAAAAAAACATCAATAGAGTTTTACATAATATAGTAACTGTCCAGATGGCATAACGGTTCCAGTGAATGTCCAAATGACATAACGCGCTCCAAAATGGAAATGGAATGATACACGGAGAAGGAATGTGTATCAAATATTTGACAGCTACACACAGGAAATTGATTTCTACGCAGTGAAAGAAAGGTTTGTTGACGTGGCTTTTCTGGTTTATTACCATATTAAATCATTATATGTGAAGTAGCATATGATTAGAATTTGAAATGTTAATTTTCTTATGTATTTTTGTGACAGTAGAAGCTGTCAACCCCATAAATTGCGTGAAATGCGTACATTAAATATTAATGAAATCTAGACCAAAGTACAATGTGAAAATTAGATTAGATTAGATCTAGATTAATCTAGATTTATTCAGGAAAACATGTACAGTCAATATATAACATATAACAACAGATCATGACTGGCACATTAAGTTCCTCGGACAACACATTAATCGTACACGAAGTACGAAATACTTTAGTACTAGACCCACTGCTTTATATATTTACAATGTGGTCTTTAAACATCACATGGTACAATGTTTATTGACTCATTACTTCTACTGCTATCCCTAAACGGCCTCCATCTTAGATTTTGTACCAGATATTTTGATTCATCTAATTCACGGATTTGTGATTGTAGACCTAGTAACGAAGATGTCAGACAGTGAAGATGCTTTTCAAAGTGCAGATGAAGGGGCAGAAGGGGGCTCCTCTGAGGTGACCCCAACGTCATCACCAAGAAAGGAAGAAGCAAACCAGTCAAAATCTGGTGCCAAGAAAGAAAGTTCTAAAAAGAGTAAAGGTAGAAACAAACGACAGAATAAAAAGTCTAAAGGCTCCTCAAGTTCAAGTGAACCGTCAAAGCCAGCCAGTAAGCCAGAAGAACCTGAAAAAACATCAGTAACTGAAAAATCTGACGAGCCAGTAACAGAAATGGGCAAATTAACCATTACAGAGAAAGTAGAGATGGAAGTTTTATGCACGGAATCTAAAGATAATGAGGTGAAAGAGGATGTCAAGAAAGAGCCTGATAATGCAGCAAAACCACCAATTGAATCTAGCAATGATGAATTTGATGCAAGTAAGGCAACAGAACCAGATGAAGTGAAAAGCGGTTCAAATGATAATTCTGGGGCAAATAGTGAAGAAACTTCTAAGGATATTAAAATGGAGAAAGAACAAGAATTTAATGCGAAGTCAGTTTTTGATCGACTCTCAGAAGACACTTCTAAAAATGTAAGTTTCATATTTTGTAATGAATTGTGCAATATATTTGTTCAACTACAGATTAGATCTGTTTTCAATGAATATATATAATTTTGATCTTCCAATCTTTATAATTGATATGTACATTTTTGAATTTTTAAAAAATCTGGGTAAATAAATTATTTCATTGACAAGTCATATGCTTTGTGCAGTTTGACGTAACAACTTCTAATATTAATGTTGTGAAGATTAGTCATCCAGGCTAAATGATATATATATATATATTTTTTCAATATATATACTATACCACTGGACAATCACGTATAAGAAACAGACGTTTCATACGACATCTGTCACACTGAAGAAGTATGGCTGATGTCATATGAAACGCCTGTTTCTTGCACATTCTAATATTATTTTTTAATGTCTTCATTCCACTGAGTTTGAAGTTTAAAAAACAATATTAGTTGTTTTATTTTTATTTCAAACTTTATACTTAGTGGTAAGAAAGACATTTAGACATATCATATGCGAAAACTGCCACTTATTACATTATTATATTACATACAATATTGTTAATACA
>CM032664.1:26376792-26501074 GCA_019095985.1 Streblospio benedicti | reverse complement strand
AAGCTTCTAAGGATATTGAAATGGAGAAAAAACAAGAATTTAATGCGAAGTCAGTGTTTGATCGACTCTCAGAAGACACTACTAAAAATGTAAGTTTTATTTTGTAATGAATTCAATGCATAATTAGGAATGAATATATGTCATTTTGAACTTCCAATGTTTATTTTTATTTGATATTTTAACATTTTTAAAAAAAATCTGGGTCAATGAATTATTTCATTGACAAGTCATATGATTTTTGCAGTTTGAGGTAACAACTTCTAATATTAATGTTGTGAAGATTAGTCATCCAGGCTAAATGATATATTTATTTTCAATATTTACACTATACGACTAGACAATCACGTACAAAAAACAGCCGTTTCATGTGACATCCGTCACACTGTAGAAATATGGCCAATGTCATATGAAAGATCTGTTTTCTTGCATGATTGTCCAGTAGTAAAGTGTAAATATTGTATATATAACTTCTGTTTAAATGTCTTCATTACCACTGCGTTTAAAGTTTTAAAAAAAAATATTAATTCTTTTTATTTTTGGTTCGAACTTTATGCTCAGTGATGAGAAATACATTTAAACATAATATACAACCAACTGCCTTTCACTTAATGCATACAATAATATTGTTAATACAAATGAGTGCAAGACATTGAATAAATAATTCATTTATTTATTGTGTATTACATAACTGTTTAGAACTGTCAATTTTGGATTGTATTAATTGTTTGCATGACTGATGATCTTTTACTTTTTTCAGTCTGGTGGCGGAGGCTGGGGTTGGGGGTCATGGGGGTCGTCAATATTGAACACTGCTTCAAGCTCAGTAACCACACTCACTAGTACAGTTGGTAAGCAAAAACTAAGATATGTTTTATTGTATTTTATTATATCCATAAGGGTTTCATGCCTTTCCCATTACACAGCCTTCAAAGTCCATGTTCATGGTATATATTTGATAAGTAATATGCCGAATAGATAAGGATACATTATATCATAAGTGATAAGATGTACATTTTAGTTACACATTGAAATCTATTTGAATACTTGGCTGTAACGGCCTGTAAAAGGTTTTACTTATGTTATTATTCACATTGTCTGATACTTATATTAGGTGAAGGTATGAAAGCAGTCGGGGAACTTGTTGAAAGTGGACTGGGAGCGCCAGACCCAGATGAATTAGCAAGAATCGAGCAAGAAAGAAGAGCTGCAAAGGATGCAGAGCGACAAAAACGTGATGAAGGTTAGTGGTGGTCTAATAGAGAAACGTCGTCTTCAATTTATTATTAGTTCGCATTATAAACAATTTCAGTGAAATATTTCTATTTACCTGATTCGTTCTTATAAGCGCACCTGCCCCATTAAGCGCAAACCCCTGTTTATGCAGATTAAATATTATACAAATCTTGCTCTTTTTAGGATTACCACATAATCATCCGGGCGTGTTATGTTATCATGTTCTGTGGGGTCAAAGTGGCGCTATAAAAAAAAAATGCATGAAACACGAAAAAATGTTGGAGTGTGCTTATTAATTTTAGGTTTTTTTGCTGAAATTTGTGCTTGTAAACTCACTTATTAGAACGAATACGGTAATTCTATTGTTCTGATGTTTCAGTTGAAACTCAAGACATGGATCACGCTAACACTACGAAGGAGGAGACTGAACCTGCTGAGATGGATGAGGCTTCGTGCGACGAGACGTCCCAAGGCGGAGGGGCCAGCTGGTTACCCACCTGGGGTGTGGACAGCATCACGTCTGTGGTGAAGAAAACCGCAGATGTTGTCCACAAGGTGGGAGACACGGTAAGTGTGGGTGTTTTGTTTTTATAAATGGAAACATCGTATTGAAACAGCTGACTAAATCAACTTTTATCAAGTTTGAGAATTGCAATGTACAGTGAGATCGTACATCTGACGTTTGATATCGTTGCTGACAGTGGGCTTTCTGATTGGTTGGATTTTGAGCTCAAGTTCTACAAATAATAATAGTGCTGTAACACGACTATATACTGCGTATTCAGCCGTGAGATATGACGATGTCTTTCTTACCACTGAGTTTAAAGTTAAAAAAGAATATTGATTCTTTTATTTTTATTTAGAACTTTATATTTACTAAATTACATATCTCAATCTATGAAAACAGTAAAATGAGATGTTGTAAAGTCCCTTTCTCAATAGTGTTGCGAGCAGTTGGCGACTACGGTCACATACGTTGCACGACCAGTCGCATTACTCACATGACCCGTCTCCTCTGCTTTAGGTGCCTTTGTGATCGCAAGTGAATTTTGAACATCCTCAAAATTCAGATTTTAATCCCAGACTTGCACACCTATTGATTTTTATTAGACTGTTTGATTGCACGAGCGCTGTACTTGTACAATGCACTCCCATGAGCTAGTGTGTCCGGTGTACCAACGTTTTACAGGTCGCACGTTGATTTGCAAACATAATAATTTTAATGACGACGAGAGTGTTGCATATTTTTGTGCGCCTGTTGTTAAGACCCACACGTTTGCACACTTAAAAGTTAAGACAAGGCTGTCTGACATGGTATTAACTCGTCGAAGCACCTTCCTTGTGATCATTTTGAGCAACCTCTTTTCAAAAGTACCGAGTCGTACAAAATTTCTCACGCACTTATTTGCGATCAATTGGGAAAGGCCCTTTAGTAATGTAATAAACTGTTTTTTTTTATGATATTTTTAGAGCAAGCATTTAGTTGATGGTACTTTGGATGTGATGGAAAATATTGGAAAGAAAACCTATGAAGCACTTGCAGAAGGTGATCATGGAATAAAGAAGCTAAGAAAGGACGGTGGAACGCACAATAATCTGTCAGAGGTGAGGTGATGTAATAATATGCAGGAATGTGCAACAATACAATGCTGACTGTATATTTATGTATGATTGTTTTGATGGTCATGATTATGGCAAGCATTTAGTATATCTCAAATTAATTTACGACTACCATATACACAACCATCCAAGCGCCCTAGACGTTTGGATTGAAATTTTCACAAAAGTAGCGGGTGAGCGTTTACTCAATGTGAGCCTAGAAGTCACAACAAGATTTTAACTTTGTTTGGTATACCAAGACTGCGACACTACCGTGAATTGTAGTCAGATACCTAATAAATACACGTAGAAAAATGACTGGGACTGGGATGTCTCCTGTGGGAAATGGACAGTGCGCCTGGCGAAAATCATTCCGTTATGTAACCTCATGTGACCTTGTGTATTAGTTAATAAAACAGCATGATATTCTTTTAGGTGTACTAAATATTAAACGTAAAGAATATGAGTGTTATTTTTCCTGGATTTTACAGAACACATGTATTTTTGACTGAGTATTTCTTAAACTCATTATTACCCATGACTCATGAGTAGTCTAATGATTACTTTACATATAATATTTGCTATCATATTGTTTTGCAGATGTTGAGAGAAGCTGCTAAAGAAGCAGAAGAGAAAGCAAAACAAGAAGAAGAGTTTGTGGAATCTCTAAAATCAAACTTTTCAGCACAATTTGATGATCATCAAGGTACAAATAAAGTTATTACTTTTCGTTCATATCAAGTAAATTTTCCATTTACATTTTTGATAACATTTCTATTTACCAGTATAACATTAATTCTGAAATAGTCCGAAATATATGTAAATTTGATGAATCCCTATCCAGACATCATTTCAATAGATGTTTGCTAGTACAGTTAGAAGCTCTATTTTTCAGAAATGCTGAGCTATTCGTGGCCCAGTTATTAATTAAATTGTGAAGGGTTGATGAATCCCTACCATAATATGCTGGGCTATGCTTTACAATCAGTGTGAGGGTCGCTGGGATCTTTACCTTCTGACGATCTGACGACAGCGAAAGCCAGTTTGGTAGCCATTAAAGATGCCTGTCAGCTCGGAGATCTGGACGAAGAAGGTGAGGTTGATATTTTGCGCTGCATTCAAAAGTGTATTGGTATTCATCAATAATACTGTTTTGTTTTAGTGCGGTCTTGTTTTTTTAACTATTTGAGGAGGTAATTATTTTTCTATAGTATTCAAATTTAAAACGTCAACTGTTTTTATTGATCAAAACAGACTTTCAGAGATTGATATGATTTTAAAACGATTTTTATGTTCTGAATATATTTTGATTCTGTTTCTCACCTACTTTTATTGTTATGCAGAAGACGAAGCTGACCATGACTTCAGTGGACTGATGAAGGAGAATGTTGGTCAATTGGGCCTCAACACAAATCCTGACAAACTCATTGAGGTTGGTGGCAGCCTATTATTCTATCGCTATTTAAAATGAACAAAACTACATCGATCACTTGAGATAGAGTATTTTAACGCTACTAATCTTATAGTGCCTGAAATATGTATCATACAAGACCAAAGGAGCGTGTTATAATGATTTATCATGCTCATTTTAAAATCGATGCCCTCAAGGAGCACAATAAACTGAAAATACTTGTCAATGTGTGATAATATAGATTACTATGATCCAAGCGCCCAGGACCGATAGATTGAGATAAGATAAAACTCATTGGCTTTACATGAGAGTGATGGTAAACACACTAAGTATGAGTAAGACATTAAGAAAAATAGGGGAGGGCATGTTATACGAATAAATGAATACTGATATGATCATACTAGAATAAGCTGTTTAATGACTTATCGACTCGTGGATATAAAATGAAAAGCTTTCTTCAAACAACAGGTGCAGGAGAAAGCCAGACTGTGGCTTGTGGAGTGTCAGAAAGACCAGTCGTCTGGCACGAAACCGCGGGAAGCAGGCGACATTCACCAGACGGCGATCCAGTCACTAGCCTCGATCACAGCCGCGGCGGTGACCACGTTCCACAAAGTGGGGCAGCTGTGTCTGGCTGATGCCAACCAGTCGCAACCGGCCGTGTACAAAACCAGGGCAGAGTGTATGGCAAGGTGAGACGGGCACAATGCAGGGCTATTTGAACTATGATCGCCATTCCTGAAACTACATATCAAATTTGGCGGAGTGCTTTAAATATGGGCATGTTTTAGTATAACAAATTGGAATAGATTAGACAGATATTGGATTAACTGTTAAGAAATATGACTGGTATTTAAATAAATGTTAATTGCAAATCATTTTTCTGTTATTATTTTTAAGTCTGCACATATTCAACCTACCGGAGAAACAATGATGAAAGGAACAAAATTTTACATATAAAACCACTTTTTTATGAAGCTTTGAAATCTTGATTCAAATGAGAGCTTCTAAACCCTTTTTAAAAAAACGAGATTTAGACCCCCTTATTTTTCCTTCAAACCTGTTCAAAATAATTTGTCCGTTGCTTCTAAAATAACCTTATTTTGGCTGGACGATTGGCAGGTGATCTGAAAAAAGTCAGCCAAAGTGCCTAAAAAGATATTCAATGGCTGCTTGAACTAGTGAAATTATGTACAGTTCCACCTCAATTAAGAGACCACCTTCAATACATGAGACCAATGATATAATAAGACCACTTTTTACTGTCCCAAAACTTCATAAAGCTAACAAAATGAGCTCCAGTATAGAGACCACCTCTCTGTTGAGACCAACTAACACTGGTCCCAAATTGGTCCCAAGAGAGAGGCTCTATTGTATGTTACCGCTTTGTTGTTAGAATCGAACTGATGTAAATGAGCTTGATTGGTTTTATAATAGATTTTATATTTAAAGCTCATTTTTAATTGATTATTGACTTGAAATCATAATTTTATGTTTACTAATAGATTGATGCTTAAGAAGTAAGTACATCTACATGTATCACCAACAAGAAGTTGATGGAATATTCCAAGGAGAGCAGTGGAGGGTTCCAAACTATTTTAAAAAAAAATAAAATTAAATACATCAGACAATGATTTTTAGATTAATAAAATTAGTGGCATGATTTTTTTGACGTAATACAAAAACTCTCCAGGAGTTACTTTTGTGAACAATAATTTTGAAAATTGTAAGACTGATGGCCACTCAACAGACGTAACTGTAAGCAGTGGTTCCAGTTGTGGTATAGTTGGCTGTCAATGAACGCCATATCTTTTCTGCACTCACATTGTTTGAAATTTGCTTGTATGCAGGGCACACGCCAGTCTGTTTAACAATCTACTTGTGTGAGGCATTAGCAAGACACTAAGCAGTAGGGACATTTTAAAAACAGGCTGTTATGGGCTTAGTGTGACCAAAAAAGTCGTGCTGGAAGTGTGGGGGTGATTTAGTCAACATTTTTCCTTGTCTCTTAACAAAAACATTATCTAATCTATTAACGGGACCGTGCTAAACTATAGGCTTGTTCTTCAAATTATGAAATCATTTTTTTAGAAAATTTAGTTCTTATTTCCAAGGCATTCGCTATAATGACGAACAACAGAATTAAAACAGAATTTAATCTTAGTTCTTAAAAAACTATATGTTTTGGGGAATGAAACAATAAGTTTAGATGTCTCAATATTTGCTCTATGAACATTAGTAATTTTGTTAATTCATCAAACTATGAATTTGTGTTTTCAGAATGACTTCTTTTATATGAGTCAAACAATAAGTTGTTGAATAGTTTGAGCAATGTTTTAAATGTTGAACCAGCTGTAAAGTCACCAAAATAAGTCAGAAATTATAACTACTTTACTAATTATCATTCTTCTAGTATTTGAAATGACAGAACAGAATTATATTTTGATAATTTGGTAAAATATTTCATATATTTCTATTGTTTATAAATCAAAATTACATAAGAATCTCGACGACGAACGTAAACTGCCGATAGTTTGAGCACCAGGTACCATTCCCACACAGCACTGGTATACTTTAGTGGGGGGTCTAAGGAGTGTATTATATCTTGTGCTTTCTCCGTTGATGAAAGCATAACTTTTGTTTGGTTCCTTTTAGAAATTCTTGTTCCTATTCCCCTGGGATTCAACTGTAATGTTTAGTGAACATATAAAAATCAGAATTAATCATTTTAGTGTGACCAAACCCTGTGTGCTGAAGTGGGGATGCTGTCCTCAAGATTCTCGGAGTGTCTCAATACAGCAGCGGTAAGTCATTAGTGGGATTTTGTTAAAAGCATCATAACTTATTTGTCTAATTATACTTATTCTTCTTATTTATATGGCGCTTGAATATTTTTATTGAATTGTTTCTTGTTTTAATAACAAATCCAGCAACTATAAGTTTGTCAAATATTAGTTAGAATTTGGACTATATGTGGCATGTTTACTGTGCTAACTCATGCATGCAAGGTTGTGAGACCAGAATGATATCGTATAATTGACTCGCCTGTGCAAACTATTAAAAGATTTTTTTGCAAGGAATGATAGAATGGAAGCTTAGGGTCCGGCCCTCCAGGCTGATGGGCTGACTTAATACAGACAATATAATAGAGTACCTGGTAATTCATATTTACTTTTTTAGGATGATTCAGAAGATCCAGATTCTATTAATCCCCTCATGACCAGTGTATATTTAGAGGTATGTAAAAAAGCATTTTGTTATTTTTTTATAAAAACGTTTTACAAATATCAATTTATGAGCATAATGAATATAGAAAATCAAAATATAATGAAGAAATAAAAGTGTAAATGCTTGGAATATTCATTTTATAGAAATCGATTTACATTATCATTCTGAGATTGAGCAATGTTATTGAATTTGCAAGTGTTAATTAAAATGTCATCTTTTGAATCAATAATAGTCCAATGAATCAAGTGTATACAACTTACGCTCTGAATACAACATCAAACAGTATAGATTATTTTCTTCATCAGAGAACATTACAACAGCTTTTGCTATTCTCTGTGAATGTGCAATAGTACTGTAGTGCTTTCAAATATTGGAACTTAGTAGGAGTGCATATACATCAGCAAAATATAAATCATGAAAAAGGAGAACATCATGACCTTGGTACCATATTCATGGATCGTAATGGCCATTTACTATTTAGGGCTGTAACTACATATGAAGCAGGGGAGGCAATTGCCTCCTCGGTTTTGGGGGAGATTTTTTTTGTAAACCCTGAATGAAACTGAGTGTTAACAAATTCATTTTTTATGCTTCAAACATTATATATTCATGTCACACAAATCAAACTCGCTACAAATTTGAAAAGCATCTATATCCATACTTGACAAACGTACTCTTCTATTTTTAACCAAGGAAACATCTGCCTTCTTAATCAATTGCTGTGTTTTATTTCTGAACCTCAGAAGCATGAAAAAGGGCCTAGATAGAAAAGAAAATATTGAGGGTGTGTGGGGCATGCCCCCATTACCCCCTAGAAAAGCTGCGCGGCTACAGCAATTGCCTGCACCTTTGCCCAACATATTTGCCTCCTCTTTTTTGCAATCCTGGCTGTGGCCCTGCTATTACTACGTTTTTCCTCTATCAAGTTCGACTTTCACCAGCTCCATTTCGTTTTATTTTCAGGCGACTAACAGCAGCACCTACATTCAAGATGCATTCCAACTTCTGCTGCCAGTTTTCCAACAAGCTGCTTTAGATTCCACGGCTTCTGCATCCTCATGAAGCTAGATACTCATTGTATGCATTATATATGTGTATATTCATTGTAGATATATGCAAGAAACGTTATTTATACTGCCATATTATTTTCAAGAATGTTGATTTCATTCTTTTCATGCATGTTGACAAAGTTGAATGTTGTGTTTCAATATGCGTTCTATTGGACAATCTCATGTTTTATTTTAAGTATTATCCTTGGTACCCAGCATTTACATTGTCAAGGTCTGAGCTTTGTCTTTCTTATAAAATGTCAGCTGGTACAAATTGAGCTAATTGTGTAAATGTAAAATAATTACTTAAATACAAATAGGCATTCAGATAGAATAGCAACTACATAGCACAAGACTTTTTCACTAGTTTATAGAACTTGTATCACTTGAATTAATTGTAAATATATAATTTATACTTATTGATCATGTGGGGGGGATGTTATCTTGTAATTCAAAGTATTGTAAAGCTAGAAATGTTTCCGCACCATATAAGTTGCGAATTTCGTGGGTAGGTGTAAAAACACAAATTTAAATAGTCAGCAAACATTGATAGTCAATGTAAAGTAGGCCCAGGATGGACCAAAATCGCAAAATTAAATAGTCGCAAAATAATTTATAGATGAAAATCGCAAAATTTAATAGCCACGAAATATCCTAGTTTTACAATATTGTAGTATGTGCCATAAGATATGCAGTTTACATGTTAGTAGAATAATTTACTGGTAAAATTTGCCCGTGGTTGTTTAGGTGTCTATTGCCATTTTGTATGTGAGGCACGAAGGTCGCACAATAGTAGTAAAAAATGTCTTGACGTTCTAATTAGTGGAATTTCAATGTGATTTATAAAGTTTTGCCCGGTAATATGAGTGATACTGTTTACAATTTATTTTTGTTAATAATTTAGTTTTGCTGCTCTGTTAAACTTTTTTAATTGGTTTCCATGTTACATTTGTATAAAATTTGAATAATAATTTGTCTTATACATCACATATATTGGAATTGATGGACTTGGGTGTGAGTATTGACATCAAGAGAATTCTTTCTCCAAGTCTATAGGGCCATATCACATAGTCTATGCCAGGACTCGAACCTTGGACCACTACCACAAAGTACTTGGTGAACTGGCTATTGGAAGTGGCCCAGGGTTAGAGTCACAGCAGACTTGGAGAAAGAATCCTTTTTTGTCAATAATTTGTCTGTTGTTAATTGGGATAAAAATGACTACAGTAATTTAATGTTTAATTTATATTAAAAATTGTGCCACGTCAAATTTGTTTGAAATGTTGAGCTGGTGTCGAAAGAAAGCCCCAGCTGAATCTCTAATAACATGACAAAGCGGTCAACACCACAGACCACCAGTTCATGAGAAACATTTTTCTGTCTGAAATTAAGAGTAAGTTATGTCATGGGCTGTTGCCATACATAGATCTTGGTAGTGATATTTCATGGTAATAATCTTGTGTGAATGTTTTGGTGTTAGATGAGCTTCTCAGATGTTAATCTAGGGTGCTAAATCATGTGTTGTGGTGAAATGAAATAAATGTTAAAATATTTGGACCATTTTATTTTTACACAGCAATTGCATTCATAAGCAGCAAAAATAAATCTGTACAGACCGCCTAGCCAGACAATTGCATTTTCAGTCTCTATTTAATGTTCCTCGCACTCAGTCAATCATGGACAGACAAACAGAAAATGCCAATTTCATCCTAATAAACTCTGATAATAAATTTAACATTAACTTAATATACATTCACATATTTCCTTAAGCCTTATATCTTTTTTTGGCCTCTTTTCAAATTTAATTCCATTTTTTCTATACAGTGGGCAATGAAATACTCATCGGCTGTGGGTTTGAAAAGCCTCTTAACCCATAACAATTGTGTAAATAATGAATATGTCAACATAGCAAAATAGGCTAGATCACCAATCGCTAAAACTGGCCATACACACAATCCGTGAATTTTACGTATGATGTGATAATTTAGTGACCTCTATAACAGGGAGTTCACGTCGTATGTAAAATTCATGGATTGTGTGTATGGCTGGACAGTGCCATCGATGCTCTATATTAAAAGTATAATTACATTTTTTACAAATACTCTTTTGTAATAAAATTATCAACAATTTCATTCATGGACACTATATCTTACGACACCAATCACAGATTACATTCATAATCTACAGGGGGAAAACAAAATGTACTGCTGATTTGTATTGGTAAAATGAAAGATATTACTAAAATAAGTACTGGTTGTGCTTATGATCAAATGCTTCATATGTATCGACATACATAGTACATCAAAAATTGGATAAAACACATCCAATTCTTTACAAATTAAGTATCCTAAACATTGTAATTTCTACAAGAAATCAATGAGGTTTGGTTGAGATTTAATGACACTACCACTTACATTTTTACATTGACTTAACGTTGCAGTCACCATCACGCGACCTTCAACAGAAGTGACTTCTAGTCTATCTTGATGACGTCACATGGCGCTTCGTCTGACAGGTGGAATTCCCGTCAGACAGCAGATGGAGGAGGGTCGGGGGGATGCTCTTGCCTTGGTTGAGGTTTAGCTGCGGTTGGTGCTTGTAGATCTCTATTGCTTCTGCTGTCTGACGGGAATTCCACCTGTCAGACGAAGCGCCATGTGACGTCATCAAGATAGACCAGAAGAAGTCACTTCTGTTGAAGGTCCCGTGATGGTGACTGCAACGTTAAGTCAATGTAAAAATGTAAGTGGTAGTGTCATTAAATCTCTACCAAATGGATATTCCTACTACTAAAAACAGTCTTCATAAAGATAAATCAATGAGGTGTTTATTAATAGTGATCGCGACGAATATTACGCTTTGTTTACTAAAACAAATGCAAGGCAATTTTTGCAAGCACTTATTTAATTGAATATATTGCAACATACCGAAAAAATGCTACCTTTCACAAACCTACTAACTCAATACCACATTCATCATTCTTTTTTTTCATCATATTTTCTAAACTATTTTATGGGAGAAAAATACACTCTTGTCAATGTATTTTTAACTCTAAAATAAAATGACCTTTTCGTATCATTTCATAAATCTTTAGTCTTATAAATCACAAACTTTCATAGAAGAGCTATGAATAAAGTATCTTCTTGATCTCCTCCTCATTATTGACGTGGGATATTTTTTGGAAGACGTTCTTTAATAATTCTCTAATTGTTGGTTTCACTGAAAAAAAATTCAGGTTAAGGTACTGATTAAGGTCATATTCTGATTAACATACTCCCAAATACAAACGTTCTTACAATTAATTTACATTGTAATCAATATTTACTCTTACAAACTTACAAAAAGTTAACGTTCAAATACAGTAAAGACAGAAAGATGACAGCAAGTAATAATAATTTCAAGACGTGATTTTCAAGTGAGTTATTCATTAAATTACATGTAGCATGTGCAGAATAGTATTTTTAAATTGGCAAGGAATTAAACTTCAGATGAAAACTGAAAACCATCCCTCACTGATGTACAGTATGCACGTGGGTGACAACAATGATCAGAAAGATGGAAATACTCACTATTACTATAATACTCACTATTGCTTGGAGTGGTCTTTTCAGCTACAAGTTTGTGCGATAAAATTTTGGCTACAGACTTGAAAAGTTCCTATAAAGAAAAAAACACCAGATGTCTACTTCATTAAAATGTTAACAAAAATTACCAACCTATCATTTCAAATGATTGATGCCTACAACTATATTCATAATTGAAAATATTTTTAAATACATGTAACATAAATGTAACATAAAAAGTTTCATTACCGCAAAGACATCTAAGGAAAATGTTTAAGTACCAACATTAGAGCCTAAAGGTTGGACGGTTGGTTAACTGACATCACGTTCATTATCGTGACATTAAAAACTTTATGTATGTAAAAAAAAATATTAATTTGTTAAATTGCTTCCATTAAACGATAATAATTTTGAATGTGATTAAATCACAAGTAGAAAACACTAAACAGAATAACTTCCTGGGAATGTAGTGGGCTTTATAGCTATTTCTTTCTACCTACCCATGTGCACATGATAAAATGAAGACTTGTTTTTTTTTTAAAGAAAACCATTTTGTTAGCACTGCAAGAAGTGGAGCTAAATATATTCTTGTCAGACGAAAGTTATTGAAACATATCAATTTTCAAATTTTGTTTAGTCTGAGCAACTACTAAGAGACGCAGAACCGAACTGTATCCGTCCAACCTCTAAACATTATCCATTGATTTATTTAACATTTTTATACAACAAATTACAATACTATATGTACCGATAAAAATACCTGCATACCTTTGAGGCAAATCTGTTTTCTTTGTAATATGGAGTGAGGTATTTGACTACAATATCTGCTGCTACTTTTAGATCAGCCATTCTTGCACTATCACTCACTATAGCATACTTCTCAGGTGGCTTTTTAACAGGCACTAAAATATCATCAAATTCAAATTAGCAACTGTTTCCATTCACAGTTAAAAAGAAAACATATGACTGTACATATGAAAAGTAGAATACATTGTAATTATTCATATTATAGTATCGTAAATAAGAATTGCATTTTCATTCAATTATCTCATCTGATACAATTCTAGTGAAGTACTTAAAATATTGCTGCAATGGTTTGGACAATGGGGATCTTAAACTTGCGAAATCGAGTAAAGTAGTAAATTCATATTACCCTTACATCTTCAAAATGTGATAAGAGTATGTATAGACTTATGTACACATGTACAAACTACACTTTACCTGGCACACTTTTGCCCTTATTTGGGGGTGATTTGTGTTTGGAGCTGCTGCTGCTTCCACTGCTGCTGCTGCTGCTGCCGCCACTTTCCTTCTCAAACCTCGAAGCTTTCCTACTTGAACTATGTGAACCGCTGCTGCTACTTCTAAAGAAACACGGTTTGAACAACGTTTCAGGTTTATTAGTTGTTTAAAGTTTTATATAATCACTTAAGTAATCAGCTAATCACAAATGCAAAATTTCAGTATTCAATATGACATTAGAAGACATAGCAGATAAATGAATGAAATATTGCTGAGGTTGTAAACACTGTCAAACTACACCTACCGACTGCTACTGCGACTGGACGCGTTTTGTTTCGGCTTAGACGACGAGGAACCCTTGCTGCTTTCTTGTTTTGGCGGTGGTGGGGGTGGTGGGGGCGGAGGTGGAGGCGCCTCTGGTGACGGTGTTGTAGTAGATTCCATAGCAGGCAAAGGCAGAGCTTTGATCAAATTGGTGGTCGTATTCGAAGGAGGTAACAACACAGCTGGTGACGACGTGTTGCTTGAATCAACCGACGTTCCTGCTAGCACAGGAGGAGGAGGCGGAGGTGGTGATGGTGACGATGAAGCTGATGAACTGGGAGAAGAAGAGTACTGCTCCGGTGGTGGCGGGCTCCCTTTGTGCTGAGACGAGCGTTTAGGCGGCGGGGGAACATCCTCTTCATCGTCCGACTCGTCAGAGTTCATTCTTGGTGGCGGGGGACTATGCAGCCTTGACGACGATGTTTCCTTTGGCTTTGGCGGTGGCGGTGGCACCGGTGACTCCTCGTCTTGAGAGGATGACGATGGCAGGTGTTCTTCTGTAGTAGCTTCTTCAGGAGGTGGACTGTGTAGACGTTTGCGCTTTGGCGGTTTGTCGGAGGTCGCGGTATCTAACGACCGCCGCTTGCTCGATGAAACTTCTTCATCCTGTTTAATAATCTATATATATAAAGGAAGAAGGGATTTTTTTTGTTAAAAAACCACAAGACGTGCACACTCCAAATTATGTATGTACAATCAGGACAACTAGGTGGTCGTTTATGTCTACATTTCAAATCAAGTAAATTATTCTTAATGATAAAAATACAAGAAAAAATATTCTTTTTAGAAATGTTGCTTACAGCGCCATGTTTGTTAAAGGTACGTAACATTAAACTTTGTGTGTACGTTGCATGTCACGCGTACAGTCATACAACGAGGGTACTGGAGAGAGTGCATGGTGCATGGGTGGTGATCGTGATGGAGGTGCATTTTATCTGCTCTGGACCTGTTTTGAGGAGGGGTGTTGGTAGAAAGGGTGTGTGTGTCCATATGGGGGGGCATGGCTGGTGTCCACATGGGGTGGGGTATGGCTGGTGGTAAGGAAGGGAGGAGCATTTAATCTGTTCTAGATCTCATCAATTTCAACCCAAGCAGCAGCAGGAAGGGGTGATTGAGATGCAGTTAGTCTGTTCTGGACCTTTTTAGATGGGGATGGGGTAGAGAGGGTTGGGGACAAAAGAGGGTGGTGATCGCAGAAGGGTAGGGAAGGATGGAACATTTATTCTGGTCTGCACGTGTTTACCAGGGGTTGGAGTGGCTGAAAGGAGGGGTAGTATTGCCATATGCATGTAAAATTTTGCTAAGTAAAAGAGAGGTTTTTTAGGGGAGAGCATAACAATATCAGATATAAATAGGAGCTCCCCCAACCGCCCGACTAAATAGTTCACAAGGGACACTTCATTATTGCAGAAGAATTTCTTCATTTTCTTTAATTCTCAAGTAAAACCCCGCGCCAAATGATCACACACTCGCACGGTGAAAACATTGCCATGTTTGCATACAAATGCACAGGAAAGTGGACATTTTCGATGTGATACTTCCGTACTTAAAGTTGCTATATTTTGTTAGTTATGAATTAAAACTCATTTCAGCGAGTGTTTTCTTGAGAATACTCAAGAAAACCCTCGCTTCTGTTTTCTGTTTACCCGGAGATAAGAAACGCACGTGTGCCGTATTGACGTAAACAAGAAAACTTCTGGAACGTGTGGCATATTTCTTAAACAGTGATTCTAAAGTGATTGTTTGGCAAGGCACGGTATTTGCTGTATTAAGGTTGGCTATCATGTTAAAGCCCAAGGAAACCTTTATTAGCAGCCTCTGCTCTAAAAAATGTCCAGTGTGTTATACTATGATACATATACAACGAATTTTAATTCACAACCAACAACATATAGCAACTTGAAGTACAGAAATATTGCGTCAAAACCGGCTACTATCCTGTGCATTTATATGGTCACATGTCAATGTTATCACCTCACTGGTGTGTGATCATGTGACGTGTAACGCTGGGGTCTTCTTGAGAATGAGCTGTTACCATGGTTACCTGGATGGGCAGACTGCGGTTGTCGGTGCTGCTACTCACAGTGCTCGAGCCGTCCTCAGACGTCATCTCACTGCTACACAAAAACAATAATAATAACAATATAATAATAGTTGGATTTTTTTACTAGCAAACCACTTTACGTGCTACAGCTAGTTTACATGCTCGTACTTAGAACGACATACACATACTTATATACATATTTACAAAGTTCATCTTGCTCTTTCGCTAATTGATTTACTATCTACGTTTAAATTTAGAGATTGAATGCAGTTCTGAAAAGGTAAGTCTTGAGCTCTCTTTTAAAGTCATCAATTTCATTAATTGCCCTAATTGAGTCCGGCAGGTCATTCCACAACTTGGGACCAGCAAAGCGGAAAGATCGTAAAAGTAATCGTAATAGTATCAATGAATGTAAATGTCTGGTTTACGGTCTTATCAGACGACTCTACATTCACACCAGGTCATTGGCAGCATCCTTATCACACTATACCTTTCTCAACTCCCTGTAGAGCATACAGCACATCGCTACCGTAGCGCAGACGTACTTATCAATCTACATTAGCATTCACTTGCCTGACCTGTACCTATTTCACGTGAAGGTACCATGGAGCAGTGTACAACTGTTAAGGGATGAGTTTGCTCAACACCTACTACCAGACCCGACTGGGAATCAAACCCACGACTTTCCGGTCACGAGTCCAACTCCCTATCCACTCGGCCACACAAGCACACGATGTTGTATTGAAAGAAACTCAAGAAAAAGACAAGTTTGTGAATTTTTGAAATTGAGTACTTGGCTACAACAAAAATGTGTTCAACTTAGACCAGTGTGCATTAGTAAAAGAAAGTGTGTGGTGGATTTGAGAAATGGCATAGAGTAGCTAAGTTAAGTATGAAGGTCCATGAACAATACTTTCTGGCATGTGTATTGCATAGCTACTGCAGTGCACAGGAACTAAGCATGATGAAGTATTGAAAGGCTAAATCTTGCTCATGCACAGATAACTCCCATATTGGGGTAAGCCTGTGCGCTGACATTCTACGAACATTAATGGGAGAATATGAAAAATTAGAAAGAAAATTGATCAACATTTTCAAATGTATCTAGAAGTATTGCAACTTGACAAACGAATATTATAAACACAGCTTATAAAATTAAACAACTTTTTACCCGCTATCACTATGGTGGTCGGCAAAGTATTTGATGTTGTCCACTTCGCTCCATCGTACTCGATTCTTCTTGTTTGGATCTCGGGGAGAATTCAAATCTTTAACGATGGACTTTATCCCCACAGCCTGAGTCGGCGACGGCTTAACAACATCCTCTTCTTTTTTTGCCTCCTGACTCGATTGCGACTCGAAGAAATATCGAATTTTAGGCAAATTTGGCGTTAACAAGCTACTGTCTCCTGGAGTGTTTTCACCACAATCCCCCGTTTCAGTTTCCGTTTTGATATCACAAGTCGTTTGGTCATCAGTATCGATGTTCTCTGAGCACGGATTCATATCACAGGTTTGTGCTGCGTCGTTCGTAGCTTTATCTGCATCACCCAGTGCATTACGACTAGAATTGTCCTCCGAATTATCAATAGGCTGTGGCGTCTCTATACTAATGCCATTGGCTTCCAAAATATCACTACTCGATTCATTTTGCCACATATCACTGCCCGCATCATCCACTTTGATTGCGTCGTCGTTCGATGCCAACATCTCCTCAAACGCTTTTTCGCCCTCTTCTGGATCGAGCGCGCAATCATCATCTTCATCACTGATATCGTGCGTACTCCTCGGTTTCAACTTCTCTTTGTTGGAACATTCGTTTAACTGCGACGCTTTCACAAACACACTAGGCTGAGTATCAGTCTTTATATCATCACTTTTAGATTGATCAGTCATTGTAGCATCATTGTCAGCCTTAAGAAGGTCCGATGCTTTACAGAAAACATTGCTGGCTTCGGTGAACTTTGGCATCAATGCAGAATGAAGTTCTTTTGTTTGCGATGCTTTTTTTATTTCATTAACTTTCTTCATTATCGATGCCCTAAACAATATAAAAAAACATTATATTATTGATAGAAAACGCAAACGTACATCATGACAAATATTTTATATTGGGGTTTTTTCGATACAAATGTGGCGAATTATTTTACAATTTGAGGCTATCAGAAAATAAGAGCAATTTTGCTTGAAAGGAAAACTTCTCAAAAAAGTTGTTATACTTAAAAAATCGACTGCTCTTGCATCAATCAAAATCACACAAATTGATGGTTTTGAATCGATGATCATTTCTGTGGTATTCAAGTCACACTCTAAAGAGATGTGTACAAACATAACATGTAATCATGAAGAAAACAAACTATAATATAAGAATTGTTATCAATTACAGTGTTGCTTATTTTAATTACCTGTATCCTAATGTATCACTAACAAGTTAGACAATAAGCACTCATAGATTAACAACATACATGAATTACATCCCTGTATTGTGTTCATATGCATAAATTGACATTCAAAAATGAATATAAAATTTAACTGTAAGCCCATAAAATGTTTGTTCACTGATCATGAGTACGTTAACACTCTTTGAAGCATACGCTCTAACATATAATAAAATATCCAAAATCAAAATGTAAATAACTCGTCGTGAGATCATTAATGCCATTCCTCAGATCAGAATTCGACAAATTCAATTTTTCTTCTACCAGCCTAATGATGTAAATGACAATCAATAAATTTTGGATTCAAACGATGAATCAAAACAATTTTCTTCTACCAGCCTAATGATGAAAATGACAATCAATAAATTTTGGATTCAAACAATTGCAAACTTTGTTGTATTTTCTATACCTGTAGATGTTGGCTGCTTTGCTGGCCTGGAACAATTCGTACTCGACATCGATGGCACAGATGCTGGGCTCGTAATCTGCCGCGACGAGGCGCGTTGGGCTGTCAGCGAAGTGAGTGAGGAAGTTCTGGTGCAGGGCGGTTTCCAGCAGGTGCAGACAATGCTCCCGGCCCTGGGGGAGGATCAGACTTTGGTTCAGCGCATGCAGTCAAAAATGTGAATGTAAATGTAAATGTGGTGGTTTATAGTCATGATTCTAGTGCTATCACCACTTTACATTTTACACCAGGTCATTGGGATTCTTGTCACACTATATCTTTCTCAAGACCCCCGGGGAGCATACAGCATATAGCTATCGTAGCGCAGACATGTTAATCACTCACATTAGCGTTCACTCGCCTGACCTGTACCTATTTCACGTGTAGGTACCATGGAGCAGTGTGCAACCTGTTAGGGGTAGGTTTGTCCACACCCACCACCAGACCCGACCAGGAATCGAACCAACGAGTCCGACTCTATTCACTCGGTCACGGAAACACACCTTTGGCTACTGATATTGATCATCTTTGGACATTCACTTAGGGACTGTTCATTATTTATGGGGAGGGGGTGGGCAGAGGATTTTCTGAAAATTACTGTACAAAGTCGGATACCCCCGTCCTTCTTTTTTCATGTACAAAGTTGGCGGTCCGCCCTAAATTTCCATGTACATGTACAAAGTTGGCGCCACCCCCCTTTATTTCCTCTGGCTCCCCCCTCTGAATGAATGGTCCCTTAGTGTTCGTTAATCCTGCAATATGATCATCTTTTGTCATAGCCATTTCACTTAGTGTATGTTAACCCTGTAATATTGTTCAGACCATTATGTTTGGTTATATCAACAGTTTGATCTTGTAATTATCCTTAGTTTAAAGCAATAAACTATATTTGTGCGTTATATACCAGGATAGATGAGTCCACGCTATATTAGTGTATTTCTGAATAACTGATGACAACTGAGCCTTTTGTGATGGACATTGAGTGACTCACTTTGACGGTGAGTTTGGCGAGTTTTCTGCTGTCTGCGTCCCGTAGTGGACAGTCAGGCCCGGGAGGCTCCCAACTGTCATCACTTGCACTGCTCTGGAAACAAAACAAAACCTTCGTTATGAGTATATATCACATGTATATGCGACTGATATGATCATTTAGCATAGATTTTCAAACTGTGGTCCTCGTTAGTCAGTTTAGTTATTTCTCCAAAGTTTAACTTTGTGGGATTCGAAACCACGCCATTGCATGACTTGACCAAGTGTCGGCCTAAAAACGGTTACATCCATAGTCTGCCACTATATGATGCCAATTTCTCACAACAGTGTGACACACTGTAGAGGGTGTAAGTCAAATGGAACCTTAGGTTTGCGACACCAAGCATATCTATCGTATGTAAAATATGTTGTGTATGATTGAAAATGCTCTACAACAACCAGTCATGAACAGATATGTATAAAAAGTTTCATAGATCAGAGAAGATTAACATTTCATCAGAGATCATCACCACCCTCAAAGCAATGGTTACATACCATTTTGAATGGTATGACAATAAACCTATCCAACATGATCTAAAAAAAACTATTGATCATGAAATTATAATGCAGATTGAAAACCTTGTTTCGTTTCTTCAGTTCCCGCATGATAAACCTGTGTCTGCCCTCCTTGGCTTTCCTCTCTGCTTCTTCCTCGTCAAACTCATCATCATCATTACCACGACCACCACGACCACCAACTGGGATGCCCCACTCCCTGCAATGTACAAGTCTCAGCAATGACTTCAAGTGGCTTTTAATGGTCTTTATACAGTCAAGTTCCAATTTATTCCTTGAAGTTATGTTATTTTTAATACAGGTATTCAGGGCCACAGATAAGTACAAGTTCTATTGTCTGAAACGGGTATCTGCGTTGTCAGGACGGGTAAAAGTTTTGTGTTACTTGTCCTATGGACGAGTATTTTCAGTCACCCCTGATGTAAGTTTCAATCACTGGTTTCAGGTGCATTTACACGATGTTTGTTAATTAGGACATATAAATCTTAGTATCTTAGTTAGGATGGGTATATTTTTCATGATACCTGTCCTATGCACCAGCAAGATTTTTCTCCTATTTGTGGCCCTGTTGTATTAAAATTAATATGAAGTAAATGATCTGTATATTCCAGCACTTGCTTAAGGCCAACCTGGTGGTAATAAGTATATTATGGTCAGATTATCTATTGTTTACCGGTATGTGCTGAAAATTTAATAAAAACAGAGACATATAATGCATACTGATCCTTTACATTACATGAACTTGCGATGTCACTTTGTCTCTGGAACTTACTCAGACATTCAGATATTTACACCAAAATGATGCCTATTTAAGTACATATCCAGTTGTTTTAACTCTGCCTATGTTGCTATGATAAACGTCTTACTTGTTTCACACTGAAAATTTACAAGGATAAAGCTGGGTCAGTAAAAATGACAACAAAGTTTTACATGGTAAAATGACGCTTGTTTATGATACTAATAGCTTCATTATGGATATTAGTGAACAAATGACGTAAAACAGCAAAACTAACATATCATTCAAAATGTGTCATGTTTCTAAAAGTGAGGGCAACGTAAATATCTAAACATTGTCACGTGCAGGGAAAATACGAGTTTTTTAACAGTTTCAGTTATCCACATGCTCTTAACCATAGAGAGCCTGTTGGAACGAAAATCAGGCTTCAAATCTAGGTTAAAAAAATACATAGTGTCATATGTCAATAGTACACTGAGTCCAAAAAACTGCATGGTCAGATGGCAAACGACAACAGGGAAAGTCTGGTTTTGAGCAAGCGATATATAATGAGCAACGCATGAGAGAAAGGCCAGTTTATGTATGACCAACCTTCAATCTCTAAGAAGAGACTTGTACTTCACCATATAACAATAAAAACAAGATTTGAAACTTTCTTGGTCCCCAGGCTACGAACTCATATGCTTTGTGGTGTGAACCAACAGGTTGGTAACAATTTTGACAGCAGTTGATGCGACACTTACACTTTTGCACCTTTTCGACCTCCCCCATAAAGATCTTCATCGGGTCCCTCTTTCTCCTCCACCATCATTGTTTTTCCTTGTCTGAAATACAGAAATACACCAGCAACTTGTTTTAAGAGATTATATAAATCATCAATTTTACAACATAACCCTTCAATTGGTTAAACATCTCTACGGAATATTTAATGTTGGAAAATTTGGAAAGATTGGATGAAAAATGACAATCAGAAATAATATTTCACTTGAAAAATTGTACTTTTTGATAGCTAATCAAATAACTTATGAATAGGGGCAAGATTGGGTGCGTACCTTCGCTTGGAGTGACTGTTGGCATACACTCCCCTCGCCATCATTTCCGCTGCCTTTTCACAGGCCAGGCGGTCCTTACAGTAGTCACATGACTTATTGCAATTGGGTTTCTCATCACCAAAAAAAGCAGCTATAGCACTGTGGCGACATCTACAATAACAAGATATTAATATAAAATCAATACAATACAACGCTCAGTGAAGCAAAAATCTTGTGATTCCAACCTCTATTGATGCAATATTTCAATATACTGAGGCCAACATTGCAGTATTTTGACAAAAAAATCAGTATCTTTAATCATTTTGCTAATTTTTATGTATTTTCAATTAAAAACCATTGTGTATATCAATTTACTTTGTCATAGTCTCTAGTGTTCTAGAACACTAGAGACTATGAACACAGATGTAGGCGCCTATCAACTGTCCCAAACATACAACAGCCTGTTGAAGCCGGGGACTGACCAACGTGTAACATATGACATGCTACTCACGATACTATCGTATACCTACCGTATGCCCAGCATTGCGAATCAATATTGAATATTGTAACCGATACGCAGCACTAGTAATTACATAAACTCTAGTCTGTCCAGTAATTATTTTTACAGTTTAACTAGCAGTTTTCTGGACCATATACCATGGTTACTGGCAATCAAGCACAATATAATAATATGCCATAATGACCTTTAATCTTACTTTGAAAGATTACATAAGGATGCACATATATGCATAACGCACGTATAACGTAACGATATTGACGTATGATACTGCACTTTGTGCAGATGCTATGAATACTACTCGAAAATAAGCATGATTTTAACATTTTATGAGTATACAAAACATATTCTGTACTGCTGTGTTATCATCCAAACAAGCCCTTTTTACTCTGCACAAAAACAAGGTAAGTTTTATGAAATTCGGTTAAGATTGAAGAAAGTTATTCGGGAAAAGGTAGGATACAAAAACAATACTTGACAAAGTATAGAAATAATTGTGCTCACTGTGGCTCTTCCACCATCTTGACGATCGCCTGGAAGCTCGTCTGAGCTGCTTTATTCCGCAGCTCAGCGCCACCTTTCTGCTTCTGTAAGCAAAAATCATTTCGTGGCTGTTAAACGAACAATCAAATCAAACGTAACATTCAGACGCTGATTTTAATTCAGTTACTCTATACATCATTATCATCTACATAGTAGCAAATATTTAGTTTTCAATAGAGCACCTACTTTTCATTATGATCATTGTTTAAAAACATCCATTAAACCTTTATACTTTCAACACATCAAGCCATTGAAAATTGTATCTTCAAAGCATTAAAGAACAAAAGTCAAAGCCTTGAAATCGTAATCATTTACTCACACATGGCCGAAGACATTCTTTTTTTATAAGAAATGCCACTGTGTTCCTGTCATCCCTCGAATAATACAGCCGGCAGAATGCAGGCCGCCCGTCTCTGCCCGCTCTGCCAGCCTCCTGGTAATAACCCGCCATGGACTTGGGCATAGTCCAGTGGGCCACAAAACTATAAACAGACCAAATACAGATTTGTAAAAATGAGATTCATTGATTTTTTTTCTATCAACAAGTATCACTATGGATAAATCCATGGGCATAGTCCAGAAAACTTTTTCTGTCACCAGATGGCAAAACTGGAAGTCACCATACCACCTGGTGACAGAAAAGTCTCAGACAATGGACATTGAAAATGTCCGAAAATATTAAGACATGTATAGTAAGTTTTTATGGATTTATCGCAAAATTAGTGATACTTGTTGAGACCAAATACAGATTGACTATAATTTGAACATGAATCTCGCAATTAAATTTAACCACATCTATACCTTCACAATATATAAAAATGAACATTTTCAAAATCGGGAGAAATATATAAAGATATTGTACCGAACATTGGCTTTATCAACGCCCATGCCAAAACTGATTGTAGCCACTATGACGGGAACTTGACCATCCATCCATTCATCCTGCGTCTCTGTCCGCACACGATCTGATAACGCAGCGTGATAAGGCTTGGCCGGAATACCTGAATTTGAATATTCACACATCATGAGACGTGTACATACTAATCAATTGACTTATTTTGTTTCTCATGTATGTTAAAAAGTGGAAAAGTAAAGCAAGTACAATATCAAAATTGTCAGAGCAGTGATAAGAAAGGGAGGTGCAAAAAAAGAAAGAAAAAGAAAGGGGGGACAAAAGTACAGGAAATGCTAGTGAATATGTTCTAGTATATCAGGTTTAACTATCAATGTTATTTTTAAAAGAATACACCAAATACCTTTCCTAGATAATCTGCTGGCTACTTCTCCGCAGCCTTCTCTTGTCCGACAGTAAACAATTCCACAACCTTTATGGTTCTGGAAAAGGTTAAATTACTTTCTATCCATATTGAATATCTGATCAAATTTTTTACCGATGTAATCAACTATTTTGATTGATATTATACTACATACGTTATCACTTAATTGCATATGTGATATGTGTATATATTGTTTAATTGCATAAAGACTGTAAAACTACTTGTTGATAATATCTTTTAAAATGTACTGATAATTGCTTATACCCGGTATATATTGCTTATTTGCATAAAATGTGCGTGGACGTAGGTTATGCAATAAAGCAATCAGCACTGTATTAAATTTTTTCATCAATTTATCTACTTCATACACTTGAGTA
Organism: Streblospio benedicti; assembly: GCA_019095985.1. Taxonomy (NCBI): domain Eukaryota; kingdom Metazoa; phylum Annelida; class Polychaeta; order Spionida; family Spionidae; genus Streblospio; species Streblospio benedicti. The sequence goes on along the minus strand of CM032664.1, from coordinate 26,476,472 downwards.
AATCAAAATTCACATTAAGTTATAAATTAATATACCAGCAAGTAAACTTACCCATTCTATTTCATTGCTTTTTTCATCCTTTCTTACATTCAGAGCCTTAAATGCAAAATCCTTGAGGTCTTCATATACATCTTCAATTGTATCCTTGAATTGCACATCATAAAAAAGATTGGGCCGAAAGCAACTAGCAGCAAACTTTGCAATTGGTGAACGTAGGCACAAAGATTTAATAATGTCATCTACAACATGGCTTGTAGCAGTGGCAGTCAGAGCAATACAGGGAATGTTTGGAATTTTTTTCCTGAGTTTCCCTAGTTTTAAATAATCCGGTCGAAAATCATGTCCCCACTGAGATACACAATGTGCTTCATCAACAACAAAATATCTCAAGATGTTTTCTTTAGCCCACGTCGTTAGCAAGCATCTGAATGTTTCTGTTGCTGTCTGCTCCGGAGTTATATACAAAAGTTTTGTGCGTGGATTAGAAGAATTCAAGTCTGATAGAACCCGATTTCTTTCTTTCACAGATTGTTTTGAATTAATAGTCTCTGCAGGTATATTTATTCTTTCCAAATGTTCAAGCTGATCATGCATTAAGGCAATTAATGGAGAGATAACCACAGTGATTCCTTTTGCAGCTGCAGCAGGTAGTTGATAACACAGAGATTTTCCAGCTCCTGTTGGCATGGACACAAATACATCTAGTTGACCTGCAAAAAGTAGTTTTGTCATAAATTTCAGTTATTTCAATTAACACAATGATTTACCACCAGAATGTACATCACTAATTTGGCATATTAAAATATCTATCATCTCTTGTAAATAAATGTTTATACATTTGACTAAATGTCATTTGGCGGTCTCTTTAAACTAAATTCATTTTACCATTACATATACATGCACAAAGATGTATTTGTTATTCAAAAGACAAGAAAAAGTACAAGATATAATTAAAACAGTTATTGTACTCTTGAGTTATCACTGTAAGTGATATAGCTTCATGGGTGGTTTGTTCATTGGGTTTAGCAAAGCAGCATTACTTGTTGGGGGTGACTTCAGCATCGGCGACATAGACTTGCATAAGGAAATTAATGATCAAGGAGAACCCCAAAAAGAAGTCAGTCTGCGGACGCACACTGAACATCATCAACTTAGCACAACTGACACAGCTACAGAAGAACCAACAAGACAAGACCAGGTCCTGGATCTGCTCTGCACATCAAACCCGTCCCTTCTTAAGTTCATAAAACTGTACCAGGCATTTCGGTCCACAATGGGATCATAATAGCGGATTTCTATCTGAAGGTACACACATCAACAAGAAACCAACCCACAGTACATTATCCAGGAATCCAGGATACAACTTAATTTTCCGTATATTAAAACTTTGCAATAGAAATTTTGACGTACAATAATAAAATTTAGTTAACACAATTTTAAGCTTCTGTTTCATATCAGAGTATCAAATTCAGATAATTTTTGTTTTACTATTGATAGCAATTGATCACGTAAATAATCATATTGAGTGCATCTAAAACATAAAGTGTAATTCACCTTCAATATCATTTAAGGAGCAGCACATTCCACCAATTCTCAGCCATCTAATGACCAAAAACGATAGAAATCATTCCGTGACATGGCCACGTTTTTCAACATAGGTGACCGATAAAAGTTTGGCAGATCTTAGGGAACAATCATCAATAACCGTACCGGGGAGTCAGTTTTTTGAGACCTTAAGTGAAAAACAGATTGAGGATTCAACCGCATCAATATTTTACAAAACAGTACTGGGGCCCCCCCACCCTCCTCTAAATGAAAAGATGCAGTACTTTAGTCATTGCATTGTGCGTAGAAAGAAAATATTTGAAAACATATACGTTTGATGTATGTTGATAAAAAGTTCAATAAAAACCACCCCCCCCTGTGCCGGAATCAACGCAAAGCCCGTGGTGATGTACCCCCAACCTTGTTTGACAATGCATGCCCCAAAATGCCCCCACGGTATCCTTATTTATGATCGACCACGCCCGCAAGGTGGAATGTGCCCTCACTTTAAGGAGCTTAAACTTTGCTCATCTAATACAACTTTTCTGACACGGCCAGTCTCAATATAGAGTGGTAAAATGCCAGATCTAATTTGTGCCATAACAGACCCTAAATATTTGCTCACAACAAAATCCTCTATCTATCTTTTTGTAACTACTAGACCCCTATATGGTAGGGAGCATATCTGAAGTAGAGGAAATTCTGAGTCCAAAGGCTTTTCTACCAGTAATGGCAAGCTTCCAGTAAGATGTCAATAGTATCACAATTGCTGAATCGATAAATAATAAGTTTTCTGTCCTTTTACATTTGACAAATATTGTGTGACAGGAACAATATTCCTAAAACTCAAGTCAAACATTTGGAAATTACCTTTCAATACTGCATTGACCGCCTGCTTTTGTAGATCTGACTTAAATTCGCTATGGCCAAATACTGTCCTAAGAAGTTTATTAGCTTTAGATTCCGTTTCTTCATCCATTATGTATAGTTTATTCACTATTTTCACCTGTATGTTTTTCTTTCAAAGAGCGATAATGTGGGGTTTTAAGCAATCACACGTTTGGGGGACCATTCATTTATTCAAAGTTGATTTTTTAAGCGGGTTACTAACTCTGCCTTCTTCATAATAATCTCCAGTAAACAATTTTACACCAAGGCCAGAAACGATAAGACACACTGAAAGACGTTTGAGGGATTCCAGAAGTTAAGAGCCCCCAGCAAACACTGAAGATAGCCCACCGGCAGTATATAAATGGCATACTATCACAAGAGCTTGAATTGAGAAGGTGACCAGAAACCCTTTTGGCATTACATCTGGAGCCAGCGACAAGATAACCACTGCTTCTGAAAAGAAACAACAATAAAACTGTATTCTGACCCAATCATGAAGGCAAAGATCCTCAGCCCGCAGTTCTCATTGGCGTTCACAGTTGACAAACCAGACACATAAAACATCAGTCTTCAAGGACTCCAGTATCCCCCCAACAAGTCTTTACATGCCACTGTGACTGGAGTACTTAATTTATAAGTTGCTGAAAAACCTTATCCCAGATAAAACCTCGGGACCAGAAGGTTCATCCTATCATCATCCAACAGATACTGATCCAAGGATTATTACCAGACATGTCAAGGGATGCCTGAGTAACCCAGTGTTGAAGAGGGGTGGGATGAGTGATCCAGCAAACTACCGCCCAGTCTCTTTGACCTGCATTGTGTGCAAGCATGCAGAGCATATTCTATATATTCACATCCGAAGACATCTCAATGACCAGGGTGTACTAATGCCTGCCAAACACGGCTTTCATATTAAAGGGGCATTCCTGTGAATCACAGTTACTTCTCACCACACACCATAGCCTTCAGCACCATGATGCCAGACGCCAGGTTGATATTGACTCCAGATGTAATGCCAAAAGGGTTTCTGGTCACCTTCTTAATTCAAGCTATTGTGATAGTATGCCATTCACATACTGCCAGTGGGCTTTCTTCAGTGCTTGCTGGGTGCTCTTAACTACTGGAATCAAGACATATAGACTTTATCAAGGCCTTTGACACTATGCTCCATAAACGTCTTCTGAACAAGCTGCGCCTCTACAGCAAATTGCTCTACAGTATACAAAGAAATGTCTAATGCTTGATCAAGTATTTCCTCACGGATCGTCGCCAGCTTGTTTTCTGTGATGGAATGAAGTCTGGCTATTTCATAAACGTAGTTACTTCAGGAGTCCCCCAGGGGACGGTAGTCTGACCGCTGTTATTCTTCCTCTATATTATATCTTCCTCTATATCTATCTTCTATATCTTCCTCTATATTAATATTACTAATGCCTGCCAAACATGACATCAGTTGTTTACCCAGGGACATCCATTAGACTTTCACAGACGATGCATTGGTCTACGCATTTATCAACAGCATTGCAGCCCGCTGCTTGGTATGATGGTATCAATCTGGTCTTACAACCTTGGGGTCGTAAGTTGAGTCCCGTCAAATGGAAGCTATGTCTTCAGCTAAGTCAATACCGATACAGTGGTAGGTGCTTGCTTAACATAGCAGTGAGAGTAAAATTGAATTCACAAGCAAACTTGGGGAAAATATATATATAGTATTATTTTCTTTTTATGATATAGGACATGTATTTCATGTGTTTCTTATATGATTTTTACTGATATTGTTACACGTATGTAAATGACTTATTGATTAATAAAATATTCTGTATTCTGTATTCATATAGCTATTAGCTAAATTATTGATTTGGGTCGAAGTTCATGCTGTTCTCGGTAAAAAGGTGTGGGACTTCAAGAATGATCTTATTATAGAGGTGGTCTTTTTTATGAGGTGATCTTGTTTGGAGGCCCCACTGTATGTCATATACAAAAATGACGTTTGTGGAGTTGTTCCATGGCCATCATTATACCTTTCACCTGAGTAGTGTTGCGTCCTCCCATCCATCTGCCCATATGCTGATAAAGCCCTGCAGATTAACTTACAGAAACAGATACCTCTAACAATGTCCACGAGCTGATGCGGAAAAAAACAAAACAAAATCATAATGATAAACAACTGGGCACAAATAAACCCTTATGCAAAACAATGTGGTTCAGGTATGACCAAACAAAAGGTATAAAGTAGAACCACTCTATTAAGACCACTCATGGGACTGACCTTAAGTGGTCTTGATAGATAGCTAGTCTTTATAAGGAGGTTCATTTTGGTCGCTTTATGAACGTTTGGGCTCATGAAAAGTGGTCCTACTACAGGGGTGGTCTCAATATAGAGGTTGTCTTAATTGGAGGTTCTACTGTAATTTATATTTTTCAAATTATTGGAAGGCACTGGATTATAATTTATAGGCATCAATCACAACCACTGAATACATGAAATGTATAATGTACTGAATAAATGAACGGGCTCATGAAAAGTGGTCCTACTACAGCGGTGGTCTCAATATAGAGGTTGTCTTAATTGGAGGTTCTACTGTCGTTTATATTTTTAAAATTATTGGAAGGCACTGGATTATAATTTATAGGCATCAATCACAACCACTGAATACATATATTATTGGTTTTTGCATACGTTGTACCCCTTTTGATATAGTATTGCAAAGCTAGGGGGAAAATATTCTAAGATTAAACAGCAACAAAATTGAGGCCTCTAATTAGCGTGGATTTGGGACTTCTTTGCAACGAACGTCCCTAGTTTTGTTTTTACACACACCAAATATAACACGAATATTGCCTCAGGAGCAAAAAGAATTATCACTATCATTAACCGTTTGTTTATTCACCAGGCCCCCGGTCGGTGATTTAATTACTACCTTGGAAGGCTTGGATATATCTCCTTATACCATTCTCACCTCTTGATGACTGGTGTTACATGTGGCTCTTTCCACATATCAGGCATCTCAGCTTGTTTCAGGGAGGCTCGATAAAGTCTTGTAAACACTGGGGTAATAACTGTCGCTAGTTTCCTTAACACAATCGGGATGACATAGGGGTCTAGGCCTGATCATGCTTTCTGTTGTGTGGGTTCAGTTTCTCCAGGCATTATTATAGTTATTGGACGGGTAGACCACATAGTTTCGTTGAATATTTGAAAGGATTATAGTGTGTATTAATTAAACATTCACCTTTGCAGTTGCAAATGATCCTTGTATCAGAGGAGCATTGACTTGAGTCATAACACATAAACTGAACTGTAAAACATGACCATAGGATGCACATGAGATACTAACTAGTCATCGGTTATAATAATTTTGCGCATGCGCACTGGCCAGTTACACATGTCTGGGTAGATAGAAAATATGACAGATAAATGAATATATTCTCATGATTTTTGTTTGTTTTTAAAGGAATAACGAATGCGAACGCAACCTAGATTGAAAAATGTCATTCTTATTGTGGCAATTGTTGTTTTCCTCCCATTCACGTGGGTGGTGGTCTTTACAGGACCTGGTAAGAAGGGATTTACTTTTTTTGTCTGCTTAATGTCGGATAGTTGGTCTTCAAATATTGAATTACAATTTACATGGCTGGCCATGGCGATAACAATTGTAACAATGGGAAGTTAACACCTGTGTAATGTAAATCGTATGACAGTGCTAGATCAAATTGTTATTGATTAATCACAGACCTCAGAGTTGAGTAATGCATGGGTGAACGCCTGCAGGTGTTTACAGAATGGCCAGAAGTAAACAGTAGTCTACAGGCTAATAGAGGAAGTGGTCAAGTTATTGGCAGTGCCAATGTCATTGGCATATCCTACGTAGGGTTGAATATTACATACATGTATTTCTCCGGGAATTGATACGTTTGACATAATAACCGCACACAGTAGGAAGAAACTCTAGAAATTAATTCTATTGGCTAGATCTATATATATGGTTATTTGATGAAAAATTAAGTCTTAATATAGAGTCTACATATTTGTTCATGAACATTAGTTACTATGTACTAGTATCATACAATTTCATAGAATTTCTTCCGATAGTATGTAGAGGAAGTACTCACATTATGGGCAGTGCTAACGTTATGGGCACATCCATTGTAGGGTTGATTATTACGAATATCTCCACGGGAACGCATCATGTTGTTACCAGGTGTTACGTGGGCAGTCCCCGACTTCAAGAGGCCGTCGTATGCGTGGGACAATTGATCGGCGCCTTCATCTCTGTTCATAGTTTTTAGTGTACCAGGGAATGTGACTCGTTCAGTAGAACACTCGCCTTCTCTGACGAGTGACTCTCAATTTACGCTCGCCTTGTTCAATCCAAACTAGCCATCCTTAGTTATTAAAGTGTTTGAATCAAGTAATCATACTAGCCAACATAAATTTACACTAGCCAGTGGCGAGTGATCTTCCCCCATTTTTTTGAAAAATGTAATGCATTTTTTCTGGAATCTAGTGTATGGTTTACAGAAAAGTTGGGTACTTAATATCATTTTTTGGGCTAGCACCTCTAAGCAATTATGGGCCCCTATTTAAAATCTAAGGCGGCCTTTGGACCCCTTTTTTATGATTGCGTAAAATTATCGCTGCAGTCATCCCGTCTATACTTGGCAATACAAAACTGAACATAATGTAGTAAAGTTTATAAATGTTTTTTCTTAGTATTTATATTTTTTTAATAACATGTTTTATTTTTATTCATAACAGAATCTTAAATTAATAAAGACACAATTAACAACTTGCAATTGGCTAGTGTAAAAGAAAAAACACTAGACAATCTCGGCTAGTGTGAAATTCTTTTGGCTAGTGTAAATTTCAACTCACTACCCAATTTGGCTAGTATGAAAAAAAACTTGTGTCATTCGCTGGCTAAGGGCTGTTTACTCCAGAAAATCCATGTAAAGGTTTGCTATCAGAGGGAACACAGGGCTACCCATGGCTGTACCGAATTTTTGCTGATAAATGTTTCAATCAAATTTGAAATAGGTGGTGTTTAATACCAACTCAAGCAGTTCCATCATGTCTGCTACTGATATCAGAGTTCGATTTTTCAAATTCTTATCTTGTTTCAATCTCTCTTTTATCATGTCTAGAAATTTATCTAACAGAGTGTTCATGAAAAGAGACTCTCAGTCAGTGACAAAAATTGGGAAGTAGGACAAATTGGCCAGAAGGCCAGTATTTTGAAATCTTCAATGGCCCTGAGAGCGCCGAAGATTCAAAGCGTCGCTAGGGGTCTGCCCCCCCCCCCGAAACTTATTGAATTTATTTAAAAGATTTATGCGACTGTCAACTGTCACCATATCCTGTTGGCATAGTGATGGTAGACTAGATCAAGCTCTTTGATATGGGAGTCGGGGTTGTGCAAAAATTGAATGCAAAATGCCGCCAAATGTTATGTTCGCCAGGCTGGCTATCATCTGGGAAACATTACTGGCCCTTCTAAGGTTGTACTAGCATAGGGCCGACGGGCCAGTGCCAAATTTTATCACTGGCTCAGACACTACAACAAAAGATACCTAAGTAACTTTAGTTTCTTCTGGAGATAATGTTATGGAACTAAGGCTTTCTATACTGCAAGTTGTTTGGAATCCTCTGTAGTTTGTATGGTATTTGGTCTTACCCACCAATGATATCTGCTAGGCTACTCGACAGATTGTACATGACATAGTTCTTAAAAAAAGTGGATTGTCTTTTTTATGGATTTTTGGGGTGCAATAAAGGCGTGGAGTAATTTCAGATGTAGGATAGTGCTTTCTTTTGAGATTCAGTTATTTTATTTTCAGTTTATAGTCTATTCAATATGGTAATGAGTTTCTGTTTATAAGTAGGAGTCGGATCTTTTGAGTGTTTAGAATAAGTCTTATCATCTGCAAGCATACATGTATCATTCACCTTCCTATTGTACTTCTCCCTATCCATAACCACTATATGGCCCTACCCTTGTCTGCTGGTAAGACTAGGTTGGATTTATCATAAAATCAGTCTGTACATACTATCAGTTAAATTACTATCAGTTATTCTGATTCAGGCAAACTGATAACGTTGCTTGCAATCGGGGTGACATTTTACAGTAGTCAAAATTAGTGCTTGGGAACGGACTTTCAAACGATTATCAATTCTCACGAATCTTGACTTGACGATTATCGATAATTATCTATGCTTACTGCCATTTCAACTAGCCATATACCGTAATCGATCTTATTGGCCCACACACCCCAATAAGCTCACAACCCTGTAATGCAGATTAAATATTATACAAATCTGGCTCTTTTTACTGGCGCCATATTGTAGACTATAACACGCTGGTATTATTCCGTATTCGGATTACCACATAACCATCCGGGCGCATTGTGTTATCATGTTCTGTGGGATCAAAGTGAGAAAAATGCATAAACCGCAAAAAAAAATTTGTGGTGCGCTTATTATTTTTTGTTTTTTTGCTGAAATTTGTTTTTCTAAGCGCACTGTGCGCTTATTAGTACGAATACGGTACACCAATTGCAAATTAAAAATATTTCGCTGATTATTTCCTCAGATATGACCCAGGAGGATCTTCTGGAGAAGAGGCTAGCTGAGATGAGGGACCGTCTCCAGCATGCAGAATCCATCAACCGAGAGCGAGAAACAGATCTGCATGCCCTCAGAAACCAGATTCATGTACTGATGAATGCTCACATGCACGGCAATCAGTAAGTAATACTCCTTTTGCTGTGACTATCTTTGTTATTCAGTCACCAGGGCTTGATGTTAGTGGGTGCCCTCATGCCCGGGGCATGCCGGAGGATCAGCCGGGCACGTAGCCAGCTATGGTCACATGCCCGACTGGGCACCCAGACATTTCTGGTTACAGTTACACAGGTTATTATAAGTAGTGTATAATTCTTGAGGTATAATTATGGTAACCCATCAGTTAGCCTGGGCGCGGAGTCGGCTCTCCGCGTCCATTTCCAGTCAAAAATCAGCTAAGTCGGTAAAAAGTGGGAAAATATTCCTGATTTAACCCTTTCATTGTGGGTTCTTCGGCGTTTTGGGCACCTTGCGTTGTCAACATGGCGCCGTTTTGCCCTCCGCGTCCAGCTCCGCGTGCAGGTTAAGCTCCGCGAGACACCGAAGCTTCGGAGAAGTGTTTTTTTCACGCTGCGTCTACCACTCCACGCCTATTGATCGGTATTGATTGAATTCTCTTTGATCTTTGCATTATACAGTCAACGCCGTGTGATTCCGAGAAACACCATTAGACTTCGCAACAGACACACTCCGCATTGGAGATCGCCCAACGCCGTAGGGGAGCTGTCTTATTAATATGGGGTGCGGGGTACCGGACGCGGTGTTTCACGGTCAGGCTGCGGCATGTCATTTTTTACTCCCGCGGCATGAGATTTGATGAGGCACCACGTTTTTACAAATATCCCTCTAAAGCCACGCCACGCCCAGGCCAATTAGGTGGTAAGGCGCCTAAAGGCAAATTTGTATATCAGTCTCCTGGGAACAGTTTATGACCTACCCTCACTCACCAAACTTGACATTTGGTACCAGTATATTACTTTTATAAGGTGATTTGATGTTTGTGTACTTTGGCCTACTTTTGAAAAATTCATGGAACATTCGAATTAAACAATTGTTACCACTGTACTGGGAAAGGTATTCCTCCTATGGTCATTTATCTACAATTTCTTCCATTTATTAGTCTCCAAAGCTAAATTGATTTTGGTGTTCTTTGTCCTACTTTTGACAGATTTATGAGCATTTTGTGTTTTGTGTTGAGCATTTAATCTACATGGCAAATTTAAAATTTTTTGAAAATCAAATTTCTACACAAGTTAAGAAAATCAAAGTTTACAGAGCTTAGGGGACTGTAACTATATAAATCGTTTGACGGTAGCGATGATACATAAAATCGTTACTTTGGTGTTATTTTATTAAAATCTCGACGAAGGAGCTCGAAAATTGCATTTTGTAATCAAATATCTGCCAAATTCTGTCAAAATCCTGCAATTTCTGTGTTTGTACGATCTCCGTATGGGATCACATGACCGTCAATTGTCGAGTTTTACTTTGCTGGTTTCCAAAATTGCAGTAAATGTAAATAATACGAGTAGCTGTACAATCGAATTACGTTTTAAATGAAATCGTTGCGTGAACTAGCAGAAGCCCTGTTTTTAGTGGGCACTTGCTCATTACCATAATGTATGCATACAGGTAATGAAATGAATGCAAGAATGTTCACATATGTTTGGGGATCTTATATCATTCCTCTCATGTGAAACATCTAATTTTATGTTGCATGCCAGAACACAAATAAGGAAAGGACTCAGCAAATGTCAATGATGATTAAGTTGTATTTCTTACAAAAGGATAGAGGGGGTCTATGCATTTTGAGATCATCTTACGGAACCTCCAGGAGGGGGTGTCTTACTATATGTCGGGTAGTACAGGTGTGCCATTTTTATGGGTCACCTTATTAGACATCTCTGGTATAGTGATGGGTCTAAATTTTGTGATTTTAGTATAGCTATGGGTCTAAATTTTGTGATTTTTGGTATAGTTATGGGTCTAGGTTTTGTGATTTTGGGTATAGTTAAGGGTTTGAATTTAGATGTACAGATATTGTTAGTGTAAATATAATTTTGTTTGATACTGATATAATTTTTTTGAATATTTTGTTGATAATATGTTAACAGTATGTAGTTTCATTATTTAATAGGTATAGACATGGGTCATTTTTCACCGTCAAGGTATAGACATGGGTCACTTTTTCATCGTCAAGGTATAGACATGGGTCACTTTTTTATGCCAAATTAGTATATCGATGGGTACTGTTTCGATGTTCGAAATGGCACACCCGTACCCATTTTTGAGAGAGACAACCGTACATTTACAAATATGTCACATAAATATTATATAGCTTTACATTTATTCTTCAAAGTGTGTTTGATTTTTTTATAAGAATATAAAAGATACATTTTTACATTTAAAATATCTTTATCATGAATTTGAAATAATGGACTATATCTACTTGAACGAAAAATAACATTACATTGCAAAAATGTTTATCTGGAAAGATTATTATTCTTTCAAATCTTGAGTCACAATGTACAAAGATTGTAACAATTTCTAAAAGCTGCTTAATCTTGAATCATGGTTTTATTTAAAATGTACAATTCTGAGAATACAAAAAGTAGTCCAGGGCATAATAATCATTCACAATTTCTAATGTACAAACGAATGAAAATATGAATTTGTGTTCCCTGTTCTAGCTAAACCATGCATAGTTCTGTTTTAGAACTGTCCATTTACCTTACTCATCAAATATTAAGTAATCGGATTATCCCATAGATTGAACAAAGGTCAAGCTAGAATACCATGGTTAATTTATATTTAATTAGATTATTTATAATTCAAACATGCTTGATATTTTTCCCCTTTTTGCGTCCCAAATGAAGTGTTTGGCTGCTAGTGTCAAATGAGCTTGTTCTGTTTGATTTTTCTGGCAGTTTGTTATCAAGCAATAAGTTGTTATCAAAGAAGTTTGTCTACGAAATTAGGGCGAACCACTAGACTAAAAAAGATTATTTAAGTGATCATTGACATAATTACCAATAAAGGAAGCTAAGAACATTCTGAATTTTCATTGTTAGTATATATTTGGATTTGTGTGAGTAAATGCTGTGGGGTAATTTACTCACTGTATTAATTTTGATGATGAATGTCAAAGGTATATTGTGAAAAATTGGGACTGGGACGTAACCAGGCACATATCATTGTGTATTTTCTATGTACCTGTAAGGGTAAAATGCCAGTGCATGTAGCGTTTGACATTACAAACTGAAGTTCAAACTAAAGGCTTTGATCTGTCTTAAAGTCCAAGGATGAATGTCAGGGGTCACTTTTGGCAGTTCAATAACATTGATTTTGTGAACATTATGCAATAACTGTTGTTAAAAGTATTCTGATATTAAACAAGAAAAAATACATTTTAACCCTTTCGGTGCCAAAAAACGATCTAATCGTATCTTAAAAACAGCAGATAAACTGCCAAACAACGATCTTATCGTCGTACAGAACACAGTGGTATATTGCCAACTACGATGATATCGTTCGTGTGAAATCCACTTGACATCTGCCATTTGACAGCTAGAACATGCAACTGATGATCACTTCGTTTGCAGGAATAAATGGCTGTAATTGACTTGAAATTTAGATAACTATTTGTACAAGTAATTGAGGAACACTCGGCTGTAATTATTTTCAGTTTATGATTGGTAATAACCTCACATAATTGATTTATTAGGCAAACCATGATTAAAATGCAGCAAAGTCCGCCATTACCTGTGTTGAGCTGTCACGTGGAGAAATGTTTAGGCTCATTTTTTTTTTATAAGGGGACATTGTAATATTTACAAAAAATATATCACCATGAAGAGATTCGCCTAAGGATTATCATAGTATAAATTATATAAAGATTAATTGATTTTCCACATCACACCGATTTATTACTTCCAAGGAAATTGTTTTCTTGTGAAACACACTGCAAAAAACGTGTACATAACATGCTCCCGAAAACAAGTGGTTATTTTAGAAACTAAAATTTTGTGCTTAAATATTTTTATGCAACACAGATGCAAAACAAAATTTTTTTGCATGAAGTTTTTAATTTGTTAAAATAGAGTAATTCTAAGGGATTTTACGACAGTTTGAAGTGACAGCTGTGAAGTTCATGAATGAAAACTTTGAACACACAAAACGTTTCATGCTGCAGCTAATTTTTGTTGGCAATTGAGCAGGGAAATTGGTTTGGCAAATTATAGTTGATAGGAGTCTGGCACCCAAAGGGTTAATAGAAGAATCGTCTAATACAAACATGGCGACCATGCAGGCCGAAACACCATGCGCATGACACCTGCTCACTTTTTGGCGCATTTTTTAGAGTAGTCAGTTTTCTGGTTAGAATTTCTTCAATATTAGAGCTGTAACAAAATAAACCACACCTCTTGAATCGTCGCTCAAATGCGTTTCAGATATGAGTAAACTTGGATATAAGAATGCGCCCAACATTACTATACAAAACGTCATCAAACTTCACTGGTTTCAAGCGGCTGTAGTAATGGGCCTTATGCGCATGTGCGAATAATTATCATAATTTATTTGTTGCGTCACAAATTCACTGTAAATTATCTCCGTTGACATCGCAAATCACAAATAACTTCTCAAATTAATTTGTAACATATACGAACACCATGAACTGGCGGTCAGTATATCATAATAGTTTACTTGATACATGTAGATTATGCATGTGTAAATTATTTAGAAAGTTTAAACCCCAATATCGGACCTTTAAAACATTCAAATCAGTTTACACTGAATGGAGTTGTATCCTCCACTTTAGTTCATATAAATGGCTAAAAAGTGTTTGTTTCCTAATATCTAATTATTGATAATGTATATATTGTATTCAAGTTATATCAAAGAGTAATATGGAAAAAAAAATGCTTAAAAATAGTTTCTCTCCTAATAGTCGAGTTTCTATCCAAAAACTTGGGGGCGAAACTGGGAAGAAAGGTAATAAGAAGCTATAGTATATATTGTATAAAAATTGATATCTAATCAATTATAATGTATATAATGTATTCTAATATAGTTATATCAAAGAATAATATGGAGAAAATCCTTAAAGATAATTTCTCCCCTAAAATTTAAGTTTTGAGTTTCTGCCGTATCGGTAAAAACCTGGGAGAAACCCCATAGGGGAGAAACCTGCAAACCCTTGCATATCATCGATATTACTATCGATCGCTCCATAACTATAGCTGTAAGTCTAATACACAGGCCATAAAATGATCTTCAATCAAATTATCATCATAGGAATATTGGTCTACAATGTGTAACATCAAGCCAAAGTGATAGATGGTTTGTTCTAAAATGTATTTCTTGAATATCTCCTTTTATCGTTCATAGTCACTCGTGGTCGCTTGCATACAATGATACATGGTTTCTTACATTCGGCTACACCGCATATAGCGATTTTCCGAATGTCCAATGTGTCCGGTTAAACGAGGTTGTACTGTAACGCAACAGCGAACACTTGAAGCCAATTGGGACACCGACATGTACAGGCAAAATTTGGTAGCTTGGCCAGTTCTCAGGTAGCCCCAGGCTACGGGACTACAGCTGATGTCAAACCCTGTACATATACTTGATTCAAGTTGATTGTATTGATTTAGGTTTTGATATTTCTGATCACAAGTATTTTTGTAATTTCAGAAACTCAAATGTTTCAAATATTACTACTGTCAGCAGGTATAAGCATTTACTTTGTTTGCTTTTTAAAATTTTCACATCTTGAGTTCTATAGAAATCTTTGAAAGTTTCCCGAAAGAAAGTCATTTTCTTGTAAGACAGTTTCAAAAGAATGTTACAAATTTCACCCCATGAACGTGAAGTGAAAATTTTAGATGTAAAGCAGTTTTATGTGATCTTTTCTTCTTTACATTTACATTTTAATAATAAAGTGCTCATAGCACATCTCAAAAATAAATTATCTAAACCATGCGGTGTTAAAATGTGAGCTTTCTTTATTACAGTACTAACGAAATATTGAACACTCAAAGGTATATTACATGCATAGATGTTGGTCATCTTTACATTTAAGTTCTCAACTGTTCTCCTATGTATAAAGACTTCATAATTTTTTAGTTTTACATGTATTTGAAGAACACATTATTTGATATTCTCATTATATGAGTCTCACTCTGTAACTTCATCTTTCCTCAAACATTGTATATTCACCTTATAGACTTGCTGTGTAAAGTTGCTCACTTGGAATTAATATTCACCCTTTCAGCATTTGAAATAAGTATCTTTGTACTCGTTTTCAAGTGACTGAATATAATGAAGACAGAATTAATGCGTATATTTCTATGGTGGTGGTAATTAGTGTATGGTATCATTTAATACGTAAATTACATGTATTTAATTTTATTGTCAATATAGTGTCTAAAAATTTTGCTCTACAATAATTGGTATACAAATTAGGAATTGTTTATCAACTGCTTACTGCTTCAGAACTCAAATTTGTTTTAGATATGTTAAGAAATTATATTTTAAAACAGTTCAATGTATCTGCAGATCCTGTAGCTTCCATCAAGCAACGTCTTTATTTTCAAATTCACTATATCAAATTTAAAACTATTTTTCTTCCATATTACTTATTAGAAAGTTTGCATATTATCTGCTGTGTCTACTCATCGTCATTTATCAAATAGAAATTTACACAAAAATGTCTCAAAAGATAATACTTGCACAATTGTACAATGTGTAATACTCTTTTATGTATTCTGAGTCTTCTTGTCAAACTGTGAACAATTCACCACATGCCAACCGATAACCAATCATTATCTGAAACAATAACACACAATGTATTTTCGGTGATGTAGTAGTGATAGTAGCAAAACACCAATATTTCCAAATAGATTCATTGGATTTC
This sequence comes from Streblospio benedicti, assembly GCA_019095985.1. NCBI lineage: Eukaryota > Metazoa > Annelida > Polychaeta > Spionida > Spionidae > Streblospio > Streblospio benedicti. Next base: position 26,460,495 of record CM032664.1, on the reverse strand, counting down.
TTTATATAGATAGATTGATTGATTTTGCCAAAAAGATCCATTCAAACTTACTTTGTTAATATTTTTGGACACTTTCAATGTCCATCTTCCGAGACTTCTTTTCTGTCACTAGATGGCAGCACGAATATTTCCTCTATGAAAACGTTGGTAAATGTTTGCTTTTTGATTGAAGGTCCGAGTCGGGCAAGAATGTCTATCTGCCCAAAGAAGCTCGCGAGCTGTTGGCCAACTTGAGTCTGGGGTCTGGGGACCTCCAGCCGCCCTCAATGTTCCACTATTTACCTCATCTCATCGGCCACCCAGAGGGGCTGCAACCGGCCTTTAAGCTGTCTGCAGGGCGCATGGGAGGTAATCGCCATGTAATGTTTGGTTTAAACATTTTATTGAACAATATGTACAATTTGGATTAGGCAATAGCTAAACTGCGATTCATGCCTTCTCCAGAAAAAAATAAATAAAAAAATAAATAAGCAACAGCACATTCACTCACTCATTCACATGTATATTACTGTATAAATAATATACTGTTTGATAAAATTTACTAAAATCTTAAAGAGTCTTCCAAATATTTATGTACCAAATCAAATATTTTACCGTTCTTATTATAATCAAATTCATGTCATGTTTCATGTTACATGATGTACAATGTAGGGTGTGATTGAAGTAGTATGTGTATTGTGAGCACATTGCATAAAGTCAGGTTACACGTATCAACTTATAATGTGAACTTAATTTCACAAGTCAGCAAATTGGCAATTGACATTTACATGCATTGACGATGAACTGTTGCAGTGTCCATGGTGCTAGCTATACCTACCATCAAGAGGGAGAGGGAATCCTACCTCTTTCAGACGCTCGATTCTCTCATTGACGGTCTAAATGAAGAAGAGAAGAATGATGCGGTCATCGTTGTGTACATAGGCGAGGTGAGTTTCTCAAATGTCTTGTGTTTATTACTATACAATTATGTTTGGGTAATGGGCCGATTCAAGATTAAAAAACTATAACCACGTCCACCGAAGTACGCTCTCACACACATGCTTTTTTCCACAGTTTGTCAAGAATTATATGACACGTTAATTGTGTAAAATGATATTAGAATTATTTGTTAATTGCATGATCTTGTGGTTATGATGATGTACTGAGAAGGAATTATAATGCAGTTATAAGATTATGATTCTCACTAACAAATGTTAGGTTTGCAGGGGAACACAAACGTGAGAAAATGGAGGTCCAGGTTTGTGGTTAATATACCATTTAATCCATATATTGAAGTCATTACACGTGTTATATGCCTATATGATTGTAAATCTCTTTTTTTTTCAACACTGCTAGTCTACTCACAATCATGCACGGATCATGAAAATGACATTCTACTACTTTTACTGACACTGTGTGTGAACGTCAGACAAACCTTTTTCGTAAACCTATACAAATGTTCATACTAAAGTACCGTCTGTTTCAAAATCACCGTTCATACTAAAGTACCGTCTGTTTCAAAATCACCGTTGTATTCATGTGACTGCTTCATACCGACCCAACCAGTTCGGGAGGTAACATGTGCAATTGTGCATTTGTTTATGAGATGCACATGCTGTGGGTTGATTGGTCAATACTGATTTGTGGATGGGGCTCCAATAGGTCTATTAACTGATAGATGCTCAAGTTACATTGCAACATTGGCAAAGAAGATAAAAATCTACTCTGTATTGTTTTTACAGCCTGACAACTTGCCGTATGTTAAATCTGTAGCTGCTGATATAGAAGCCAGGTAATTATTGATCTATATTATCAATCTGTTGACTTGATTTTTATTTTATTTTATTTTATTCTCATGGTTAACTGTTTAATGATTCCATTCTATTTGAGGAAATCAAAAGTTAGATTTTATTTGCTTACATATTTTTATTCCTTAGCAAAAATGAGGTGGTATCTTTAAATTCTTGTTTATATCATGAATGAAGGAACCCAGGATGCTAGAAGTTTCCATTCTGTGATATTTTTTATATTGTTTGGAAAGTTATATTTTCTTTTTGAAAACGTTTATCATAATTGTCCAATGAACTGATTAAGGCAATCTTATCTAGCAGTTTTTATGTATCAATCACAGTTAACAAAACGATGGAACGATATTTTATACAGGCACACTTAGTTATTTCATCTGAATTTTATTTAGTTTTTATGTTTACGTTAAGTTTTTATGGACTGGCATTATATGTATAATTCATTTATCCATTTATTGTCATTGTCTGACATAAATAAATAGATAAAAATAAATTAACCGTCAATAAATTCTCATTAGCAGTTCATGATAATCAGGTACATGTTCTAACCCATGAGTACATTAATTGCAAATCAATGTGTTCTTTTTCTACTATGCAGAAGATGATGATAATGAAACTAAGGTATTGGAAGTTAGATATATTTAGATAAGATGTTATGGGGTACCTGGTACATAGCAAAACTTACTAGACAGCTTTCAAAAACTCTCCTCAATGTGAAGTCAATACAGTAGTTGAGTATATCATTCTGCATTGATTTGAAGAAAACAATTAAATTAGGAGGTCCTGAACAGTGCTGATTAGATTTTCTGTGGTCTCACTGACAAGAAAGAATAATTAGAATATTGCAAGGCCTATCACCATATTTATCAACTTGACATGTAGCTTTACTTTTTTCCCCCATGTAATTTGTAGTATTGGTTGCTTTGGGGGATTACATATCTAGAATTGATAGAACTCTTTCATGTATAAATTTGATATATCTTTTGTCAAAAAGTTGATACAGTAAGATTCACTCTCGTGACCGATGAAGAATAAAAGTCTGATGCTGGCCTGAGTTAAGTAATGATTGGATTAGGTTGAGACAGTAGCTTGCTCTGGCCTTGCATTGTAATATTTCAATTGGAAGGCAAATCCAAGATTTTTGGTTTGCATTGAATTTGATTTCAGGGCTGACATGATGCCATATGACATACCTATACAAGTCCTTCTTTATCACAGATTAGGATTCTACAAAATAATGTAATGGCACAAAAACATTCCTTTGTCGTATTCATTAAACCTTAATGACAAGAGTATTACGGCTCAAAATATCACAACTTCAATGGAATTAAGACAGTGCCACTCCTATTATGTTTTCTGCAATTAAGTTTGACCAAGCACAGTCTCAGGAGCAGCTGCATGTTACTGCATTGTTGCTATCATAACGTTAGTGATAAGAAAATGTCACCGGCGTGTCATGGCTCCTTAGCCTAGCAGCCATGCGCTAAGTTCCAAAAACTGTCGTCATTTAGAAATGTAAGTAAACTTGCTGGTGTTTTACAGGTTCAAGTCCTCCCTGGACTCCGGTCTGTTGGAGGTGATCAGCCCCCCAGCGCGGTACTACCCTGACATGAACGGCCTGAAGGAGACCTTTGGGGACAACCTGGAACGAGTCAAGTAGGTTTATAGTTGAGTTACATAAAAAAAAAAAAACTTTTAGACTTACTGTAAGCCTAAAAAAATTTGCGTGTGATTTAATTTTGCTAAATTTGAGTATTTGGGAGGGTTCGCGAAGTTGAAAAGCCGTGAAAATTGAAAGAGTTACAGTACTTTTTTATGACTATGCCGACATGGAGGTATCGTATGTTTTTTGTGTCATTTGGCTTTTGTAAGTGGAAAATAATATTACCTTTGGTGTCTAAGTAAAGTCCATCGTAGTTTTAAACTTATCATTGCATTATTTTATAAGTGTTGAGCCTAAACAAGACCATATTTGAACTTTAACAGTCACACAAAATGTTTTAGTCTTGTAGCGTTGGTTACCTAACTAGCACCTGTCTGCCATTGCGTATCAACTTAGCCTAGTCACGAGGCTATACTTTGATTGTTTTAATGTGACCCAGATAAAGCCAAACAACAAAGACACGGTCATTTAAGCATGGTTCCTACAGCTCCCGATTATCGGGAATTAGCAATGATTTTTTCATTTGACTTCCCGGCCCGGGAAATAGCAATGAATTCTAGAAATAACGGCAGAAACCGGGAAATGCCCGTGAATAATCCGTTAGTAACATAATCCTAATAATCTATTACGAATGCTCGTCGGAAAATCAAAATAACTTACTTATTTATGAAATAAAAAATGCACATTACTTTTTTGTCTCATTGCGCATGCTCAGTTATTTAAATGTCCGGCGCTGTTGCCAAATCGAAAACGGAAACGTTCGATGAATCGTTCGCTTATCACACCATTTCCACGAGTAATTTAATGTTTGTAAAAATATTATGAAAAAAGGATGGGGTGGGCGTTTGAGTTAAAATCTTCCAAAATAGGGGATGGGCGGATAAACAGAGGAGGGCGTTTGAATGAGCGGGTACGTTATATTTCACTCTCTAAGAGGAAACCTCCGACGGTGAATAACTTGTCAAGTGAAAAGCCATACTCAGCAGTCAGCAGCAAAACAGTAAAAATGGGATCGGCTTCCAAAGGGTTATAATTATCGTGATTTATTTTACCAATCAGTATTCATATTACTAGTGTACTATCATATACATTGATTCTTTTGAATGAAAATAAAAATTAAAAAGCTCAGTTTTAGCATGTTTTATTCTTGGATCACACACACATATCTAAAGTGCATATATAAATATATAAATTAGATTAAATCTAAATGGATAAATCATAATAACATTATGTATGTTTTGCGATTAAAACAAGTATTTGGTCAGTGAAAAGTCAGTGAATTTTGTCATCCCTTCACTGTGGGAACCATGTTTAAGGTCACTGACCACTTAGGTCAAACAATAAGTATGTGGTAGGGAAATTACGCAACTCCTGTTTGGTCAGTTTGCAAGCGATTTGCAGTCACGTAACCGATTTGCAGTCACGTAACTGTGTAGGATTTATCGTGTGTAAACAAAGAAATTAGCCCTGAGACAAGTTGCGAAAATAAATTGCCGCCAAATGGGCCTAAGGGCTCACACGTGAAATATTGTAGTAGCAAATATTAATAGGACCACAGTATTTTAGAATTACCCCAATAGTATGAAATTGCCACCTTGACACCATGATTTGAAAATTGATAACAGGCATATTCAGTTGCAGTTTCATTAAGTTCACATGATAACTTGATGTTTCACCTTGAAATAATTGATAGTGTTATGTTAACGAAGAATTATTGCTTCATTGTGATAAAATTAGAATTAGTTCTCTCACCCTCACCCACGGATATTTTCAAATTCTATACATCTGTTTGTTTTGTTTTTAGGTGGAGAACGAAACAGAATCTTGACTTTTCATTTCTGATGATGTATTCTAGAGCAAAGGCCACATACTATTGTCAGGTGGGAATCTTACTTTTGTTTATTTTAAGCGAATGTCACATAATGTTACTGTAAACAAAGTAGAGTCGATCACGCAACCATACTCCCTGTGGGGTGGGACGCTCTGAAGACTTGTGACACCTCGGGCCACGGCCCAAGACGCACAGCAGACTGCTGACTCTGATGACGATGTTCCTTGTGCACTCCTCGTTGTGTTAATGGCCATGTACAGACTGCCATCTCAGCAGGCTGGCACGGTTGACTGGCATTCTACAAACCGGGTTTCATGAAGGGCCCAAACAAATTAAAACAATTGACAATGCAAGTGGATAATAATTAACAGCATTCCATATGCATCTGCATACACACATAGCTTATGTACCTGTGAAAACAAATAAATTGTTAAATTTTTGTTTAATTAGCATAGTTAGCCAAATTTGCCAAACCAAATAAAATTTGGCTAGACGAGAGTGACCCCAGTATGTGTATATGAATGTGGTTTTTTGAAATTTCAAAACTGCTTTTTTTCAGCTTGAAGATGACATTGTAACCAAACCAGGTTATTTGTCAACAATGAAAAGTTTTGCTCATAATCAAAAGACTACAGATTGGATACTTCTTGAATTTTCACACTTGGGATTTATTGGTTGGTAACAAACTTCTATGTGATTGCATTTTATACTAACTCATAGCTTTGGATTTTGCTCTTCTTTTCAAATATGTATCCTACTTAAGGGCCGGTCAGACACAATTTAATGGCTAAATCACATCCAAAAAGTTAGGAAAGTGTTGGAGGTGGTTGTTAGTGGTAATTTTTGGTCAATTTAGAGTTGGACGTACTTTGAACGTGATTGCGGCTGTGGTTCCATGGCTGAAGCTCTGTCTAAGCACTGACTGAACACTTCCCATCCATGCATAAGATCAAACTAATGCAGGGGTCAAACTGCCGCGCCGTGTGCTTGGTAGACAACCTGAATATAGCCAAAGTAGCACCTGTTGTTGTAGCTACATCTTGTTGCGTCCAACCACGTATTGACCACGCTTTATCCCTTGGGGATCACGTCTGTTCCGCGTCGTTATTACATGTACCGTCCGTGGTTGTGCGTGGAATAAAGTCGACCTACGACGTTCTTATTTATCCTAGTGTCCTGCCAAGTCTATAAATCGACTGTTGCATGTCTTTAACCCGTCATTATAACTGACAACTACATACCAAAAGATTTTCATGACCTTTTGGACTTGGTTTGGATGTAGAGCGCAGTCTGACCGGCCCTTTAATGGTACATTCATAACTAAAAAATAACTGATAATAAACTTTGGTGTTTGAGACTTAACATTCAAATATGCACCCATAGGCTTACAAGTGGTAACTTTTTTCACTTTCTAAAGGTCTAAAAGTGATGTTTTGCTGTTAAAAGCCCATGGGCTTTAATGTGCAGGAATGCAGTATAAGAAATCAGTTTTTACTTGATTTGTAAGGGAAACTCGTGGTTGTTTTCAGGTAAAATGTTCAAGTCGTCGGACCTGCCGATGATTGTGGAGTTCTTTTTGATGTTCCACCGCGACAAGCCCATAGACTGGCTTCTCGACCACCTCCTGTACGTCAAAGTCTGCAACCCCGAGAGAGATTCAGTGAGTCATAATCCAATATATAATGTAGTCATACTATGCTTAAAATGTAGATTTTGTTGAATGGAGATCATTAAACATATATTTTGCATTCTTGTTATAATTAATAACAATGATAACGCAACACTTGGAATGTATCTTTGTAGAAGATTTAAAAATAGATGTTAGATCGATACCATGCAATTCAGATTAGCACAGTACTGATCCCGTCCGAAGGACACAGAAGTGAAATATAAAGAATTATGTTAAGATTGATTATGTTTTTCTGTCGCTGTCGTTGTGGTGGAAATATTGATCACAAAAATGACCATTGCCAAATGTGCCTTTTCTCCCGGAGCACCCTCTCCCTAGCTACGCCACAGTCAGAGAAAAAATGTTTCAGGCCCCACTAACACATGTGTTCAATCTCACGGCTATGGGCACCACATATAAAAACATTGACAGCCTGGCGTGTGTGGATGACTTTTAAATCGATTTGTCGTGAAAAGTTGCAATATCCAGGTAGCCTCCAGAAGTGACAAAAGGAACCTCCACGTGTCATAGGACGCCCTCAGAAGTGTTAATTTCATACATATTCAACTGCTTCAAAATCACGCCGAAATAACCACCACATTTACATTTTTGATGCCACATCGCATGCCCTGTCAGAATATGTATTTTACAGCTGCCATAGTTTACTCAGCTACCCCCAAAATTCAAAATAAAAGATCAAATTTCATAAAACCAACTGTTTGAAGTACTCTACTGAAGTCAATTGCTTTCAAACAAAAACACGTCCGACCGCTATTATTTTTAGGACTAGACAATTATGTTAAAGCAAAAAGCTGAAGCTAAATATCATGTGATTGAAACTGCATTTGAGATGTGAACTTTTTGCAGGCTTTAGAAATGCTCTTTCATTTTACTGAAATTTAGTTAAGGTATCATTTATTTGTGATATCAATGACATATGATATTAAGTAGAACGTCCAATTAAGATCACCTCTATTGAGACCGCCTCTTTAAAAAGATTCTCACGATCCCACACCTCCATGAAACAACCAAAATGGACCTTGATACAAAGACCACCTCTCTATAGAAACAACTTATGGTCAGTCCCTTGGGTGGTCTTAAAGGTTATGCTCAGTGGCCGATCAGTTATTTTGCATAGATCAATACGATGTATGTTTTATAGAACAATATGATTTTTCTGTGCATTCTTTAATAGAGAGGTTCTACTGTACATACAGTGCAAACTATTTGTATGGACAGTTCCCTAAGCCTTAGAAGGACACTTGTCTTATGTGGACACTTCTAACGAAGTGTCCATTGAAGACAGGTTACAGTATACAGTAAAACCTCTCTATTAGGACCACCTTTGAGACCAGTGTTAGGTGGTCTCAATAGAGAAGTGGTCTCTATACAGAGGCTAGTTTTGGTAGCTTTATGAAGGTTTGAGAATGTGACAAGTGGTCTTTTTATCGAGGTGGTCTCAATGGAGAGGTGATCTTAGTTGGAGGTTTCACAGTACATTGTATTGATATTCTAAATGGACAATCATATTTCTGGCCACCATTGAAAATTACGTACGTCTAAAATTATTGATGATAAAATGCCTACAAATAAATGATATTGAGAAATTAGACTTTTTCACCTGTCGATTGTAGTGTTTCAAAATAGATTCATAGCAAAACTATCCTGAGTAGTTTTAGACAAATTTACTACTTGATTTCAATAAAGTCCATCAACAGATGTTTGTTTATGGGTGCTAAATATGGCTGCTTGGTGCATGCTCTTTTCAGTGGCATTGTAAAATAGAAAAATCCTTAGAAACCCGCGTGTTCCTGCCAGCCTTATTTGAGTACCAGCCGAATGCCACGCCCATGCAGCAGTATCTTCACAGAGCCCCAGTCTTCTGGTGGCAAGTGAGTAGCTCCAACTACAAAGTCCAGGATTTTTTTGCTTTCAGCTTCTTTGATTTGAGCCATAGTGTAGAAAAAAACAACTGGCAATATAATATTTGTGACTTTTAAGTGGTCCATTCCTTACTTGTAGAATGTGTTGAAGTATGCTAGTTTTACTCTAAAAAATGATTATGAGGGTGGGGGGGGCAATTATTTGGATTGTGATGTTTGCATTATGACTTAGCTTGTGTGATGAAAATGTTTTAATCTCAGCGAAAAATAGTAACGGACATTTAATTGAACGTCCATTGGAAATATCGATTTCTGTCTAAAATGAACACCCACAGCAGTTATTCAAATGTGGCTGTTTATTCAGCTATTTATGGTAAATCTTTATCCAATACCGTTTCAAAGGTGTTGATTCGATGCCAGAGGTTTTCGCACTGTTCTTAAACTTGCAAGTTATTAATAAACCCAAATTACAAAGGGTGATTATATGTTTAATGCTTTTAGAAATTATTAACTCTTTCTGACTTACATTTTTTGCTATTTAACAGTGCTTAATATGCTTACTATATATTGTAGGTGTTGTGCGGAAAACCTCTTTCTGTTTGAGTTGTGTGGCCAACTTTAAATTGTTGTAACTTCCATTAACATGCACCTATCATCTTTTCATGATTTTATATATATGAAGAAACTATTTTAGCTTACATCAGTCCCAATTTCTGAAGTTTTGAAACAAAGCGGCATATTTCCCATGCTAAAACATGAAATGAGTCGGCCGGTTTGGGTCGATAGGAGGTTTGATGTCATCTCGGACGGTTTCGTCCATTTTAAGTGGAGAGGGTTTAGTTAATCCTATATGAATTGCAAACTCAAAAATACACAAGTTAAGTTCAATATGCATTCATTACCATTTCAAGTGAATATTTGATTTACTAAATTTAGTACAAGTTTTGACTTGTATGCAATTGAATAATTAAAATATCAAAGATATTGAAAGTATTATTTTACATTTATACACCTTAAAAGAAAATAATATATTGTCAGTTAGCCCTTCGTGTATATTCTATTCCCATTGTTTATTACCCATCAATTTCTGAAAAGAAATTATATTCATTTCAGATTGCAAAATTGATTAATTTATATTTTGATTTTGAGATATTTACAGATGAAGGTGCGTTTGATTTCAGCCGTTTCTCATAATCCATTGAGTGTGGCGATCGGTGCTTTTTTTTTAGCCTTTCTTTTGCTTCTCGTGCTTAATGCTTGCTTTTTATGATGTTTATTAACATTGGCTAATTCAAGATTCTAGTTATAGGACTATATTGGTTTCAATAAATGAAAGAGCATATCGTTTCACCATGAAAGGTTCTTTTATTTATGGTATATTTCTCGTTGGTTAAGTGTGGGGGCTGCTTTTTTTGTGTTTCTAGAAACATTGTCAGCGGAGTGTGCAGGAACTGAGGCGCCGCTTTAAGCCTTCTCTCTTCCAGCACATTGGAACGCACTCCTCTCTCAAAGGCAAGGTCCAGAAGTTAAAGGTACAGTGATAATGAATTTGTTGAAAGTAGTGGTTCTTTGATCATTTCAATGCGCAACAGTGCTACATCGATTTCTGTTAGTTGTCTATAGTAATTAGCAGGGTTGGGCAAAAAACCCAGGTTTTTCTGCAAAAAACCCAGCCTGCTTGGGGGTTTTGTAGAAAAACACGGGTTTTTCTGAGCTTTTCTGGGTTTTTCTATATGATGATAAATATTATACTATTATTCATTCCATTTTTCTGAAAACATATGATTATTTTATTAGAATTTTTTTATAAGCTTATATTTAGTGTATTTAGTAATTTTGAAATGCAATGTAGTGTAGATACTAATAGATTTATAGATTTATATTTATATTCATTTCTTTATACATTAACTGTATTTCATTAATCACTTTGCATTGTAATGTAATACTATACAAGCCGCTCAGTACCAAGAGGCAGCTAATTTAGGCTGAGTAGTTGAACTTGCGCAACCGTGTACCATGTTTTGAACTGCCCTCTGGTTATAAATGAGGTCTTCATCCCTGTTGGCCACATATATTTGAATAATGTGAAGGTATAGAGCAAAGTGTTTGGATATTTTTTGATCGTTGTCCATCTTGAAAATGGACCAAACCTATGACTTTTCGTTGCAAGTCACAGCTATAAGCCATACACTGTTCTATTTCCAGACTAAGTCACTTCAAATTTGTGATTTTTTTTTATGAATTTTGCCGTTATATATATTTAGGACAGAAATTTTGGAAGGAAATATTTCAAAGTGTTGACGGTAATATGTGTCAATTGTGTACTATTTAAGTTATTAAATTTCTTTATGTATATCAGTTTGCTTTTGTAAATATAATTTTAATGTGAGATTTGTTTTCAAAATGTTAAAATTTAAAACTGCATATTGTTTCTGCAGTGATAAATCTGGGTTTTTCTTTTTCATTGACGGAGACAAAAATAATCTAAAATTTTGTTGTAAAGTGAACTTTTTCCAGATTGATATTTTGCATTTTAGACCTGTCTTGTCATCTTCCATTATATTTTTACCATACATGATTATTTAAATGTGTAAAGTGTTGCATAATTGGTCAACAGTCAACCAGAGTTAAAAGAAAAAAAAATGAAATTTTGTTGATACTATATATCACTCAGTTACAATTCTGGTATAAACTATATGTTGTTATGTACATGTATATTATTAGAGATGATAGGTGTCTCATGAAGCATAATGGAAAATATACAAATAACTGCATTACTTGGTAAATGTCTGAAAAATGAAATTATTGCTGCTTTGTCTTTCAAAAATTAGTTCATAATGTTCATAGATTATAATTTCAACGTTTAGGACAAAGATTTTGGCAAGGCCCAGCTGCATAGAGCACATCTCAACCCCACGGCGGAAGTGTCGAGCTCGATCAAGATTTACCAGCAGTACAGCATCGACCGCGCCTACATCGGGGACACGTTCTTCTGGGGACTAATACCTGAGCAAGGAGACTTTGTGCAGTTCAAGTTCACGCCGCCTATTAAAATTGAAAAGTTAGTTTCTGGAATATCTATTTAACCTTGAAATGAATGATTAAAATCTTTCATTGAGTAGATGTTGAATGTTTCTCATTCCTAATGGAGACTCCTCGCTTTGCTACTTGTAGCGTCTTTGCTCAAAGACAGGTTCATTTTTAGGAAAATGCGTTTAGCTGATATTGCTTTGCAAGTTAAACGTGCTGAATTAGAGTCGAAAAATGTAGTTTGGAAAAAGTTGTTAAGCGTTAAAACAGAAATGATATTATTACAGCTGTATAGAAATAAATTGACAAAACTCAATTAATTTTGGTCTAAATTGTTTGATAAACTTTTGATTTTCTAATTTTTAAGGAAAGACTTGTATTGTTTCAAAGACTCCTTATATTTGATATTTTGAAAAATTATATTTTAGATTAGACAGTCATTTTACTTTACATCTAATACCAAGCAATAAGGCAAAAGCTTTTATTATCAGCACTTGTGTGCTTAAATACTTTATCATGATGTTCAATGCCATTTCCTGTATTTCACTTGGTTTATTCATTGGGTGAAACGACAAGTAGCCAAATACACTGAATTGCATTTTCCAATCGCATAAGAATTCCCGTTAGCTATGTCAAACATCACAAAATGATTGTTTGTGTTGCCATGAATACAATCTTTGGAGCTGCAGCATCTGTTTTTGAAGTCAGCGCTCTCATTAGGTCTGCCACTAATAAGCTGGCCTGGTATCAACAATGTTTACAACTTTTTATTGCAGATATCTGTTCAAATCTGGTAACCCTGAGCATCCCGGAGACAAGCTCTACAACACCACTGTGGAGGTAAAACAAAATTTCTCAATAAATTGTTATTTGAAGTAGAAATAGTGACAAACACGCCTTAGAGCCTTTGGTATTCGTTGCTATATAAATGTTAAACACCTCACTTTAGTACAGCTTTTTTTTTAAATGTATTTTATTGCAGCAAGTTGATAATATATAATTAACATAAAAAGTGACGAAAAATAAGATAAATCAAATGATTTGAGCTTGTTTGCTTAATCATAAGTTGTGCAATTAGAAAAAAAGTAGAAAAGTTTTCAGAATTTTAAGATTGTTTTATATTACAACCATATTGAAATTTTCTTTGTCTATTAGCAAAACCGTGTTTTAAAGTCAGGATCATGAAATAATGTGACTCGGGACGATCAGACTTCCACTGTTATTATGTCACAAATGGCAATACATGTATTATGAGTGTACAAGAAACTACATAGAGTCAAACAATTATGGGACAAAAAATTAAGTGCATGAAATTTTAGGTGCTGTTGACAAAGTATGTATGTGAGAAGAAGGGCCGCACAAGGGATAGGAATCCCGAACATTCCTCTTCAAGCTCAAAGGCCACCATTTCAACTACTGTATTTTTTTTATTCTATAATATTTCATAAACTTCATTAACTTGAAATGCTGAAAAATAAGTTAGTTTGAAAATGGTTACCTCCCGGGGCCTGTTCACATGGACCAAAATTGTCCACATTATGGTAAATTTTGGACTTTCGTTTTGTATAATTTCTACTGTTGCTTTTATTTGCCTCATCACCCTGGTTTGTCACTTCTGGTGACAATTTCATGAATCATTGCTTTTGTTTGGTGCAAAGTCTGGAATGTAATTTTCATTTCTTTAAGTTTCCATCATTTCTGGAATTAGATGTTGGCATTCTGGAAGGCATGTTAATTTGATAAGATTCATTCTGAATTTTTGAGTCAAATTTCAAATTCTGCTCCATAGCGCTTTTTCAAGGATCTTATCTCATTTCTTAGAGTGCAAAGCAATTATAGTGACATTAGGAAAACATACTAATATTTCGTAATATTTTCTTTTGTTAATGTTCTTTTAGTAATCATTTCAAGTGTATCAAGTTAAGGAAGTTATTTGTTATAGTTTTTTTCTGTATTTATGTTATATAATCTCTACTAGAGATGTCGAAATAGTTCGAAGCTTCGTTGTCAGAGTTGAAGCTTCTAATTATAAAACAGGATTTGAATGCTTCATTTTGTATTTAGGCCTACTTGTAAACGATATACCCGATAAAGAGGGACTTCGATTTTGCTCACGTTGATGTCCCTGCAAACCTCATATTTGTAAGAGAATTATAGTCTTAGAAGTGCATTATATATCTGTAATTATAACGGTTACATCACAGCAAGATGATACAAATAACAAAGCATTTACATTCATACTTCATTTTACACTTGTCATAATCATGACAAACTTCTCTATTTTGTCTTAAAATCAAGCTAAATGTATGTGTGTGAGAACTTGTTTATGTTAGACGTAAAATCTCAGATCGGTCCATAGATATTTAAGTCTGTAGGTTCTAACGTGGGTGTTTTTAGCATTGAATCGCAATATTTAACTTTTAGATGGTGCAGCGTACTACGCCTAAACAAGTGGTTCCCGACAAAGAGCATAATCACTCCAGAGATTCGCTCAATTCTTCAACCGCTTCTCCATTAATGTCAAACAAAACAGTACATAACATTTTCATTCTACAATTAAGTTTTGTTTCGGTTCAGTTTTTCTTATAATTTGCTTTTGCTAAATATGTTTTAAAATACAAATTTGATGTGTTGGAATCTTCATGTACATGTTCAAAAATTTGTCTTGTTTTATCAAAAATAAAATAATCACATTCTCTTTGCTAAGCATATTGTAAATGTCTAAAAAGCACATTAAAGTACCCTGGATTGACTTTTCCAGCATTGAATTTGTTTTTAGCATTGAATTTTTTTGCGGGAGTTCAGTAATCGCAATATTTAACTTTTAGATGTTGCAGCTTACTACGCCCAAACAAGTGCTTCCAGACAAAGTGAATAATCACTCCAGAGATTCACTCAATTCTTCAACTGTTTCTCCATTAATGTCAAACAAAACAGTACATAACATTTTCATTCTACAGCTAAGTTTTGTTTTTGTTCAGTTATTCTTAAAAGTTGCTTTTGCTTTATTAGTTTGAGCAGCAATTTTGTCCAGGTCAAACTCATCTAGAAAGAAGTTTATCATAAATTCAACTAATTGATGTTTGAGATACTTCTCTATCGTGACGTAAAATCAAGCTAAAAATGTATGTGTGTGAGAGCATGTTTATGTTAGATGTAAAATCTCAGATCGGTCCATGGATATTTAAGTCTGAAGGTTCTAACGTGGATGTTTTAGCATTCATTTTTTTAGGGAGTTCAGTAATCGCCATATTTAACTTTTAGACGGTGCAGCGTACTACACCTAAACAAGTGCTTCCAGACAAAGTGAATAATCACTCCAGAGATTCACTCAATTCTTCAACAGCTTCTCCATCAATGTCAAACAAAACAGTACATAAAATTTTCATTCTACAACTCAGTTTTGTTTTTGTTCAGTTTTTCTTAGAATTTGAGTTTGTTTTATATTTTTGAAATACAAAATTGATGTGTTGGAATCTTCATATACATCTTCAAAAATTTGTCTTGTTTTATCAAAAATCAAATAAAATCAGCATTTTTTTACCAAACATAATGTGGGTGGTTTTAGCATTGAATTTTTTTGCGGGAGTTCAGTAATCGCCATATTTGACTTTTAGATGGTGCAGCGTACTACGCGTAAACAAGTGCTTCCAGACAAAGTGCATAATCACTCCAGAGATTCACTCAATTCTTCAACAGCTTCTACATTAATGTCAAACAAAACAGTACATACCATTTTCATTCTACAAGGTGAATGAGGTGAGGTGAGCTAATGGAAAAGCAGCACCTATGACCTGCTGGAAAACAAGTCTAAATGACAGACTGATTTATCCCAAGATCCTATGATGATTCCCATTGAATTCATATTGAACTCTTGATTGATCTCTAAAGATGGACATACATTTTTTTTCTTGTAGGTTCTGATGGCCAATAAGGAAGAGCAGAAAAGTGTTGTTGACGGACAGGATCAAATGCACACCTACCCATGCACAGTGGACGGGTTTTTTGTCGTCAACCAGTTCGACCATGTCTCGGGCATGGTCCAGGGTGAATTTCCCAGCGAGTTTGGTGAAATTGAAGTAATGAGGTTGCATGTGCAGTCGAAGAGTGAAAGTTGGGTTATTTTAAATGAGGCAAGAAAATTTTGGTTACATGGCTGTTTGATATCCTCGTTATCACAGACTTAAGGAGCATGCGATAATGTTAACTTTTTTTTCATATTAATTATATGATATCCAAGGATATGTTACTACAGGTAAAAGCGGTAAAATTAAGAATTTTGATGTCTTAAACTAAAAGTCATTTCCTCTGCAATAGAGGTTTATTTTTCGATTTTTAAGAAAGAATTTGCTTGTTTTTGTTTTAGATTCTCATTAAGGAATGGAAGAAGAGATAGAATTCAGCAGCAGACATCATCCCACCATATTGCTACCATCTAGTCATGAAACACAAGCCTCATCGAGCACTGTTGGTGTCAAAACTATTATGCTACATTTTAACAGATTTTTTATGCATTTTACACTTGTATGCATACGTACAAACAATCATACATAGTCCCTAAAATGTGAAATGTCTCGAAGTATTAGCACAAACAAATGGGTAACATTTGGGTTTTATTTTCATGTTTGCGAAAAAGTTTTACCGTGTGCGCAATAGGTTACTGGAATTTCATAGAACACATAAGTAGTGTAAGGTAATTATTTTTTCTTACTGAATGATAGTAGCAGTGTGCTTATAATATAAGTCTAAACAATTTTGGTATCCAAATGCACCTAATGATCATACTTTTTGTTGATCAATAGGTAGTTTGGTAAGGATATATATATATATATATATATATGAAAAGGATATAGTGAACTTTTCCAATTTGATGTATCATATTTGACCAAAACAGACTTGGAACAGTCGTGCAGAAAGAACGAGCCTGTCTGGGCCGTGGGTAAGGGCCTGTTAGACCCTAGTGACCGTAAGACTTTGAGAAAATAGGTGAGATCTAGACTGGGCAGCCAGGCCATATTCGGAAAAAAGGTATAATTAGGGTCTGCTCAAATAAATTGAAGATTTGTATTAATGATAAATTAGGTCTGATTGTTATTCATGGATCAAATGAATTTTTTCATGGAAGTAACATTATTGCATTGAACATTCAAAATACAATTCATATTGATCATAATGAAATATGTTTAAACATTTTTTACCGGGTGTTCTTATTACCTCGAAATTTACCTGATTCAGTTCATCGTTCTCATCTGCTATTGAAAGTACAATTACATTGAATGTTTTTGTGATATTGTTTGTTGATATTAATGGTTCAAATGTTGGAGATATTCATTGAGAGAAGATTTTTTTGTATGATAATGATTATCGGTTAAACAGACATTCTACTTTTTAGCGCTTATTTCTTATAATTTTTTTTTTTCATTTTCGAGATGCAAATATGGTGAATTATGTTTCTAAAATATGCTATAAATATGTTTTGTATATTATGCTCAAAATATTTGCATTCCTATAGCAATCAAAATTTATGTAGTAACGGTATATATATAAAATATACATATCTATATTTTAAGATGTGTGAGTGCTTGTAATATAGTTATTTAAAATAAACACTGTATGTTCTTTAAAGCAGATTTTCAACCAATATGTCTAAAACTAGAAAATATTAAAATTACTTGCTGGATGTTATCTAAATGTATCACAATGTTCTTAAGGCTTAACAAAATAATAATTGTTTCCGATCGATAGGTTTTCACCAAAAATGCGTGCATACGGCTTCTTTTGTAGTTTTGTAAGAACAATTGAAGAACCACAATTAAAGTTTAGAACTAATTTTATTTATGAAAAAATAAAATGCCAGCTCATTGCTACAGAACTTCCACTAAGACCAGTTCTGTATATTATGTAAACCACCTCTATTGTATGACGTTTTATTGTGGTCCAAATTCTTCATAAAGAAATCTTTTGATAAATTGCTATAGAGCTGTGCCTTTATGTTTGTCTATTTTTAGAGTTTTTACTGTGCACGTGTGTAATAAGTTCTGATTTTGCCTACACATCATTACAGCTAAAACAGTTGTATTTCATCAGCTGCATACCACCATTAAGCACAAAGAACAGAATAATGCTGTTTTTGGTGATGTGTAGGGTGGTTTTAAAGAAATGCTGGAATTAAGTGATGTGTGGAAATGAACTGAAGGTATTGTATTAATTTGTTAAGCCTAATCCTGTGTTTTGTTTATATATTGCCTCACATTCCTGGTCTATCTAAGCATTTATCTAATACATCATGCTATGCATATTATTTCTGAAGCTGAATGAATGCGTTTTGTCATGACATCAAATGTACTTGTGATACTTTTGATTTAAATATTTTGTAATTTTGAAGATTCATAATAGATGTACATGTATGCGTATGCGTAAAATCCAATTGTATATATTTGTAGTCTCTGTAGTGTACAATAGGATTATTAGATTAAAGTTCAATTTGAGTGGAGAGAGCATGTTCTATCTTATCAAAAAGCTTGTATAATTGTAGATGACATCATTTTCCCTTTACTCTTTCATTACACCAAAAAATAATTCATAACTTTTATTTTTATGAATGTCCATACTTTTACTTTGTTGCATTAATTATGTATCTGTACTATGAATATTTAGATCTGTTGACAAACTCCCCTCCCTCATTAATACCTTTTTACAAAATTAGCTCATAGACTCCATATTCATTTTATTTGTGACACTGAGTTAAAACTGATAATTATTTAAAATCTGAGATTCTTTTTAAAGTCAATGGAATTTAAAATAAATTTAGAGGTATTGTGTAGTCTAATGTATTTATTTTTACCGAGGCTAAACTGATTCACCTGCGATAAAACTTTTCTCACCATATTTGCAAAGATATCCTTTTTTTTATGTGTAACATTTTGATGTAGTGTTAATTGCGTGTGTGTTTGGTCAATGTTAAGTTTATCATGTCGTATTTGTTCAAGAAAGTTGACATTCAATAAAATACAAACGGTGAAAACAGTTTTTGTTAATTCCATTCGCATCATGCTAAGTATCCAATTGACACATTCATATTAATACTTAAAAAGCATATAATGTGCAAACTGCTTTTAGGCTGAATGATTGTGATACATAAATTACTTTTAATTATAGGGAATTTCTTTTCTACGTAATGCTTTTGAATACAAAAGGTCCTCTTGTGTAGAATTATTTAAATTTCATGTGCGCTATATTAAATGTCTTGAAAATACCATGCTGAAAGTGAGTGAACTGTCAAAATTTTAGCTTCAAAATCGATTTCAATACCATTTTTTATTTTAGTGCATTACAAAAACTGGGAAATTCTGTTGAGTTAAAACACAAAAGCAACGCATGGTGCACCCAACCTGGGTATCAGTGAAGTCTCTTGGACCACTGATACCCAGTGAGCCCACACAGCATTTTGCAGCATTTAGTTTTGATGTTAAGGGTGTACATAAAACAAAATTCGTTTCCTCAAATTTTATTTCTAAATTAGTGAAATTGAACACGCATGTGATATTTTTTGGCGGCTACATTTATCTAAGGTGCCCACACCTGCTGTGCTCAAAGCAAATTTACATTTTTTTTTCAGCAAATTTCTTCAAAGAAGTTAATTTATAATCCATAATTTGAATATGTTTTTATTGTTAGACATAAATAATAACTCATAATATCATTTTACATGTTCTAATCACCAGTATTAATAATGGAACCCCTCAAATTCCACCCTTGACAGTATATACCGGACAATTTTCAAAATTGCATTGGTTAACTTCGTGCCAGGGTCCTCACGAATATATTGAAGGTGTAATAAGTTAAATGTGGAGAATATAAATTCCTCACACTTGCAATTGTTTAAAAATACCACGCGGTCTTGTTAACTAAAACACAAGGTCACATGATGTCATATAATCGAATGATTTTCACCAGACGTACATGTACCATGGATTTCAAACGCCAGACGTCACTTTTAACTTTGGTTTGATGGGCGACTTTTTACGTGTACTCATGAGGACCCTACTTCACCTAACTTAAATGTTATTCGTCCAATATAATTCTGTGTTGTGCGAATTCTATGTTAAAAATTAGACTCTAATAGCTCTCATGAGGTGTTGTTAATTATGCCAGACCAACAATAAGAAATGGCTGATAAGGATGCTCTTGAAGTATATGTAAAAGAATGAAAATCTATTACATAATTCAAGATGACATTAACATGTTATATATAATGCACAATATCTCTAAAGAGCAAGTTAACAAGCAAATAAAATGTACAATAGTTTTACAGTTATAGGTAGATTTGGAAAATTTAGATGATTTAATAGTTGAATATCTTATATGAAATTAATATTTAGATAGCTAAAGAAACAGCCATAATTATTATGTCTGTTAACCATTACGTACATAGACATTTAAACTGACTGGTACAAGAATCAATTCATACAATTTCTTAAAAACAAAGTTGATCATCTTTACATGACTTGTGGAATGCATCTGTTCCATATATGAATATTTTAAGTACACAGTAAGAAATACATATATCACATCTAAAAAAATCACTACAGTAAACTATTACATCATAAAAGAATACAAAATTGTAAAAAATCTTTGTAAATTAATTACATCTCATCCAAATATATATTAGCATCTGCACCATAATAGGCTTGTTTAAAATAAGCCCTGGCCAGGGTATGTTGGCTGAATGCTGGTGCTGTTCCTGTCTTGGATTTATCCATCTTTACCAGTTTTTATCATGTTCTGGTGGTGCATTGAAACATTTTATGTAATTTTAAACGCTTTTAACCTATGACGTTCAACGTACCAAGACGTACAGACCAGTTTTTAAGAAATATAGTTTTAAAAATGTCAATATTATTACGTCGTATAAAAATATCCAGTCTCATCTAAGGTTCATTTTTGAAAGGATCACAAAGTTTGGAATCATAACATTCAGTAGTTTTCTTCACAACGTCGGGCATAGGTAAAAGGTAAAAGGAAAACAGTAGCCCCTGTACCAGCTTACAGCTGGTGCTGGGACCAATTAAGTAGCTGTATAAAGACAGATTGTGTGTCATGCATATACAGTATAGTGCAGATGCTAATTCCAAGAACATATTCAAAATCATAAACGTGTGCAAAAGAAATCAATAAGAGCATTTGTCTATGCAGTGATTTAAGAAACCATTAAAATTAGATATATGAATAATTACAATAAAAATTACTTCTGTATACTGATATAGTTATAATGGGGTGGGTTACAAAGTCAAGTAAAAGATGAATCTATACCACACGACCTGTACATTGAATAGTTAACACAAAAGAAATAATTCACTTATGAATAACTGACCAAATGCATATTCAAATCATAAAAATAGAATATTTCGGAAATGCTTTTAAAATCATGGCAACAAAATATGACAATTCAAACATGAACACAAACTTAATTGTGGTAAATGACCACTGAACCAAAACCACAGTTAATCAAAATCATACATTCAATCAAACAAAGTTGTAAATAATAATAATCACTAGAAAAACAAAATTAACTTCATATTGTATCACAATATTCATCACATTCACATATTAGGCATGCTCATAGATCGTTTTTTAAGGCAGTTGTACATCTTTCTACCAGTACATATCACAAAAAGAAATATTGAGTTTCATATTATTTGACTATTAGAGACGGATTTACTGGTAGAAGTATTAAATATGTTAATTAAAAAAAACTATAGAGTATAATAACAGTGAATAAAGGTATTTTGAAAAAATAATAAAGCAATAATATATTGCATTGCTCTGGCTTCACATCACTTTTCAGACATTGTAAAATGGCATTTCCCCTATTTTTCGAACAGTAAAAAAAATATGAGAGCAATTTTATCACATATTACTGAGTGAAAAAAAGAAAGTTTCTACTACCGTATATCAAAATCATTAATTCAATTATTATAGTATGCATACTCCACTTCTATATGGAAGCGTCTTGTTTAATTCACACATGAAAATTTCTGTGCCAACTAATTGTATCACACTTTAATTTGCACCAATAATAAACCTAGTTCTACAACAATCAAAATAGTTTCGTCACTTGAGTTGTTCTACAATGCTGCATTGAGCTATGACTCGCCAAAATTAAAACTCAATATAAATAATTGCAAAGAGTAAGCTTGTTTTTCTTTATAATACTATCATCAATCAGACTGCATTTTGTTGAATGTTTGTTAAATTCATTCTAGACTCGAATACTATATAATATATTAATAATATTAATATGTCCACTGAATAGATAAGGTAGAAATCTGTAATTTCAGACGCCATTCGCTTTGCGGTTGTTTTCGTTGACGAGCTGGTGCGCCATGGCAACGTTCTTAGCAGCAAAGTAACCAAGCTGCGGCCGTCGGTCGTCCGCGGCAACCATAGCAGGCACCTGTAAACAAACCAACTCGGTAAAATATCTCACGCTTACAGTAAAACTAGAAATGTTTGTGCACGCTTTAATTTGCGAATTTCGTGGGTAGATGCAAAAACGCAAACGTAAATAGTCAGCAAACATTAATAGCCTATGTGAAGTAGGTCCAGGATAGACCAAAATCGCAAAATTAAATAGTCACAAAATAATTTATAGATGAAAATCGGAAAATTTAATAGCCACGAAATATTCTAGTTTTACAGTATTTTTCTGGTCATTGTCTATTGCTGGAAAATGTTATTTCACTATAATATTGTGAAGATTAATCATCCAGGTTAACTGATATATATGTATACAATATTTAGACTACTGGATAATTACGTACAAGAAATAGACATTTCATATGATATCCGCCATATTTCTTCTGTGTGACACATGAATAGTACGATGTAATGACATAACCCCAAGATGGGGCCGGGTCTTGTTTCTTGTACGTAATTATCCATTAATATTGTCTAAATGTTGTAAATACCGCATGTTATTTCATTATATTTTTCAACCTCACTCCATTTTCTAATCTTACATTTCAGTGAAACCTGTCTACGTGGACATCTCCCTTTCAATTGAAGACATCTCCCCTATGTAGACACATTTTACTTCTCCCATTTCCCTATACAATATATACGATTTATAAAGTGAGTCTCTTTTTTTCCGAGGACACCTATCTTATGTGGACAGTGGACACTACCGGGGTATATTTTCTCCCAAACCTTTTCATAACCTGCGTTGTGTGGACACTTCAAAATTTCTCACTTTATTAAAACAATGCATTATTTACCCAGACAGATTTCTGAGCAAACATACTGAGTAGGTCATAAAAGCTGCTTCGATATATAGCAGCAAGAGGTATTGTTTTGTTTGTTTATTATGGCATGTGGTTATTGTGTTATGTGTTTGCAAAGCCTTAGAGGAGCATGTTCTCAGCTGCTGTTGGTGAGAACATACATGTAATTTTACTAATTTGATAATTCATAAACCTTGCTGCTGAAAAAGTAATTAGAATGTGACACGAGAAATGATTTGCACACAATGTTAGATAGGAAATTTACAGCTTGTCTCACATGGCAGCAGTTATAGTTATATCAGTAATCATTATACTGTAGCTTGCAAAAGGTAAATAACTTTGAGTCAAGTAATAGGGAATAATATACAACAGGTCTCTGCTAGGATGTAATTTTATATGTTCCATGTAGTAGTGGATCAGATTTCGACCACACAGAAATGCTATTAAAGCTTACACTTAATCTATGTCTCTTACAGGACTTGAAAAGTTAGATCACCAATTGATAAAACTGGCCACTTTTTTCACAAAAACCGTGAATTTTACGTCTGACTTGAAATTTGGTGACCTCTATAACGGGGAACCTCACGTAATACGTAAACTCACGTATTGTATGCAAGGCCAAACAGTGCGATTGATGCTCTATTCTTTAAAGCTTGCAAGATTAAGTGTCTGGAACTCAAATGACCTTTCCAGTAGAGACAAATCGTAACTAAATTAAGATGATTCAAATCATTTCAAAACTATCCTTGCAAAAGCCGAGGGACTTTTGGTCGAACGTTTGTCAATTTAGGAGACAGACTTTAGAAAAGAAAAGCCAACTGTAGACACGAATTATAGCCTTACTTCTTCAGATGTAACAATAATTGCTCCTGCTTTGATGAGTTCATTTTTAGCGGCGTTGATGTCATCTTCGTCCACTCCTCGACACGCATCGTCTATTAGGACCGTGCGGAAACCATGCTCTAAAGAATGCCTTGTTGTCGCAGCTGAAAATAACAACGCCCTTTTGACCCCGGACTGTCAGTTTGATTGAAAAAAAACAATATAAATTATGAAAGTATCAAATTCATCTGAATCAACTAAAACCAATTGCACTTTGCCAAGTGGTTAAGGTACTCAATCCGATTTTTCAATTTGTACAATTGGTGTTAAAAACTTTGTTTCTACATGTATTTATTTAACATATTTTACATATAAGCTTAATTTGCTCATCATACCACTTATATTGTATAGTTGATAGTGGTTTCCTTACCCACACACACATCATATGCCAGCCCACACACATACACATCAGTGACTCCACGCTTTTCAAGATTATCCAACAGATCCGTCTTTGACAGTTTGCCGTTATCCCAAAACGCTGAGTAGCTGTCAATATCGGATTTGGTGCCTTTATTCACATAAACAGCATCATCAACAATCTGAAATGCAACACTCATATGACAAATTTCCGCATACCTATGTACATACTATATAATATAAATAGATAGAAAAGAATTATGTAAGACAGGGTCACGGATAAGTACCGTATTATCGTCTGAGACAGGTATCTGTGTTGTCAGGACGCGTAAACATTTTGAGTTACTTGTCCTATGGACGAGTATTCTCAATCATCCCAGACATCAGTTTCAATTGTATTAACATGATTTTTGTTGATTTGGACGTGTAAATCTTAGTATTTTTTTTCTCCTATTCATGGCCCTGCAAGAGTTTATCCCAAAAATGTTTATTTTTTTTTTTTCTCTTTCAAGGTTTTATATGTCTTATATATATATATATATATATATATAAAAAACGCAGTCAGGTAACACATTTAGCTTAATTTTCACATAGCGAAATTTAAAATTACCTTGACATCTTTGTGTATCTCTGCACCCCAAGAATTCTGCACACAATGTGCGGGCCACAGCTTTTGTTCCATGCTCTTGGTGATGGGATGTGTGAACACTACAGTGTCCAACTTCTGTGCCTTGTCAGCAGTAATCTGAAAGTAAAATTATTTTTTCTATAATACATACCGTATACGACCATGCAAGTGCCCACCCTCCTGTAACAGCCTCCCCCCCTTTTTCTTAAATGTCTTTAAGAATTATGTAGGAACTACATTCTTGTGTAACAGCCCACTCCCCAGTTTGAGAAAATTTCAATTTAACAGCCCTGGGCGCTTGGACGGTTGTATATGGTAGATTATACAGGCGCTTCGATGTGGTAGTTTTTTCCTCTTTTCTGAGTTACATGCACACAATAAGGAGAAATGAGATGTAACATAATTCTGCTTTGTAATCTTTCTTAACGTACTTTTTGCCAAAGACCTAAAGCATACTTGGAAGCGAGGCACCCAACAATTACATGTACGTCTGGGTTTGCAAATGTGTTGCATAAAGCTCTGGTTAGAGCAACACCAATGTTGTTAGTTGAAGAAACATGGACAAGATAGAGGGTCAGGGGGGATAAGAGGAGGGCTGGCAGAAGGAGGGGGTTGGGGGGGATACCCCCATTTACACAAAAGCTAGAGATAAGAGTTCAAGATTGTGTTTCCATTGTGGTTAAAAATGTATAGAACATTCAATAAAAATTGTGGATGAATATTCGAGTATGGCAATTGAGCATCTTTAAAGTCTGTCAATCTGCCTTGGTTAAATGGCAGGTCGCATAATAGAGCAAATTCTGACCAATAGGAATGTCCAATTAGATATGCAGAGTGGTAGAATGATCAATATATGTACATATTTATTCACTAATGACAGACTAATAAACACTATAAAATATTCAGTATAAGTCACTTCTGAGGATTGCACTCGCAATTCATATTAGATCAACTTGACCTTATTTCATTAGATGTCTTTCTCATACGGCTAATAACTTATTATTATGATCTATCAACAACAAAAAAAAAGATTTTGAAGTAATAACAACATGACATGAGAATATTCGCTAAGTTGTCAATGAAGGATTACATCAATTTCTCAGATTTTTTTTTTAATGAAAACAAAATATAAATTACAAAGAAAACGGCATGCATATGTTCTATTTGAAATATAAGTATACAATTCAGCCTATTCTACGATTCAAAGAGATCTTCATAAAAACATCATTAGAATAACTAAAAGTTACTAAAACATTACTCCTTATAAGACTAATTCAAACCAGCATTGTAATATAAATACCAGCACTTTACAGAAGTATATCATTGACCTACTGTCGAACCACTATATGTGGTCTACATATTGATAAGGCTAATATGGAATGCTGGCTATTTGAACAGATGATTTACACATGGAAGCAAAAGCTCAGATCTTGATCATAATGCACTGCAGTGAGAAACAAGAACATTCATAACACAAGAATCACTTTTATTCCTAAATCATTCACTAAGTCATATCATTCATTGAATGACATAAATAATTTCCCCTATACAAAGTCAATGGCAAGTAAATCATTACTGTTGCAGGTATTCCATATATGTGTAGTTAAAAAAATATAATCGATGAGAGCATTGCATGAATGAAAGAAAACATACTATTATATTTACATAATAACTATTTATCAAGGAGATTTTGGGTGTAATTCGGCTGATTATTGCTGGTCCAGGTGATGATTGGCCATGGTATTACGAAGCAGTATATTGACTTCCTTGTTTGCACACTATTTATAGGCAAACTCACTTTTCGGCTATTTTTGGGCTGTTCAAGGTTGCATTAGTCAAGTTTGGAGATTTTTGGTGATTGCCGCAATTGCGAGCAGTGAGTGAAAGACAAGTTGTCATTCTTTTGATTTTGATAGTTTTTTAGTTGCAAACACAACAAATGGAATCAATGTTAGCAAAGACATTATGACACAAGGCTTCCAGATACATACACAAACTATAAAGTGCAGAAAACATTGCATTATTGACCACCACAAATGAACCAAAGTATTTTATTGTAATTGCAACTTAAGAAATGAGCTTCTAGAAAGATAAGTACCCGCTTTTGTCACTTCATGCTGGAGATACTCAATGCCCTTGTACCCTGACATAAAAATAATAAATTAATCAAGCCATTCATTTCTGACGCACATTGTCTCGATCTATAAGGTTGCAATTACTCTCTATTCTCCATTACATATCTTTTAGGCAGAAACAAAGCCGTATGGATTTTTCACTCACCTTGCTGTCTCCGTGAATCTTTCGCTTTTTCACGTTTTCAATGAAGGAAATATGATCCTGAGGGTGCCAGTCAGAACTATAAAAATAACAATGGTTCGATCAACTACATCTATTCATATCTACACACATACATATTGTAAACACTTTCATCCTGTCTCTATTTCTAAAAAGAATCCCTGTTTATACTGGAAGTCTAAACTTTTTAGCCTATCAGAAGCCCCCAAAAGAGACACACACCTATTGATTTTTGAGCTTGTAAGTCATGTTATTATAGCGAATTGAAATGTTACGTCTATAGATTAAGTGTTACAAAGTTTTGACAATTTTTTAAAAATATTTTACATAAACTCATGAGGTTCTAATCCATACTGATATTATTTACTTATTTCAGGAGAAGTGAGCAAGGTAATTCTTGGTATTGTCTTCAGAACAATGCATCAATTTAGTTAATGAGTTAATCAATCAACACCAAGCAACATGCAATTATTGCTATTTTCATAATGACGTTACATAACGTATTGATGCAGCGAGATCGCAAGCTGCCTTCAACTTCAAAATTAAGTTTCTTTTTCACAAGTAATGTACCGGTACATACATGTATAACTGATTGCATTTCAAGTATAAAATGTAACAATTGATATCATATGATGAGAGTAAATATCTGACACTTTTATTAGTCATAACATGTGAGAGCGAGCAAATTGAGAGCACATGCAACTTTCAAAAGTGAGTGAAAAACCTGATGTGATGAGTCTTGAATGACCAAATCATCAATTAGGTCCATCACATCTTCGTTTGACAATGTGAACACGAATGCATGCAATTGTGTTTCACGGAATCTTTTGTTAGTCACTAAATAATTGCATTAATCTTGGCAAACAGTGCCAGCTCACTCTACGGGTGTCTGTTTCTTTTTTTTATAATTAAATAACTCACATAATAACATTCTCATGCTAAGTGATCTCTCACAAAGACACCGTCTAAAAACATTTTCATATCCAGATCTGACGTCATCAAATCTGATCGAGATCATTCCCAAATCAAATATTTCGATTGAGCAAGTAATGTTGCACAATTTTCACTCATTTCAATGCGTTATAAGTCAACTTTAAAACTCGTAAAGACTGGAGCCCGTACATTTCAAATCATAAGATAAGGCTAAATTGAAATATAATGAATACCTGTAAACAATGAGATCAAATGGAGCGTTATTAATACAGTGGTTGATGGGCGATATGACGGCCTCTCCGTCCTGACCGGCCGGACAGTCCTTGATGGCCAGAGTGCCGCTGATGAAGTCATTCTGGACATCAATAATGAGGAGAGCAGAGACTGGGTCAAGAATCTGAAGGAAAACATGAACAATTGAATCAAATTCTTTGTAAGTTTATATGTGTGTCAGATAAGAGGTTTGATGAAAGATGCACCCGTACAGTTTTTGATGTGTAGTGAAGATGAGATAATTGAGTTTACCTATCGCGTTTAGAATTTTCTAACTAATATCTATTTTCCTTGTCTTCCCTATTTTCAATATTAGTTGACTGCTACATGTTCCAAATGAGATCCTGATATATATCAATATCCACAGTCTTTAAAGATTCTTAGTTGTGTAGACGAGCTGTTTCAATTAATAATATTATGTGGTTTTGACATATGTATGACACTCAAAGGCCTTCATTGTATAAATTAATTCCACTAGAACGATATCTTCTTAACTAGACAATACAACCATGAGGATGCACTGATACACCTCCTTTAGGCAGCTCCATGTGGGGGAGGTTAGCATTATATTTGTCAGTCAGCATAACTGATTTTGATGGAGAAATCTGATGAAGTGTCAGCATGACAAAACAATAGGAACACTAAGATCTGCATTGATCACAATTACAGTTTCCTGTTGACTGTGATCGTCAATATGTCAACATGTAGTTTTCACTTATCTATATGAACGTTCGATGTTTGCTTTAGACATGTATGAAACGAAAGGATTAAATAGGTTACAATAGAATGAATAATTGATAATTATTGAAGATTGCTAAATGTTAGGCGATTTATAAACATAGTTAGAATATTCAATAACGAAATATCATTGTGCACATCTCAAACTTTCAATCACTGCCATTATTTCCAACATAGACAAAAAAGTTGTATGAAACCATTTACAGTTATAGCATTAATTATCACGCATAAAGCGGTAAGTTACTTATAATTGACTCTTTTTTGTAATTATAACAATCTAACAAAAATGACGTCATGACGTCACATCTTTGAAAATCTCTGCCTGAGAATTTGTGACGCGAGATAGAAAACGAGATAGCGTTCATTTTCTATAAGCAGTCGAAGCGTCAACACTGGAAACTACTAATCAAGACAGCTCGCTTCTGCACTGTATTGAGGGCACTGGCACGGAACGACACAGTCAACACGAAACTTGCGTCAAAAGCACATTGATCTTCTATAGCTCATGCCCATGATCCATGTTACCAGACTTCACCCTCCTGATACACTATCAATTACCTGCATTATGTTGATGAAAAACAACACTGCACAAAAACAAAAATGCAGATCAAGCAGCCCTCTACACAAAAGCTTAATCGTTACGACAGTCTGATAATGTTAGTCACAAAATCCATTGTGTTTTAATGGACGGTAGTTTATATCTAAGAAATTGATTGAAAATGAAGTGCAGTCTTTTAAGGTTGCACAGTTTTGTATGCTCCTTATGAATACGTGCAATAATTTGTTTGTAAGAAATGCAAATTCAAACAATTAGATAAAATTTTGGAGCAATTCTTTGAAAAATCTACAGAGTAAAAATTGATGTTCACAGAATATTTAGCATACCTGCTCATCATAAACGATTATCATACACATAGAATGTTACACTGGATATGTATAATTTATAGATGAAGCTTACAGGCGTTAATGTAGCCACGGGCCCGAGCATCATGGGAGGGTGTGTGTGGTATGTATACTACTATGGTTTACAAACACTATACCATAAACAATAATACTATTATATAGAAGGGTATCTGCTTTCTATATAGTAGTAATGTGTATGGTATAGTGTTTGTAAATCATAGTAGTATACATACCACACACACCCTGCCATGATGCTGGGGCCCATGAATGTAGCCTATGATAAACATACAATCCAGGGACTTAAATCTTACTTATCCAGACAGGTAGCATTAAGATATAATATACTCGTTCAAGTAAAAATTTTTACTATATGGTCAACTGTATGCAAAAGCCAGTAATTAATCTAAAGGTGATTGGGAGTCCTAGTCCATAGAATGACTAACTCAAATTTCATTCCCATCTACGCAACACAAAAGCCCTTCAGGGCCATGAATAGAAGAAAAATCATAATACTTGTCCATAGAACGGTCTTTCCGAAAAACATACCCGTCCTAACTAAGATGCACAAGTCAAAATCA
Organism: Streblospio benedicti; assembly: GCA_019095985.1. Lineage (NCBI taxonomy): Eukaryota > Metazoa > Annelida > Polychaeta > Spionida > Spionidae > Streblospio > Streblospio benedicti. The sequence continues at coordinate 26,429,766 of CM032664.1, read as the reverse complement.
AGAAACTTCATATACAAGCAATTATGACTTGAGTTGTATTTATTGTGACTAAGGAATACTCGTCAAAATTTCTACCTATTCAGACGACAGCCACCCGTCTCGTATGATAGGACAGGCCCTTAGGCATGGCCCTGCATACTAAAGGATGGTAACTTTTCTGTGACCATGCAACTATTTATGCATCAAACCATGAATTAAGAATTATTTGCTTCCAAACAAAAGGTAGCCCCGTCAAAATATAGATGTAAAGAATGAGTCCCCTTATTGATTAGTGATATGTAATGGCCAATATCACTTGGAGTTATGGTCGTGTGGTCCTGTGCTGGTTCCTTTTATTTGTTTCTAAATAATCCAATTTTTTTTATAAGAATCTATGGTCTCTAATCTTGCTCACAACATAAAATGAAAACGTGACAAAGAAAGAATTAGCTGAACTATGCCATTTAAAATTAAGTGTATGAAATCAATCATTTTAGGGTTAAAAAAAGAACAACTCACATATTTCAGCCAATGGTTCCAGCAAAATTTGAATTCTTCGAGGTCTAATCTATTATCCTATAAAACATTAAAACAAATTAAAAAGAAAAATATCAATATATTTTATATATAAAACATATTTAAGTATTAATCAATACTCCTAATAAATAGTTGAGCACTTTATGAACATGCAGTTAAATGATTCATTAACATTAAAATATATTTATATATAATTGCATTTATTGACAAAAATATAAACAGTATAATTATGACGAAACAATAAATAAATCAGATGTCATCAAATATTGTTTTGAAGGCATTGCCATTGCATTATTTTTCATACTATAAGATGTGTCGACATATTTTCAAATTTATTAAAGTTGTTGAGTCCCATTGATTATAATAAAATATATACTAAAAGAAACTGTTAAACTTGACACTGAACATTTTCAATCCCTATAATGGAAGCTTTCAAGTTGTCACCAAGTCTTCGTCAGCCATCTTTGGTCATCACGAGATGGTGTTGTGACTTCATCTAGGATATTGTCTGAGGTGTGTGCAAGTTCGAGGACCTCAACATTCTTGTTGAGGTCAGGTTTTAGTGGGCATATGTAGATGGCCTCCTTGATCTTTCTATCATAGATTATGGGATCCAAAGGCACCAACCAGGAAGTGTGATGTTTATCAGATTAGAAGAACTTCTTGCTCATTCCTAGGTGCATTTCACGCATACGTATAAGGAAAGACTGTCTGACTTGACTTTATTGAGTAGGTTTCACACGACACGTGTTTGCGAATCATGACTCGGTCATTGCTACAGAAATGAACAGCTCTGGAGGAAGCTGCCAACGCCTTGGGGCATGATGCATCATACTACATATGATACACAGGTGACATATACAGATTATACAGTCTCTGGATGATAAGGATACGTGCCTATTAGCTTCGATTAACACCAGTCCACAGTCTCTACAGCTGGACAACATGCAGGGGGGGGCATCCAGACCAGATTACACCAGGTTCTGGAATCTGGTAAAGATAAGATTCTGCAAAAAAAATATTTCATGCCTTCTAGACTTCACCTCTGGATCCGCCCCAGTAACATGCCACCTAAGTAAGAGGTCACTACCTTTAATTTGTGTTCAACTACTGCGACCTTCTTCATCGCCATTACCACTGCATCTTGGAAATATGTTCATAGTCAGTTTGAAAACACCATCAATTCGACTACACTGCTTGTGTAACTATCATAAGAAACTGCCAAAGAAAAAGAGTTTTTGAGTACAGCGTATGTAATATATTCTCTATATTCGAGTATCTCATCGAGTTGGGATAAAAAATGTAGAGAGGTTGTCAAGGACTATGATGTCAGTAGTTGGCAAAGATCTGAGGCTCAATGTAAACCCACAAGAACAAATTCCTCAAATTCCACATTGACATACATTGACTGACACACTTTATACACCATTCTACTGTTGCAGTCAAGGTAGTGTAGCCAGCAGCACAAGTGTGTCTGGAAGTCCACCTCCAAAATATTCTTACCTTTCAGCAAAAGTGAAGTCTTTTTGCTGCAGAGATGTACGGGGGCAAGGAATATGACATCTGCTGTTCCTCTTCCCAGAAGAATTTCTGAACTCTACGTCATCAATCTTTTTCCACTTCCATATTAGTTCAGCCATACTCTCCAGAACTTTCATCCCTTGATCTACAATCTTCGACCCCCCAATAATTTCCCATCCCTAGTGCATTGCCATTGTTTTTTGTAGAAGCTAGCTATGTTGCTATTTTACCGTCATAATTATTTGAAAAATAATTCTGAAAAGTTACCTTATTTACGTCCAGTAATACGAAAATAGCATCTTCTTCTTTCTCTGTCATTTTATGTGGTTTGCCATTTTGAGAAAACAAGGCCTTCAATAGATAGCTAAATTCTGTTCTACTCAAAAATCCATCTCTGTAATTGTTAAAAAATAAGCCTAAATTATATTATGTTGCGAATGATCACCTGGTTATTTAATAATTATGGTAATGTAAATATGATGCTCTGAGCTATCACTAGGATCCTCACAAAAAATGTCTCAGTAACTACTTGGCCATTTTCTTTTCATCATATCATTACATTTTCATTAACTTTTTTCTTCAGTATTGCTTAACTTTTTCTTATTTATTCTTTAAATTTACTAATAATATTACTACCTGGACAAATAAAGTTAATTATTCTTTAAATAGCAGAGCCCGCACATAAGCTTGTAAAGGGCCATGGGCTTCCATGGTGCAACTTTAGTCACATTAGGGGATGAGCATTTACGGGAAATGATTTTTGATGTATTTGCACTCAAGAATGAAACACACTTGAATATCAAAACAAGATTTAGAGGGAATACTTTATGTATCAGTATTGTCACTGGTTTAATACTCAGCCAGATATTCTAGTCATTTCCCCATAAATTTGTTTGTATGTAGCACTAAGCAGGATTAGGATTAGCGACTTGTCCGCTCGTAATGACTAGTAAAAACTAGTGCAAAGTTTACGCAGCTCATCCTTTTGACGAGTGGGAATTCTGGTCAGTTTGGCATACATGTATAGAGTTTGTGCAAGGAGGACGAGTACATTTTTTGCAGAATGAGTAGATATTTGAGGGTTACTCATCCTGCTGACGAGTAGCACTTTTCCACCTAATCCTGACGCTGGCACTAACATGAGCTAATCGAAAATGAAGACTTTCTACTGGGTCACACATTACCATTTTTATTAACAGGGTGTTTAAAGGTTACCTGACTTTTTGGAAATATTCAAAATTTCAAATTTATAGGCCCTTGCTTAATTGGACAGTGATGTTATAAATAATTCATGTATGAAAGGCTGTGCCAATAAGCTTCTAAGTTAATGCCGGTTGACGGGCATGTGTAAAAAAAACACCAAGACACACTTCTTGTGACAAGATCATGAATCATTACCATGTGAAGTTAGTTAACTTAGAAAAATTTAAAATATGGCCAGAGTACTTCACACAGGACATGTAGATCCACACATCCTGTATTTATATAAAAAAAACACATATATATATAGCATCAAAAGAAGTACCAAATAATATTACTACCATGAACACAATTGTTTTCCCGTTCCCAAAGTGTAAAAAGAAAATTTCTAGTAAGAATAAATGTAAAGAAACATGTTCAAATTGCATATTATCCCCCGGGTATTATCCCCACCTACGGGATATGTGTGAATACGTTATTTCATAACAAAGTGCACCATAGCTCATGTAATTTTAGTGAATCATAAAATAGCGTTATCTTCCGAAAATATAAGTAAGTAGCTTCATTTTGACACCACAAACACTATTGTTAGTTCATTAATAGTTGTGCTACTGTGGTTTAAAAAAAATATATACAGGATGTGTATGAAGTGCTCTAAATTTTGTCTTAATTGAATATAATGTATTTAACTATTTATCATATAAACATGCTAGCGATTCAATAGATCATCCATGGCCATGGTTCAATAAGTGTTAGAAAGCATATCCTCGAAATATTTTAATGTGAAGCAGTAGGCAGGCTCACATCACAGCAATATTCATGATCGAATTCAATTCCTTACTCTAGCTAGATGCCCGCTGCAGCACTTTGACATGCGTTTTGCAGTTCGTCACTTACATTATTCTGTGGTTGTATTAAATTTGAGTTTTGTTACTAGATGGCATACCAGCACCTTGACATCCGTTAGCAGGTCGTCACACGTACATTTTAGTGATATGACGATCTGCTGACGTATGTTGATGTGGTGCGCGCATCTACGGTGTTAAAACTATTAATCTAGATGCGCTCGCCAGCACTCCGTCAGACGTTAGCAGTCCGTCACGTCACTAAAATGTACGTGTGACGGACTGCTAACATCTGACGGAGTGCTGGCGAGCGCATCTACTTGCCAATACACCTGTTTGAAATATAAGCAAAATGATTTGTATCATCATTTATGAGGATCAAATCACAGAATAATGTAAGTGACTCACTCATGCACTGCTAAACACATGTCGAAGTGCTGGCGCAAGCATCTAGAAGTTTTTGTGAAAGGTCATAATCTTCTCACCAGAAGTATATATAATTCTTGTCGGTTGTTTTTGTTAGTCGGAAGCAACTCACTGGCACAGCCTAAATACACTAGGGCAGTGCCAATGGCCTATGTTCAAAATTCATGTCATGAATATCGTTTTTATTTCACCTTTGTCAAAGGCTTTGAGGCTTTGTTCCTAATCGTAATTGATTAAATAAAAGAAATCAACAAATATTCACATATATAGATGTAACTATTCACTGTGACTACCCAACGGAATCCAACATAAATTTAGAAAATGTACCAATTCATAATTGAATCGTCTTTTACAAGTTAATGTTTTTTATTTGAATTATACAGTCTTGTAAATATTTTGACAGGTCAGGATTAAGATTCTAAAAGAAGCTGTCAGTATTGCTTCAGAAAATACATGGCATTTAAAGATTTACATTCACTCACCTATCCGTGTCAAACACATCAAAACAATCCTTTAACTTTTCTGTAGTAGCTGTCACATGTTTCTTTTTGTAAGATTCAAATATATTGTTTGATTTTGATATTGAAAGAGAGGAGACAGCATCCCCTGCTTTGTTTACATCGGCCATGTTTACTCTGAAACTACGTATCCTTTGCTATCCATGTGAAATTGACTGCAACACTGAACCTTGGACAGTCGATAAAGGCTTTTTGGCAGGTGATCACGACAGATATTATAAGTAACTCAACACGAAAATATATTACGTTTCACAAAACACCATTGAAAATAACCGTGTATCATTTATTATCTAATTAATATATTTACAATTATTTTTAAAATCAAAATTCCGCGTATACTGATTAAGAACTGAGGCTAAATCTATTGTACTTTAGTAGATCTACGTATTATTAAAGTTAATGTACATCTAGTGGGTACATATTCGTAAATTAACGCATTTTTGTGAATTACTTGTACGTTGAATGAGTTTAAGGGAACGATCATAAATACTGATACCGGGGGTGTCGTCCAAAAAGGTGGGGTGGGGTGGGGGGTCGTCTAACTTTTCTGATTCCTTTGTGGGGGGTCGCTGAACTTTTTTGTAACGCTACGGTATATTTTTGCAAATATTTTCTTTTAGCATTATATTGAGGACTTTTTCTTTAGCGGGTGGGTTGGGGGTGGGTGGTCACTCAACTTTTTAAAATGTTGATGGGGGGTGGGGGGTCGGCTAACTTTTTCTTCGAGTCCCAAAAAATGGACGACCCCCCCCCCCCGGTATTGTTATTTATGATCGTTCCCTAAATAATAATGATATAGATATACAATGTACTGTTGTGGCTACACTGGGTTGAGCATACAATGCCTTTGATGATTTGTAACTAGGGGTCCTCTTGTGTAAAAAAATTGGGGTTAATCGCTGTCACCCTGGTGTCATGGTGCGTTTGCGTGCTTTTTCCCCAACTTGAAAATACGAGCTTCCCATATGGTAAATTCATTCGAATGGGCACTCCCAGTCCTATCTATCAGTCATGAACGCACAGTGTTTTTATGGTGCGTTCACATGCTATTTCCCAACTCCCAAATACGAGTTTCCCATTTGGTAAATTCACCCGAATTGGCACTCGAGATCCTAATCGTATTTACCAGTCGTAAACTCGGAGCTTTTTTAGAGGACCCAGTTTCCGACTTGGAAATATCATGATTTACGACAGGGAACGTCCTTTTGTGTGAATTTTTCATATGGGACGCTCACATCTTTACGAGGTCAGAAGAGCAGGTGAAAGCAGCATAAGTGAGAAATTCAAGATGGCCCCCATAATGATTGCTGGTTCATAAAAAATGTAAATGTGCTGGTTTATAGTCCTGATCCAAGTCTTGCTCTCACGACTTTACAATTTACACCAGGTCATTGGCCCACTCATTAATCATCAATTGATCATTTCTATATTATGCTTGCATCGATTCAGCGCACAATGCTAACCATTCACACAATCACTCACTCACTCTTTCAACCTAATGACCTGTACCTATTTAACGTGTAGGTACCACGGAGCAGTGTGCAACCTGTTAAGGGTAGATTTGCTCAACACCTATCACCAGACCCGACTGGGAATGGAACCCACCACCTTCTGGTCATGAGTCCAATTTCCCTATCCATTCGGCCACGGTAGCACACAAAGTGTTACACCTCCCTTAATATTGAAGATAGAAACATGATTCTGGTGTCTAAGGGTATGTTTGTGATGGTGAGGAATCCATTGATACAAGTTAAAACTGACTCAACCCCAAAATAAGTGAGTTAATCAAGATGGCTGATAAAATTGCCGCTCGTTCAAACAACATTGAATAAATGTAACTTTCAACATTTTTGAAAATATATACTTCTTAAATAGATGTTAATAAATCTACATAAACTTACATACAATAGAATTAATTAGTGTTAGTAGAAAGCACATATAAGTGTATCTAGATGATATGCGAAAGTTACGGCAGACTGCACCCGCGATATATGGGAGCTTAGTGGAGGGCAAGTTTGCAGTAAAGCGACAGTTCGGATTTTTCAATTCCATAGATACAAACAATTAATAAGCCGCAAAAGAGAAGTTCTGGTATAATTAAGAATAATAAAAAAAAGATTTTCCAGCTTTCCAGCACTGTGGGACCTTATTCACCATGAATTACTGGCTGTTCTTAGCTTACAGAGGAAGTTTAGCTTAGTCTCGTTTGAGATAGTGAATTGTCCTCGAAAAAGAATTGTCTCTACATCATGAATCTACCAGAGTTTTATGTAGTTAATCATGTCAGATATCATACTTTCCATTGGACTATTAAATATCACGAGTATGCCAACTCCAGACAAAAATATTAAAGGCCAAAAAATTATGAGAAAGACAATACCATACAATGCAGTGCAGTGCAATGCAATACGCAATTATTTTGATACAATGAACAATATCTGAACTTATAAAGTGGAGGAAACTTGTGACGGAAAAGTTTTTGTTGGCATTAAATAATTTCATTAATATTTATTAATTGTCTTTGTAGACTGTAAACTTCAATATGGATGAAGGAATAGATTTTCCGTGGTTAGGAAATCCATTGTTACCTGATCGTCTTCAAGATAGTGCTTACTTACCTCAAGGTAATGCAAAATAAAGTAGACTAGAATCTACTATCAAACTATTGTATACTAATTTTATTTTTCTGTTTTCTTTTTTTTGCTTTGTTATTACACCTAACCAATATGGGAAATTTTCATTTTTCTAAGTTTGAAATAATATTTTTTAACAAACTTAGTATTAATTTGAAATTCTTAATCTATGGACTACTTTGATAACTTTTGATTAAACAAGAGTGTAAAATATGTTTATTTTTCATTTTATTTTTCATTTTAGGTCTTGCAACACTCAATGAAATTGCTAACAGTGATTTGGAGAAATTTGATGAAGTGTTGGTTTCTTTCATACGGCAACATAATATACCTGCGCTAAGTTTATGCATTGGATATCAAGGCAATATCTTATACACACAATGTAACCAAAAATTCTTTACTATTGTTTTCAATCAAAGTTGTACATTCATGTATGAAAATCATCATCAAATGTGAATCTAAGTCACATTCTAATTAAGTCATATCAAAGAGTAATATGGAAAAAAATGCTTAAAAATAGTTTCTCCCCTAAAAGTCGAGTTTCTCACCAAAACCTAGGGCGAAACTGAGAAGAAAGGTAATAAGAGACTATATATTGAATAAAAATTGATATCTAATCATTTATAATGTATATAATGTATGCTAATTGTATAGTTATATCAAATATACTAAATATGGAAAAAAATGCTTAAAAATAGTTTCTCCCCTAAAGTTTGAGCATATCCACTGGAAACAGGGGAGAAACTGGTGAGAAAGGTATTTCTTTTGAGGTTTCTTCCACGATTCCTCATTCCCTGTATGTTGGTTTATCCAAACTTCCTTTTGCTCCTTGTGATGAAACCATCTTAGCCAGTTACCATGAAGACAAGATTCAAGGCTCGACAAGTGATGTTTTTCCAGCAAGATTTCTTCAGATATTGGCATGGCTTATCACTACATGTCCATTCTAACATGGAGCCTTCCATACCTTTCTTCATTTGACCAGTGGTACGTGGCAATTGATGAGGATAGGTACTGAAACTTGCCACAAGCTGTCTTAATGGACTGATCCGACTTTTTACGTCGAAGCCTCTAATTTCTAGGCCAGCTTTTCAGAATCTTGACCTATCTAGAAGATCATCAGAAGACCACAATGTTTTAATAGAAAGAGCTTCAAGAGCCAAAATGAAGAGTAAAGGATAAAAACACTGAACCCTGATGTACATCTACTCTGACATCGGACCAGTGGTGTGGATATTGGCACTATAATTCTGTGCCTATTATATTATTGTATTATTTTCAACTTGTGATTGCGTAAGACTTGAAGCCATGAAACTTAAAGATTGAGATGGCAAGTGATAGAGACATGTGGAGATGAGAATTACGAGAAATAAGCCAGTCCAACACCCTTTTAAATAAGGGTAAAATAGGGCTTAAAATATGTGACGGCAACGGCGACATTCATATATTGTTTAAATGGTTCATTTATTATTGCAGGTTATGGATGGGCAAAAAGAGATGAGCTTGTTCGGTCCCATCACAAATTTAGAATTGCCTCAATTAGTAAAGTTCTTACTGCCATTGGAGTGTTAAAACTCGTAGAAGATGGAAAACTACAACTTCATAATAAAGTTTTCGGATTAAGAGGTTGGAATAAAAGACTTCTAATCGTCCTAATATATATGGTTGAATTAATTGAAGGGGGATATTTTTTATTCTGTCTCAATGTTTACTTGAAGGATGTCTACCAGAATTTAGTCCTTCTGAATGTGGCGATAAGAGACTTTTGCGGGTTACTATAAAACATCTATTACAACACAGCGGTGGTTGGGACAGAGAGGTAAATGTAAACGATAACACTGAGGTGATCGCATACATTTTAGTTTTTGAAATAGTTGTATATTAACTATATAAAAATGAATAATGATAATATAATGAAAATTGTGTAAAATAAAGCGAATAGTAGTGAAGAAATGTAATTGAAAAATCATTACTTTTTCTTTCCTCTTTCGTTACTTTCATTAGTTAAATTTAAGATTCAGCACTTCACAAAAGGTAGGATTGAGTCTGCTTAGAAGGAACTTTTATGAATGTTTTAGGTGGTTGGAGATCCTTGTTTCTGGAGTCATGTAGCACGAGAACTGGATGTGCCTTCACCTGTCAATCAGCACCAACTAATAAAATACATGATGACACAAAAGCTCCAGTTCTTACCAGGTTCAAAATCCAAATATAATACTGATTTTTTTTTTTTTTTTTTTGGATTTCACAATGCTTATGTGCACTGGGTTAATATCTAATTTATTTTCAATAACTCGAGAATTGAATAAGTGGGAAATAGATGAAGATGTGTGGAAAGTTGCTTTTGATATATAGATGTTAAACCTGCATTTTGGATGGAGACTAGTTTTTACAAGATGTCTGCAGAATCTTTAGTCTTAAGCTGTAAAACCAGTGATTAGATATCAAAATCTTACTATCATACTTTGTAGAAAAGTTATCCAAAGCAGATTCAGCTAAAATCATGTTGCCAAATTTAAATTCTAATGAGTAATTTGTGTATGTCACCGAAGACTGATACATCTATGTAAATGGAAGTTTAATCTATTTACAGGAACAAAATATGTCTATTCTAATTTTGGATATGTAGTGCTTGGAAGAGTGATTGAATCAGTCAGTGGTTTATCATATGAGAAGTTCATCCAGACTATTTTGGATGAAGCAGGCATTGATCCCGGCATGAGACTAGGCAAAACGTTTAGAGAAGACGCAGATGTTGCTGAGGTAATTTTCTTCACGTACATTATTTTATTTTGCTTATTTAATAGTTCAGCTTCGTTAATATTCATAGAAAATAAAATGCTTTTTATTTCAAATATAGAAAAAGTTGGATATGCACTTTTTTTTTGTTAAACTGTGAAATTTTCGAAGGTACCCTGTAAAAGGTTGTGATTCATAACTTTTCATTCCTTTATAACACCAGACCAGTGATTATGTATTTCAGGCAAGTGCTTTTAACCACTGAGCTAACCTCCTATGGTACAATCAGTTGAGAGAAGCATTCATACTTGTCCATACTTTAAATCCTCACCTGGATTACCTTTTGCCACTCATTAAATGGTCCATATTTCTATCACATTCAATCCAACCTTGTCCATCCCCTGAACCTTATAGGCAGTTGTGGCTTAAAGTGCATGATACCACTGTATCTACTGATTCAACATGCGCCTAGACCAAGCCACCCTCTTTCTTTCACAAAACCTTTATATAGGGTTAAAGTTGGGCTATTGCTTCATGATATTATGTCAAAATGGACTTAACATGATTTCAGGTGGAGTATTTGCTGTTCCTGTCGATCCGTTCAGCAGGTGGCTTCCAACCACGATCCGCCGATGGTTCCTGCCCCTGCATGGAGTCTTTATTAGTATGGAGGCACGCAGATGCATGATGGGGGCTAGATGATTGAGACACCCACTCAACTTGTCCAAAATCGTTCTGCATTGCCTTGAAGACAGCAAAAGTCCTGTCTCATTGTATCGGCCCCATTGGTTTGTTTGTCTATTTTTTCAAAATATTCCTAGCTATCGCAAACAAAAAGTTGTTTATAATGTGTCAGAAAACTATTCACAATTTGTGGTTTTGATATTTTTTTTGGCCTCAAAATTCAGGTGCAGGATTTGTTTTTCAATGCACATCCAACAGGTGACTCAAATGGAATTAAAATTAGTGGAAGTTGGTCACATAATCCAACAGTTAATTTATAAATTATCCACTGCTGAAATGTTCTGCAACTTATGTCAAAAACTAACAAAGTAAAACCTCTCAGATGTATTGGCTTTCCTATACCCAAACCTTATTTCAAAAATGATGCTAGTCTACCAAAAGAGTTTTTCCATAGACTCACGATGGCAAAGTGTTTTCAAATTAATTGGTTTTTATTGGTAAATTGTAGAGAACTATCAGTTGGGGTATGAAATATTTTTTATGAAATATTCTGATGGGATTTATATTTTATCGTTTTAAATGTTTGTAAAGATTACATCAAATTCAAATAACACAATCGAACAAACTATTAATGACAGAGTATAAATTGTGTAATAATTGTTCATATTTGTGTAAAACTTTAGCTTTTCAAATTAAATTTAAACTGAAATGAACAGTAGAAATACATGTAGATCTCAATTGTCATTGAATTCTGCTTCCAGGTAAAAGCAGGAGAAAACTTTTAAAGCCAGAAACATTCAAACTGATGCTAAAAAAGCCATCGTATGCAAAAGGAAGCTGCTGGTATGGACTTGGGCTAGATGTTTCATGGAACAAGAAGGCCTGGGAGCATTCAGGTCACATTGATGGCGCTACTGGTGTTATGTGCAGAGACAGGTAGATTTCATGGAAACTCCATTTTTTTCCCTGACATCACGAGTTTTAGTATATATTGAACTGAGGGCCAGTTCATTCAGTTGATGATAAATACGCACTTTAGAAAAATTTCTGAAACTGATAATCTGTGTTAGGAATTATTTAGACATTCTGTTGTTCCATTCTTAACTCACACACACACACAGATGTACTACATTTATCACTTCCTAGATATTTCTATTTTTATGATGGTTGGATAGAAAGAAACACTAGGATTAGATTATGACTGTCCTTTATTCATAATGCAATCATCTTTAGACATAAAATGAGTTCTATGATTTACCAGTTGCTCGCATATAAATTACCCTGAGGAATTTTGATGTTTTTAAAAGTTTCTATAAAAGCCTAAACTTATCATAAATATGAGAACAATATGAGAATAAAGAATTATACTATTTGATAGCCTTTTTTTATATCTAGTGGTTAAGATAAGCTAAAGGTACATATATGAAGACATCTGGGTGACTAGATTTATGTATTCAAAACTACTAAATTAATTTTTCTGGACAATGTTTCATTACGTTATCACTTTGGTTACTACTGAAATCTTATTTAGGCCAGTGTGACATTGTGTGACCAAAGCGATTACTGTTCAATTCAAACCATCTAAAATTGCCTTTTTTTAAAGAATGTTCATTTGTTGCAGGTTTGGCTTTACATGGGCTGTGTTGTGCAACTATTGGCCAGAAGATTCTGATTTTACCAGCCTGGTTACATATGCGATATACCATGTCCCAATTTGGACTAAAATCAAAGTGAAATGTGTGCGAAATATGGATGCTACAACACAAGATGGGTCATATGGTATTAGTCTTCAAATCAAAGGTGTAGATATTTTTGAAATCAGAATTATTATTGACCATTATAGAATGAAATGGATTAATGCATATACATACTTAGGAGAGTTGTATTTCAATATTGTTTGGAAGAGAGTCGAAGAGGAGGATGAAGTAATAGTCTTACATGATGTGTTAATCGATGATATAGAGCATAAAATACAAAGTACTGAAGGATACATTGTGACCCATTTGGAAATGTATGTACATCACGATAGCTTGCGATGTTCAAGTATATTAGAGAAAATTAAACCAAACATGGTAGACTGTGAACAGACACTTTATTTTAATCTTTCCGAAAAGGAGTTTGCTCAAGTTTTAGACAGTAACAAAGGAAAGGGACTTATGATTCAGCAACAATGTGTTCAGGAGTTTAACAATGAACTACGGATCACAGCTCTGTTTAAAAAGTCCCAAGGCAAATGCTGGTCCATGTACAATCTTCCGTATGAGAAATATGAAGGAGAATTTGCCAAACGTGCGAGATATGGTCATATGCCTGAATATCTAAAGATTTATGGCAGCAAAGACGGTCTGAAAGTTTCTGTAGTCTGGACAGATCCTGGTGCTTACTTGTACAATTCTGAACATGCTATGTCAAAATATAGGTGCGTATATCCTGTATGAGTTTAAACAATACATATAAATTATGTCATTTTTAAAACCTATTTTTATTCATTGTTCTTTCATTTTGCATTTACTATATATTTAACTATTATATCAAAGTGTGATGTTATTTCATAGAGTACATGAATATCCATGATTGCTGAATGTCTACATGTATATCACAAAATAAAATTATGAACATTATTCTTTTTGAAAATGTCTTCTAAGCAGACTAAACTGTCAAACAAGCTCCTGCCACTGTATTGAAAGCTGAAAACATTTTCCATTTTTATATCAAGTAGCCCTGCGGGATTGAACTCACGACTCTGTATTTGTGAGACCAGAATTTACTATACTTAACAACCATTTTCTATAACATTTACTATATATTTAACTATTATATCAAAGCCACTGATAATAAATTGACAGTATTCTTCAGCTATGTCAATACAGTGGTGAATATGCTTGGCAGATTGCAGTGATGTAGAATTGAATTCACAAGCAAACTTGGGAAAATATATATACAGTTATTGATGTTATTCTTTTGATTCACCTTGTTGCAGCAAAAAGACAATTTATGAAGCTTTTTCAAAATTCAGTAAATGCAAACGAGTGAAATAAGCTCTCATTGAATGGTACTGATCGATATGAAATCTACCCCAATTTCATACAAAAATATCTTCTCATACTATATTTTTATTAACACAATTTCAGATTACTCTGTGACGTGATCTCATCCAGCAATCAGAACTTTTACCCGGTCTGTGTGAGTGGATATGAAGACGAAGCTTCCCACAAATTCGCTGCAACTCTAGTCAAGAAAATATAATCTTATTATCCAGGTAAAGACTTAATTAAGGCTGTTACATACATCCATGTGGTGCCACCTGTGAGAAAATCAATATAACTACAACTAATCAGTGCTGCCCTCTGTAGGCTAAATAAGTCACAAGTGCTTATCCCTCTCATGTAATGGTCGAATAACCATATTTAATGTTTATTATTTTCATTTCCAATAAGATTTCTTTTAAATCTAAGTGAATATACTTATTTACAGTAATATCACATGTTGAGAATATGCAACACCATGATTCGTTAGAAAATTATACATACAAATCTAGACTGACTTGCTGTTATTATTTTTGCATCTTTAATTAGGACAAACGTTAAACGGCGTGTAGAAAAATATCTAGTCACTGTCCTGCCCATTATTTGTTTATTACAGATTGAATTGTGATAGGTGGGGGACTCCATTCATTTCTATTGTAAATTATGTCTAACATATTGACACAAAATATTTTTTATAATAAAATTTAGCCTGAATGCAGCTGTTATTTTTTTGTTTCAATATGATGAATCATGACCTATCAGTACACAAAATTTAATGATGATCGGTCAGAATTGTTATTTTTTAACAGATGTTCTGATCAATCTTGAATATTTAATTTTAATGTTAATTGCTTAAGTTTTGATATTTGGATGTTCCTAACTTAACGGTAGCACTATTTATAAGTTCTGTTTGGTCTCGTCTCCTCATCTGAATTATCACAAACATATACCACAGAATTTTCAAAAGAGTAATAAAAAGTGAAGATTTTTAATTTTGTACAAAAATAATGTATTTCATCAAAAATAGTATACATTTACACTTAAAATATATACACTAATACTGAACTGTAAAATTGGAAGCACTTTGATTTTGGTCAGTTGAACGTCTTGGATGTACAAGAGCACTAAGATCTAAAAACACACACTGTACATTTTTATATACAAGATTCATTGTAATACTGCAAAAGGCAAGATATTTAAAGACTAAGTTAAATAGTCTTTAGATTGAGAACTTTGTCTCACATCAATTACAACATTGAACTACAACACCTTTTACAATAACACAATAACACAATCAAAAGGAAACGTGATTGTCATAGCATAATACTGGTTAGGATTTAGTCAACTAACTATAACAAAATCCACAATAACTTAAACAATACTGCAAGTACGTGTATTATATATAATATATAGTATAATATACATGTATAAACTATATTACAAATGCAAGAAAATCAGATCAAATGTCTGGAACACATGCGTAATAAATTAGAAATGAATAAATACTGCTATAAATGTGTTTGACACATAATACTGGAATAATACTGGATATGTTTGTCTTTAATAAGACTGAACATAGTTTATCTAATAAATATAAAGATAAACGTACTTAATCAAGTAAAATGCATATTATTTTGCTGTGAAACAATTATTCACGATACTATGCAAGTTTTAGCACTCTGCTTGGATACTTCTAGCTCTTCAATACATTGTACTAAAGCAAGAGAAGGTGGTACATAAACTGTAAACCTAGACAAGATATCTTTGTCTATCAAATCCAGGATAAATGAACTTCTCTCAGAATGTATTTAAACCTCATCATTCATTGGTTATACTGGACGAAATTTGAAAATAACAGAAATGATGGCACCTTCGTCCAAACATTCAACAAAAATCTACATTTTCAAGATGTTTACTGATAATTGACGAATATTTTTCTTAGAAGAATTTGAAGTACCCAGGTATCAAGTATTAGACCGATGCTGCACAAAATTTGTTTTCATACATTTGTATACATGTGTAATGTCCATAAATATTTTTATGTATTGAGGTGTCCTTGGTTTTTGAAGGAAGGTGGTAAGCATATCACCTGCTCTTGCTTTATAGCACCGTGAAATATATACAGACAAAATTTTTTACTTCAGAATCTATATTTAATACCAGTAGTCCTGAGATCATAGAGCTATGCTAGAGGCCTATTTCTAATGTTCTATGGCCATGAACTGTGATCTTAATGAAATCATTGTACATGTATAAATGAATGCTGTTCAATTAAAATGTTGCAGACTGAGAACTTCTAACTATGTTGAAAACATGTGTTGACTAGCATTTGATAATATAAAGTCCTCTTTTCAATGAACCAAGCAAACATTGAATGAAATCAGGTTGCATATCTGCTATGCAATTTTCAACCTTCAAGTCCACAGCAGATAAAGATCTCACAAGTCTGTAGCAATTGGTATTGCAGCCGCTACAGTCCGTTCCTCGGGTCTTGGTAGTGTACTATACACAGGTGGTGCAAAAATATTGCCATAAGAGGGAGGAGGTGTGTTGATGATATCGAATTCCTCCTCGGAGAATCCACCATTTGAAAAAGCTCGAGCAACCCCAGAATGCACTGGGGCATTGTCTGTAGCTGTGGCTGCTCCGCTGCTCGATGCTTGTTGAGACATTCTCCTCTCCGAGCTAGAAGACGGAGCACTTTGCGTGTGTTCCGTCTCTGTTCGTGAACTCTGTCTTTGTCTTTGTGAACTCACCGCTCTGACCCTATATCCGAAATCCGGATCGTAGTCAAAGTCAACCGAGCCTTCAACCGTCGAGATTTGACGTCTCATAGGTGGTGGGGAGGGCGGACTGATGGACGGAAGGTATGGTAGATCGCGGAGTGTGGGGTTCAGGTACCAGGGCCGGCCGTGCGTCTGCTGCGATCCCGATGGTTTACACTTATATTGGATGGAGATTTGAAGGCAGCACATCAGCGTTATTAGTATCTGCAATGAAAGAGGAGCGAATCTTGTTATGGTGGGGTGGTTCTTTGTAATACGCTAGATTATTTTGGTTATGCATCGACATGTATTGTTAGTGGAACGGTGACAGTAGTATTCTGATGAGGACGATAGTTGAAAACAGTTAAATAAATAATGTTTAGATATATTTAGTAATTATATGGTTTTAATTTTGGAATTTAGGCATATTTTATAAAGAAAGAACTCAAAATGATACATAGGTGACAGCAATGATTCGTAATGAAGACACGTTGAAAATGACGAAAACAGCAGCTGATATATATATGTGTTTGACAATTAGTAACGGCTTGGTTACTCACAAAAGCAACAAGTGAATCTTATAGCTATGAAAACCTAGATTACTGCGGAAAAGAAAAAAAATTTATTGCTTAAAGTGTTTAGATATGAACCATAGTCTTATGGTGATGAGCATTTAAAATTGTTTTACTTTAAATTGTCATGTAAACTTCCACTGTCCATTTGTTATATTTAAAACTCTTATATCCTTTAAATCACAACTAAAGTACCATTTGTTTGCTGAGGCCTTAATTGTATAAATTGTATATGAACATTTAGTGGAATTTACTTATTAAAATTGTAAAGTAACAAGTGAATCTTAAAACTGTGGAAGAGAAAACTGACCAAGATGACGGTGTGCACGATGTGGTAGGACAAGAGGCCGACCTCCCAGGGCTGGAGACCTCCGTCTGTGATGTTGTGGATGGTGAGGATCCAGATCATGGCGCCGGTGCAGTGCAGCGTCGATAGGATCGTCAGTCCGATCCAGGGGCCAAATAAAACCACCTCAGCCTGGTTAAAAAAGAGGGCGGTATATACAATTTAGTGAGAATTGGGATTTGGGTTTTCAATTCATTGAGAATTGAGATTTGACCTTTCAATTCATTGAGATCAATTGATTGAGATTTGAGAAAAGGGCTTTTGCATTGAGATTTGTAACATTAATTATAATTATGATTCGTTTATTTGAGATCAAGGGGTGCTATATACCCCCCTCAAAAAACAGCTACCCAAATAATTATATAACTAACTATATTGACTAACTATATTACACACTGTAAAAAACAGTTACTCAAATAATTTTTTGGTATTTTTTTTTTATATTACACACTGTGATAATTGCATTAGGCCAGTGTGCAAACAGATTTTTTTTTTACGATTCAAAATGTATACATTTTTGTATTGTGTTTGAAGAATCATGAATTATTGTAAACAAATTCTCTATATAGATGTACATGAATTTGAACCAGTACATGTTCTTATGTCGATTAAAAAGGTGAAAAAATTTCTTTGTGTGTACACTTCCAAAAACGATGCACACTTTCAAATATGAATTTGTTTTTCATGTTTATCTGCTTACTTCTTTGCAATAATCCTACAATTGACATGTATGAAAATACAAATGTACTTACCAGATATACAGAGGCCATGAGTGAAATGGCACTGAAAATATGGAGTCCCACTACCACTGTTATAGACACCACAAAGATTTCATGTGCTGAAAATATTTATACAATAAATAATTACCAGTAGGTAACAGTAGATAATTTTGTAAACATTTTGCGCAGCATCCATAATTCTATGTGACTAAGACGTTCTAATATAAATAAAAAAGAAACCTTGAAAACTGGTTGTAGACTATCTAGTTAAACCTAAAATACTTTAAAAGCAAAATATGGCAATGATGAAAGGTTACGTGTAGTCCATTTAAAGTGTTATATCAATTGAAAGCAAATTCTTCTGTAGAAGAGATATCATTCTTTAATGGGTGATGTTTAAACTTACGTGTTGAAGTATTGACGAGGTTATCCACATGGCAGTATCTCATCAACACCAGCAGCAGCCAACCACCACTGCCAATCTGAAAGTCAGAAATACGAAGTTTAATTATTGACCAAAAGTAAAAGTATATCCCGTACCAACATGTTTATCTTATGTATGCTGTTTGAATGAAAAAAGTGATGTAAATATGAAATTGTGTGTATTGTTTATAAATTGACTGATGTATTAATATTCTCAGGGTATTTTTATATGTATATTCTTAGAAACATTTATTTACTCCCCTTATGCCTAATTTTCCCTTGATTCTTTTGCTTTTAGAAAATCATGACTGCTTGCATTGTGCTATCTGATGATCAGGTCTTGACCATTCTATTGTTGTTTTACCGGTCATTGCCAACCAAATGCAAGGTTAACATTTGTAAAGGAATTAGTTTTTGGCAAATCATGTTTCAAAATCTGACCTCTCGCTGTAGGAACCTCAAGACATAATGATTTATTTCACAACAATGGCCAGATCATATTCATAAGTTACAAAAGTGAAAACACTGTGAAAACAGCAATCTTAGCAGAACATCTGCAGTTTCCATTTGATACCCCCATAAAAAATCCACCTGTCTCTATGTGATAATAAAATCAAAACACAGTCTGTGATCTCGCGTTCATAATTTGAGACTCGTATCTCTTAAATCACAACCACAGAGCCAATCATAATGTTTCCTTAACTTTTGGAAACTGTTTTCCAGGGAGGCAAATCAAATTAGGAACGTTCAGCCTTGGGCAATGGGAAAAGCCCATTCCCAGGACAGATGTCCTGAGCAGTAGGGGCTAACTCAGTTACCAGCGGAAGGACAAAGTGACAGCCATGTGGCTCTACACTTGGCCATGTATTTGGTGACAAAAGACTTGGAAACGAAAAATTTACTTAATGCGCTGGTCATCTGGTGGATTTTCTGTTTCTGCAGTGTGTGTAGTTAATCCAGCATGCATGCCAATAAGCAGATTAGAGCTCTCTGGGCAAATATAGTGAATCTTCTTTGTATGATTGACAGCAGGGGGTGTAAGTTAAATGAAAATGTACACCCCCGGAAATAGTGTGTCGTAATGTAAGAAAGTAGGAAACAGACTGTTGGTTGTCTCATAATTATCAGGTTGAAGCTTTTCCCAAAGCCAATAACCACCCTCTAAGCCGATTGTGTAAGCTAAACAAATAGCTGAAATTTCTTTGTATTTTCTGTGGAAGTTTTAAGCTGTAGAAAAAATCACTATTTCTTAAAGAAAGAAGTTGATGTGGATCTTCAGATATTGGCTTCGATACTTCAATTAATTAAAAATGTTATATCATTATGACTGTATGAAGAAAGCTTTCTGCCATCATCCCATAACATCTCAAATGAAAAGGTTATGTGAATTCACAGCAAGCTGAAGCAAATACCTCATACTTTCTGTAAGACCTCTATTGACAGATGCACTCCATGACAAAAACAAGACAATAAGCAGGAAATGAATTTAGTTATTACATGTCCATATTATGTCATAATTACACTTCGCAAAGTTTGCTGCGGGGATGATGCACAATCATCACCCTGCATGATCAACTTATGTTGAGTAATAACACTTCCCTTCATTTACAATATTCACGTCCCTACACCCGCACAGAATAATTGGCGACTGCCCCCATCTTCCACTTATGATGACCCCCTATCTGCATTCACTTCTTTGGGCAGCTGCTATTTGCGTAGCACAATTAAAGTTAGTTTGAATGGTTTCAGTTGTTTGTTAAACTTGTGGACGCTTGTCTAACAGTGCTGGTTGTTTTAATTGCAAAGTTAAGTGTTTACAGTGGCATTATTTATCCTATGATGGCAAAAAACTAGAAGGCTTAATGGCTTTTGTTACAATTTTTAAAACATATTATGTCGTAAATTTTCTGTTTTCGAATGAATAAGTAGATTTATAATTTTTTGGAATAAAATGCTTTTGTAATTTTATTACAAGTAATATACACTAAGTTTGGTTAAAAACTTACAATATTCCTTCATTTATTGCATATATATCAACTATAGAAACTTACATGACTTTAATATTGACTTCTATTTTAATGTTAAGATATTTAATGACTTACCATTGTGTAAATGCTTGAACTCAGCAATGTGACTCGCGGATGAAAAGTCATTGGATGGTTGCTCCATGTTTTTTCAAAGTCTTGAACAGCCATTTTCTTGAAGAATATTGAATAATTTTCACAGTGTCAGATTTATTCCTTGATAGTGATAAAATGTCATTTTATACAACAGTCTTGTCATTCCATAAATATGTTAAGCAAGTTTAAAATTTATCACGTTTGTTTATTTGTTTGTTTCAATGTTTCTTAAGAAGACATAGTTGAGTTTTCTATTCCAATTCCATAGTTTCTATTCCAAGCGCACAAAGTTAAATGAAACATCCAGTTGCGAGTGTACAAATATCGTCTGCTCTCTTCCCCCGACGACGCAACAGTCTCAGTCAGTGACATTTGCCCGAATGGCCGAGAAGCGCTAATCCCGCGTCTTTTATCCTCCCACCGCTCACAGAGAATGGCCTCTCGACAGCAACACAGTGTAGAGTAGCAGATGGCCCCATTGGGGGTTAGCAATCCGATATTGTCAAAGGCGTCAAAGCCGACAGCAAACACGAACTTCACTAACACTTGTTCTCAACCAGATCTTGAAGCCCTTAAATCCTCAAAATGAAATATCTTCATCTGGCGAAGCCAAATGAATAAATGAGGTTTGCCGTGAGATGCGGAGATAGAAAACGGCACAGGATTATGTCATGCTGCTGACGCGAGCCGCAGCGAGTAACCACTGGGTACGATGATTGCCTATTGTGGTGGCACTACCAGCATCTAGTGGCTGGCTGGCTGCTGAGGCAGTGGTCTAAGAGAGGATGACCAGGCCTTTTAGAGACTAGGCCATTATTGGTGTTAACCTCTCCCGGTGGTTAACACTTTTATGGAGTGCGGCCAAACAGGTCTATTTATGTATGTGATCAATGGGTGTAATGAAACGTTCAAGTGTGTTTGACATTCATGTGATAGCATGGTATGGGGGTAACTTACTTTCCATGGGACGCTGTCTTATGAACATCTGCATTGACACAGCAATATTATTTTGCAGTAATTGAGACTTACACACGGGGAGTTTAATACAGTAGCATATATATATTCAAAATAAAAGTTATTACATGCATGCCTTTCAAAAGTTATTATTTTTTTTGATGGTGTGTTTTAGAACACGTTAAAAGAAATCATGATTTGAAATATTTCACTAGAATGTGCATATATTTTTTGTCATTTGAAGTGAAGTATGACAGATAGAAATCATTAAACATGTATTTCATTGTCTTCATCAATAACTTTGTAATTTTTGATGATGATGCTGAGCAATGGTTGATTGTGACACAAGCTGGCTAAATGATATAGTGTGTGCACCATTTTATATCAATATAAAGATGTAAAATATAATTAATATATTCCATAGGTATGCATAACATGAGAATTAAGTCTTAAATTTCCATAAATGGTATGTCAATACGTATAGACATAACCAGCTTAATCTTAACTTTCATTTCAACAAAAGAATCAATGAACAATGTTCTATGAATATTTGAAGTGCATTTGATTCAATTGCCTGACTTTATGCACGGAATGCAAATATTGCCTTTTTTTTATTCCATGTTAAGGTGATTGGCCCATAAGTCTCATCAGTGCTGCGGGCGTGCACACATCTCTTGGGGATTAGGGCCTTTATTTTCGCATGCTTATCTTCCATGGCACCTGCTTCCATAATCCACACTTTCTCCAGCGCCATAATTGCCTAAATGGTAGTAAAATTCAGAACTAATGATAGATTGAGCGGTGATGCAACTTCGCTTAGAGGAATTGTGCGAAATGAAATAAGCGGCTTAGAAAATTAAGCTGATCTCGAGGATAAGGATTAAAGGTCAAGATACTTCATTTTTGCGCGAAATGCAGTTGTAATAACACAGACCACCCTGTTGCGGGGCTCTTTATTGCGTATTTTCCCTTTCACCAAAAGACACTTCAGCTTTAACACCACATTTGCAATCCTCTAATAAATGAAGCATGACCATAAAAAGACGGTGTGAAGCCTCTAATAACTGATCATTTCTACGGCGAGCTTCCTCATAAGCAACAAAGGCCATGAGGTCAGACGACAGGGCTGATTGTTTCTCTTCTGCCGCGCAGTCTTTGTAAGCTTTTGTTACTGCGTCGGTGTGAAGTAGCCAGTGATTGTTTTCGCTTATGGCAGTGTGGTGATTTATGATAAAAACCGAGAGGGACGCATCTGTTGTGTTTATATTTCTATCAGTTTCTTTCAAGATCACTCAGTTTTGAGGTGCTTGCTGGTGGGCATCGAATGATGTATGACGCCGATATTAAGAGTGCGATGATTGATGGAATTTAGGGAGGAGTAATGTAGTGGATAAAAGGCTTGCTTCCTCTGCGCTCCAACGTGTATTTCCTAAAGACAATGACTTGGTTAAACTTTATTTTGCATAAATATGCCAGTCAAATAGCATTTATTTGTAGAGTATAAACAATTTTTGTTACTGGTATTCATCCTAATAAAATGATATTATTAGTTTTGAGTTATATTAAAATATGGCAGTTAGCTATTGCAAAAATATTTTATTTTACTCACTAAAAATGTGCATACATATACATGTATATATTTGTGCAAATTTGAGAGAAGTTAAACTTATAAAGTTACCAACCAAGTATGCTTTACTCTCTTATTTATAATCAACTCTTCTAATAAGACAATTAATTATGGATATATTCATATTATTTAGCAGTGTAATGGTTAAGAAAAGTGTTTGTAAGCTTAAACCATTTAGCACTGTGTAATTAGATGATGATATCATTGCGCTGATCCCATTTCATTTTATCCTTCTTTCCTTATTCTCTGTTTCCCCCAGGGGCCTCCAAACGTCTGTAACAGAAACTTCCTGTTTGCTCTATCAAGCGCAGATCTTTTATTCAAACAACAATGTTGCAAGCGATAACGTCATCTTGCCAATGTTAAATCTGTAAGCTTGACCACAACACTTGAAGTGACTTTAACTGGTGATTAAGCCCCGCTTAGTTACCTTTGACCCAGGATGCTCATATAGGCCATACAAGGTGCCGCCCCCCTGTGGGACACCTCAAAGCTTTCACCTGCCCTTGGGCATTCAGAGCTTGGACAAGCCGAAGACATCAATGCCAAGCAATCTTTGGAACAAAAACCCTTAATCACTTTACTGATAAGGCATTTGTCAACTTGTATTCTTCAAATTGTGCTGCTCTGACAATGATTGAGTTGCATTTTTTGTTGTGCGTGAAATGGCATGGTTGGAAAAAGTGCACTTGCTGTAACAGAAGTGAAGCGAAGCACCTGTGGTCTTCCCAGCAGGGTGTTTAAAGCCGCGCTACTTGATCTGCAGCAATTAGCTTGATTGGTTCACCTTGATTTCGATGAAAATTGATATTTCACGCTAATTTCACCATATCCTGGGTGCAGGAAGGCGGTTGAGATGGCATCATGTCAGGTGCTCATTTGGGCCTGAGTGATGTTCAAATTCGGTATCATTCAATGCTAATAATAATGGGTGTAAATATCGTGTTTTTGTTGCTTCTCAGCACGCCACACTGAAGAAAATGCACGCACCTTTCATGCTGTTTCTGTTACCTACCCACTTTTGTTACATTTCTGTGGTGTAAATGTATGAGTTTTGAAGCATTCATCCACCACCACCCTCTAAAAATCTATAAATTGTGTGAGATCTGCAAGCAAATCTATGCCGCTATCAATCTGAACCGGTGTTATTAATATTTATGCAAACATAAAAGTAGCAAAATAGCTTGTAGATTGCAATAGATGTCCATATAATGTGCAATATCAATTATTCAATAAGTGTTTGATGAATACAGATTATCACTACTTGTTCCCTGATTGATAAGGACACTCAACAGTTGCCTTTGTGAGGAAAGATTCTTACAATAACACAAATTGATAAAAAGTTGTGGGTTCGACTCCAGCTATCCTTATAAGATGGCATGGTGAGTTGTGATGTTATTAGAGATGTACATTACTGTTTGTACAATGAGAAAATTCCAATCTCGAGTGAATATTGAAGCTCCACTGCTAATTGTTGTGTCAGACTATTATTGCTCTCTTGATTGCAAAGCAGCGTTAATTACTTCCTTGACCACATCTAGCATGATTGAGGTTGTCAAAAACGAATATCACAATAATTTACTCATCATCAGATTCTACCATTTACACCACAGACAAGTTATAATTTCATTTCTACACGTCCTACCATAACGTTGCTAATAACCTGAAATCTGGCATGTGATTATAGCTCTTTATCGAGCACTAATTGCTATGTGAGTGAATGCAGCATCAGTCCTCTTCTTCAGCCATCTTCAACAGATTGCATTGTGAATGTACGCTTAAATGACGATAGCTTAGTTATTTTTCTATTCAAGCACGGTCCGATGACTTTAGCCATCCTCATGCTTCTCCTCTTCAACCAAATGCATAAATGGCAATGTTTTAGTGCTGTGGCTGCACACAAGCGTGAGAAGCAGACGACTCTACAATCTTTTGTGAGCATCCTTACGAGGGAACTCGACTTTTGTAGAAACTGGCGGTGCAGAAAACCTCCATGGTCATGTCTTTCTCGACACCTGCCATTACTGAGATTTCTGCACACACAATGACGCTTTCCTGGTACATTGCATCTAAACTGTTGGCTCAAAAGATCCTCAGAGCTCTGCTCGGGGCTCTATCAACAAAGAATTACGCGTACAAAGGGACTTACTTTTGAGATTTAATAAATCTCACCCCCTTTTTTATTGCCATAGGAAATACATTTTTTGAACTATTTACTCGGCAAATGAAATGAAGCAGATGGAATGACTTTGCACAAAAGATTTTTGTTCCAAAAAATAACTTAATGTTGAAATGCACTTTGGCTGTGGCATTGTTTGTTGTATTTTTCTTTGGTGAGGTTGGCATGAACAGTGGCTTTCTCCTTGCATGACACACGGCAAATTTTATGCACGCTGTGTAGCAAATAGCATTGAAAACAAACAAAATGGAAGACAATAAATAAATGTATTCTTCACATATTAGAATCTATACAATGCCAGAGAAGAGATCTCAGTTATTTGTTAGCTATAGTAATGAGATCTGATAATATTGAAAGGTCAAGCCTAAATGTCCGCTTGTACACATAACTGGAAGGAGTTGAAAACAATTAGCCTCTTTGAATATTAATAAAACGATTGTCATTATGATATCAGCAGACGGCAAAAGCAAATATTACACGAACCCGATGCCAACAACCGGCAGATTGGATTTTGTGACAGACCAATTTACTTAAAGCTTTATGCCGTAATGCAATAAGGAAAGTTTCTAAATTGATTCTGATTCTTTTGGTAAATGGTCAATGACTGTCTTTCTGACTTTCTGGTTTATTAACCACTGCTTGCAATTTTCGCAAAAATATAACTATGGTGCTCTATATGCTCTTAACAATAACTATGTAGCTCTTGTTAATTATTTAAGCAAAAGCATTATACATGTACATGTAGTTAAACCATTTATACAAGTTATTGGTCTTGCATGCTGTAATGCCCTCAAAGCAACAGAATCATTGTCACACATTTGCTTATCAAATCATCCTTCATGAACGTAAGTAAACACCATAAAGAATAATAGATTGTGGCAGAATTCATCTCAAGTGCAATACAATGCTCCAAAGATGTCTTTTGTACGTAAATTTACGGACAATGAATGGTCTGACTAAACAGCTTAGCGATCATGAGCACCCTTATGTTGACAGCGTCATTTCCACCTGCCACACAGAAGGATTGCAGGAGAAATCCTGTCAGGAGGGCCCTGGATTTGAATAATGTCCATGACAGAAGTGTTATAATCTTTCGGGATTTGACACCTTTCCTGCTCACGGGATGCCAGGACCATCAGTGACACAATTGGCATCAAGAATGCCATTGACTTTAAATAAAACCTTAAAATTTCCCAAATGAATCACTTAATGTTGTCGATGCGTATTTTTTTATGAGCTGTCATATAATACAGTAGAACCACCTTTGGGACCAGTGTTAGGTGGTCTCAATAGAGAGGTGGTCTCTACACAGAGGCTCCTTTTGGTAACTGTTAATGAGGTTTGGGACTGTGAAAAGTGGTCTTATTGTAGGGGTGGTCTCAATAGAGAGATGGTCTAAATTGGAGGTTCTACTGTAATAGGTAGAAATCATTCCAACTTATGAAAGGCAAATAATTAGCATAATGGTCAGTGAGAAATTGACCACTGTCCATTAGGTCCTGAAAACAATCAAACGTTTAAGGATGCTAATTGAGTTGCATTGTGTTCGGGAGTGAATGTGCTGCAGGCTCGACTGATGGAATTGACCACATTTTAGTCCACTGTTGGTTTAGCGATGTCAGCTGCAGTGAGCGGAGCAATCCCGTGAATCCCATTTTTTAAAACGAAAATAAACAATATCTAGTTAACAATCTCCTCTAACGTATTTTTCAACACCCATTGTCACCATTGATAATGTTTGGTTAGAATATTTCATATTCAATTGTTTTCTTATCCAATAGAATTGTATATATGCCATTCAGTGTGCACTAAAAAACTCACGGGATGATGCACTACATTATGTCACACTTCGCAAAAGTGGAAAAGTGTTCTCTTTTTCTTGACCCCCCCTCCCCCAAAAGTGGAAAACATTAGATGTGTGACAGAATTGAAGAATATCTAAACAGTGTTTCGCGATATTTATTCAAATATTACTTATATATGCCATAAAATAATATTTGTTTTATGTGAGGAATGTAAATCATAACAGTGTAAATTCTGCTGTGTATCTTTTTAATGCCACATTTATATAGGAAATAGTGGAATTCTGATATGAAAAGTTTTAGCACACGCGATAAAACCTAAGAGCCCTAATAAAAAAAAAGTGGAATATTATATCCAAAACTTGACCGAACCCCGGCCCATCTCTAAATGGAAATTTGTTCCTTTTTTGCAGAGCGTGACAAAATGTATATCATCCCTTTGTTATTCAACCTATTTTTTTTTAATAATTTCTTCTTAGATTGTGTTAATTATTCCTGCAAAGGTAAAGTGTTATAAAAATAAACTCTTATGTTTATGTCGTGTGTGTAATTAAACATACTGTAAGAGAAGTTACTATTTTTTAAAAAAATCTTAAGTTCATTTACATTTAATTGCTTGCAGTTTTTGTTCACGTGTTAACGTACCTTATATCCATGTTTATATGGTAATGTGAATCAGCCAATACGCTAGATAATGTTATTTATAAACAATAAGATTAAACAGAGTGTGAATGAATAAATCCAGCTACCCTGTATCAGCCCTGGCCTTAATGGTCAGGGCGTGTCAATGGTTTATTAGTAAATTTAAGTGGGATATATACTAACATTTATATATGATGCATAACAATGATATAAAACAATTACATGTAACAAATATCCTAAATTCATTTGTGTCTTGGGATCATCATGTGCGCTATAATAATCATAGCTTGACAATTAGTTCTTGCAGAAGTAAGATCTGTCCAATTAAAGATTCGTGGATAGGAAAAGCTGATGCATTTTGCATAAGTTACATGTAGATTGTCAAATTACTTCTGACAAGTGCTTTGATCGGTCATGTGTATGGAATAACTGGAAGTTGCAGTGACATAAGCACAAGGGACATAAGAAAGAATGGTCAGTCAATGCACATGCTTTCGTCCTACCAATTAAAATAGCTGGATACATTGCTCTGGCGATGCACATGCTCAGGCGCTCGCAATTACCTCTAATTTCGTCTAGTTAACCAACCTGAATGACAGAATTGGCACTGCTTCCAGTAATCTTGTTTCTTGTGAATACAATTACGATCTTTATTCAGTCGATTGAAAACATCACTTGTTGAAGAAACGAATTATGGTACATTAAAGCTGAACTGGCCGAAAACACGATTTGAAAAGTGTGCATACGAATGTATGAACGACAAAGCTTCAGTAAATGTGACCCTCAATAATATTTTAATCCACTGTAAATGATTTTATATATATGTTAATGTTCAGTAGCAGCAATGATGAACTCATTTGTAAATGTAAATGTAGTGATTTATAATTATGAAGTGATTTGCTTTTAAAAAATTTAATGAACCCTCAAAACAAAGTTTGTCTCATAAAGTCATCCCTTTTAACCCAATGACTTGTACCTAATTAACATGTAGGTGGGGTAAGGCAATAAACCAGACCCGATTGGAGAATTATGTTGGTTCTCCCCTGGACCTAAAAGATTTCTTAAGGATGAGTTTATGATATTTTACAAAAACCTTAAAACACAAAGATTGATGGGGCACTCAAAAATATGGCCAGGCAATCTAAATTATAAGAATAAGAGATAAATAGATGTTAAAATAAGAAATTCTATCAAAGCTGTGATTACATTGAAAAAACGTCCGGTTCTTAATGATTATGCTCAGCCAAGAACATATTTGTTCTGTAAAATCCAGTATCAATAAACTTTGCCTTTTTCATTGCAAGTGTAAGGAAAATGATATTTATATTTTCAACATTTAATATTTATTACACCTTTAAAAACACCATGCCGTCTTTTTTTATGAAAACGTGAGGTCAATGTGAACATTTCATAATCCAATGATTTAGACATACCGTGGATTTCCAACGGCAGACATGACATTTAACATTGCAGATGTAAGGGACTTGTTACGTTCACCGTTAAAGTACATCTGATGAAAATCATTTGGTTTACATTTCTCGCCTACATGTCTTTGGGCAGGTTCATTACTGACCTTTTACGTTGGGATACATAAGTTGCTCTAATATATATTTTGATATGCTGCTTAAATGGAAGTAACTTTCAAAATGCACATGACAAATCAAATTTCTTCTGTGAAAGCAATCGTTCGTCCACTGAGCATAACCTTTAAACTTTCAGATAAAAGTGTCCAGGAAAAGACGGTCGATGACAATGATTGACAATGTGCATGATGATAGAATTGAAAAATTTCTTTTGTTTGATATTGCTTTGTATAAAGTCAAACTCTGATGTAGTCTGAAAATTATAGCCAAATCCTTTTTTTTCATGTGTTGATGTCATAAGATTTCCACATAGTGAATTTTTGAAGTTCTACATTGTTATCTTCATCAAAATCACTTGGTTTGTTTGAGGTATAGAGCACGACATTTTTATATGATTTTGGTTTTTTTAAAAGCTGTTTTTTTTGCCCTTACAAATTATCATTTCTGTAGGTTGTAGATCTTTAAATATAAAATAGATAAATCTTGTGGTTATACAGTCACAACAGTTTCTGTTATGATTATTTAAAACCTATTTATCATTTTAATGTCAATCATGATTGAGCTATTTGTAATGAGAGGGCTAAGGTTACAGTATTAGTTTCATCCGTCCTATTATGGAGAACGAGACGGCCATTTTGATTGATGAGTGTCTGTTTGTTGACGGAAACTTGCGGTAACTGAAGGATCCTACTGAATTCAGCTGAGAGAGTAGGCTGTAAATCTTAGAACAGAACAAAGAAATTTCTTTTCATTTTATCGATGGTCATTTGCTGATAATGTTATGCTTAATATTATACATATTTCTAGAGATCATTTGGTGGTACTCGTATGTTTATAATATGTTAATATGAATGATATAATATGTTTACTAAATATTTCAACATCATCTTATTTCGGGCTATTTTAACTAACAAATTGTTGAAAATAAGTAGATATTGGAAGACTGCTTAAAGGCAGTGTATAAACACATTCCGGTGAACCCACAATGTGATTTAGATAAAATCTTTAAAAGATTAATTAGTCAATATGAAAATGTACAAATACAAATGTATTTTTAACAATATCCTTTGATCATTACGTTTAAAAGCTGTGGTAAATGAAATACATGTATTTCTTATGGTTTGCATGTTAAATTTGATAATAATGAATATATGAAATGTGTCGTCAAAAGGAACAAACACGAGTGTTAAGAAATGACCAGCTAACAGCCATAATGGACCCAAAAGAAAATTGTGGTCCTTATGAAACACATGCTACATAGTGATCATTGGTTAGGTGCATGTAGCACTAGTTATGATAGTGTGATCTTCTGAAAGGCAGCAAGTCGGGGCCCACATAATGCACATAACAAGCCCAAATATGGGCTGCTGTAATTGTAAATGTGTAAGTTTTGCTCTCACGACTTTATGATTTACACCAGGGCATTGGCAGCAGCTTGCATTCAGCGCACAATGCTACTCACCCACACATTCACTCACTCACTCACTCTTTCAACCCAATGACCTGTACCTAATTAACGCGTACCACGGAGCAGGGTGCAACTGCTTTAAGGATAAGTTTGCTCAACAACCACCACCAGACCCGACTGGGAATCGAACCCACGACCTTCTGGTCACTAGTCCAACTCCCTATCCACTCGGCCACGGAAGCAGTGGTCCGTATGAAATTGTAAGTGATAGGTATTTCCAACTTACAAACCCAAGTTGAGCAATCTACATTGTATCTCCAACAATGTGACCTGTTGAAGAACAAAAAATAGTGAAAGTGCACCCAAATATGGACCACAATAAGAAGTACGGGTAGATGCCTACAGATCACTATTTGAATCTTACAAACTGAATGTAACCCACCTAGCTATAGAAGGCAAACAAGGAACCAGGTACTAGTCATAATGCTGCCAAAAACCGTAAACGGTGCTAATAAAACAAAGGGACTCCTTGTGTAATTCCAGTGTGTTCTACACTTGCTTATACACCATTAATTGTGTCCAGTTTGCTATTCCTTGGCAGGTCACATCATTTGAGTTAGGGTGCTCAAGTTTGATTTGTCAATTGAAAATGTTGACCATTCGAATCTTTTTTCATATGGAGCCAATTAAGGGAGTAATAAAGTCTCTAGATGTGCATAACACTTAATGGGTATAAAATGGCAATGTATGGCAATGTTAAATGTGTTTTGTAAAACATACTTCAGTTTGGTGGGCAAAGCTCCAAAAGGTCTAATCATAGAGCTGTCCATCGAGGGACTGTGTTGGCAAAAGGGGTCACTTGGACTGAATAGACTTTTTTAAGCCTAAACTGGGTGCCCTTGAAATATCTAGAAATGTTTTTGTTCCATTTCAATGTTAATATAGTACTAAAAAGTAATGAGGGAAGAAATATTTTAGGCAAAACATCATTGAAGTCTCCAATAAGTATGACAGTGTCAATGGGATGAAATACAAACTGTGTATTCGTATGTATGGTGCAAAGTTGATGGATAATATTAATATTTAAACAGGTAAGTGTCTTTTGGAGCGAACCTGAGTGAAACTATGTCAAAAAAGCATGAAATGACAATTAGCATGTATTATTGAATCACATCACCTTAAAAGCTGACATCGTGCTGTAAAATTGTAAAAGGTAACCTGGATTTGTCCAATTACATCATTATGTCATGATACTTGTAGCGGCACACGACTAATAATACATATTGTCATATCATATTTATCGTAACATAATTGATGGTTATTGACAAATCTGGCGATTAGATTTGCCTTTAGCAAAATGTGTTATCGATGAAATATTTGAACAATCAGAGCGATTCAAACTGTAGATGTTGCTACACAGGATAGTTCATCGTGTAAGAAGTGAAGGCATATTTTCTGTAAGTACAGTATTTAATATCGCTAAAAGTTAAAACAAAATATAATGTAAAACCTACGGTAAAGCAATGGACGTTTTAGAAATTATCCTAGCTGTTTTAACAAGCCAGCCATTTGCAGATTCGTGCTAAAGCGAAACACTTTATTCATATTAAATGTAACACTAATGTAACAGTAAGATACAGTGATTTTTTAAGATTATATAAAATCCCTTTGTATGTTTAGAGTAGACCCGTTATAAGGTTTTGGATATCATTGTTTCTACATGAAGATAAGCAGCATGCTGCAATGCTTACTCTCATAAATCAATTGTTTTACACATAATCGTATAAAACTTATAAAAAATAACATTAAATACGTATCTATTAATTTGACGGATCAAAGGCACAAGTTCATAGCTGGAGGCTTCTGTATTCGTTATGAGTATAGTTACGTAATGTTATAATTAATAACTTATCAAAGATTTTCATTGAAGTTACAAACAGCTTCAAGGCAATTTGTATCTATAACTTTTATCAGTCAATTTATGACATTATTTGTCACTATCACAAATAGTATAAACCTGGGCAACACTTAAAAAAGGATATAATATTTTGTTTTATGAAAAGAAACAAAGTTTTGTATATGTAGATTGTCCTTTATTCTTTGTGTTAGAATGACTCATGCATTGTAAGAATACACATTTTGAATAGATCGTTGCATTTTCTATTCAACATTGGAGATTAATTGTTACGCAAATTTGTATTTTGAAACTTTAAGTTTGAGTGAAAGATATTCTTCATTTTAAAAAGAGTGAATTACTAATGTTTCTACGCAAAGCTTTAGAATACTTGAGAGGATGAAAGCAAATTCTAAATTGAGATTTTGCACAGCAATCAAGGGCGATTATGAACTGTAATTTTGAACAGTAATCGGATTTGTTTATTTTTTAGCTGTGAATGTCAAAGACGTTTACTGTGAGCAATATATGGAAGCTTCTTTGTGATCAAGATAACTCTACAAAATGTGAACCATAAAGAGCCAGTCTTTCTTTCTAATCAAAAGAGAAATGTAGCTGTAAGTTTTACACCACTTTATTAACAATTTTACATGGTAGAATATGTTCCTAAGAATATCATTATACAGGCAGCTGACAACATGACATAGTACGTAGATTTTGTCTAAGGTATGAAAATGCAGAGGATATACCAGTAAAAGAAAAATGCATAAGTATTCTCTTTCTTGACGTCTTTCAGAAGTGTCAGTATGCTGCTGAAATCTTTCTGCTGTGTTTATAGCCTCAGAACTGGAACTATTTTTGCAGGATTCTATTCCATGGTGAGTTTTTTCTTATCGTCAAATTTCATTTTATAGCCTGTCTCTATTATTTACATTATAAAAACAGCAGTTTACAAGAACGTCATGTGAACTAAGACGCTGTAAGACTAGATATACACTGCATGCAGCAATATGAACCATGAAGCAATATGAACCATGAAGCAAGTTCTGGGACAAAATAGTGAAGTTTCTTGTGGAGAAACGCATGTTCTTATATGAAATTTAGTAAGGTTTATACTTGAAATGACATGCATAGTACATTAAGCGAGGGGCACATTCCACTGCAAGGGCTGTCTACAGCCAGTCTACGACCAAAAACGCACAGAAATCGTAACGATCGGTGAGTGTGCAGTGCGGCAAATGTACGTTTTTTCAAGGCAGTACGGTGGCTGCAGAAGAAGTTTGGCTTTTCTACGACCACCCTATGTCATGGTCTGACCGTAAGGAGGCAGTGCGGTGACCTTACGTCAAACGCAGATGATTTACCCGCACGATGTCGGCAAAGACACAGTACTGGGGCCGTGCGTTCCCTGTACCATGAACGTGCGGATTCCGTACTTTTGTAATCACACGGTGCGTAGGACGTAAGTTATACGCGAGTGCATCGCATTTTATGCAAATTGATATATAGCAATAAAAGATCCCAGTGCCAACTCATTCATAATGCACGGAGCACGTGCGTGTGTGCCCACAGCTGTACTTTTGTCACTGCATGCGGAAAACGCCGCAGACGCCGCAGACCTCTAGACGCCTTGCGGCGACCACAGCCGCAAGGTGGAATGTGCCCCTCGCTTTAGTACATTTTACAACCAAGTAGACTGATACAGTCTGGACTTGGCCTTCGAACCCCGGACCTCTGGGTTGACTGGACATGACATCAAAGCTAGCAGTGGGTATCAATACGTCATTTGAAACAAGTCTTAGGCTTGTGGATGTGGCATAGTTAGTATAGCGTTGGCATCGATGGCTAGTTGCTTCGCAGCCCAGTCAACCCACAGGTCGGGGGTTACGTAGGTGTTGGTTTGAAAACGTGGGGTTTACCAGCGCATCTACAATTTCTATCTGTATGAAACTATATTGCGGAGGAAAAACATGGGAAGAAATAATTATGTATATGAATAGAATGATTGAATTAATTTGATGTTATACAGGTACAAGTTTAGTCTATCTAACCTGCAACTATCTTACCCTATTGTTGTTATCATCATGATTATTATTTTTTATTCATTTAGATAAACGACAAACATGAGATTTGCATGTACTTTGTAAGAAAAATTGTTGATGAAATCCACTTCATGCAAAGTTATAATGTCGAAGTCACTAGAGACTAGTGGAGGTTTTATATTCAGACTGGAATTGATACTATCATGAAACAAACAAATGGAGTTGCAATTCATTGCATGTTTGAAGCTAGTCTGAATGATAACAATAAATATTACAATAAAAACTTATTTGCATGTACATCTGTAAATATTATCCATGCAACCTGCTGACAAAAATGATTTTAAATAATAAATATTCAATTTTTTGTTCTCTGCATGCAATTTATTACAGATACATTTACAATGAAAATTTACTGCAATATTTTTTATTTTTACATTTTATAATTAGTCAACAAAGAACCACATTTACGGCCAAGAAGGCATAAGGTCTCTTTGGTAATTAGCAAATTGTAGCTGTTAACCATCTTCTTGTATTGTACAAGTTTGGTTAATGAGCATGTGCACTGAGTACTCTGACCCCTTGACTAGGAGGATGGATCTTTGTTAAGAGTCCTTTGTGTATAGAAATTTCGGGCTACTAGTATTCTCTGTAATTTTATGTCTTTTCCAAATGGACAGAATATTTTGAGATGTTGATGTCACTTTTAAAGAATGATTAATGTTTCATATTTTTGCTAGTGGTGCACTGGTCAATTTCATCCGTTGGATATGCTGCCAATTTGTTTTGTAATTAATCAACGTCAGTGGGTGAAAGTCTTTATCAATGTTTTAGTTTGTTGGTAGACCATGCAAAACTATGGTTTCAAACATTTTATGATAGTCTTTTTTATATTTCTGGCATTTACATGTATCAGGTCTCATTTTCATATAGCTGTAGGTAATGTGCTATACTACTTGATATCTTTTACTAAAACTTCATTACAGACCCACCTATCAATACATTTGAAAATATGTGTATTAACAATAGTTAAAATAATGCTCATTCAGAGGTTTATATTTATTCATAACTGCTGCAGCCATCAATGTTGACTGTTTTCCATTGTCCAAGTGTATTTTAAAAATAAACTGATATTTTCAAATTTCATATTTTGCATTATACCTCTCAATATACCATGCTGTCTTGTTAAATGTAAAATTACAAGTTCACGTGATATTTACATTATCAAATGATTTTTCAACAGACATTCCGTGGTTTTCCAACTGCAGACTATAATTTAACATTGGCCAGATAATACTACATATCCGTTACCTCTGGTACGAAAATCATCAGTTTACATTATGCGTCTTGGACAGTCCAGATGGGCTTAGAGCCGGCTATTTATGGACATGTGGTATTTAAATGGTTCCATATATTTTTAATAAGCTGTTTAAATGAAAGAAAAACCATCAGAATGCACAGAACATATATTGCTTCTAAAAGCATAATGTCAGCCCACTGAGCATAACCCTTAATTATAATTTTAATTCAGAGGTTTTTATTTTACTTCTACTCTGTAGACTTTGCAGCCATCTTTGTTGGACTGTTACTTGTCCGTTTACCTTGGATAAAAAATATAAACTACAACTTTCAGTAAACAGTCCATGTTTTTCTTAATAAAAAGGAGACTATTTCTATACATTTTTTGTTTGCACAATACAAGTTATTTTGTGTACATATCTGCATACAAATATGCATATTTGAAAAAAATGATATTAGATACATTTCTGTACAAATACAATTATTTCAGTTAATCATCAATTCTTGTACATCATCATGGGCTTCTATGTGGCGCATATCATACTCAGTGCCGGTTTACCGATTGGTGTGAATAAAGTAAGTGTATATTAATTTAATCTTGTCACAACATAACATATTTACAATCTTTGATGCGTAATATAGTCTTGAATTTTAATCCGTGTATTACTCATTTATTCATTGATCAATTGGGACAATGTGGCAGAAGACAAAGTTGAATATCTCTCATACATCTTGCAAGAAAGAAACTACACTACTGATCGAGTAAGGAGGACTCCCTTTTTTCGCCTGATTTTTTGGAACTCCAAATGAATTGGCGAAAGTAATAGAAAGTATAATATAAGTATGAGAAAGTAACAAAAAGTAATATTAAGTAAAATGTATTCTTACTGAAAAATGTGGTGGCCTCTCAAAACATAATCATTTCCCTAAAAGTTCTCTGCTCAGTCACGTCTGCCGTATGTTTTTTCTGTAAATTTTCGGTACTTTTTAGAAGAATTTGTTTGAAACAGAATTTTTTCGGAACAATTGTGGCCGTGGCTCATATCTAAAAGATGGTTCTAGTTCACTTGTGGCAATTAGTGGCGGGTGTTACTATACATGTAATTAAATAATTAATAAAAATCATAACTAATAGATAATCTTAAGATAGAGAGATATAAAATAAAATAAAATAATAAAAAGTATGAGAAAGAATGGAGAAGTAAAAGAAAATAAGAGAAAGAAAGAGAAATAGAAAAAACGGAAAAAATAATGAGGGGTCCTTCTTACTCGATCAGTAGCGTATGTAGAGGAATTATTGGCTGCTATTTGACAGGGTATAACGGGCGTGGCCGGGGTGTGGATCGTCACCTCCTTCCTGGTCGTCATCTGCGTGGGATCAGCCCTCGTCATCTGGATCCTCATCCGCCAGCACCAAACGCTCAAAGTCAGTGTCTATTCTTGAATGTGTTCATTGTGTTGGTATCTGATTCGTAATATGTCACAACACTAGAATATCTTTTTATTTTGGATGCTCTAGTGTTACTGTTGGTTCAATAGAGGGTGGTCTTTCCCGCGCAATGTCAAAGGTCAAATATATATAGGTCAATAAGGATCAGAATATTTGACCTTTGACATTGCGCGGGAAGATCATTCTGAGGATGCCAACAATTGTTTGGTGAAACGGTAAATGTATCAAAAATATCTAGTGTTGTGAATAAAGAAAGATGAACCAATATGTCAGTGTCTGTTGTTTCAATTTTTTGTTTTGTTTTTTCATTTTTTTTATTGTTCAAATATCAAATTTAAAATTAAAATTTCAAGCAGAATAATATTTCGCACATTTCTTAGGTGCCTTTTCACACTAACTACTAGTTTGATATTTGAACAACAAAAAAGATAGAAAATGAAATAAAAAAAATGAGACCACACGTTGTTCACTACATGACAAGACTCTTAAATAGTGTCTGTTGGGTTTGTGTGCGTATATTATGTATTTAGCCTAGGGATCGTTCACAAATGACATCACATTTTCGGGCATTTCTGACCCCTCCCCTTAACCTCCTTGTCATCGTGTGTCATTATTCTTATTCCGCCCAACTCCCCCCTACACTATAACTCATTTTTATATACCCCCCATCCTTTCCACTACCCATATAAACAGCAAACAGCATCGACTACATTGGAACCCCCAAAACAGTATTCACACTATATTGATATTTTGCACTTAATACAATTCCATAGGAATATTATTAAAAATATCTATGAACGTATACATTGTATTTTCCCAAGTTTGGTTGCGAATTCAATTCTACTCTCACTGTTATGACAAGCAAGCTCTTACCACTGTATTGATATAGCTGAAGACATAGCTTTCATTTGACTATATTAAGTGGCCCTGACGGGACTCGAACTCACGACCCCAAGGTTGTGAAACCAGAATGATACCATCATCCCAAACAGCCTGCTGGTCTCACAACCGTGGGGTTGTGAGTTCGAGTCCCATCAGGGCCACTTGGGTTTGTCAAATGGAAGCTGTGTCTTCAGCTATGTCAATACAGTTGTAGGCGCTTGCTTGGCACAACAGCGAGAGTAGAATTAAAAGAATTAAAAAGATCACTCTTGACGTCTGCATCATCGTCATTTTTCTCTGGACAACACCCGTCATCATTCATCTTTCTCTGACCCCTCCCTTTCCCCCCCACCCCCTACCCTCCACGATGACGTCATTTGTAAACTATCCCATAATAGAAATAAATTACCATGCACAGCAGTGCAATATAAATATCCAGCGGTGTTTAATGCATTTTATTTATTTTTTTTAGAAACTTTTGCCATGGGAGCTCGGGATCACATTTTACCATGCAATTAACTGCGTATTAACAGTAAGTGTGCATTGGTTCAAACATATTTATTTCAAAATTGAAAAAGGATTGGCTGTGGGGAAAATGTGACTTGGGTCGTCTCCATACATACAAATGAAAGAGTTGTAGATCACACATACTATAATAATATCAATAGTGCACATAAGTAAGT
Source organism: Streblospio benedicti (assembly GCA_019095985.1). Taxonomy (NCBI): domain Eukaryota; kingdom Metazoa; phylum Annelida; class Polychaeta; order Spionida; family Spionidae; genus Streblospio; species Streblospio benedicti. The sequence goes on along the minus strand of CM032664.1, from coordinate 26,390,271 downwards.
GACCATAAGTAATTTTAACTAAAAAATGTGTTTCTGTTTAGGTATACTTAAAGATTGCTGTGTTTTCTCACGTACAATGTATTGTGGAAGGAAAGCAAAGGCAAAGAAGAGTAAGTGAAGTAATACTAGCATTTAGTTTTGAAAACGGCTCATTATAAAACAAAATGAATGCCTGATATAATTTATATATATTGTGTTGGGGACGATGCACATTTTGCATGCTCCACAAAAGTAGACCATTGGTCTTCTTTTTCTTGAAACCCACTCCCCCTCCCAACAAAAGTGGAAATATTAGATGTGTGACATAATGTGTACCGTTTTAATGCAACATTTAAATAGTAAATACCGGAATTCTGATATTTGAAAAGTTTTAACACATGCGAAAAAATCTTAGACCTACAAAAAAAGTGGAATATCAAAAAGTTGAGCGCAAGATCCCCTTACCATATATATAGACTATATATTCTATGTTTTGGAACTGGTATTTGAAATTTTTTAATTCAAATTGAAAAGGACACTGGAGGTGTTGTAACATGTATAAATAAATTTGGACCAACATGAATTAGATTTTATTTTTGATTATAAAGCAGCAGAAATAAAACAGAAAACAAGAAAATGTTATAATACATAATATCCGGATAACATTAAATTTACAGTAACAAAGTACTCATATAAATGTTCGATGTGCATATCACATTTAACCTTATTACATAAGGACGAATATAATTGATTACCCTTTTAATTAAAAGGCTCAAATAATGATGTAATAGATTTGTTGAAAAACATTAATTATCCCAATGCAAGCCTTGTTACATTTTATGGTAATAAAGTATTCATAAATATGTTCGATTTGCATTACACATTTAACCTAATTTCATCAGGACTGATTGCACACACTAATATGGATATAAACGATTTTTTTGATGATGAGCACAATTATAGACAATCTATTTAGAAATTATTTGTGGGCCAAGTAACAAACAAATATATTTCGTGGTTCTGGACACAATGTCCCCCAACAAAAGTCTTCACTTTTTTGTCAGTATTAGAGAGCTCCATCATAATGATCATAATCATTTTAAAGTGATTTAGTACCTTGCGTCGTCACATTTGACAAACAGAAAATACGCTATATGCATAGATTCAATATTTGAGATGACAAACTGATATCAGTCCATATTAAATGTAGTTAAAGGGAAATTAAAATAACATTGAGAAAACAGAAAAATCAAGATAATCAATGTCAAGATAACAAGGTTCTACTTTATTTCTGTTACAATAAAAAGTGGATTTTTTTCACCAAATACCTCATACGCCATGCTCAGTGTACCATATCATTAATTGTAGCTCATTTATATATTAGTGTTTGAAACACAATGCTTGAATTCAATCCTTTAAATATATCCAAACTTTTACTTTAATTAATTTATGTATATTGTGTTAGGGACGATGCACATTTTGCATGCTCCATAAAAATGAACCATTGTTCTCCTTTTCCTTGACCCCCCTCCCCCTCCCAACAAAAGTGGAAATATTAGATGTGTGACATAATGTGTACCGTTTTAATGCACCATTTGAATAGTAAATACTGGAATTTTGATATGAAAAGTTTTAACGCATACGAAAAAATCTTAGACCTACAAAAAAAGTAGAATATTAGAAAGTTGACTGCAAGATTCCCTTTCCTTAGTGGAACAATGTTAATAGTAAATAATGTGCTTATTTACAGTCGCAATTCACAGTTTTGCACAGTTTTGCGGTGCGTGCTTACAATGTATCTAATTAATGTTTGCTTGGCAGACAGGTAGTTACCATGGAGCAGTGTACAACCTGTTAGAGGTAGGTTTCCTCAACACCCACCATCAGACCCGACTGGGAATCAACCCCCGACCTCCTGGTCAAGAGTCCAACTCCCTACTCATTCGGCCACAGAAGCACTCGCAATATCTTTTGTCGAGCGTGACAAGATCTACATCATCCCTTAGAAATACATTTTTAGTCTGAAATTACACAATACAATAAAATGCCTTTTCCAATAATGATTTCCATGGGTCCCAGGATCATTGGATAGGGGGCTATATATACTATATTACTACTCAAACAGTATACTTATTCATACAAAATTCTATATGAATAAGAAAGGTGTTTGTATAGTAAATATACTATTTATATCTAACGATGCTGGGGCTCACAATGATTTCCACTTTAATGAAGAAGCCTACAGTTCGTGGTTAAATGTAAATGTAAATGTGGTGCTTTATAGTCCTGATCCAAACTTCTAACTTTTGTTTTAGCATCCTGACGTGCATCACATGATGTTCTTGCCCACCCCAAGTGGTGGCCTCATTGCAGTGGATCCAAGAGATGCACATCTCTACATGGACAGTTCCACACTCAACTTAGGGGTATGTACTTTATTACTACTGAACAAAGACAGATTATTATTCAATTACTCAATTCATTATCTGCTTTTATTTCAAAATGAATTCTAAACTTCAAATTTTAAATACAACTTTTGATCGATTTTGAACCCTACAGGTTCCTTTTCAAAAATAAAAAGATTAATTCATCTCATTCAGGCTCACCCATTACATGTCATAATGCAATCTATTGTAGTAGTAAATGTGCAATCTGTTCAATCTTCATGAGATGCAAAACATCAGTACAGTCTTTTTCAAGTTTGATTATTCACAATGCAAACATATTTTCAATAATTGTATTTATGTAGCGTAATATAGATAAGGCATAATTTTAGGTCTGCCAAGTGCACCCTACGGGCCCTCCGGAATACACCTCTGACTTGCCACCCTCATACAGCACTCTTCCTCGCGGGCAACAGCCACCAACAGCAGACTCAATCGCAGCCTCATCAAATGGACAACAAGATGGGATTCCCGCAGGAAGTCAAAACGAGGGCCAAGTGAATGAGGGTGCAGATTTAAGTGATATTATTGAAGAAAATCAGGTTGAATCTGCACTCTCTGAACCGCTGGGTCATGGGCACCATACAGTAAATGAACCTTACATCACGCATGCACTTACCTTCAGTCAGTTGAATAGGCCAATTGTAATGCTGCCAGGACATGAACATAGATCTTGTGGGGCGTTTAGATCACACCGACCCGTTCACAGTTCAAGAGGAAACTGGAGGCGTAGAGGAGGCCCCAGTCTCGTGTCGCAAGACTCTCATTCTCAGAGATGCAGTGGTTCTAGACTAGTTCCTGGAAGACAAGGGCATGCATTTGGTGAGCCGCCACCCAACTACGAAACTGCTATCAGGGAAACGAGTAGGTCGGTGCAATCTGGTGATAACCGTTGTTCTGCACATTCCCCCGAACAAAGACAAATCGGTGCTGAAGAAGCAGGCATGATGAGTCCTGTAGATGGCAGTATAGGACAGATGCAGCAGGAGTCAGAGTGAGGGACAAGTTGTAGAGCTAACTCGCCATTTGTAGATTGTGGTATAGAAGCCCTTCAAATGTAAAACAAACAGTGGAGAGTGCATCAGTCAGCGAACTGGGTGACATACATGAATGTGAAAGTGCAACTTGATGTGCCAGTGAATGCTTTTTATTCCTGTTTTTAACATTACTTATTCTTGGATAAAGATTTAGTTTGAGGGGGTCCAACTACTACATTGCCCTATCAAATTATTTCTACTGGTGTTCATTTTGTTATTCGATGAAGACTGCATTTCATACGTTTAGCATGTACATGTAGACAGATATTGTGAGCCTTTTTCATGCACATACTTTTCAAGGGTGTAGAAGCAAGCCTGCAATACCATTGTTTTTAAACACATGGTGTATTTCGCGCTATTGAGAAGGACCCTTTGACGTAGAGAAATCTGCGATCATTTTGGTGGTTACTTGGTAATGAGCCTCTCTATCAATTCCACTTGGCAGTAGCATAAAAAGGGTTCACAGTGTTGCTGCGTACATGCATGCTGATTTGTCTATGTGTAGATTGGAAGCAATAACTGTCAGCAAAAATGTGGCTAATCAGAGCGACTTAAGTTGCATATAAAGGAGTTTTAAAACCAGGATTTATTATTGTTTAGTTAAAGACAGCTTCATAATGTCTCGCTATAAACTGTGCACAAGATGTGAAACCCCCTTACTGACAGATCGGGTGTTTACATAAGTAGCCTCAAATGCCTATTACCGTGATTACATTTAACTAGGCCTGTAGATTGACGATAAGCTTTTATCTTGATCAAAAATATGCTTCCAACATAATGAATACAAAATATGACGTTAAATCATCTGACACAAACTACTGTAGGTGACTGTTGTACTGGTGAGATAGTTGTAAGTGGTTGTTGAAGCAAAGAAAATTTAAAGCTCATTGTGGATGTCATTTGCTATATAGTTTTTGCTGAACAATATATTTAATCAAAATAAAGAAAATTTGATATGAAAAATCTTTATTTTCACATTAACAAATGTAAACATTCCCAACAGTTAATGTATATAATGACTGTAACAACTGTAACATGATAAGTAATACAAAACTCATAATCCATGTTGCGGACGAAAATTAGCACCTACATAACTTTCAAATAAATATATCACAGACTACATTGAGCAAATAGGTTATAATGCATGTTCAAAGCACCACACATTTTTAAAAGAAATGTCAATAAGCTATAAAAATGGTGATTAAATATGAGATAAACATACAATTTTATTTAAATGAATAATTTTTGACATAATTATCATTAATATGAATAACTAAATAAAAAATTTTTTTTAGTAAAAATACATGTAGTTATATTATGTAAACTTGAGTATAATGAAATAAAAAGGCACGGTTCATCTTAAAATTCGCTCTTCCAAGCTTGATCATGATGCATTATCACATGGATGTCAAAAGGAAATAATAACCATACATAAAATGAAAAGCCTTCACTTCTATGCATGAAACATTTCTTTTATAATAAAGTTAAATAATTACTTTATTGTAATAGTTCATTTCAACTATTCTGTTATTTTATACGCCTACAAATAAAATTTCTAGTCATAAATAAATATATCTTTCACTATCTATATGATACATTGAAGCGATTGAAGGTACCAAATTATACAAAACATTACAAGTACCCTAAAAAAACAGTGAAACAGTATAAATTGAAGCTAAGCAGCTATATTCGTCATTCTTTCAAACATCTCATTTGTACAAAACATTAAATGTACCTAAAAAACCCAGTATAAATAGAAGCTAAGCAGCTATATTTGTCATTCTTTCAAACATCTCATTTGTACAAAACATTAAATGTACCCTAAAAAACCAGTATGAATAGAAGCTAAGCAGCTGTATTGGTCATCCTCTCGAACATGTCGTTGGGCACGGTGACCTGGCACATGAGTCCGGACAGGAAGTCTGGCGGCGCTGCGGTCACCTTGACCCGTTGACGCACGCGGTCGTAGACCAGCAGCTGGGGCAGGTCGTGCGCCGTCCGACCCACCATGAACACCTTCTCCATCAGCTCCGCGCAGCCCCAGATGTCCAACACAAACCTGGAATTTTTTTTTGAACTTATATATTTCATATCCAGGATAAATGAATTTCCATCAAAAGATACGTTTAGAAACTATTGTTGAACTTGTATAATCTGGAAATTGTTGAGCAAGTTCATTAGCTGTGTTGATTCATATAACACAGCGCTTTCTTCATATCAACAGCTATCACAATTTACCAATATATAATACAATACAATACAATACAATTTATATAGAGTTAATTCCACTAAATGTTCATGTATGCTTGTTGTAGGCCTCTTTAAACAAATCGTGCTTTAGTTGGGATTTAAAGGATGTGGACTCCACACTCTTGAGAAAGACAAACAGGTTTGTTGTCAAAGTATTGAGTTTTATAATTGGTAGATTGTGATAGCTGTTGATATGAAGAAAGTACTTTATTAAATTTTGAAATATATGAAAAGCAGTTATCGCAATGTATATATTACACAAAGAAACTGACTTTTTTTGCTGTATACACATTTTCACTACGATATTTGTATTAAAAATCCAGTTGAATAACGATTCACGGCTGCACTTTGCCCTATCATGATAGTTGCACAGCCAAACAGAAAATAGAACAAAACTACAATGATATTTGTGAGTGCAAAATGAAAATGCCTTGGTAATGTATGAGGACACTAACATCTTGTTAAGGACACAAAAACTGTGCATAAAACATTCCCCCTTCGACAGTCTACTTTCTGATACAAGATCATTACGTACAAGATCATTGCGCAAAAGCCTGTCAAAAGTGACATGTGCCCCTGAAACGTTGCAAACGTAAATATATAGAACCTGTGTGCCTAATAACAAGATGCTAGTGTCTCAATATGTTGAATTCAGAAACTATAAAATATCTTCTGAATGATACCTTGGTAATGGTCTGGAAACTTCCCGACGAGCCCAAATGCCTGTTGTTAAGTCGATGTCCACCCGCGGTTGGCCGAGATCATTTTTCAGAGTCACACTTCCTGGTCGAGCGATGTAGCCGTGAAATCTCTCCTTTTCCGCCAGGTCAATATCCTGAGCGTCTGTCTCGGTCCTCAGTTCCCAGCTGTGACGGACCGTGTCAAAAACATGCCTAAAACATGCAGGTGAAACCGCTAGATTTAGTAAAAAAAAATAATCTACTTATGTTAGAGATCATGAATTTTACAGAAAACTCTATCAAAAGAAAGTTGTATAGTCATCTATAGTGGAAATGAATATATATTGTACTTATGCTTTGATGTAATTACATCATTTGTTACAGACTGAAACATTTTCGTAAGTTTCTAAATTTCAATTTAAAATCATCTTGACTAGAACTACTAATAAATCAGAGATACTCAACAAGAAAATCAAAATCCAAAGGAATAGTTTTCGTCAAAACGTACAGTGCATAGCTTGTTTCGGCGTAGTTGTGAGAGTAGCCTTGTGTATAAGCTCGCATCACATACAGCAGTCTATCCATAGGCATTGGAAGCACGTACAAAGTTGTATTTGGATAATCTGTGAATCCTGGAGTACACACGGGAAGCCAGTTGCCAGATACTTTATCATACTCTTCTATCAGTCCAACTTTATCAATCACAAAGAGGCCATTAATGTGGGAAACCAATCTACACTGTCCATGCACATTCGCCGGTGCCTGAAATGTATAAGTGGATGAGTGAAATTTGCTTATTGAATATTGACTAGCTCATCATTCATTTCAATGATGAAAACGCATCTTTCACGAAATCATTTAACTGTAGTGTTCAAATAGCAGCATTAGAAACTAAGGTTCAAAAGAACTAGTCCACTACATGTAGAATAGGACTTCACAAAACTGTCCACATTTAAAATACAGTAGAACTTCCAATTAAGACCATTATAGAAACCTTTAGTTCAAATAAGACCACTTTTCACGGTCCCAAACCTTCATAAAGCTACCAAAATGAATATAGAGACCACCTCTCCATTGAGCCCAAATACTGGTCCCAAAGGTGGTCCTAATAGCACTGTATCTTTCGTTGAGATAAAACTAAGATTAAAACATTTAGAAACTAAAGTTCAAAATAGTCCACTACATGTAGAATAGAACTTCACAAAACTTCCATGGGTACTGTAAAACTAGAAATGTTTGCAAAATTTGCGAATTTAATGCGTAGGTGCAAAAAGCGCAAACTTTGATAGCCAGAAAACGTTAATAGCCTATGTAAAGGTATGGACAAAAATCGTCCAGGATGGAAAATAAAAGATGAAAATCGCAAAATTAAATAAATATTCTCACAAAATAATTTCTCTATCTTGGGTTTCTTCATTCTTGATATATAAAATTTTAAGATAAACAAAAATTTAACTCACTAGCCACAAAGAATGGCTCTTCATTCTAGTTTTTAAAGTATCCCAATTCTTTTGGTAAAAATCAAGATTAATGAAATCACCGAGAGCAATTTCCATGAAAATGTTTTTAGATCCAACTGCCACAGGTGTTTGGTCTCGTCCGTGTGGTGCATGTAGCCGTACATGTCCTCCGTGCGTGACATCAGCAGATACACGCAGCCCGCGTGCTCCACCATCGACTCCAGACCGTCAAAACAACGCTCCACGTTGGGAGGTTGCAGGTCCACCCACTCATCCTTGGATATCTGATAATGAAAATACTTGAATAGAATGACAGGATCATAGGTAGATCCAGGAGGTCGCACCAAAATACTTCATTTTCATAGGGGTTTTCATGAAATCTCTTAAGTACACCCCCCACTTTTCCTTAGTGCGCCCCCCCCCCCATCCTTTTCCAAAAACCTGGATCTGTCATTGAATAGAATCATTGGATTAAATAATCGTATCAGTAATTGCTCTACATGTACAACAGTGACTAATTTTTCGTTGTGCACTTTGAAAGTTTTCAGGTAGTTTGCAAAGTTAGTTTAATGGAGGGCGATCTATTATAACTTCTAGCTTGACCTATCAAATGAACTATAAAATTTATATAAATTAGAAACAAAACAAAAAGTAACAGCTACTAGGCAGATCATTTGACAAGTGGCATTTGCATAAATAACTTGGAAACTAAAAAGCCATTTTACCAAAACAACTACTGAGTTTAAGCTGTACCTTGTAACAGAGAACTTTCACCGGGTGACCAAATACCACACTGCGAGTCCGACACAGTACAACAGCACACTTTGAATGAGGTGCCCCACCACTTCCTTCATCTGCTAGCTCCTCTATAGCTTTCAGGCAAACCGGATTCAACAGTTCCTTCACTAAAAGACTTGGTAACACAACTGTTCGAAGATTATACGAGCTCATATATGGGATGTGTAACTCGGCTATTAGAGCATTATAATGCTGCTTTCTTCTCGGATAATCAGCTCTAGTCCATTTTTCAATCATTTCAAAAAGGTCTATTTCACGTGTGTAATTGAACTCAGTTTCCTGCAACAGATCTTTAATAAAATCCCATGGCATATCCAATATTTCAGATTTCTTAATGATTTCAAGACATCTGGGTGCAATAAATTGCACTGCTTCATCAAGAAGCTCACGCAGATCATATCTTTCCGCCAGCAATTTCACATTTAAGCAGTTTTCTACATTAAGATGTGTTTTCAAAACCTGAGCACAATATTCTTTGAGCTTTGAAATATAGAGATAGTCAGCAATTTTTAGAATTTCGGAAACGTTACTCCACGTGATTTCAATTGATCCTGTATATATGTAGTCAATCACAAGTGCTACTGCCTCCACGTTTTCGGATGGAAGTGTAAACACTTCATTCGAGTTATCATCAAAGCTGCTGGTGAGAAACGTTCTAAAATATTCCGAGCAAGCAAGCAAAAGACATCTGAAATAAAAAATATTAATATTTGAAACATCTTAAAGCATGGCTCTTCTCCACTCAATGCAATTATCTGTTGTGATACGTGGCAACCTCTTAGAATATCAGAAATACTATTACAATGATTTTTGAGTAGGGTAGAATTATAAAACGTGATTATCCTTGCGCCCCTGCGATGTGGGAGTTTTTATGAACCACTTTGGAGGGTGATTCAGGCAACTGCATGCTGAATGGAACAAATTGATCAATTCAATGGGACATTAAATAGACCATAATCTGGTTATGAAACTCATGATAATTTGCTCCCGTATTGGCAAGTAGGAAAAGTAGCATACTTTTGCTCATCTTCCCCTGAGAAGGTGGTCATCACACATCTATCTATAACATTTGATAGATGATACCTTACTGTGGCAAGATGACTTTTACTAAGTAATCAATTTTGTTTTAAACTTGTTATGAGTTGCAAATCACTGCTTCTGAAACAAAGCAGGGACTGCTCCAATTTGTCTGATTTTGTTACTCAGTAGATTAGTTTGGCACCATTGCCATAGATAATCTATCATCATAGAATATACAGTAATGTTAGTCACTATACTATTCATAAAGTATTCTATATTTCTTTACGGATTCCATGGCACGTTCTACATGAATTCTTACTTTTGCAATCGATTTTGTCTTCGCTTCTTCAGCATGAGCGATACTGTCTCTTCCATTGAAGAATATTGGAATATTAAAGACGCACCTTTTTCCTCAATTCTTACATTCTTACATTGATCCTATCACTAATAATATGCATTTGCGAACTAACGAACTTGATTATTGCTGCATAAATCACCATCATATTGAGCCTACCTGTGCGCATGAATGCACTGGTCTCCTACCATCAGTGTGGCATCACACAGAGACGAGGAAACCCGCCGTTGGTTGTGTAAGTCTTGAAGCACGGCCGCCGCGTGATCCTCAGTGCTGAACTTCATCATGATCACAGAATCCAGATTCACTCCAATACGCACTGAAATTAAAATAAAATTAAAGAGGCATTTTACTCGTCACAGCCAACTGGAAAACTTGCACTTTCTTACTAGTAAAAATGTGAAATTTATTAAGAAATGGACTGTACTTACTTGTCACAAAATCATGAGCAATCAAAAGCATGACAAAATGAAGATTTTATTGCGTCGCTTTGTTTGGTTTGCTTTGTTAGGACTACATTGATATTTTATTAATCTAAATGACTTTTTAACTGATATTTTAGGATTGTGTTATTGTTTTAACACTCATATCTTATTTAAGCGCTTTTTAGAACATTTTTAATGGAAAGAGTGCTCTACAAGTGTATTTATTGTAATTGTTTATTAACTATGCTTGTTTTATCATTGTTGATAAAAAAGGTTTATTTTTTTTGTATTGATTCATAAATGAATATTTCGCAAACAAAAACTTTTTTCCGCATAAGGGTATGCTACACAGATTCAATGATCTTTATACATGTATTTGTTTGGCTCATGGACTATTATTATTTTTTAAATTAATGATGTTGTTAACATTTCATCTTCTGTGTTACTGTAATCTATAACATTGAGATAATGTCTCTTGCTAACTAAACTCACTGCATGTCTAGTTTAATATAAGCTGAAAGGCAAACTCGATGTTCTACTTACCCGGTACTCAATGGATGATCCAACTGTGGACTGTGGTGTAGGAAAACTAGCAACCTGTAATGTTACAAAACTTTAGAGTGATATATAGATCATGAGTAGTAAAAGTTAATATCCACCACTTACAAACATTTAGTGGTATATAGATCATGTGTAGCAAAAGTAAATGCCAATGTATCCAGAAGATGCTATTCTATATTCATGCATGATAGACCTCATGATAGTTTCTTGCAACATCTTTCACCTTAAGAATTAAGGTCAACAAAACTCTAGGCTTAATCAATTCATAATGAAATTAATAGAGTTAATCAAGTCATGGCATTTACATTTACTACTTCTACAAGCTATGTCAGTGTAATAAAGAAATAATGTATAATTTCTTATTTGCAATAAAATCACAAACAAAATTTAGATTGTATATCCTCATGTAAAACATGTTCAATGTATTAGACCTACATGCATCCTGTGTTGTTCTTTCCTTACCTATATTGCAATCTGAGTTATATGCGTATAAAAATCGAAATCATTTCTTCCTCCACTGACATTTTGATGACGATCTGCTATTTATTTGTCAGTCCCATACTTCTTATTTACTAATACACCTTGCTCATTTAATAAATTCCTTCCATAAGAAATATGTACCATTATCCGTTCTGAAATCTCTGTAATATATGTAGGGCACGATGAAGACATTGAGTAAAGTCACAAAATATGAGAAAGTTTTTGTTGTATATTACATAATACACATAACAAACACAAATATTATTATAAAATCTCATCTATTGCATACAGTATTTCTATTCCTGAAAGCATAACAAGCTAATTTTTTACCAAGACATTCTTTGTTCTGTTAATCTCATTTATCACAAATGTAGTAACTAATTCCAGGATTTGTCAGAATTGGTTGACTGCACGACCTGCATCACCCAGTAAATCACTTGGTGTACATACAATTGCCACAAAACTGGGGTGACCTGCATTTGTCATCTCAATAACAAAGGTGAGCAATAGCTTCACATGGTAAACAATCACAAAGACAAAGACAATGGCAAACTTTGAATAGAAGTATACTTACAAATGTGCTTATCAGCAACAATTTTAAGAGATTATCTGATTTTATTCATCAACTTCATAGTATGATGATCATAATGATCATAATTATCACTTTTTTCTAACAATTAACACTCATTTAAAATAGATTGTGAACTAGTTTTGAAAATTGCTAATATCTAAATAAATTTAAATAATCCCTATATAATCCGTTATAATTATAGCACTTCTAATCAATCAAAAACAAATTTTCATATCTGAAGTGTTCGAAATTCATATGACTCATATACTTTCTTAGACTACTCAATGAACACACCTATTCCTCTGACAAACTGTAAGCCTTTTTCTCCACAGCTCTGACATCAAAACATAAAGTAGATGTTTTTGTTTTTTACCAGTATAACTGACATTTACAGGATAATGTATAACATATAGAAAACATTGCCCTAGCAGCATCAGATTGATGAGCACTGTCATGTCACTACTAGCCTCGCTTCAAACTCCTAGCTTTTTCACTGTCAGGCTAAAGCGACTCAGGAAGGTTGTAAGTACCGTATACGATTATCCAAGTGCCCACCCTTGTGTAACAGCCCTCACCCCAGGTTTTCGGAAAGGGGGGGGACTTATGGAAAAAGAGGGGGCCACTTATGGGATTTCATGAAAAACCCTATGAAAATGAAGTATTTTGGTGGGAAAAGAGGGGGCGCGTCCCCTTAAGCGCCTCCCCTGGATCTGTCTATGACCCTTGGTGCTGTTTGCTATTTGCTACTGGCAAATAAATATTTAGCACGACAGAGCCAATGTAATATAGACAGCTCGAGGCACTTGTAGATATTGATCACTGCTGTAAATTCATTCTGCGGTTTTCTCCTCAAATTCATAAAGTTCTTACTTCTAAGTGTACATCGTTTCAGTACTGAAGTATAGATCTTAATTACCCATAAGTCAACGTTGTTTTAGCGACTCCGTGTTAATTGAACACTTTTTATCTAGTTATAGAAGTGTGATCATTTCTCTCGTGAAAATGCTGTTTATGCAGCTAAATTCATCTATTAAGATTTTCACAGCATATTATACGAGTTCTGAATTAATTTGAAGACTCTGAAATCACGTAAATGCTTATCATAGAATGTGAGTTGCGATGGCAACGACACACAGAGCAATGCAGTGGATATGGATGGACACGGAGCAGCGATGCAGGACTTTCCACTTTACAATCGCTTTACCTTTAATTCCTTTCCAATTATCATAACTGTAATATATGTATATAGTTAAAAAGCTAACTAGTAAAAGCAACAACGTACGACAAAAACGAAAGTAACATGATTATTCTTATGTGTATTTTAGATGTTTACTGAATGTTGACTGAATATTTTGATTCTTACCTGTAGAATTTCGTCTTTCATGTCGCGTTTTAATAAACGCTCAACGTTTCTACCGC
>CM032664.1:26294960-26343620 GCA_019095985.1 Streblospio benedicti | reverse complement strand
AAAAAAAAAGGTTTACGGTGATGACTTTGTTAAATGCCAGGAACCTAAACCAAATGAAGATGACTCAATCAAGGTGTCGTACTACAAAGATTATACATCAAATACCCACGTAATCAACAAAAGATATTCACATGAATATAGACATGATGAAATAACAAGAAGATCATGTTAGAAAACTTCACCTTTGAACTTTCTCCTTAACATGATTTAACATGAATGTATGTTTAGTTCATCCTGGGTTTCTTTATTCATGATCCAAGAATTTGATGGATACCAATAGATACCTTAATCAGTACCATTTTGGCGAGACTTACGTTGTTTTCACAACAACTTCTTAGGGCCGAATAAAAATCTCAGAGTCACATGACCACCATGGTGGCGGCAGTCATGTGACAGCCGAGTCGAGGCAAGTCGTAGCCGGTGTCACGGTTCAGCTCGGGTCGGCGCATGCGGATTTCGATGGCCTCCCTCACTTTCCTTCGGAACTCCTCATCCTCCCTTGCCACCACCTTTTTAAAGTCCTTTATCACTAATCGTGTGTTCTGTGTCTCTCATGTGTTCCCCGATGGCGGTTTGGGGTGCGTTTGGGGTTCAAGTGTTCCTCGATGCGTGTGGCCAAGGTTCTACCAGTTTCTCCTACATAGGAGTACTGGCACTGGGGACACTGAACCTGGTAGATGACCCCCCACTTGGAGCCATCCGGTGACTTGTCCTTCGGAGATGGTAACCGAGCTTTGATGGTGTTGAATGGTTTTGTGATACGTGCTCAGTAAAATGTCATCAATGGGCCTCTAGAAAGCACAATTTAATTGGCAGATATTAATTGGTTGTACGGGGGGCAGGTTTTGTATGTATTGGATGAAGTCTAAACCCCAGAGATACACCAAAACCATCAAAACCACGTATTTTTTATAGTTCATGAACTGTTAGCTGTTACTTTGCAAAGCCCGTCTTGTACTTCACATACACTATGCATAAACTTACATGTGGTTAGCAATGATATATAAGATTTGTGATATATGGTATGCAGCATGTGGTCGCATTTTTGTTAGTTCTTGTTGTTGTTTTTTTCTGTTTCTGCTGCCTTATATCCGAAAAATAAAGTCCTATTTTAAATTTAAATTTATTTGAACATGTTTCGGCATCTTCAGTGCCCTTCTCAACTTTACATAAAAACCAAATGCAATGAAGCAATGAAGATCTTGAAGTTGAAAATGATGGACTTGCTGCCCACATGCAACAAGTTAGCAAGAAGCCCCTGCTTTGATACACTTTTTGGATTTACGTGTTATTCTGAGAAGCTCACGCGCGCACACAAGGCTGGCGTCTTTATATGGCAGGCATTAATTGAGCGGAATGCAGGGTTAAGGAACTCTCAAAAGCTTGCCGCCCAACGTGGGGCTCGAACCCACGACCCTGAGATTAAGAGTCTCATGCTCTACCGACTGAGCTGAAGCCGGGCCTGTAATGCCGTACGAGACCCTCCAAATCGTTGCGGTGGCCGCCGCCAATCAGCATCTGTCCGTTTTGGCGCCAAAATTGTCATCTTGCAAAGCTGCAGTAAGCTGCGTTACCGCAAAAACATAACCACACACCCACGAAAATGGACCTGGTGAACAAATTATAACCTCTGCCGCAAAATATAACCATAACAACTTTAACATACAGTAGAGAGTATTTTTTGTTTTACCAACCTACGACCGTATCAGATATGTTTTACCGAGTCATCCAATGTTTCATGAATGCTTAGTGTCATTAAGAGGTGGGTCGTGGGTGTTCTGGCCTCAGATATTGAATGATCTGGTCGGTTCATTTGGAAATGGATCACTACCTGATGTTACAAAATACAGATGAAAAACTAACAGGCAGTTTTTATATTCTCCAAAGATCTTTCGGGCCCCACTGAAAATTATTTCATGATAATACTGTAGAACCCTCTATATAAGCCCACTCATTGGATATATGTGTGGTGTGTGTGTGTGTGTGTGTGTGTGTGTGTGTGTGTGTGTGTGTGTGTGTGTGTGTGTGACAATGTGTGTGGATTGTTGTGTGTGGGTGCGGATGTAATATGTGTGTTAAATGGAACACAGTACCAATATCACAATGTAATTTGTTTGTGTGTTATTATTTTCAAGAAACAAAAACAAAAACAAAAAGGATACACTTAATGGAATTAATTATATTTTTGGGGGTCTAAAGTAAAATCGGTTGAGAATGGCGGCCCAATAATTTATTTCGAGAAAAAACCAATAGAAGTCAACAGCATTTAAAATACTGCTGAATTAATTAATATACTGTTACTTCCATAAACTTTTACATGATAGAAAAGGGAGAAGACCTCATAAAATGGAATATTTATTTTCAAAAATATAAGCAACGTGGTATTTGATTTTCTATACTACGTAAACTGCACAAAAACTGAGAAAGTCCAGCAAGTTTTGAGAATTACAAATAGATTCAAGATATTGTAATGCTAATGCCAAGCGTCCTATAAAGAGTGCCTATGCTCACACACTTAGTGTACATTCTGAAACTAAAGTTTGCCCAGTGTCTGTAAATTATCACGCCACCAGCTGCCATGGTATCTTCTTTAGTATCTACTATTAACACAGACGGCAATCTTCCGGGGTCTTAATGCATGAAGAGACATGTAAAGAGGCACGTGAAACCAGCAAGAAATAGAGAAGAAATATATGCTATGAAGAGATGACAAATCCACAAAACCCTGGGAGGTGCCGCTTTCTAAACCATGGGTGGATCATTAAGTGGTTACAATTTATATAATTTTTACCTCACTGTTCTTGCAAGCACGCTCCTACCACTGTATTGATATAGCTGAAGACACAGCTTCCATTTGACTATATTTGTCCGAGAAAACTTTTAACAGCCGCGCACCTTGGGATGATGGTATCATGCTAGTCTCACAACCTTGGGGTCAATGAGTTTGAGTCCCATTAATGTCACCAGCACGTCCACGGCTATGGGCTCCAGATGCGCTGCACTGTTAGGGGATGTAGCTCAGTGGTAGAGCGTTCGCTTCGCATGTGACAGGTCTCGGGTTCAATCCCCGACATCCCCAAGATTTCTCACCATGTAAAATCTATCTATGGTCTGTTACACGAATATGCAAAAGAACATGAGGTGGTTTTGCTGTGATTTATGAACAGATTAGTTTCAAACACTGACATATCGAATCACTTTGGTAACGCCTCAAACCTCATAGTCGTAGTACAGGTTGAACGAAACCGTTCAAAGAACACGATGTTGCTAGAATAACGTTGACTTATGAGCAATTAAGATATATAATGAAACACGGGCGTACCGTGGAACTGATTTCGTTCAAACTTTACACAACTATGAGGTTTGAGGCGACACCAAAGTGATTCGATTTTGGGCAATTTGCCAATTTAACTGCGCTTTCCACAGGGCAATTATTGTCCGTTACAACATGATTGCAAAAACATTTTAGTCAACAACTTTATTGTCCATAAGTCAACGTTGTTCTAGTGACGCCGTGTTCTTTGAACACCATTGATCTAGTTATATTTTTATCATCTTCAATAGTTGTGATGTGAACGTTTGATTATTATACATTTTTCATTTCTTTACAGAGTGGCGCTTCTTTTTTGGACAGTCCAAGTGGCCACGTTCTCTAATCACCAGTAACATTGCAACATGTCTATTTTAACACAAGTGTAAAAAAAGTTAGTGTTTTGTAAAAAGGACACTTATTTTCTAACATGACTTAGAACTTATACTTATTTCCTGTATGAGATTCATCTAGTGTGAAGTGGGCACCCTCTTTGCATATACCTAGAGATGTCCTCAAAAGAAAGCTCACTGTCTTACTTGCTGCAACTGGCCACATTTGCATATCTTGCCAAATTCTGGCCTGTGATTGGACAGTTTCAAAATGTAGTCGGCAACCTTTCCCCATATGAAAAATGTCTATTGTGTACTTGTACACTTCTTTCCATACTCCATACTCTCATAGCACACACACAAATAGATAGTAAATTAGTTTTATCTGAGCATACAATATTCAATTGAAACAATACAACTTTTTACAACTGATTGAAAAAGTAAATGCATTTGCCAATTTCCAGTCATCTTATTATTTTACATAGTCCTTATACCATTTAAATATCCATCAAACATATTCATGTCACATATTCAAGACCTTCACAGGAGATCCCTTACTTTTGATTTTGTTCATTTATCACAGTCAAATTACATTTGAGATTAAAAACCTGTAATAGTCAAATAATTAAATCATCAACATAGACCATTTGAAGGCAGTCTCCAGGTTGGTACTATTAGAAAGGTGGCTCCACGTGGTAATACATCCCAACAACTGCTATGCTAAGGCAGTCTTTTGCCACTACCAAACTCTCTTCTTGATAGCCTCGTGATTAAATATGTTACGCCTTGTTGCGCCGCTACCCTCAAAGCTGACAGCCTTGTAGCAGTTCTAGTATCCACACAAAACACCACGCCCATGATGATAATGATGCTGACTACAAGCACTAGTCTAGGAAGAATTACATCCAGCGGTGCCGCTGTGCTGTACTGTAGGTTGCCTGTAAATACATTGTACATGTTCACTGAAATGTGCTGATGGATTGTGTATGTTTCAGAAAAAAAGTGAATGAACAAAACAACCAACCAAACCTACCTACAATAACTGTCTTCACGTGGGACTTTCCACTGACGACGATAGGACTAGTCGTTTCATACGCACGTCTTGTAATTCCTGGGAGCCCACACACCAATTCGTTATCCTCTAGAGCAAGCACTCTACACACACCATGCCCAATTACAATTCTGTACTCATTAGAAGACATCCCATGTCTTAGTCTTTCCCCTGTCAACTTGAGAAGCATTCCTGCATAGTACTGGACGTCTCCTATGTAATCAAACTGTGGCTGCAACGCATAGATTGCCAATGCAGACTGTTCAGGAAGACTTGTAGTCAGATTCTCATACATGTCATACCCATCTAAGTGAAATCCCAGGTAAAACTCCAAGTGTTCCCCGTCTATGGACAGTTTAAAATCGGCGCCACGGGTGCGTTTGCCTGGTTCCTCAGAATCCACGACGTTTTCACTTGCAGTTTGCAGGAACGCTGGCGGTATCTGCAGCTGGGGGTAGGGGCAGGTCAACTGAGTGGATGTCAGCTTCACGCAGTCGGACTCAAATAGCTCACTGCTCACTGTAACATATCTTTCCTTTCGTGCCACGTGATTCATTGTGATCTCTAGTTTGGGCTCGCCAACTGCATCGAAGAATGTACCTGAAATGTGATTATGTAATACTAACACAGTACAGCGCAATTTATATTGTAAAAAAATGTTCTGTTGCATTAGTGTCAAAGGAGATGGCGATATAGTCTACACTGTTTGGTGTGAAGGCACGGGGCTGGTGGTTGCCCACCGGAGATTAAACCGTGCCCTCCCACGCCAGCATAAGTTGTCAGGACTTTGGGCCTGCTGCTATATTACTAAGTGGTGATACAGTTTATGCATTATAGTGAGAGACGCCGGACTGACAGGAATGTCTCATAACAGGGATAGCTCAATAATTGAGACATCGTGTGCTTCAAGGCCGAGTCGATAGTTGGAATCGTGACCAGGTGGCTGTGTGTTCGATTCCCGGTCGGGTCTGGTGGTAAGTGTTAATTGAGCAAACCTACCTCTAACAGGTTGCACACTGGTCCGTGGTACCGACACGTTAAATAGGTACAGGTCAGGTGAGTGAACGCGAATGTGAGTGATTAGCACGTCTGCGCCATGGTAGCAATATGCTGTATGCTCCCCGGGGAGTTGAGAAGGATATAGTGTGACAAGGATGCCAATGACCCGGTGTAGATGTAGAGTCATCTGATCTTTTGGGGAAAAGACAATAAATGAGGCATTTACATTTACACTCTCACCTCATTATGGACACTTTTATGTGTAAATAAGCTTATTTACAGTCGCAATTCACCGTACTCTAGCAATTTTATGTTCACGCCATGTCATTTATTACATCTTGCTTTCTAAAACTGGGAGCACACAGCATGGGGCAGGTGTGCTTACCATTCACACTAGCGCCCACTCGCCTGACCTGCACCTATTTAACGTGCATGTACCAGGTACACGATAACCAAGCACCCACCGTCCACGGTCAGCGTGGTGCCTCCTGACACTGTCGCCACCCGCGGATGAATCTTCTCCACGATCGGGTTGGGGCGGAAGGTGAAAACCAAACCTGATGACAGCTGTAGAGAGAAAAAAATAGTACAATGGTGAACAAGTGGGGTGATGGGAGGAATAGTTTGTTTGTTTGTTTGTTTCACTAGTTGTGTGTTGTTTTTGTGTGTGTGTGTGTGTGTGCGTGTGTGTGTGTGTGTGTGTGTGTGTGTGTGTGTGTGTGTGTGTGTGTGTGTGTGTGTGTGTGTGTTTCGTATTAGACTACCATTTGCAAAAACTGTAATAAATTACCATGCAATACCCACCCTACCTGACTATGATGCAATATTGTTTTTAACAAAAATATATTACTGGTTTAATGCTGCAATGGACTAATATTCTTTTATATTTAATTTTGCTTTGACAAGAAGTGTAACTCGAAAACGTTACCATTAATATTTTCATAAATTAATTGTGTATTTTGAGACTCTTTTAGATAATCTTGTATGTGTTCATTGTGTTAGCATAAAATATATCATCAAAATGACTTTCCGCATATGTCAGACGGTCAAAGCTGCGGGAAGTCATTTTGATGATGCCAACAGCAGTTGGCGAAACTGTCAATGAAGGTACAAAAATAGTGTCGTGACAAAAGAAATATGAACCCAAAATCTTCTTGATAAATTTTGGACTTAATTACAACAGTAGATCATCCTGTTGCTTGAACACAAAATAAGGGTGTGTGTGTGAAGAACCACGGCCATGCCCTGTGATGGAATAAAAAATGTTTCTTAATGTTTAATTGTCAGATTTGAATCAATTACGTTATAACCTCCTTCAATGTTGTGCAATATTCAATTCAGTTATTGTCATCATGATACCGTGAATAGAAATATAAATTTCTTATATCTCTCGAACGTCAGCGTTACGTCAAGCGGACGGTCTACGTAAAGACTCTCCACGTCGCGCGTGAGAAACACGCACGTGCGGCTACTGCACGTGACGCTGTGGTCCAGATGACCGATGCGCAAGGTCACTGCAGAGGTCAATTGGTGACCAGTGAGGGTGACGGGGGTACCGCCGGCTTGGATGCCCTGCTGGGGATGCATGCTCAGTAGCGTTGGTGGCTCATCTGACCTTTAACATTTGACACATATGATGATCTATTTGCATCTATTTAGGACACACATTATTGAATATTAACCCGTCATTCAAATAACGCTGTTTTGCTGGAGGATTTCTAATGCTTCCGGCCAATGAAAAGTTCAGAATTGTTTTGTTTCAGCTACATGTACGTACACGAAGGCTGAGTAGAATTTTACCAACAATCTAATCTTTAGCTTTGACAAGGACCAAGAGGTCGAAACAACGTTATAAATGATAAAATCACCACTTACTTTTGACATCTTTTTTTTATATAAAAAAAATATTAAATGCACCTGTACAAAGGAAGAGATAGAATATTAATAATCAATGAAGTACATTTATTTTCCAACTTGGTCATGTTAATGGCGTGTATGATGTTTTACTCGGGATATAATACACCATAAGATAAAAGTCCACGAGTCTATTGCATATACGGTTTGAAGTTTATATACTTTCAACATATTAGAATCTTAAACTTCTTGGTTCTTCAAAGCTGCAAATAAAAAGTGCATAAAAGCAGGATGTGTCTTGATTCTAAACCACTTGGCTAATATCCAACTCTTAAAACCAGAACCCCCTATGTTAAAAACTGCACCTGATTTATAGATATGTGGCAAGTGAACATGATCACAGACGCAGTGACGCACACTAGCCAGGGTAAACCTATTCTTATACGGTTCCACGGCCGTAGCCAGAATTGCAAAACAGAGGAGACAAAGAAGTTTGGCGAGGGTGCAGGCAATTGCCATAGCCGCGCAGCTGTTTAGAGTGGATTTGGGGCACCCCACCCCAATATTATTTTTTCTATTAATTAGCCTCTGAGGCTCAGAATAAAACACAGTTATTGATTAAGAAAGCAAAAATTACATATGTTAAAAATGAAAGAGTATGTTTGTCAAGTATGAATACAGATGCTTTTCAAATTTGTCTCCAGTTTGATTTACGTGACAATTATATGAATTTTGGAGCATACAAAACAAATATATTAACTCTCAGTTTCATTTAGGGTTTGAGAAAAAAACCCACAAAAAACAGAGGAGGCAGTTGCCTCCCCGCCTCATATGTAGCTACGGCCCTGGGTTCATGGTATTCTTGTGGTACGGTATGCATGTGTGGCATTCAATAGACAAAACTTCAATTCCCCCCGCAACCTCTTCATAATCAATGAATGCGTACAAAAGAGCTTGTAATCTATTACTGATAATCTGTAAAGGCACGGTGTTAAGCCCAGTCTACACCGCTAAGACTTCCTTCAAACGGTATCCGACAAGACGTCTTTGAGCAGTTTGATAAAAATATGTAAAGACGTTTTGTCTTTCACGAGCCTGTCTACACCGCTAAAACCTAACGGCTAATTAGTCGTGCACTTTCAGATTCTAGCAACAAGACGCACGGTTAACGTATCACGGGTGGAAGGAATGCTGCTCTATGATTGGTTAAATTATGTCCCGACGATCCGTCTTGTGGCTAAAACCCGTCTACACCAACACGATATATGTTTCTTCCTTGTTCATAACTTTTCAAAATAGTGCCCTAGGGAATGTTAAACAACAATGTTCGCTCTGTTTGAATATATGAACAGTGTATATTTTCCTAATCGTGTGTAAATCTTAACGTGTATAAATCTTGCCACTCGTAAATACACATATAAAAAGGCATTGACGTCATTCGGCGGCCGTTTCCTGCCACTGCTGCCACGGTTGATGGATATTGGGCATTGGACGGATTTTAGGACACACCCGCACAATATGTAATGCATATACGCACTGTAAAACCTCTGGTGGAGACGGCTCAAGTCGCATTTTGCCATGCTGAATCCTTTTTCATTTTTGAAATAAAATATGTTTAAACCAAAACCTCTCTAAGTGGACACCTCTCTAATAATGACACACGGAGATTAGGCTCTGTTTTCATTCTTCTACATATGTATTCTATGCATACAATAACATGAGAAACATTTCATTTTTGTGGGGAAAAAGCTTTTGCAGAATAGTTTAGAATTTATCCATTTGTGTATATGTATTGTGAGTAGCAGTGTCTTATGATTGAGGCGAGAGTAAGAGGGGGTATATAGCATTGATGAAAATCCATTTACCAAATTTTGTTTCCTAAATCACCAGTTACCCAATATATTTCATTGTCTTCAGCAATCACAAGAAATTATAATTGAAAATGTTGCATCACATTTTTCACAAAATACATTTAAATACAGGCAATTCACAATTCATTCAAGATTTGGGGCAAATCACCAATCATTTTTACAGCCTTTGTAATGAGCAGATCACCAGTCACCAACAACAGGTTGCATCACATTTCTGTGCTCTTAAACAGCAGGCAATTCTATGGATTGTGCTGGGGTCCAAAAATCCAGCCAGTTGAATCGCAAATCACAGCCAATCGGTTTAGGGCAAATATAACAACATTGATCACATTTTTATTCTTAAATGCTCAATTCACAATTCCAATCCACAGTGATTATAAGGGGCAAAATCATTTCCAACCTTAACATGTTATTCATTTTGCTTTTGAATAATGTTTAAAAGACCCCTGGGGAATTCAAAAAAATGTCAACAGAAAAACAAGCACTCCTTTCTGCGCTTTTTTGAACAGCATCCCAATAATCTCCAAAAAGGTGTCCGGAAGATCCAGCCAGTTGGACTTATCCATGAAGACTTTACAGACCGACTCATTGTCTAGTATCTGTCTTACAACCGGCGATGTTTCGTTGGACCTTACACCTGCTTCATGCTTTGATGGCAAAGTGCGCCGAATGTTGTTTTGCACCTTGCTTTTGCCACCTTGGTTCAGAGTGAGCGCGGGTCTACTTGTGGCGATCTTCAGGGCTTCAAGGGGTTTTTTTTTGACTCTTTGCCAGTTAAGCCCAAAGCAGGTGGAAGGTCCACCGAAACGACTCACTGGTTGTGATTGAAAGAAGCATCCTTGTACCCAACAGTCTCCATATAATGAATCCAGATGCTAAGAAACCATTATTGTATGATGGTGTAAGATCTTTGTGTAAGTTGGTCTGCAATTCTGACATCGTCGGTTCACGGCAACCTCTTTTACACTTGCCACATATTGTTGTAATATTCAGCCTGGTCGAAGTCACACATTTTCAAAGGAACTGTTTCAAACTTTGAGTCAGTGCGGACCTTTAAAAGTTACGACTTTCTGATAGGATTGATTGAAGCGTTCAGAAATGTTCCCCATAAAACGTAGGACTCGAATGATGGGTTATGTATATTATATCATAAACCCAAAATAGATGAAGATGCAATTCTAAGTGCAGGCAATGATAAATATCATGTATTTGAAAAAGGTAACAATCCGATTCCTTGACATGTAATGAATGTGTATGTAGGCTATAAAACCTCGAATGTCAGGCCCGTGCATTAGCCATCTGTCTTTTTGTACACTGGATCTCCAATTAAAACCACATATCTAAAGACACCACCCTTCTAATAAGACCATTTTACGTGGTCACAAGCCTTCTTAGAGAGATCACTGGGAACCTCTGTATCAAGCACCCCCTCTCTATCTTGAGACCATTAAAAGCCAGGGCCATGGTTATTTTTATTGAAGAGGTTCTACAGTAGCAAGTGGCCCCCGTGTATTACGAATTTCCAGTCCAAACCAGTAATGCTAGGTTCAGACACTCCCTATGTTGAACCATCATCAGTTGGGATATTGTAGCCTTAGGTAATTGGCATATTGTCAGATATGTTTCAAAAGTTAGAAGGATCCCCATGCGTAGTAAAAGTTAATGGATGGCCATTCGTGTTTGTCAGACTGGGGCTTTATCTGATCACCTGGTTGCATGGGTATAGCATGTAAGTGTTGAAGGTGTATGCATGTTAAGATATTAAAATATACCAATTATAGAAGGACAGTTCAAATATAAAAGCTGAATTAAACATAAACTTAATAATCTTGCAATATAAGTGTTAGAGGGTGGTGCATTGCCTTCATGAAAATCCATTCATCAACATTTCCCCCTAAATCACCAGTCACTAATGCATTTCATTGTCTTTCACCTGTCCCCAGGGATTGTAATTGAATAGGTTGCATCATATTTTCATCACATTCTACACACTGAAATACATGCAAAGCCCCATTCACGCTCAAGATTTAGGGCAAATCGCCAATCACAGCCTTTGTAATGAGCAGATCACCAGTCACCATAGGTTCCATCACATCTCATACACTTAAATACAGGCAAATCGAAACATTCCACATGACGATTTGGAGACTCAGACTTCCTGGTGGCACTGTTGTGGTGTATTTCATTTTCATTTTCACTTTCATTTTTCGAAACTGATATTGGATTTTTACAATGGCAAAAATGCTGATAGTTTGACAGTAATGGGCTTATTTTAGGACTCGTGGAATTAGTTCTACATTCTATAGACAGCTTCATTTGAATGACGTTATCACAATAGGTCTAAAAAATGCAAACACCAACAATATACATGGTAAAGGATTGATCGTATCTGCTCTGACTATTAGAGCTAAAACCGTTCAAAAAGTGTTCGTAAAGATTTAGATGCTTTCAGCATGCATATGGAAACAACAGATATACTGGACAGAAAACAAAGGTGGTTCGAGCGAGGCGTAAGAGAGGCAATCTATGAGAGACTTCATCAACCTTTCTTAAACAGAAAAGGGGGCTTAGAGTTGAACTCTCTTCAGTGTGGGACCCAGCCCTGGCAGAGCAGCACCTAAGTAACCCCGCCCATCTTGGGGTTACGTAATTGTAGTATAGTACGTCGTACGTCACATCACTGAAGAAATATGGCGGATGCCGTATGAAACGTCTGTTTTCATTGAACATAATCCAGTTGTTTAGATTAAATAATACACAATATTCCAGTGTTTTATACACTAGCTAAGACCCAATTAATTGCGTCATACCGTCCTTCCTTTCTTTCATCCGTCAAATTCGGCATGTCGATTGGAAATGGGAACAACAAGAACCCTATTTCACATGGGCCCAAACGGTCAATATTTGGGTCAAATATTGATTCTTGACCAGTATGATCACATTCTTATTACTATTTGAATGCACTATTACAGATTTTGGCCAAATAATTCTATCGCATTCGACAGCTGCAAAATAGATTCATTGGATGTCTAATTTTTTGCTAGTTGAGGCACTATGTGCAAAATGTTGTTACTTAACAATGGAAAGAATATTGAATTTTTCAATATGACAGTTGAAAAAGGAAACACGAAAAAATATATGTAGAACAACTAATGGCATTCGACAACTTTTGATTTTGTGGTGGGGGGGAGCATTTTTTATCATATTATATTAACCTGGATGTCTAATGGGGCACTTTTTCTTTAGTTGGTGGGTGGGGGTGGGCACTAAATGTTTATGCAAAATGTCACCCCTAGTATCGCTATTTATGACTGAAACAACTGGCCACCATCAAAAAATATTGAATTTGAATGTTAAAGGTCGCATAAAAAATATGGCCCTCGACATTTGATGATGAACAATCCATTTCCGAATATGAAGTATCGGTGCACATTCAGCTCACACTATATAATCAGGGAAACTATCACCTATCATCATATGGCCCTCGACAGTTGAAAAAGTCATGGAACCACGAAAAGACCTACCTACCTTCATTGTCTTACCGACGTCAGAGAGGTGACATGGTTGAAGTGTATAAGTACACACATGGATTGTACAGCATCCAACCATGTCTTTTTCTTTTTGAGATAAAAGTAAACACACGTGGCCATGCTTTTAAACTACAGAAAAGAAGATGCTCGAAGGACAGCAGGCTTATTTTTTTAACAGTACGTGTGGTCAGCACCTGGAACAGCCCCCCTATGGAAGTAGTAGATGCACCAACACTAAACACTTTTAAGAACGGAATTGATAAGTATCGTACAGACAATTTTTTTAGTGTAGTCAGCAGTTAAAGTCATTATTACTTAAGCATTAATGGCATGTAGAACAGGAACTTATATGTTGGAAAAACAGTTAAATATTTGTTATCTGTTTAGATCAGGAACCGGAATGGACAGTAATGGACATAGAATTAGTTAGTATGTGTGCGCATGTTATAGTCATGTATATATAGAATTAGTTTTGACTTTTGTTATGACCGGCTACACTGTACAAGATCTAAATTCCTATAACAGCCGAATGATATCATATCATATCATATCATATCATATCATATATCATGTCACTGGTTCAGCAGCAGTGCATGTAGTCTATACACGAACTTTATATTGATTTTTAGAAGAAAAAAATCAATATCGAACGTCTTGCTTTTGCAGTGCAGTACATTGCAGTACAGTAAACATGAGTAAGCGTCTACACAGTACAAAAGGATATGGATGACTGCAATGTTACATTTTACAGTTATAAATAACTTTCACAGATTTTAAGTTTCAAACAATTGCTGTCAATTCTATACAGCGTCTAGGAAAACTGATATCAACAACGAAACATGCGTCGTAAGTTCTGTGGATTATTGCTATCCGTCACTATAGTGATGATCGTGGCTCAAGAAGGCCCTACTACAGAAGAAGGAGAAACTACCACCCAAACATTACTGGAATACGCTACACCATTTAAAATCTCAGCAAATGATCGTATAATTACAGGATCAAATAAGACGTTTGATGTACATTATGGTGTTTCTCTTTCGTTAAGTTGTAGTTACAGTGAAGCCAGTGGTGGTAATCCTCTTGATTATTCCTGGACATTTGAATCTAGAAATGTAAACAAGTCATCAAAAACAGTAACTAGTAAGGAATATAAAGTAAACTCTGTGAATTGGACACATTCTGGACATTACGTCTGCACTGCAGCAAATGCAACCGGAAATGCCAGCGAACAATTGAAAGTGAATGTTCTCTACGCTCCATTTGTTACTAAGTGCAACCCAAGTGAATTTTGTTCAACTATTAATATAAAAATCCTTAAAAATTCCACGATACAAGAAATGCAATGGTTTATCGGCCCCAACCAAACCCTCACACTTAGATTTGAGGTTTATAGCTTCCCAATCGCAGATGTAAAATGTGAAACCCTAGAACAGGAAGGTTTACTCACTCTAGCCAGACCTGATCAATCATCTGAAAGACGACTAGTAAAATACACTACTACATCTACTGTCAAAACCTTTGGGAAACCTTTGGAGTGCAACATTTCAAATTATTTAGGAATTGTTAGGAAAATAATTCATATCATGCGATCCAAAATCGTTGACCCCACGTGGAAGATTACTATTAAAAGACTAACAGCATTCAACATGGTGGTGTCATGGACGGATCACAATAATGATGCGTATAGACTGGCTTTTAGACAAATCAAGCAGCCAATGTGGACATTTACAAAGACCACTAACAACCTTTCGATGTTGTTTGATAATCTAAGGCCAGGTGAGTCTTACGAAATCAGAGTAGAAAGCGACAAACAAAGATCTAAGTCGATCAACCAGACGACAAGGTCATTGCCACACCCTCCAAAGAGTCTCAGCTTTCAGCATAAAGATCAATTTCTTAAGCTTTGGTGGGAAAACCCTACAGGCGATTACGACAGTGTGAACATTAGCGCATGTTCGCATTCAGAGTGCGCTAGCAAACATGTAAGTTATATTATATTGTATTATTGGTGGGTTTGTTTTGATCTATTTTCCAACACACCATAGTTCTTGAATAGCTGTCCCGAGAGTAAATTATTTCAAACACTATTTTTTTTTATACCATGTGCTCACTCAAAACTGGCTTTATTTTGAGATCTGAGGAACCATTTTGTGTATTTTGCCGTACACCCACAAATCTCTCTTATCTATAAATCTTTATTACTGGTAATACCGGTATTATTAATGAATTATATACCATTTTAAAGTCGAAAACATCTTGAACATGGTCAAATTTAAGCAAGCATACATTACTAGGTAAATGTTAGAGAAAAATCAAAATAGTTAGTAGAAATTAAAAGCAGCAGCTAATTTTAGTTAGGAAAGAAAGTGGTTCGGGGGAATGAGGTGCTTGAAATCAATAAGCGCAGGGTGGCCTTTCAATAAAGTATGGTACATTTAAAAATGCTGGATCTGCTAAAGCTAAACCTGATAGGAAACGAATGGAATGTGCATTCATGTGGGTTTGATTGAAGCTTTCTTTCCGCTTTCAGTTGGCGAAAGGGACCACCGAAACCAAGTTCAAAGTAGAACCAGGTGATAAAAAAGCATACAACGTTTCCATAGCAATGCTTCAGTATGACACGGTGGTGAAAACTCAGTGGTATCAAGTCAGCGCTGACTATGACAATGACGATGGGACCAAACAATCGAGATATATGCTCTACAAGACGATTATCATATATATAGGCATAGTGATCGGTGTCTTGCTGGTTGTCCTTGTGATCATTGCACTGGTCAATGCTGGCAGGAAGTACAGGGCGAATAGAGTCGAGTCTTTAGATGATGAGGCAGAGCTGTTGGGCAGTGATGCTAGTCTTATAGTGGAGAGATGCGTGGATGGACGCGATGGACGGCTACCAAGCATATTCATGCCGAATACAGCGAGTGGCGTATCACCACCGCCCCAACCCGATACTCCTATAGCAGATGACGATTTACAGCCTGGAAGTGGTGTATCATCCCCACAACCCAAGCCAGGTACCTCGATAGCAGATGACAAATTACAACCAGCAAGTCGTGTATCGCCACAACCCAAACCGGATACATCGATAGCAGATAACGATTTACAACAAACTTAAGATGCGCATATTGAGTAGACTGTAGTAGTTTTGTATAGCAATTGTCGGTTTCTATACTCATAAGCATATTGAAGAAATATACCAGTATATCAATCTGAATTGTGTTACTAGTATAGATATTTATTATTTTTCCATGTATGTGAACCAGCCTCAGCATTCTTCGATTTAATTTAAATTTTGGAACTGTAAGTATAGTTTGAATACTGTAAAACTATAGTATTTCGTGGCAATCAAATTTTGCCATTTTCATCTATAAATTATTTTGTGACTATTTAATTTTGCGATTTTGGTCCATCCTGAGCCTACAATGTACTCTACATAGGCTATTAAAGTTTTCTGACTATTTAAGTTTGCGTTTATGCACCTACCCACGAAAATCGCAAATTAAATCGTGCGCAAAAATTTCTTGTTTTACAGTACACATATAATTACACTACAGTAATATAGGTTGATAAGAAGACAAACTAACAATAGCATGATGTTCACAGTTCAATTCGAGAAAAACATCTAAATACTTATTCTTATAGCTTTCATCAGATGATTAAAATATATTGAGGAAACCATTCTAACTGTCACAAAGAGATTTGATGACAATTGGCAAAACCTGGTTTTGTGTTTGAAGCAGGGAAAACACGAATATTTACCCAGTGAACATAACCTTACTTTGAGAGCTTGGAAAACAAGTTTCTTTTCATGATACCGTGTAAATTTGTTTAAAATGTACAGATCAATGCTAAAAGTCTACTTATCTTTGTAACAAGTGTTTTATTTGGCATTTCATTTTCAAATCGGCACAAACATACATCATCTTCACTCTGTGTACAACTATAGGCCGCTATTTTTGATTATGTGGTATGAAAATAAATGCATGAGAGATATTATTGATGACAACAAGTTAGGGATCGTTCATAAATGACCAAGGTCAGGATTAGGTGGAAAAGTTTTTACTCGTCAGCAGGACTAGTAACCCTCAAATATCTACTCGTCCTGCAAATAATGTACACTTCCTCATTGCACAAAGCAATAGCAAATGGACCAGCTACTCGTCAAAAGGATGATTTGCCAAAACATTCTACACGTCCGCCACAAGATTTTACTCATAAATACGAGCGGACGAGTGGCTAATCCTCACCCTGAAATGACGTCATCACATTTTCGGGCATTTCTAATCTACCCCCACCCCCTTGTCATTGAGTGTCATTATTCTTTGTCCCCCCTCGCTATGACGTATCATTTTTACTTCCTCGTGCTCACCCCCGGTCCTTACTACTGCTCATATAAATGGTGAAGGAAGAAATCTCATTACTCTCTTTATAGGTAATCATTTCCAACACTGGTCAAAATCCACCATTTTCAGCTTTTTTGTGACACTGTTTTGTTCACCAATGTTAGCAAGTTCTCAAGATTTCTACCAATCTTAATTTATTTTGCATTTGATGCAATTCCATTGGAATAACATTAAAAACATTACTCTTGACGTCTGTACCCCCTCCCCGCAGTAAGTATGACATCATTTTACTCTGCCCCCCCCCCCCCCTCCATGGTCACCATTCGTCATCGTTCTCCGACCACCACCCGTTGTCCGATGACGTCACTTGTAAACGATCTCTAACAGTAAAGAAACTGTGTATGTCGTAATTTTTATGCTCTTATTCATATCCCTCAGACCAATTACAGTAGAATCTCTCTATTAGGACTACTTTTAGGACCAGTGTTAGGTGGTCTCAATAGAGAGGTGGTCTCTATACAGAGGTTAGTTCTGGTAGCTTTATGAAGGTCAATGCTTCAACAGAATGAGTTAGAGAAAAAGATGGCGTTGGTTTTTATTTTCGGTTTTCATTTTTCAACTAATCAGAAAGAGAGAGTTCGCAATTGACTTCAACAGCATTTTGGCACTTTCTGATCCCCCCCCCCCCGGTCAACTTTCGTCAACTTCCCCCCCCCCCCCCCGTCAACTTGAAGACACCATCCCCTGTCAACTATGGGAGTTGTGTCAATTTTATGACATCCTCACTCAAACCTCAAACTCCTCAGTTAACCATCTAATATAACCAATAGATAGATACTAGTATGCCTTATTCAAATTGAATCTGTTTGCAGTTTTGTCAGGCTATGCCATACAACAATTGCATTTCACGGGTAATATATAATTATGATGATATGATTTATGACCGAACATTCCAACAAGCACAAAGCATTTATTTTATCTTCATTCTTTATACTACAAACATAAATCCTTAATGCAGGCCCCCACTCCAGTCAACTTTTCTGGTGATCGCCCCCCCCCCCTAAACTTTTGTCAATTTTTGCTGCCCCCCCCCCCCATTCAAGGTTGACATAAGTTGTGAACGTAAATCTTAATGCCTTGTGCCAGCTTTATAGCTGCGGCTGGTCATACAGCTTAAAAGGCATTCTAAAAAGTAGAAAAGACTTTTTACTTGATGATTCATTAACGGTTCTGTCTAAAATGTTGATGTCAAACGAACTGAGCTTACAAAATTACCACATACAACTGTGGTATAAAAATGGGTTTGTCAAGTGGTAGAGAAAATTTAGAGCCCTCAACTCCACCGCACCCCTGTTTTGTCACATACCGGCATGTGATATAAGCGCACGCTTTGACAATTTGCAGTAAAACTAACATACATGTATTTCGTGGCTATGAAATTTGGCGATTTTCATCTATAAATTATTTTGTGACTATTTAATTTGGCAATTTTGGTTCATCCCGGACCTACTTTACATAGGTTATTATCAATGTTTGATGCCTATTTAAGTTTGCATTTTTGCACCTACCCACGAAATTCACAAATTAAATTGTGTGCAAACATTTCTAGTTTTACAGTATTCACCTCTAAGTTAAGCTAATAACAAGTCAGTGTATAATAAAATACCCACCCTACATTTCTATCCACCAACATGCAAAATACACAACAAATAATCCTCAATAGAATCGCGCGACTTTTCATTTTCTCTGCTACAGTAGAATATGACTTGGGTCTGTGAAAGACTTCCTTGTTAGATCATAGTCAATGTCATGGCATCACGCAGCTTAGATGTCTATGGCTCCAGTCCAAAGTTCACCAATCCTAATATCCGACGGGTTATAGTACGAAATGAGGTCGGAAATATAGTATATCAAAAGTGTGGAAATATGTGAAAAGGCACCCGGGCAGTATGTCGGGTGTGTTTCTTTTATCTTCAAATTTACACGCATCGTGATGCTTTGAAGGCCGCGTTCGTAAATAGAGGGCGGTATATACAATTTAGTGAGAGTTGAGATTTGGGTTTTTAATTCATTGAGAATTGAGATTTGACCTTTCAATTCATTGAGATCAATTGATTGAGATTTGAGAAAAGGGCTTTTGCATTGAGATTTGTAACATTAATTCATTGAGATTTTGATATTCAAGGGGCGTATATACCCCCCTCTAAATAGAATGGTTATTTATTTAGGGTGGGGCAGGGTCTTAGTTTTTTGTGACTTGTATTAGATGGGCTATACTGATCCTACACTCACGACTGCTTCTACCGACTCTATTAGTGCACTGTGCACTATAACTCAAACAAAAAATCAAAGTGCTTTCTTATGGTGTGAATTCGTTAGTATATTAAATAATGCAATGATAATAATAAAAAAATGTGTAATAATAAATCCAGCCTGTCGAGGTTTTATATACACGGTAATGGCAAATGACTGTTTTTGATATATGCACCCCAACCTCTGCACACACACGACACACCTATCCAATGTTACGAAATGTGAACTATAGTTTCTCAACATCATCAATGTCGTGGTCAAATGAAATAAATTGAAGGTAGCGAAGGAATGGTGACTGACTGAAGCTCACAAAAGATAGTTCAATGTTTTATGTGGTGAACCATGCATAGATATAACGAAAATCTAATAGCGAAAAGATTTCTTATTTTCACGTCACTTCAGCTCAGCTGCTGAACCAAAGCATTGTGTTTCGTTGGTTTGTGCCTGCCTGCCTGCCTGCCTGCCTGCCTGCCTGCCTGCCTGCCTGCCTGCCTGCCTGCCTGCCTGCCTGCCTGCCTGCCTGCCTGCCTGCCTGCCTGCCTGCCTGCCTGCCTGCCTGCCTGCCTGCCTGCCTGCCTGCCTGCCTGGTCTGGACAAGCTAGAGGGTGTACTGTTTAACCGATTTTGTTCAAACCTAACACAACTATGAGGTATGAGGCGACACAGAAGTGATTCGATTTTGGGCAATCTGCAAATTAAACTGTGCTTTCCACGGGGCAAAATTCTTATTACTACCGAATGCACAATTACAGATCAATATTCTATCAGAATAGTCTTTTTGGTGCCGCATGCTATTTTATATTATTTGTGGCTGAATAAATACCGGGTATTTTTGTAATTGTGTACTTTTAATCATGATTTGCAAAACATTTTAATAAACAACTTTATTTTCCCTAAGTCAACGTTGTTTTAGCGAGCACAAATCTTTTCAGTATACATCTTAATTGCCCATAAGTCAACGTTGTTCTAGCAACGCCGTGTTCTGTGACCACTTCTCATCTACAGCGTACTTTTGCAATTACAGCTGTGAGAAAAAATGGCCTTGTTCGTGGCCACGTTTTTCCCATCAAAGGAGTAGATTAGTTATTGGGCAAGAAGGACGTGAAACTAGGTGACTCGAAACAAGGTGACTTTGTCATGCATGTCTCGCTGATATTAACGCGATTGTGGGATTGGCGATAATGACAGTTGGTTTTACCCCTTTGTTGTATTTTTATTGTGTGTTTTATTTCGACTATATTTTGTAGAATAGGCCTACAAGTAATTCTTGCACAGGTATGAAATGCAGACTGCCATAAAAGCACATACTTTAAAATGAAAAGATGATCCCCTGCCTATCTTTTAAAAATAAAGCTATAATTTTAAATGTATAAAACGTGGAAGTTTTGATTTTAAAGTTTATTATAAAAATTCTATTAGAAAGTGAAATCTGCATTGTACGCTCCAAGTTGTACGTCATACAATCCTAATATCCGACGGGTTATAGTACGAAATGAGGTCGGAAATATAGTATATCAAAAGTGTGGAAATATAGAAAAGGCACCCGGGCAGTATGCACCGGGTGTGTTTGTTTTATCTTCAAATTTACACGCATCATGATGCTTTGAAGGCCGCGTTCGTAAATAGAGGGCGGTATATACAATTTAGTGAGAGTTGAGATTTTGGTTTTTAATTCATTGAGAATTGAGATTTGACCTTTCAATTCATTGAGATCAATTGATTGAGATTTGAGAAAAGGGCTTTTGCGTGATGATTTGTAACATTAATTCATTGAGATTTTGATATTCAAGGGGCGTATATACCCCCCCTCTAAATAGAATGGTTATTTTTAAGGGTGGGGCTGGGGTCTTAGTTTTTGTGACTTGTATTAGATGGGCTATACTGATCCTACACTGCCTCTACCGACTCTATTAGTGCACTGTGCAATATAACTCAAACAAAATCAAAGTGGTTTCTTATGGTGTCTTTGTTACTATATCAATAATGCAATGATAATAATAAAATGATTTATGTAATAATAAATCCAGCCTGTCGAGGTTTTATACACGGTAATAGGCAAATGAATGTTTTTGATATATGCACCCCAACCTCTGCCCACACACACGACACACCTATCCAATGTTACGAAATATGTGAACTATAGTTTCAACATCATTATGTCGTGGTCAAATGAAATAAATTGAAGGCAGCGAAGGAATGGTGACTGACCGAAAGCTCAGTGTGTTGTAGTTCAATGTTTTATGTGGTGAACCATGCATGGATATAACCTTAATCTAATAGCAATAATGATTTTTGCGTGACTTCAGCTCAGCTGCTGAATTAAAGCATTGTGTTTCGTTCGTTTGTAACTGCCTGCCTGCCTGCCTGCCTGTATATCTGCCTGCCTGCCCGCCTGCCTGCCTGCCTGCCTGCCTGCCTGCCCGCCTGCCTGCCTGCCTGCCTGCCTGCCTGCCTGCCTGCCCGGACAAGCTAGAGGGGCCTGTACTGTTTAACCGGACAATTTTGTTACTGTTTATTTTGTTCAAACCGCACAACTATGAGGTATGAGGCGACACAGAAGTGATTCGATTTTGGGCAATCTGCAAATTAAACTGTCCTTTCCACGGGCAATTATGGTCCATTTGCAAAATTCTTATTACTACTGAATGCACAATTACAGATCAATATTCTATCAAAATAGTCTTTTTTTGGTGCCGCATGCTATTTTATATTATTTGTGGCTGAATTAAATACCGGGTATTTTTGTAATTGTGTACTTTTAATCATGATTTGCATTAAAAACATTTTAATAAACAACTTTATTGTCCCTAAGTCAACGTTGTTTTAGCGAGCATAAATCTTTTTCAGTATACATCTTAATTGCCCATAAGTCAACGTTGTTCTAGCAACGCCGTGTTCTTTGACCACTTTTCATCTATAGCGTACTTTTTGCAATTACAGCTGTGAGAAAAAATGGCCATGGCCACGTTTTTTCCCCATCAAAGGAGTAGATTAGTTATTGGGCAAGAAGGACGTGAAACTAGGTGACTCGAAACAAGGTGACTTTGTCATGCATGTCTCACTGCTATTAACGCGATTGTGGGATTGGCGATAATGACAGTTGGTTTTACCCCTTTGTTGTATTTTTTATTGTGTGTTTAGTTTTCGACTATATTTTGTAGGATACACGTAATTTTTGCACAGGTATGAAATGCAGACTGAAATAAAAGCACATAATGTGCGAAAATGATACTTTGAAATGAAAAAAAAGATCTCATGTCCATTTTTTAATAAAGCTAAAATTTAAAAAGTATAAAAAAGTGAAAATTTTGATTTCAAAGTTTATTATAAAAATTCCTTTTTGAAGTGAACTCTGCATTGTAAGCTACAAGTTGTATGTCATACTAATAATAGCACAGTGCGGAATGGTAGTAAGCTATTTTGTTATTCACAATTTGATGTCATTTTACGCAAAACAATGTATGGCCTGGATGAGAAGAGTTAGTTCTTCAAATAATGTTTTAGTTCAAACAAATTATAATTCTAGTCACAGACAGTGCATTATTTCAACACTGGGTTCATAACCTGTTTGGATTTTCAGCTACCAGCTAGTTTTAGGTTTTTTTTTTTTTTTTTTTCAGTTTTTACTCAGTGTGATTTAACAAACTTGTATATATTGTTTATAACTTTATTTTAGTTTCTATGGTATATCATTATTATTTTCATTGTAATTTTTGGTTGCCTTGAAATAAAATCTTATCTTATCTTATTTTAGATAGACCCTGCTGAAGACCAACTGAGAGTCGCACAGACGATCTCGCGGTCCCAGACACCTGTAAACCTCCCTGCCTGTCTCCCTACACTCCCACCTGACAGAGAAAGCCACAACCCTAGTGACAGCAGCACGATCCTCGACTCGTTTGGGAGGAAGATCACAGACAATTACAATCCACATCTGACGCCTCAAGCCGAACCTCAATAAGAACGCGGGGAGCCGACCTGCCAGCCATCCACAACAACATCCTGCTCGCTGCTAGACATGACGTCACACCACCATCACGTGATGAATACGGGGTAGGCAACCCCTCCCCCCTGGAAACCCCCCTCACACGCACGCACGCACGTTCTTAATTACTTCTTATATGAAATGGAAGT
This sequence comes from Streblospio benedicti, assembly GCA_019095985.1. Lineage (NCBI taxonomy): Eukaryota > Metazoa > Annelida > Polychaeta > Spionida > Spionidae > Streblospio > Streblospio benedicti. The sequence goes on along the minus strand of CM032664.1, from coordinate 26,319,880 downwards.
AATGGAAAAAGTTCATTTTTTGTGAATAAAGATATCGACAATAGATATTTTTTGAGTTGTAGGGTTCTATACGTCAGTGAAATGCTGGCAAACAAGCTGTAAATATTGGTAATATTCAATTCAAAATAATCTGTAAACATCTAGGAGTAGGGCCAGGTGTAAAAAAAATATAAATTATTATTCTGATAGAAGATCAATTGTATTAATTGCACAGCGTAGAAGGCACTGTTCTTGCCAATTTTAAAAACTTATTTCACATCATTATCTCAATGCATTAATGAAATGGAATCATTTATTGGTTAATATTACTATTATTTACTTATTTCCAAACATCTATTAGATTTAACTTATTCATTATGTTTTTAAGGACTAGTCTACTGTTATCATCTAAAAGCGAGTAGGAACAAATCTATCTCCTATTTCCATACAACAGTTGATATATATTAATAGATGTTGATGTTTATTTTAGATGTTGATATTCCTCTACTTTTAACCAAATAATGTTAATTGTTTGAAAACTAATAATAAAAAATGGTGTATTGGGGCTCGATTAGGCCTATAACAGGGTGTATATCGGCAGAGTGTTCACGGGGAGAGCCGCATATATTCAGTATTTGGCTTTTTAAAGTTCTGTAGCTCACTGAGAAGATGGTCATGTAACATATTTTTGAAGGGACACCATTTGCCCATTCATACAAACTACTCACGTCATAGCCTGTAGGTTATTTAGAGAGATGTGAAGCTTTTATTAGCCAACGCAAGTTCTTCATTTGATCGCATGGGGAAGGCTCTCCATTGGTCCGGGACCCTTACCTCATTTCAGCCACGCTCTCTTTGCACAAGGTGTTCATTGCAAGGTGTTTAAGAACACGTGGATTAGCCGCCGATGGGTTTTTTGATGATCGAGAATAGTCTGTTATACGTTTCCCTTAACGTTCAACGTAACATGAACTTTCAACGTAATATCTGTTACGTGCAACGTTCAAACCTTAGTTACCTAACAAGCAGCGGTTATTAAAAGGCGATTAATTTAATTAATATTTACTTGTGAATTGCACTTTTAAACTTGTAAAGTGCAACATTGAAAAGGATTGCAACGTGTTTAATTACCCTGATTATGTTTAAGAGGAACATGGGTGTGAACACAGTGAAAAAAGTGAAAACAGAAATCAACTTGAAGCCCAAACCAGTCATCACAATGATGGTAAGCTCATTCTTTGGTTAATTTCATTGTAATTATTACTGCAATAATAGCGTCCACTTACGCCCATCATCTGGTGGACATATCCAACTGGACATTTGGTTACTGTTACGCATTCTGAAATACCAATATTTTTAACACTAAACATGCCGTTTTTTTTGGAAAAAGTATTAAATAGCTTTTGAACCAACAATAGTGAACAAATATGTATTAGAAAAGTTCATTTTAAAAACCTATGACATTTTGTTACATTTAGAATAGCAGATATATTTTATATTTTCTGTTAAAAATGTCTGGGAAAAAAATTCACAAAAAACAAATTTTCTTTAAAATTTCTAATGGTTTTTATATTAAACAGAAATGTAACCTCAATATAAAGATACAAAAAATTGAAAAAAAAGACATTTTGCACACTAGGCCTCTCTAGAAAATTATCTTTAGTGTATAGTTTTAGGCCTGAATATTTTTCATCTGTAGTGTATAGTTTTATTTTCAGCTGTACTGTTAATTAGGTAAACTGATAATATTGGGTTGTATACTTTACATGTATTTCATTTCTATTGGTGTTTTGATCATGAAAAGGAGCCTTCAAAAGTTTGAAACCGTTTAATAGAGACAATTTATAAAAAGAAATTTCATTTTAACAAAAATACAGCTGAAAAATAAAATCATAAACTATAGAGAATGAGTTACATCACAACTCCATACGTTCATTTGGGGATATGTGTGGCCACAATGGTCCATGCCTGCTTGTAAGATTTCACACTACTTCCTTGCAGGGTGACAGTGGCGACTTACCATACGGCAGCCTCCTTATTGGCAACCAGTTGATCAACCTGAAGCAAGCCCAGGCCAAGGAGGTCCTCAGAGCAAAGGTGACCAATATCAACTGGACGCCGGGTGTAGTTATTCCAAAGGAAGAGTACTGGAGGGTGAAAGTCGTACAGCGTGAGCTGGATGGTCTGGTAAAGATGGACGACAAGGAAACAGCGATGATGTGGAAAGCAAAGAGGAGGGAGGAAATGGAAGCGAAGAGGAAGGCAGAAAGGGCAGAGCAAGCGAGAAAGAAGACTGAGAGGAAAAGAAAGGTGTTGGAGAGAAAGGCAAAGGAAGAGGCATACATGAAGGTGAAGACGATGGAAAAAGCGAGGGAGAAGACTGAGAGAAGAAGGCTGGTAATTGAAACGAAGGTGGAGCAGACGAAGCTCTATATTGAGAAGCAGAATTTTAAGAAGGAAGAGAGGAGGAAAAGACTGGAAAATGCAGTAGATCTGGCTATTGAAAGGAAGGTAGAAGAGACGAGGCGCTACATGCAGAAGCAGAGTGAAAAGAAGGAAAAGAGGGAGTTGCAGAAAGGTGGGAAGATCTGCATGTGCAAGTACGGTCTCCAGTGGGATGCGAGGTGTGAACAGCATGTCATGGAGCGCACTGGACAGATGATGGTCAAACAAATGAAAGAAGAAAAGAAACAAAGGTTGTTGATCAAAGAGAAGGAAAACAAAAAGAAGATAACTACTGCTGAGAAAAAGGAGAAGATGAGCTTGAATGTGGAAAAGAAGGAGGTTGAAAAAGCTGATGATACTTGTATTTGCTCTGAAAATGGAATGCAGTTTGATGACAGATGCGACGATAATGTTCATGACAAGAACAGGCAAGATAATTGCAAAGACAAGAAGACAGGGAAGAGGTGGTTTAACCTTGCGCACTCTCTGCGAAAGGCATTTGCCTTTCTCTAGAAGTAGCAAGTAATGTATAGTGGGCAGAAAAGAAAGAGGAAATGAGAACTGTTAATGTTAAATGTAAAAAAGAGTCTTGTAAACATGTAAATGTGTAGAGCGTCGGCAAGTCAATATGCAGGAGCAAGCCAAGTCTTGAGCACGTTGATGCAGACCCAGGTGCACAGCAGACAAGCATCGACGTCCACCCTGCAGCCCCAGCCAGTGTCTGTTGTAGTCTGTGTTGAAATGTTTTTATATGTCTACTTTTAGTTGTGGACTATTTGTGTATGATTATCTATATCTATCAAACGAGCCTTCTACATTTTACAATTATGTACAGTATATCTATGAAACGAGCTTTCTACATTTTATTTAACTTTTTGAAATTCCATATTAAAGTTTCTTGGCAGTGTCATAAACGTGTTGTTATTATATATTGTATGATATTTAAAATGAATATGGAAAAGGATATTACAGTAACTAAGCTTTCTACAATCTGTTCTTTTTTGGTGAAAAAGACCGCCTTGTGTCCAGATTTTAATATTTACATATTCTGATGTAAGACCATAGTCGTTTATCTGAGATGTTTAATACATTATTTGCCAACTCATTCTCAAAAGAAAATAATAAAACCGACATGCATTTATATTTTAAGATCCCCTAATGAAACAAATGCCATGCAAATAATTTCAAATAATTTGTCTGGGTCGGATTCTCACGACTCCGTGATCAGGGGCCTGGTGTCATTCCCCGACCAACCTCGCCTTGTATGACGTGACTGCGCAATGGCACATACTCCCCCAGCACACACACACACACATGCACGCACACACTCACACTCAAAAGCACGCACACACACACAGGCACACGTATGCACCCCACCTACTCACTCACACAGACCCACCCAATCCAACATTTGCAGTTGCAGTTGAGAAAGCATTGAAAATACGAAAATTTGTAATTTTAATAAAATTTCGTACCTTGTTTACCTTATTATGATATGGTACGAGCAGCTCCAAGAACTTTTTATGACTTTTATACTATCATTGTAGCGTGGTCGCAGAGTATGAATTGGCCCTACTATAATTTGCACTGGAGTAGGTTAAGTTTCCTTTGGCTACACACACCATAATAGGCTTAGGCCAAGTAGTAAAACTCTGATGGAGCCTACTTGGTTCTGAATGTACTAAAAAAGTACCATGCATGTTAAATCTCAACTATAACCCTACTTAGTTGTTGTTCTTTGTTATGCCCACTGTACTCTCTTGTACTGGTGCAGAGCCGTATTGCATCACTTCCCTCTCAGGAAAACGATCATAAATAACTATACCGTGTGGGGGGGTCGTCCATTTTAAACCCGAAGAAATAGTTGACCGACCCCTCCATCAACATATTAAAAAGTTGAGTGAGCCCCAACCCTCCGCTAAAGGAAGATTCCTCTATATATAGTCATTGCATTGCTAAAAGAAATATTTGAAAAAAATATACCGTAGCGTGATAAAAAGTTCAGCGACCCCCCAAAGGGAATCAGAAAAGTTGGACGATCCCCCAATTTTTGGACGACCCCCTAAGAATCATTATAAATGATCGTTCTCTTAGATGCTGGATGGGCAGCTAGTAGGGTTGTGGACCTATTCTTCTGAATAGGCACTCATTCACTTGTATCTCCGAGGGTAGCGTCTGGCTTTCCTCCCTCTCGTGGACTTTCTGAAATGTGACTGTGTATTGTAATGTAGGCCTGAAGCACTGTGTGTCAGCACTGGTGCGAAGTCCTGTTTGTAATGAACCTCTTGTGAAACCCTGGGGTTGAACACTGTCTTGGCAGTGGGTGACCGGAACCCAGGCAAATTGTATGTAAGAGGTACTGAACACAAAAAGGAGCTGTCATAGAGAACCGCATCGTAGCAAGCATCCATATAACAGTAATTCAATTCTTAGTGAATAAATATGCTGTTGTGATACGATTTTACATTTTTGGCTTAAAATATCCTCCTAGAGGTAATAAAATACCACAAATTTTTCACAATGTTAACGCATAAAAACATCATGAAAATAAGTATTGCCATGAAGCAAGTTTTATATACCTATATAATGGAAAACCTCTTCTCTTTTCAACACTGCTATTCACAACCATGTATACGCAACATTCATCCATCCATACTACTCACGTCATAGAAAAAATTTATTGACTAGAGATGTGGCCACTTTATTAGCCAAGGCAAAGTTCTTTATTTGATTGTATGGGGGAAGGCTCTCCCATTGGTGACAAGACCATTAGCTCATTTCAGCCACGGCTCTTTGTACAAGGTGTTTAAAAACACGCGGATTGTGCGGATGGTCTGGATGATAGAGAATAGTCTGTTGTATTTTTTCCGTAACGTTCAACGTAACATGAACTTTCAACGTATTATCTGTTACACGTGCAACGTTCAAACCTTAGTTACCTATATAACAGCAATACAGTTATTAAAAAGGCTAATTTAAGTTTTGAATTTTTGTGAATTGCACATTCAAACTTGTAAAGTGCAACATTGAAAAAGGATTGCAACGTGTTTAATTACATGATTATGTTTATAGGAAAATTCCTGTGAACAATCAGAAAAAAACTCTATGTAATATCAGTTCCTGGTCTGGCAGGAACCTCTATGGAAAAGCCAACTATAACCTAGAAAACTAGCCAATCAGCGCAATTCTCTCGCTTTTTAGGAGAACTTTTGACCTGTCAATCTTCTGTAACCCCTCCTCCTCATGAATATTTGTAAAGGCGTAGATCATTTTGACAGTTACAAGTGACAGACAATATTTTTTCTGTGGCCTTTATAAATACGTATTTCTTTACATAAATTGTACGTGTGTGCTCAGAATCGTATCGTGGTTCTTATTTTTACCTCCATGTAACGAGATTGTAGATTCATATGTCTAGAATAGCATCCAAACAAGTGGCTGTTGCCGCCATCGATTAAAAAGACAGGTTTGAGACACACTTTAGAAGAATGAATTTCTACAAGTTCTCTTACTTGTGAAAATAATATGACTGCAGTACGTCATCATAAAAGGGTACAGATAATTCGAAAATAGATATAAAACAACCTACTTGTGTGAAAACCTCTATAAAAACGTCTTCAAATTATGTTCGTCGTAAGCTGTCAAATTTCATAATCACCAGCACAGACGCACAAAACACTGCGCATTTATCAAACAATGCATGTGGCTTTTAGAAAATTTCCTTTTTGTCCATGGCTTCATAATTGGTTTATAATTAATCCGACAGTTGAATTCTTGATGGATATATTATTGTAATGATGCAAAATCCATTCGTTTCACAACTATCTAAACTTCCAGGCCGATTTAAACAATCCGCCATTTGCCGTGTTCCTTAGTATGGGCAAAAGCAACAATAACGAAGGCCCTGTTGGCAATATTTGTTAACTTTTATTCCACGCTGTAATAAATCAAACACCATATTGTAACAAAGCGATTAATAGTACCTTTAGACAGCCTTTATAAATTTAATAAAGGACGTATTAACAGGAGCGACAACGCACGATACGATAGAGGCTGAAATATTAATGTTAAGTTTACCTGTTGAATTATGCATATTTGTGACCTAATTGGGTTGGTAACTTACCAACGTGTCAAATTAAGTTTGATTATGCTTACGAGGAAATGGTAATAAACACAGTGAAAAGTGAAAACAGAAATCAACTTGAAGCCCAAACCAGTCATCACAATGATGGTAAGCTTATTCTTGGGTTAATTTCATTGTAAATATTATTGCAATGATAGCGTCCACTTACGCCCATCATCTGGTGGACATATGTTACTTAAACCAACTGGACATTTGGATCCTTAGGAAATTAAGAAATACCAATATTTTTAACTATAGAGCACCTCACACCCATCCCGTATATTTTTTTTGAAAACCATCGTAGCACAGCTTTGAATGAACCAACAATAGTGTTTAAGGTGTCAAAAGGAAGCTACTTACTTGTATTTTCGTAAGATAAACAAATTTTTATAATTCATTAAAATTACATAATCTATGATGCATTTTGTTATGAAATAACGTGTGCACACCATCCGTAGGTGGCGATAATATGCGATTTGAACATGTTTATTTACATTAGATCTTACTAGATATTTTCTTTTTTACACTTTGACACTGGGAGAAAACTATTGTGTTCAAAGTAGTAATATTATTTGTTACTTGTTTGGATGCTAAATATTTCTTTGAAAAACATACGGGATGGGTGTGCACTTTAGTTCTAATGGTTTTTTGAAAAGTATTAAACCTGGAATGAGAAATGTAATACTTTTAAAGTTCACTTTTAAAACCTGACATTTAGAATAGCAGATATATTTTATATGTTCTGTTACTCCCAACCATGTCCTGTTACTACCACAACTCACAAAAACACAAATTACGCCTTTGAGAGATGGATTTAAGGGTGTTTGAAGTTGTATAGCAGTTAACTAACCCCTGCGAGAAAATTATGAAGATACAAACTAAATTGAAAAAAAAAGACATTTTGCAGAAAAGTGGGAGCAATACCGTGACCACTCTCATATGTATTAAATATTCTGAATATTTGGCGTGCAGCACCAGGCCTCATTATCTGTAGTGTATAGTTTTATTTTTCGGCGGTATTCTTTCATAAACTGTTAATTAGGTAAACTGATAATATTGGGTTGTATACTTTACATGTATTTCATTTCTATTGGTGTTTTGATCATGAAAAGGAGCCTTCAAAAGTTTGAAACCGTTTAATAGAGACAATTTATAAAAAAAAGAAATTTCATTTTAACAAAAATACAGCTGAAAAATAAAATCATAAACTATAGAGAATGAGTTACATCACAACTCCATACGTTCATTTGGGGATATGTGTGGCCACAATGGTCCATGCCTGCTTGTAAGATTTCACACTACTTCCTTGCAGGGTGACAGTGGCGACTTACCATACGGCAGCCTCCTTATTGGCAACCAGTTGATCAACCTGAAGCAAGCCCAGGCCAAGGAGGTCCTCAGAGCAAAGGTGACCAATATCAACTGGACGCCGGGTGTAGTTATTCCAAAGGAAGAGTACTGGAGGGTGAAAGTCGTACAGCGTGAGCTGGATGGTCTGGTAAAGATGGACGACAAGGAAACAGCGATGATGTGGAAAGCAAAGAGGAGGGAGGAAATGGAAGCGAAGAGGAAGGCAGAAAGGGCAGAGCAAGCGAGAAAGAAGACTGAGAGGAAAAGAAAGGTGTTGGAGAGAAAGGCAAAGGAAGAGGCATACATGAAGGTGAAGACGATGGAAAAAGCGAGGGAGAAGACTGAGAGAAGAAGGCTGGTAATTGAAACGAAGGTGGAGCAGACGAAGCTCTCTATATTGAGAAGCAGAATTTTAAGAAGGAAGAGAGGAGGAAAAGACTGGAAAATGCAGTAGATCTGGCTATTGAAAGGAAGGTAGAAGAGACGAGGCGCTACATGCAGAAGCAGAGTGAAAAGAAGGAAAAGAGGGAGTTGCAGAAAGGTGGGAAGATCTGCATGTGCAAGTACGGTCTCCAGTGGGATGCGAGGTGTGAACAGCATGTCATGGAGCAATCTGGACAGATGATGGTCAAACAAAAGAAAGAAGAAAAAGAAACAAAGGTTGTTGATCAAAGAGAAGGAAAACAAAAAGAAGATAACTATTGCTGAGAAAAAAGGAGAAGATGAGCTTGAATGTGGAAAAGAAGGAGGTTGAAAAAGCTGATGATACTTGTATTTGCTCTGAAAATGGAATGCAGTTTGATGACAGATGCGACGATAATGTTCATGACAAGAACAGGCAAGATAATTGCAAAGACAAGAAGACAGGGAAGAGGTGGTTTAACCTTGCGCACTCTCTGCGAAAGGCATTTGCCTTTCTCTAGAAGTAGCAAGTAATGTATAGTGGGCAGAAAAGAAAGAGGAAATGAGAACTGTTAATGTTAAATGTAAAAAAGAGTCTTGTAAACATGTAAATGTGTAGAGCGTCGGCAAGTCAATATGCAGGAGCAAGCCAAGTCTTGAGCACGTTGATGCAGACCCAGGTGCACAGCAGACAAGCATCGACGTCCACCCTGCAGCCCCAGCCAGTGTCTGTTGTAGTCTGTGTTGAAATGTTTTTATATGTTTACTTTTAGCTGTGGCCTCTATTTCTATCAAATGAGCCTTCTACATTTTACAATTATCCATATCTAACATTTTACAATTACGTATATCTATCAACCGAGCTTTCTACATTTTATCTAACTTTTGATATTACATATTAAAGTTTCTCGTAGTTTCAAATACGTGTTGTTATTACATATTTAATTGTATGATATTTGAAATGAGTATGGAACAGGAAATAAAAAGAAATTACAGTAACTTAGCTATCCAAAATCTGTTCTTTTTTGGTGAAGAAGACCACCAGATGTCCAGATTTAATATTCACATATTCTGATGTATAAAATGTAAGACCATACTCTACTATAGATCTATATTCATTTTGTGATAAATCCTTTATACTTGTTTTATTATAAGCCAAATATTTTCTCCTTGATCAAGAAGCGCCAATGTTCAGTGAATGTCTGACAGAATCAACACAGCTGTAGACATCACATGACATCAGGAAGTGGGTCAGTGGCGGGGTGGGGGTTGTGGGCGGTCATGTGTTCCGGATGCCTTCGGTTTCTATTCAGTAGACTGCCATAGCTGTCATAGCTGTGTGATAGCATATACGCGCCTTCATCACGGTTCATAGTGTTCTTTATGCTGCTTATGGCTATCGATTCTCTGATTTGTCAATCTCCTACACTAAATTTCTTTAGAACATAGACTTAGACTCCTTTAGATAGACAATACAATATTTTGTTGTTAATAGTTATACCTACATTGGCTTAAAATATCCTCCTTTTCGAAAATACCACACTTTCCGCAATGTTAACGCATAAAAACACGCATAAAAACATTGTCATGAAGCATGTTAAATACCTATATAATGGCAAACCTCTTCTCTTTTCAACACTGCTATTCACAACTATGTATATATCATTTACAATGACTTTCTATTACTTTACAACGCATAGTTTTACATAGTATGTCCAAAAATGACAACCGATTTTGCGCTACTTAATCAATGAATTGGGTACTCAGTACAGTACTGTCATAACGCATCCTGGATGGGAGGGTGGACGTGCTCATTCTCTTGTAAAATGGTGGCGAAACCTACCATCTTCATCCTGCAAAGAGAAAACCGAAAATTAAAGCTGTGAATGTCTTTGCATAGACAACGAACAGCACATTTAATGGTAGAGTTTGGCATTCCCGATATAATAGTTGAATCAAAATCCAGAGTATTTGTTATTGTTTATCAAATTTCCACTTTGCAGACGTGTTATCGGCGAAAGCCGGAGTTGTCTTTTTTTTCCTTCAGTCATGTCTTAATGTTTAACAAGTCATAATGTTTGTAGTTTGGCATTGTATTATCATAAATATAGTTATTATCTGAATCATGCATTTTGAAACCTTGCCTTTTACATTGTCTCTCCACTGTGATGATGGATCAATGTTTTTGTGTGTATGTTCATGTCACTTATTGGGATTTCCGTCCTAATTCTAGCCCCACTATTGAGTTTTGCTCAGGTGTTGATTCTACCTTATCAATATCTCACTGAGCCATGTGTCACTCGTTCGTGGTGTTTTGTGAACGCAACCAGCATGAGTTAGATACCTCTTGTTACTTTCACCAAACTCCCCGATGAGTATTCAGTGTACTTCCAAACGTATACATTGCAATGCAACATACCACACCTGCATCTACCTTTTGCATATATAGTCTGGTAGATAGCACACGACGTCTAGAAATAGTAGTTCTTTTTGCGTATAAATTCCTCAACCCATGGGGTCAACCAGGGTTCGCTAGTCAATAAACCAAAAGTTACGTGTGAAGAAGACTGTGATTGCAGCCTAAACGCTGTACCATGGTCCATACACAACGAGCCATGACTCATTCCACGTGACTCGGGTTTTATCCACATGTGTATAATATGGATTGGCTATTGCTGGTGCACCAGAATAGGAAGTATGATTAGATGTTTATTCTAGATCCTTCCTTATTGTCACATAATTACGCGAGTATGTGTAATAAAACATCCACTTTTTCCATTGGCTTTGAACATTGGTACAGCCACGAAATCATACATGTTGAAGTTAAATTGAGTGGTAAACAAATAATGAGAAACTCGCATATCTCTATTATTCAGAAAAAGGTTCAAGTTTTTCCCATTAGGGACCATTCAGTAATCATGACAGGGTGGGGTAGGCGGATTTTAGGGCGGGCCATGAACGTTTGCACACACTTTTGAGCGGAGACTATCAATTTTTTGACAGAAAATTTACCACTATTTTTGAGAGATTCTGTACTAAAATTTACTGTTTTTTATATTATGGATACCCATCAAATAGGATTTGAATTAACTGACAATGATTGCGTTAACTGTTAGAGGGGGTGATCATTTTTTATCATATAAATTTGACGGGGGGAGTGTTACCATTTTTTCCACATATATTTGAGTGGGGGCTATTATATTTTCACAACACTTTAGGGGCCGCTATTACTTTGTTTCCAGAAAAGTTAGGTTCAATGACTTTTTTTCTGTTGTGATACCCGTAGTGGTAAGTTTTGAACAGCTCTATTGTTATTACAATCAAGTCATATATTCCACCACATAGAAAAGGGTTGTTTTGAGTAGATATTTGACATGTCCCCCATCCACTCACCCCGTTTAAAAATGCTATAAAACAAAAAGTGTTTATTCGCGCAAACCCCGTCCTCACTCATACAGCAGCTTCCTGAAACAAAGTGTATATAGCATAGTAGCATTTGCAACTGAAATTAATAGACACAACAAAAATACTCAGAGAACATATTGATACTATCCCAACAACCTGAATTGGCAAAGGTTATCATTACATAGTTTTTTATGAGGATAATACAAAACAATTTACACTAATCTTTCGATAGACTGTCTACTCACACTTAACCTGTGACCCTTCTTTCTTTCCCCGCCATATAATTAACTGTTTTAGCTTGTTTTTATAAGTAAATGTTAACGGGCTTGAAAAACGCTATATTGGTGCATGACCCTCCTGTATTGGGCTAAAAATCAAATTCGTAGTAATACACTTATCCATTGCGACTGTGTGTACATATTAGGCTAATTTATATATGATTCATTTGCTGTGATTTTCCATAGCAATTCCATATTCATTGGATTCAATAAGTGTGCCAATGTTGCATGGAAGTCCAGGTCTTTCAGTGGGACACTCATGTGTAAATAACAATGGCATAAACCAATCCCATGTGGACCGGTTTAACTCGGTTTTGAATGGAGTGAATACAACATTCAACTAACCCTAAATGTCGTGTTAATCAGAGTGATTTGATTAATATGTAATGAAACCTGACTGTTGACGTTGCATGAACTAAAATAGTTTTCTTATAAATGATAGAACAAACATCTTTTTTATTCGCATTTTAATTAACTAGTTTCAACCTTGCGGTCATCTTCAGAATATAATGTAGAATGAACCAACTTAAATTACAAAATAGTACTGTTTTCAATATTACTAGATTTTACATAAATGTGAGGTACCAGAGGTTCATACAAACGGGTTCTATGGTAATAAATATACATGTTCATTGGATTTAGAGTCGATTAATGTTATGCAATGTCTAATTCGTTATACAAATGCATATCATTAACCAAACACATTATTATCCCAAATGCTATTGATTGACAGCGGGAAAATAGGGCACAATTGGGAACACGGTGGAATGGAGCTCATACGCAAGGAGTGTCTGCTAGCAACGTTCACAACATGAATCAACATCACCAATAATTAACCAATATGTATAATTTATATAGAATGACTACACATTTCCATTAACAATGAATTGCTATGTTGAACTATTTGCATGGAGGTAATATTTATAGAAATAGAGACAAACATACGTGTATTTATCTCGAGTTTTTTTTTTAAAATAAGAAAACAATGTATGACTGTGCATATGGTTCAGCATGCGTGACTGTAATTAAGACTAATTAGGTGTGAACTGTGTTTTAATCAAATGAAACATATATGACATACTAGTTCCTTGAAAAAAGAATGTAGTTAATTCGGTATACTTACAAATTAGCTTATAATTCATGTCATTACTCATGAATTGACATATTTCAATGTATACAATCTAATTGTTTGTAGGTTTAGCTACAAGTAAATTTATATTTCTACACATTATCTCATGAACTACATATAGACATACTTATATATTTCTTATTTTTAGAGTGGTTCAGTGGAAACTTCCTGCATAGTTCTCCGTGATATGCCCGTCATTGTGTCAAAAGACTGCTTGTTCTATTCAAGTGGTTGGAAACGAAATATGTAACTTTTATTGGCTCGTAAAACTTGTTCATGTAAACAAACAATAACACTTAAATTCTGTTTTTAATTTTTAGTTGAAGTGTAAGGAATTCTAACTATGTATTATACACTAGAAACAGTTTTAAGTCATATGTCATTCCCCATGTCAATAGCCTAGGTCTCAATTCGTTTATGTATAATGGTGCTAAATATTAAGGAATTCTTTACCAACTAGTCTAACATCAATAGATTGAAAGAGCTCTTTTAAAGATAAATGTAAAACATTCTTATTTCTTAAAATGGTTTCTTCGGAAAATAGTGAATTTGTAAAACAATGAATTTGTAATATAAGTGTAATATAACTGCCTGTTTGTGTATTAGTCATCTTTTCATTGCGATACTACAAGAGAGTCTCCTATGGAAATAAGTTATTGTTAATAGCCAAGACATTTGGTGCTCCCTGATTAAAATCTCCATATACTTATCATTTTCATTTATTAATTTTATTGATATTACTCATCTTATTTGCTGTATTGTTTTTTGATGTAGAGTGTTCTTTTATGAATAAATATCTGAATCTCATTATCTGGATCTATATTCGAATGAACACCAGTAACAGACAGCATCCCCGAATATGGAGCTTCTACCAGTCTACGTTCTGGAACATCACCTATTGTGTCAGATGGAACTGTGGCCGACTTTCAAATCTAAATGTGCCTCTTAAACTTTTTAAATCTGTGACCACGGATAATTTAGTGCATTGTTTTTTTTCTATATTTTACAATAAATTTACAAACAAAACATCATCTAAAAGTCGACATACTTTTGTTGTCCAGCTCCATAAGTCGGCATTGTTGGAAGTGATCCTGAGTTCTAGGAAACCGCTTGATATAGTTTTGGAATGAGCAATTTTGATATCCCACACAAAATGTTATTTCAATAAGTACACATGCACTCTTTTGAGCAGACAAAATTTGCATTTGTAACATTGAGTTCAATAAAACTTACAATAGACGTACATTGAAGCATAAATTAGGCCATAAAATGACTAACGGGCCCCCTCAATGTGTATTTATGAATATATGTATTTAATATGAAAGAGATATGAAGTCAAAATGACGCAGTGCCATTCTTATTTAACATTGAAAATAAATCAACTCATTTTATTTCATGTGGGCGTACAATCGTACCTCTTTACGTATATGAAATCGCGATTGAACTATCATGATGTCATTGGAGTATCCTTCTCTTTTGAATATAGTGAGATGACATTGAGTATATGATACACGTGCGCCATAGCTAGAGATCATGTGTACATATGCATCAGTGCACCTACAACATCATACTCGGGGGTGGGTTATAAGAAGTCAAGAAATCCCATATCCCTAGATTATTCTACTTTTTTCCAAAATCCCACAAATTCTAACCCCCCCCCCACACACACACATTCCACTTCCTTGAATTTGAATAAATAGTTCAATAAGTTTGGACACTTACCGGCAAACAAGCACAAGAATCTATTCGCCATATACATGATAAAAAAATCACAGTTATACATAAGTTGATATTTCTAAATAGCAATATATAGTTATTCTATGCTATGTAGCTTTATTTGATTTCATGTATACATGAAATGAAATAAATAGCAATATGATTTGTATATAGTGACTGTGTAAGATCCAGATACGATTTATAAATCTGTGGGTCATTCTAATCTTCACAGCAAATCACATCTGTGTTAAATGAACATAATTTGATGTTATGTGAATGTACCAATGATAAAGTGTATGTTATAAGAGATAGGAATTTTGAAAATAGTTGCGGGGGCGAGATGGTAGCATACAACACATCGTGGTATGAATGAATATGGAACAGGAGCCAATTTAATTATATGTTAAGCGATCAAGACATGAAGTCATAAATTCCAATGTATAAAAACTGAATGGGACAATCATTCGTGGAAATTGCGTCAACTGGAGTTTTGTTTGGGTTCAATACCCTTGAAACTGTGTGCATATCAAACATTAAGATGTAGTTACATATCTTAAGTGTGTTTGTGTAGGATATCATCCATCAGTCAGGAACATCGACAAAATGGAGCAGATGTTTGAATCATGTATGGATTTTTCTATACTTATATAAGTTCTATAATCACACAGTGAATCGATTTTGTATCAAATTGATGTAGACCAATAATTAATATTTTACAACGTTCGTCTACGATCGTATCTAAGTTGTTTGGCAATACATCTTCATAGGAAACTATAGTGGTTTTTTTATGTCCATAAGAGCGATGTTCACTATCATAGGAAGACGTTCATGGGTTTAACCTCCTTTCCACCAAAATACTTCAGTTTTGCAGTGTTTTTGGCATGTTCATCGATCGCGTTTACAAAACCCATGAAACGTTTTCTATGCGTTTTTGGTCGTAAGTGACGCCCCTCCCTGTTCACCCCTCCTCCTTTCCACCAAAAATTGCAGTGTTTTAAAATGAAATAAAATAAAAAAAAAAAATAAAATGGATAAAAATGGATCTGCCAGTAACTATAACTTGTAGATCACAGCATAAAACTTATTTCCGCGTTCATTCTTGGTTCTTGGTTTAAAAAACTCATAAAATATAAACATCATGCTCAAATGTGTTCAACATATTAACTCTAACCTCGATAGGCTCATATGTTGTCGTAAACTTCTGTGTAAACTCCACCTCAGTGTTGCATGAAACTATTTATCGATTGCAAATTAGGTTTTATGCAGGCATGATAGCACGTCATGTGTGTATCACGCCAACCACTAAGGATGTTGATACACCAGGTCATTTTATTGCTGTTTGATAACACACGACACTGACCACACAAGTACAAAACAATACGGTGAATTGTGCACTCTCTTGTCTATAGTTCACACAGTGCACCAAAGACTACCACACAATATTTCGTTCGCGACCCAAAATGACGTAACAGGGAAAACTACAGTAGAACCTCCAATTAAGACCATCTCTTTATAGAGACCACCTCTATATAATTAGACCACTTTTCAGGGCCTCAAACCTTCGTAAGCTATTAAAATGAATATCTATATAGAGACCACCTCTCTAATGAGACCACCTAACAATGGTCCCCAAAGTGGTCCTAATAGAGAGGTTCTGCTGTATGCAAGTCCGCGCAATTAATAATGATAAATCTTCCGGAAAATCGGTGAATTGTTCAAATATTTACAGCTACAGTGTATTATGTCCCGGAACCCCGAAAGGACAAGTCAATGGCGCATGAACTATATTTGGAAGAATTGATATTGTAGCTGTATGTAAAGTTGTCATTGGGCTGTTGAGTTCATCATTGTTTGTGAAGATCTGTTCGTATCTGTTTTAAAGGATATGTATACGTGGTTTATTGTCGTGATCAAGTGTCGATTTATACAAGGGGAAAGCACACGCACGCATGCACACACGAACGCACGCACATGCACAGATGCACACACACACGCACACACGCACGCACACAAACACACGCGCACACACAAAAAGACACACGCACACGAACACAAACAAACAAACAGCAACATTATATTACTTTCGCGACATCACTTCTTGATTGTTATGATTTTTTTATGTGCTCCATCATGACTAAGATGAACCGAGAGAAGACAGACTCACACCCAGTGCAAGTGGTTATAAAATCAGAAAAGATGTTGATATATCATGAAGTCAACGGCCCAAATAACATAGCTTGATCGGATTCCGAACCTTTGATGTCGGGTGCTTGAGTGATAAGGACTAGTGATAGGCGCTATTGGTTAGGTAGATATTTTATTGCAATCGATCAACAGTTGCACAACTGAAGACCTTTGCATTTTGTTTGCTCCTTTGTCCGCGTGCGAGAGAAACAGCCCAAATGAGCCACTGATATCGAGTTGACTGCCATCGAAAAATTCTTCATCACAATCTGGTCAAATGTTAATGAGGGCATCCATGTTTGCCAAATCACGCATATTTTTCTCAAGATATGACATAACCATCAACTGAACTGCTGCCTTGAAGAGTTCATTCACTACAGTGACAGCGTTGTTTCGTCAACGCCCACTTTGACACCATGTTGAAGAACAACAGTTGTACATTCACCTTATTAATTCATACGCAAGTTATATAACAAACTGTCCACTGTCTGCTAAATGCAACCTTATAGAAAGTTACCAACTGTTGCCGCATGACCTACGCCCTAGGAGTATTGAAGCATGTAATAAATGTGAGAGCGAAGACTGCAAGTGTCTACATTGCTATAAAACTGACAATCATATACGGTTGTATAATGTTCTATAACACACAATGATGTGACAAAAATACATGCAAGTACATGTATTATAATGTCACACAATGTTACATCGTGGCAAATGTTTTCAAAAGTTCAGTTTTGGACACTCATGTATTAAATATATACATGTATGTGGTTAACTTCCGTTCCTGTCCTACATCAATTCAAAAATCTCATTTGAGCAAAATACTTCCAGTAGGGCAGCGTTTTCTTCATGGTTACTAAATATTGTAATATTAATTGACATCCATTGATGCTTAAAGTGATTTTTTATTAGTCTGCTCACGTCATTCAAATCGATCGTCTTGACTGGAAAAGGAGCGTGGAAATCAATTAAGAAAAATCACTATCATCAAATCTATGACAGATTTGTCCCTATTGAGCTATAAACCATGTATCTTAAATTTTATATGAGTCATGCCCAGTCAAAGCTATTACCTTCATTAACTCAGGCCAAACAAACTGTTAAAGGACCACCGGAGCGATTATAATTGAAAGCAGAAACTGCAGGTTTTGATAACGTGTGTGATAATGAATCCGGTTATAATCAGCTATATATTTGTGTGATTTTATACCAGAACACACCAGCACAAATTAACACAGGGCCTAGTAGAAGATACCAAATCGAACTAGTCAACGGTGAGTACCAACAAATGGTCTTTAACAATATTAGCAAATATTTGTTTACATGTCTTGTAATAGACAGATGATCTCTTACGACATGAAAGAGTGGTAAACCCACACCGGGTAAAAGAGACATACGCGTACACACTGAAGGACAGGCTGGGACATTTTACTCGCAGTCGTCACGACATATTTACAATGTGCTCTGACGTCACAAATGCCCAAGTGTGGCTACCATATAAAAAACAGGTGTCTGTTAAACGTTCGATGTATTCTTTATAGAGTATGAGAGATGAAGTGATTCGAACAAAACAACATTTTGACATGATGATCCATTTTTTTTTAAGTGGCCTGCCGTTTAGTTTCATCCGTCTGTGCAAAACTGCACCTGCCAGAGAGCATTCGTTTCTTGGTGAATTAATTTGATTAATACTTCGCATTTGGATATTGGATACAGGATTGTCAAGTTGTGGTGGAAGGTAGCAGTTAGTAAAAGGAAATCACTGCAAACTATAACATGAGATATAAAAATACGCGTAGGTACAAAAATGTAGTTTGGACTCGGGTGTCTGTAGTAATTAATCGATATTTCACTATAAAGTTTTATAGGTACTGAATGTCTCATAGGATAATATTCTGTCATGCGTTGTAGAGAAAATAAGTTTGGGGCTGTGGAATAACTTTGTCGGCTAATGATCAGATTCTTTTTCAATTAGTTGCATCTATATAGGTACTGTTGCCAGATGTTTGATCTTTCTCTCTTCATCAACTTTAATTATCCACTGTCCAAGTGAGTAAACATGAGACCTGTTAATTTAGCATTTTATCAGTTGCTGTGTGAGGACAACGGGTTAAAACAATTATCTGATGGGTGGCACGTAATGCCTACAATGCATTTGCTGTGCTTCGTACGGTCCATTTGTTGCAATTAATGGAAACGTAGATCTATTTTGTTACTTATGTGTTTCAATATGTTTATATGAGATGCACCACAACCGATACTTCCTTTTAGCAGTTTACATTGGACATTGCAACAATATTTAGTGAAAGGGATTTTAACATTGGAGTGAAATAGAAAATACAGTGCCAATTTTTATTGTGTTACTTGGCATTTTCATGTGTAGGCCACCAAGTACCTCAGATCTTCACATATATGTCTGCTAAGTGCAGGTAGGTTTTGTCAATTCTGGTCGATATAATTTCAAGTTCCTCCCATTTCGTGACAGTGAGTAGTGACTCATGTGAAGATTTCCAAAGAGGAATTTCGTCTTCCATGGTCGAACGTGACAACATTAATGCTATCAAACAATCCAATATAGTTTTTGAGAGGCTTGGCAGACCTACTTTTACTGTCATAAATAGTTGTATTATTAGTTTTTATTTCTCTTCAAATATATATGATTTTTCAAACGATATGCTAAAAACTAAAGCAATTTAGCATTTTCACTGCATATATTTGAAGAGAAATAAAAAACAAAATGATAGACACACATATAATATGTAATGAACCTTACTTTTAATAACAAATATTAAGTAAAATAGCTTTGATACATTACTATTAGGCTGTTAGCGAATTTGATAGTTGTCTGAGTTTGTGGTTGTTGCACGAATAATTAAAAAACAAACAAAACTCATTTTCACATTTTTTTTCTCCAGATATCCCTATGGCTGACAATATCTCGCTGCTGTCCGTCCCGCTTCAGAGAAGAAAAAGATGGTGAGAAGCAGACGAAAAAGCATTGACGATTACCAAAGATTGATCGCTCGATCGCATCAAATGCCACTTGATCGACGCAGGAAACAGGGACTTTGGACCTGGTGAGAAGTCGGATTGTTCTTCGCGAGCGTCATCAATGACGTATTTGCCGGAAAAGTATCGTTCGATGCTGCCACTACGTCGTACCCCCATGATAGGCAAGGCGTGTGAGAGACGGTGTTGGGCGTGCGCCATCAATGCGAATGCTGCCAACAAGGAGGAGGATTGTTCCTTCGAACGCGAATGCGAAACAAACCAGTTCGTTGCGCTAGTGTTAAAATCGTGTCGTCAAGCGTGGTGACCAGCAGCCGAGTTGCAGCTACAACAGAATCCAGCTGGAAGTGGACATAGTGAGTTCTTGCTGACCTGAGAGGCCTCATCTTCGAAGCTACGAAAGACGGACTTGGAGGTGCGCGAAGCAAAGTGATGAGAAGAGGGGAGGGGTCAGGTGTGGAAAAGGTGAAGGTCGTGCCCATTAAAGGTCTCCATAGAGTCGGAGAGGTTGAAGCGCAGACCCGTCGTCAATCGGAACGATGATACTAGAACTGTGTGTTAGCAAAGTGTAAAGTAAATGGTGATATTTTGTTCTGGTTATTAGGTCTTGAGAATGTAGTAAAATGCAGTCTGGTGTTTGCTGCGATTACAGTGCAATATGTGTGTGGGATGTTTTTTTGATAATCATGGAGATGACGCTGCATAACACCGTTTGGGTATGTGGTCTATATTTCTGCATGTGCTATGATTGATAGGTTTACGTATTCATTTATTTTATGTACTTACCACAATGTTGCTGGTAAAATATTTATAGCCCATTTAAATGTTGCGGTTACAGCTTGCATTTTAACAGCATTTATCGAATGCCTAATTTTTCAAATGCAGTAGAAACCGGTTGTTGGTGGAAATGAAGCAGTTTTTGCTAGTAACAAGTTCTACCAGGAAATCGTGACATTAACTCATGTCATGTGATTTTGGAGCACGTATAGATATTAGCTATTTTCTTTTTTTTTATTCATACTCACTTCACATAATCTCTCTACAACTGTATTCAACTATCTGGAATTATCGCTGTAATTTTAATCAAAAAGTATATTCTAGTCGCAGAAAAGGGCCAGGTCAAAACCTGTATGCAAGATCAGTGGAGTTGTTGCATTCTTGAGCTGAAATTTAAGATTCTGTTAAGAAATCAAAATATTATAAAATGAAGAATGTTGAATCATAAGAATAAATATAGCATAATACAATGTTTGACGTTAGTTATTATTAAGATGGACAAAATATTTTCAATCTATAGAAATTTTTAATTTAGTTTGTGAGTCAGTGAGACAAACATTATTTACAGTAAGCATTATACATTGATAATCTTATTGCTATTGGTCTATTACATTCTTATATTGTTGTCACTTATTTACATATTTTTACGAAAAGATATCACATAAAATGGACTGACTTATTTCCATGATGGACCTAGATGTACGGGAAAACAACTGACTAGAATATGACAGGTATTATCAAAAAAACACAATGATTGCTATAATACTGAGAGAATATTCTAAATAAACTATCCTTAAATTAATCTTGCATAAAACGGTCCAATAATATTTTTTTACATTTAGTTTTAAAGGAAGCCGTAAAGACACCTTTGGCAGTCTTGTTAAAGCTGGTGGCTGGTATAAATCTGGAATATTGATCAGCATAGACAAAAATGGAAAATACCATACATATCACATATCTACAAAATGATGTTAAAACAAAGAATTTAAAGAGTACAAAAAGCATTACCTAGATTAATATTAAAGCAAAATACAACTAAAATATAGATTGTGGACATCACAATTTGTCAACATCATAAGGACCATTCAGTATTTATGACAGATGTAAACAAGTATTTTTAAAAAATGCTATAAAATAAATAAACAATATCATATCAAAGAAAAAATACAACTAAAATATAGATTGTGGCCATCACATTTTGTCAACAATGACCCCACTTAACCCAGGGTCCGTATTTGATGATGGATATCCAAATATGAAAAAAAGTAAAATTATAGCATACAGAATTCTAAAAAATACTAAATTTTTTGAAAAATTGATAGACCCCTCAAAAGTGTGTTGAAATTCTGATAAAATGCACCAAACAAAAAATGTTAATTTTTACAACTCCTCCTACGGGTTATTTATGAATACTTGAAAAATAACAAAATGAATTTAGATTTTGTAATTTTTGGTCACAAAAATCCAGTATGTTTTTTTGAAAAAAAGTAAGTAGCATCCAAACATTAAACCAAATAATACTACTACCTTGATTTCAAAAGTAAACAAATATAAACAAAGTTAATACACATTGCATAGGCTCTGTAAATATAATATTAATTAATCCATTTAATACATTATTACATTGCATTAAAAATACAGTCCATTTTATAAACTCAATTGATTAAATTTTTCATCAATCAATCCAGACTATACATATTTCATCTAAAACTGATTCGTTTTCACACACACCAAATGTATCCAAGTTCAAACCATCTACTCAATCTTGACGAGGAGGCCAGAAAACATAACTGCTCCAAGCTCGCGGGTCGACCATTCGAGTTGGTCATTGCTGAAGCGTTCATCACAGGTTTTTCTGTCTCGCCGGAAGCCCATGGTCTCTGGACCGACCTCGTAGCTTTGGGGATTGATGAGGAGACGGCCAGAGCAACTCTTACTTTGTACGTCTTTTCATCTGCTGCTTTGAATCTGCAATGGACATGAATGTGATTTTACAAATTTTAACTGGAATCAACGATCCATAAAAGTCCTATCTGGTTCTAGTATTTTTTTCTCAAATTTAATTTAGTGGTTAACTCTTGGAAAAAGTAGAAGCTTGACACAATGAACCATACTTCATATGATGGAGAATAGAGATTACAGCAGAGACCACAAACTGTATTGTCCTACGGATTGACCATTATTCTGCAGACTTCACTCAATAGTATTATAAAACTCATTGGAAAATCAAATATGATGCCAATAATGATCAAAGCACATTTTAATATCATAAAATCATTCAATATGTTCCTAAGCATGAGCATATGCCATATTGTGTTGGTGCTTGTATTTCTTTTTATATGCCTTTTATCCAAAATATGAAAATATATACAGAATTTGTTGAAATAAATGTTTTTGACCTGGGTCCTATTTGCATATTGGTCCCATTCATTGTATGAATAGGACCCAGGTTGAAAACGTTTATTTGAATGAATTCTGTATTTATTTTCATATTTTGGATAAGAAGCATATAAAAAGAAATACAAACACCAACACAACATTCAATATGTTTCTACATGTAATAACATTACGTTGTTGTAGGAGCATAGTGCAGTGCATAGTTTGGAGAAGGAGACACGAAGACCTTCTTGGTATCAAAGCCTGCAGGCTTCCTGCCATCGTGAAAATGGCCAGGAAGCTCCTTGATTTTTGTGCCACCCATAATTATACAGCCTGGAAAAGGATACGTGTAAAAGTCATGTAAACTTTATAAAAGGTTTTGTTTATTAAAATATCAATTTTGGCATGGAACAGTCAAATGTGTCTGTATTAATATCTTCCACAAAGGGTAACTGATTTATTGAATCACTTCTAAACTTGTGTGCAGCATGCTGACTATATGAGACTGACATCACCTGGTGGAGCGAGCAGGTCTGTGCTGAGGATGGCCTCGATCTGGTCTGCTCTGGTGCCGTGGTAGGCGCGGTGCCATTTGGGCAGCACTCCAAGATGGTTGGCCCTATGGGGAAGTCTGGAGCAAAAGAATGAATAAAAAAATGCAAAATGCTCAAACTTATAAACATAACTAGAAAGTTAATGGGCATAAAGATTTTGCAAATGTCTGCTATATATCACATTAATGTTATAGAGACATATCCAGGCTGGTGCTCAGGGGTACGTGTCTCCTCATTTTCAACCCAAAAAGGTCATTTTCATAGTATATTTTGCATCTCCACAAGCCTTCACATCCGTACATAACCCAACAAATGCTTTTTACCCAACTTTTTACTTTTACCCAACATTTGGATCTGCCAGTGTGTTGATAAAATATGCCTAAATTCACTGAAAGTGCAATTTGGTAATAAAGTACAGGTGGCAATAAAATAAACCTCAAGGGTGTGCATTACTCACTTCAATCCAAACCTTGTCCAGCCGATAGGCAGGGCGTATTTCTGTGGGGTTGACCTCGAGGGTAGGAGTCAGCGTCGCCCTCTCGCATGGTGGCAGGTTGCACAGAAACACATGTCCGATGCAGGCTCAAATAAACGGGCTGTTAATATCAATGTACAATTTTCATATACATTATATTACTTTTGATTTGCTTCATATGTGTACAGCTGTTTCCTTGTTTAATGCTGTTCTTGAACAGAAATGACAACAATATTGGTGGATTCGAGTTATACCTATGTACACAAGTTCCACCTATTAGGTATGGGACTAGTTAATTGAGTGTCTTTTAATGGTAACTGCTTCTCAATAGGTTGCAAATGAAACTTGCCAGGCTGGTTTATCTTAACATGTTGTGTTGAAACTTCATACCCTGCTTTTGAAAAAAATTCTCAAAATCCTAATTTTACTTATCTCCAACATGTCTCTTGTGTAAGGTCAACGCACAAGTATTAACTGAATTTAATTCCCCCAAACAATGCATTAGAATAAACAAATATGACTTTTTGTACTCAATGATATTGCATACAAATTAGAAGACTACAAAACCTGACAGCTGTAGTGATTTCACAAACTGGCAGCATATTTTGTCCACGGCACATCTGATGTTGGGGTGATCCGGCGCATACTGAATATGTAAAAACATACATTGTTAATACGTTTTGACTATTTTTGTTCATAGATATGCTTTGCTAAA
>CM032664.1:26284055-26294860 GCA_019095985.1 Streblospio benedicti | reverse complement strand
GAATATAGCGAGATGACATTGAGTATATGATACACGTGCACCATAGAGATCGTATGTATCATTACCTACAACATCATACTTGGGGTTGGGGGCTATAAGGGTAGTCAGAAATCATATCTCTAGATTATTCTACTTTTCCAAAATCCCACAAATTCTAAGGCTCCCACACACATTCCACTTCCTTGAATTGAATAAATAGTTCAATAAGTTTGGACACTTACCGGCAAACAAGCACAAGAATCTATTCGCCATATACATGATAAAAAAATCACAGTTATACATAAGTTGATATTTCTAAATAGCAATAGACTGTACTATGTAGTCTCATTTATTTAGTGACATGAAATGAAATGTACGGTCTACTATGTTTTAGATATTTTATTACATCTGTGGAGTAGATCTTGAGGGGTCATTCTAATCTTCACAGCAAATCACATCTGTGTTAAATGAACATAATTTGATGTTATGTGAATGTACCAATGATAAAGTGTATGTTATAAAGGGGTAGAATTTTGAAAAATAGTTGCGGGGGTGAGATGGTAGCATACAAACACATCGTGGTATGAATGAATATGGAACAGGAGCCAATTTAATTATATGTTAAGCGATCAAGACATGAAGTCATAAATTCCAATGTATAAAAACTGAATGGGACAATCATTCGTGGAAATTGCGTCAACTGGAGTTTTGTTTGGGTTCAATACCCTTGAAACTGTGTGCATATCAAACATTAAGATGCAGTTACATATCTTAAGTGTGTTTGTGTAGGATATCATCCATCAGTCAGGAACATCGACAAAATGGAGCAGATGTTTGAATCGTGTATAGATTTTTTATATACTTATATAAGCTCTATAATCACACAGTGAATCGATTTTGTATCAAATTGATGTAGACCAGTAATTAATATTTTACAACGTTCGTCTACTGTCTTATCTAAGTTGTTTGGCAAATACATCTTCATAGGAAACTATACTTTTTATGTCCATAAGACTGTTCACTATCATAGGAAGATCTGGGGGTTTAACCTCCTTTCCACCAAAATACTTCAGTTTTGCAGTGTTTTTGGCATGTTCATCGATCGCGTTTACAAAACCCATGAAATCCTTTAAGTGCGCCCCTCCCCCTCATCCACCAAAAATTATTAAAATGAAATAAAATAAAATAAAGAAAAATAAAAATGGATATGCCAGTAACTATAACTTGTAGATCACAGCATAAAACTTATTTCCGCGTTCATTCTTGTTTCTTGGTTTAAAAACTCATAAAATATAAACATAAAGCTCAAATGTGTTAACATATTAACTCTAACCTCGATAGGCTCATATGTTGTCGTAAACTTCTGTGTAAACTCCACCTCAGTGTTGCATGAAACTATTTATCGATTGCAAATTAGGTTTTATGCAGGCATGATAGCACGTCATGTGTGTATCACGCCAACCACTAAGGATGTTGATACACCAGGTCATTTTATTGCTGTTTGATAACACACGACACTGACCACACAAGTACAAAACAATACGGTGAATTGTGCACTCTCTTGTCTATAGTTCACACAGTGCACCAAAGACTACCACACAATATTTCGTTCGCGACCCAAAATGACGTAACAGGGAAAACTACAGTAGAACCTCAATTAAGACCATCTCTATATTGAGACCACCTCTATAATTAGACCACTTTTCAGGGCCTCAAACCTTCGTAAGCTATTAAAATGAATATCTATATAGAGACCACCTCTCTAATGAGACCACCTAACAATGGTCCCCAAAGTGGTCCTAATAGAGAGGTTCTGCTGTATGCAAGTCCGCGCAATTAATAATGATAAATCTTCCGGAAAAATCGGTGAATTGTTCAAATATTTACAGCTACTATGTAGTATGTCCCGGAACCCCCGAAAGGACAAGTCAATGGCGCATGAACTATATTTGGAAGAATTGATATTGTAGCTGTATGTAAAGTTGTCACTGGGCTGTTGAGTTAATCATTGTTTGTGAAGATCTGTTCTTATCTGTTTTAAAGCATACATACGTGGTTTATTTTTTCGTCGTGATGAAGTGTCGATTTATACACAAGGGAAAGCATGCACACGCACGCACACACGCACGCACACAACAAACACGCGCACACACAAAAGCACACGCACACAAACAAACAAACAACAACATTATATTACTTTCGCGACATCACTTCTTGATTGTTATGATTTTTTATGTGCTCCATCATGACTAAGATGAACCGAGAAGACAGACTCACACCCAGTGCAAGTGGTTATAAAATCAGAAAAGATGTTGATATATCATGAAGTCAACGGCCCAAATAACATAGCTTGATCGGATTCCGAACCTTTGATGTCGGGTGCTTGAGTGATAAGGACTAGTGATAGGCGCTATTGGTTAGGTAGATATTTTATTGCAATCAATCAACTCTCCATTTTAAATGGATATCTTTTTAGTGCTCCTTGCTTGTCACATGGTTCTTTTTTTTATTATAGCCCAAATACCACTGATATCAATTTTACTTCATCAATATTCTTTTACAATTTGGTCAAATGTTAATACTTTGGCATGATATGTTTGCCAAATCGCATTTTAAATCAAAATCAAATAAAAAATTGCACAACTGATTAAGACCTTTTATTTTGTGTTTTGTTTGCTCCTGTGCGAGTGCGAGAGAAAACAGCCCAAATGAACCACTGATATATATTTTTTCTCAAGATATGACATAACCATCAACTGAACTGCTGCCTTGAAGAGTTCATTCACTACAGTGACAGCGTTGTTTCGTCAACGCCCACTTTGAACCATGTTGAAGAACAACAGTTCTACATTCTATAAAACTTACATTCATACGCAAATGTTCTATAACAAACTGTCCACTGTGACAAAAAATGCAACCTTGTAGAAAGTTTTACCAACTGTTGCCGCATATATAATACGCCCCAGATCTCAGTTTTGACTCATGTAATAAATGTTGAGAGCGAAGACTGCAAGTGTCTACATTGCTATAAAACTGACAATCATGCGGTTGTATAATGTTCTATAACACACAATGATGTGACAAAAATCATGCAAGTACATGTATTATAATGTCAATGTTTAAAAACCCAAATGTTTTCAAAAGTTCAGTTTTGGACACTCATGTATTAAATATATACATGTATGTGGTTAACTTCCGTTCCTGTCCTACATCAATTCAAAAATCTCATTTGAGCAAAATACTTCCAGTAGGGCAGCGTTTTCTTCATGGTTACTAAATATTGTAATATTAATTGACATCCATTGATGCTTTAATTCAAATGATTTTATTAGTCTGCTCACGTCATTCAAATCGATCGTCTTGACTGGAAAAGGAGCGTGGAAATCAATTAAGAAAAATCACTATCATCAAATCTATGACAGATTTGTCCCTATTGAGCTATAAACCATGTATCTTAAATTTTATATGAGTCATGCCCAGTCAAAGCTATTACCTTCATTAACTCAGGCCAAACAAACTGTTAAAGGACCACCGGAGCGACTATAATTGAAAGCAGAAACTGCAGGTTTTGATAACGTGTGTGATAATAAAATCCGGTTAGAATCGGCTATATATTTGTGCGTTTTTTTATACCAGAACACACCAGCACAAATTAACACAGGGCCTTAGTAGAAGATACCAAATCGAACTAGTCAACGGTGAGTACTCAACGAACGGTCTTTAACAATATTAGCAAATATTTGTTTACATGTCTTGTAATAGACAGATGATCTCTACGTCATGAAAGATTGGTAAACCCACACCGGGTAAAAGAGACATACGCGTACACGTCAGTGACAGACTGGGACATTTTACTCGCAGTCGTCACGACATATTTACAATGTGCTCTGACGTCACAAATACCCAAGTGCGGCTGCCATATAAAAGCAGGTGTCTGTTAAACGTTCGATGTATTCCTTATAGAGTATGAGAGACGAAGTGATTCGAACAAAACCAACATTTGACATGATCAAAGATTTTTAAGTGGCCTGCCGTTTAGTTTCATCTGTCTAGCAAACTGCACCACAGAGAGCAGTCGTTTCTTGGTGAATTAATTTGATTAATACTTCGCATTTGGATATTGGATACACGATTGTCAAGAAGTAGGAAGGTATGTTAGTCAAAGGGAAATCATTGCAAACTATAACATGAGATATAAAAATACACGTAGGTACAAGAATGTAGTTTGACTTGGGGTGTCTGTAGTAATTAATGGATATTTCACTATAAGTCATTTTATAGGTAATTTTCAAATGTCTCAAGTGGTGATAATATTCTGTCATGCGTTGTAGAAAGTAAGTTTGGGGCCGGAATAACTTTGGTCGTGGCTAATAACTGTGGATTCTTTAGAATTACGTGCATCTATATAGGTACTGTTAGTTGGATGGTTTGATCTTTCTCTCTTCATCAAGTTAATTACATCCACTGTCCATGAGTAAACATAACCCGTTAATTTAGCATGTTATCAGTTGTTGTGTGAGGATAACGGGTTAAAACAATTATCTGATGGTGCACGTAATGTCTCTTACGCATTCGCCTCTTCGGGTCCATTTGTTGCAATTAATGGAAACGTAGCTCTTTTTTGTTTAATTTTGGCGTGTTTCAATATGTTTACATGTATATGAGATGCAATCAATAACGGATACTCCTTTAGCAGTTTACTGTGGACATTGACAGTAAGATTAGTGAAAGGTATTTAAACATTGAGTGAAAAAGAAAAATACAATGCCAATTTTTATTATGTGACTTCTTGGCATTTCATATTATATAGGCCACTACCAGTGTCTTGGGATTCACGTAATCTGGCGTCTGCCAAGTGCAGGTTTTTGTCATTTCTGATCGGATGGCAATTTCGCGTCGCTCCCATTTCGTGACGGTTATGTTAGTGACTCATGCGGAAGATTTCCCAAGAGGAATTTCGTCTTCCATGTTCGAACGTGACAAACATTAGGTCGCTATTATACAATCCAATACATAGTTTTGAGAGACTTACAGACCTACTTTTATCGTCATAAAAATAGCTGTATCATATTATTAGTTTTTATTTCTCTTCAAATATATGCTTGATTTTTTCAAACGATATGCTAAAAAACTAAAGAATTTTAGCATTTTCACTGCATATATTTGAAGAGAAATAAAAACAAATAGTATGATACATATATGATATGCAACGAACCTTACTTACCAAATATTAAGTAAAAATATAGCTTTAATACGACACATTAGGCTATTGGCGAATCTGATAGTTGTTCAGCGACGTACGTGGTTGTTGCACGAATTTATAATTAAAAAACAAACAAACTCATTTTCACATTTTTTTCTCCAGATATCCGCATGGCTGACACCATCTCGCTGCCGTCCGTCCTGCCTTCAGAGAAGAAAAAGATGGTGAGAAGCAGACGAAAAAGCATCGACGATTACCAAAGATTGATCGTCGACCGCATCAAATGCCACTTTGATCGACGCAGGAAACAGTGGGAATTGGACCTGAAAAGGAAGTCGGATTGTCTTTCGCGAGCGTCATCAATGACGTATTTGCCAGAAAAAGTATCGTCTGATGCTGCTACTACGTACCCCATGATAGGCAAGGCGTGCGAGAGACTGCTGGCAAACGGAGCCATCAATGCGAATGCTGCCAACAAGGAGGAGGATTGTTCCTTTGAAACGCAGCGAATGCGGAACAAACCGGTTCGTTGCGCTAGTGTTAAAATCGTGTCGTCAAATGTGGTGACTACGCAGCCGAGTTGCAGCTACAACAGAATCCAGCTGGAAGTGGACATTAGTGAGTTCTTGCCGGACGGAGAGGTTCGATTCTCGGCCACGAAGGACGGACTTGAGGTGTGCGCGAAGTGCGTGAGAAGAGGGGAGGGGTCAGTGGAAAAGGTGAAGGTCGTGCCCATTAAAGGTCTCATTGAGTCGGAGAGGTTGAAGTTTAGACCTTCGTCAACGGGAACGATGATACTAGAACTGTGTGTTAGCAAAGTGTAGCAATGGTGATATTTTCTGGTTATTAGGTCTTGAGAATGTAGTAAAAATGCAGTCTGGTGTTTGCTGCAACACGGTGCAATATGCGTGGTGTGGATGGGGGTACTTGACAATCATGGAGATGACGATGCTTAAAACCGTTTGGGTATATGGTCTATAAATGCATGTGCTTAAGATTGATAGGTTTATTTATTCATTTATTTATGTACTTACCACAATGTTATTGGTAAAATATTTATAGCTCATTTAAATGTTGCGGTTACAGCTTGCATTTTAACAGCATTTATCAAGTTGTTTTTTCAAATGCATTTAACAGCATTTATCAATTTAAGTTTTTCAAATGCAGTAGAAACCGGTTGTTGGTGGAAATAAAGCAGTTTTTGCTGGTAACAAGTTTCATGGTGAAATCGCTGTGATCTTATCAACTGCGTAGTTATATCTGTTTCATATATGCGTTTTGGTGCATGTATAGCTATAGCTATTTTCATTTTTTTTATTCATACTAAATTTCACATAATTCCTTTACAACTTTATTTAACTATCTGAATTATTATCATGTACTCTAATCAAAAGTATATTCTAGTCGCAGAAAAGGGCCAGGTTGTAACCTGTATGCAAGATCAGTGAGCATGTGTTATATCTTTTAATGAAATTCTTAGTATTCTGTTAAGAAATCAAAATATGACATAGAATGGAAGAATGTTGAAATCATAAGAATAAATATAGCATAATATACGTTTTGGACGTTAGTTATTGGCTGGTGATGGACATATATTTTCAATTCCATAGAAATTTTAATTCAGTTTCTGTGAGTCAGTAGACAACATTATTGTAGCATACGTACATTGAGTTAATCTTATTGCTATTGGTCTATTACATTCTTTAATATTGTTGTCACTTATTACATATTCTTACAAAGATATCACATAAAATGGACTGACTTATTTTCATGATGGACCTAGATGTACGTGGAAAAAACAACTGACTAGAAATACGACAGGTATTACAAAAACACAATGATTGCTATGACACTAAGAGAATATTAAAAAAAACTATCCTTAAATTAATCTTGCATAAAACGGTCCATACAATATTTTTTGTTACATTTAGTTTTAAAGGAAGCTATAAATTTTGACACTTTTGGCAGCCTTGTTAAAGCTGGTGGTTGTATAAATCTGGAATATTGATCAGCATAGACAAAAAAGAATTACCATACATATCACATATCTACAAATGATGTTAAACAAAGCATTTAAACAGTACAATCAGCATTACCTAGATTAATACCATAATACAACAAAATGCATCTAAAATATAGATTGTGGCCATCACAATTTGTCAACATCATAAAGCACTTTACACAGAGCCCGTGGGTCACACACATCCCGTATGTTTTTTTTTGAAAAAAATATATAGCATCCAAACAAGAACCAAATAATACTACTACCTTGAACACGATAGTTTTACCGGTGCCAAAGTGTAGAAAGAAAATTACTTTTTAGCACGAGTCATATCATACGTGTATAACAAAACAAAAACAAATGAATAAAAACAGTGATGAAAAACTATGAAAAAAAATATGGCAAATATTTCAAAAGTAAACACAATATATCAGTTAACACACACTGCATAGGATGTGTAAACAATATTAATTAATCCAGTTATAAACTCAATTGATTAAAATTCTCATCAATCAATCCAGAATATACATGTACATGTTTCATCTAAAACTGATTCGTTTTCAAACACACCAAATGTATCCAAGTTCAAACCAGCTACTCAATCTTGACGAGGAGGCCAGAAAACATAATGGCCCCAAGCTCGCGGGTCGACCATTCCAGTTGGTCATTTCTGAAGCGTTCATCACAGGTTTTTCCGTCTCGCCGGAAGCCCATGGTCTCTGGGCCGACTTCGTAGCTTTGGGGATTGACGAGGACGGCCAGAGCAACTCTTACTTTGTACGTCTTTTCATCTGCTGCTTTGAATCTGCAATGGACATGAATGTGATTTTCCAAATTTTAACTGGAATCCCATAAAAGTCCCATCTGGTTCTAGTACTTTTTTCTAATTTAATTGGTGTATAAAGACTATAAAGTGGTTAACTCTTGGAAAAGGTAGAAGCTTGACACAATGAACCATACTTTATATGATGGAGAAAAGAGATTACAGCATAGACCACATAGTGTATTTTCCTACAGATTGAACATTATTCTGCAGACTTACCCAATAATATTATAAAATTCATTGGAGAATCAAATAAGATGCCAATAATGATTACAACACAGTTTAGTAGCATAAACTCATTCAATCTGTTTCTACGTACATTCAGAGTTTATTTAAGTGAACATAATGTACATGTAATAACCTTACGTTGTTGTAGGAGCATAGTGCAGCGCATAATTTGGAGAAGGAGACAAGAAGACCTTTTTGGTATCAAAGCCTGCAGGCTTGCAGCCATCGTGAAAATGGCCAGGAAGCTCCTTGATTTTTGTGCCACCCATAACTGTACTGCCTGAAAATTGACATGTGTAAAAGTCATGTAAATTCTATCAAAGGGTTTTGTCTATTAAAAACAAGGTTTGGCATGGAGCAGTAAACTGCTTCTGCATAAATATAACGTTCAACAAAAGGTAAACCTATCTGCATTTCTCATGATTTGAATTCACCTGGTGGAGCGAGTAAGTCTGTGCTGAGGATGGCCTCGATCTGGTCTGCTCTGGTGCCGTGGTAGGCGCGGTGCCATTTGGGCAGCACTCCAAGATGGTCCGCCCTATGGGGAAGTCTGGAGTAAAGGAATTAATAAAAAATGCAAAATGCTCAAACTTATAAACAAAACTAGGAAAGTTAACGGGCAAAAAGATTTTGCAAACGTCTGCTATATATCACATTAATGTTATATAAACATATCCAGGCTGGTGCTCAGGGGTACGTGGCTCCTCCTTTTCAACCCAAAAAGTTCTTTTTCATCGTGATTTTTGCATCTCCACAAGCTTTCACATCCTTACATAACCCACTAAATCCTTAAATATGCCTAAATTCACTGAAAGTGCAATGTGGTAATAAAGATGACAATGAAATAGTCGTCAAGGATGTGCATTACTCACTTCAATCCAAACCTTGTCCAGCCAATAGGCAGGGCGTATTTCTGTGGGGGTTGACCTCGAGGGTAGGAGTCAGCGTCGCCTCTCACATGATGGCAGGTTGTGCAGAAACACATGTCCGATGCAGGCTCAAACAAATGTGCTGTTAATATCAATGTGCAATTTTCATATGCATTTATATATTATATTACTTGTGATTTGCTTCATATGTGTACCATTGTTTCCTTGTTAAAAGCTGTTCTTGAACAGAAATGACAACAATATTGGTGCATTCGGGTTATACCTAGCGTATGTACACAAATTCCATCTAGTAGGTATGTGACTAGCTAATTGAGTGCCCTTTAATGGTAACTGCTTCTCAATATGTAGCAAATCAAACTTGCCAGGCTGGTACACCGTTACACGTGTTGAAACTTCATATGCTGCTTTTGAAAAAAACCCCTGACATTCTCAAAAATCTTATCTCCAACGTGTCTCTTGTGTAAGGTCAACGAGAAAGTATTCACTGCATTTGATTCCCCCAAACAATGCATTAGAGTAAACAAATGTGACTTTTTGTACTCCGTGATATTGTATATAAATTAGAGGACTACAAAACCTGACAGCTGCAGTGATTTCACAAACTGGCAGCATATTTTGTCCACGGCACATCTGATGTTGGGGTGATCCGGCGCATACTGAATATGTAAAAACATACATTGTTAAATACGTTTTGACTATTTTTGTTCATAGATATGGTTTGTTGTATTTTTATATCTAACTGTAATATCCATTTGTAGCCAATCCAAAACAATATACATCCACAGTAGTTGAAATGAATACACACTCACAATTTCCACTTTGTGATCTAAATCAAGACACTGCACTCTTTCTGTCACATCGTCAGCAGCACTGGCGCTGGCAGCAGGCTCTGCTCCATGGAAAGAGAAAATGATGCATTAATACTTTAAATAGTAATGAGAGTAGTGGTTTAAAAAATGTGGGTGCATTATACAGTGCAGTCGCAGATTGAAAAAGATTGAAAGCTATCAAGGTGTTCGTCAATAAAAAGCTATAAACATAGAGTAAAACATGAGAATGATGTCTAAAGTCTTGAGCACATTAATACTCAAAATATGCATTAAATATGTGTATATTCATTAATATCTATGTGCGGTTTACATCAGTATTTATGTGTCTGTTTTACAGTGAGTTATAGTTTGCCCATCTGCCTGCATGCACATAGATAATATACTGTAGACTTCTCTTGTGTGCTAATGTTTTTATCAGTTGTAAAACCGCTGACAGATTCAGGGTTTCCTTGGGCTTTTGATTGAGAATTCAAGCACACGTAAAATGCACAAGCTTACATGTAGCGTAAATACTTGCTTTAATATCCTGCTTTAAAGAAAGTACAAAATGTTAACTTTTTCTAAAAATGTATATACTTGCGTAACCAGGATCAACTTGGTGTTTGCTTCTTGCTGCAGATTCCTTGAGAAAGTGTTTCAATTTTTCTGTAAGGAGAAGTACAGGACATTTGTACTTTAAGTATGACTAAAGACTATAGTATGCTAGCCTTGCGGCCTGTTGTGGCATAGGCATCAAAGTGCACGGCTGCGCCTATGCACACATTAGGCCCTATTCAGTTGAACCAATTCACAGCCAGTTAAAACCCACTTTACACATAGGCGATCATATGCGAATCTGTGCAACGCATCT
>CM032664.1:26270755-26283955 GCA_019095985.1 Streblospio benedicti | reverse complement strand
GATGTTGGGGTGATCGGTGCATACTGAATATGTAAAAAGCATACAATGTAAATACGTTTTAACTATTTTTGTTCACAGATATGGTTTGTTGTATTTCTATATCTAAATAAAATATCCAGTTGCAGTAAGTCCAAAACAATATACATCCACAGTAGCTTGAAATGAATACACACTCACAAGTTCCACTCTGTGATCTAAGTCAAGACACTGCACTCTTTCTGTCACATCATCAGCACTGGCGCTGGCAGCAGGCTCTGCTCCATGGAAAAGAAAATGATGCATTAATACTTTAAATAGTAATGAGAGTAGTGTTTTTAAAAAAATTGGGTGCAATATACACTGCAGTCGCAGATTGACAAAGATTGAAAGCTATCAAGGTGTTCGTCAATAAAAGCTATAAACATAGAGTACAACATGAGAATGATGTCTAAAGTCTTGAGCACATTAATACTCAAAATATGCATTAAATATGTGTATATTCATAAATATCTATGTGCAGTTTACATCAGTATTTATGTGTCTGTTTACAGTGAGTATAGTTTGCCCATCTGGCTGCATGCACATAGATAATATACTGTAGCCTTCTCTTGTGTGCTAATGTTTTTATCAGTTGTAAAACCGCTGACAGATTCAGGGTTTCCTTGGGCTTTTGATTGAGAATTCAAGCACACGTAAAATGCACAAGCTTACATGTAGCGTAAATACTTGCTTTAATATCCTGCTTAAAACTACAAAATGCTAACTTTTTCTAAAAATGTATATACTTGCGTAACCAGGATCAACTCGGTGTTTGCTTCTTGCTGCAGATTCCTTGAGAAAGTGTTTCAATTTTTCTGTAAGGAGAAGTACAGGACATTTGTACTTTAAGTATGACTAAAGACTATAGTATGCTAGCCTTATGGCCTGTTGTGGCATAGGCATCAAAGTGCACGACTGCGCCTGTGCACACACTCAGTTGAACCAATTCACAGCCAGTTAAAACCCACTTTACACATAGGTGATCATATGCGGATCTGTGCAACGCATCTACACGCATTATGTCAAGATGTCAACGTGGGCGTTTTGAGGCGACATTGAACGTGGTAAAAACGCATGTTGCGAAGTATTACCTATACGTGCAAATGTTCTACGATCCATAATCGTAGCAAACTATTTGTAATGAACCTATACTAACCAGTATATTCGTCAGCAAATTTTGAACGAGTTCAAATTTTTTTTGACGAATTTGCCCCTTTGCCATTGCACTAGAGCTACGTAGGCACTGTGTAAAGCAGGTTTTAATTTCAAACTCTGGAATGATCCCCGCCTGTGAAAGGATTATACAGTGCAACATAGTGAAACGATCTTTGATAAAAAAAAGGCCAAATGTGAATTTAATTAGTGCACTTATCAAAAGATGGTTTACCTAAAAACGGATATGACTAAATCAACATTAATCAAGCTATTGATGTATTCTTTTGCACTATTATGGACAGCAAATAAATAAATAATGAATATATAAAATTGTTACAACATGAACA
The DNA here is from genome assembly GCA_019095985.1 of Streblospio benedicti. NCBI lineage: Eukaryota > Metazoa > Annelida > Polychaeta > Spionida > Spionidae > Streblospio > Streblospio benedicti. Next base: position 26,282,435 of record CM032664.1, on the reverse strand, counting down.
TAGCAAAGCTAGACCATTACCGTTATCTGTGACGTAATCAGCCGGCGTCTTGCCGTCCTTATCCCTGCCGTCCACTCGCGCCCCGTGCTTGACCAGCAGCTGAGCAGCGGTCAACTGGTCAGTGTGACTGCTGTAATCTGATGACGCACATACACAATGAAGGGCAGACATCCCGAAGTTATCAACTACATTAACATCTGCTCCAATATCTAACAAATGTTCCATGATTTGTATTTTAGCACAGTCGGCTGCAATCATGAGACTTGTAGAGCCGTCGTTTGTGGCACTGTTGACGTCCACCGCCAGCTCCTCAAAATATACCATGAGGTGCACGTGACCAAACTGGGCTGCCACGTGATATCCTGTGTGGCCAGTATTTGCTTTGGAAAATGCATCAAGTCCAAGTTGTTCTATTACACACGTTAACACTTCAAGGGATCCACTATGTACTGCACAATGCACCAAACCCCACCCTTCACTATCCACACCGTCCGTCTTGGCTCGCTGTAACACAAGTTGTTTCACGGCCGCCAGTTGACCGCCGAATGCCGCGTACATTATGGGCGTCTCCTTCCTGTCATTGAGCGCCTCTCTGCTCACACCGCGCGAGTCCAGGTACTGCATGGTCGCGATTTGTCCATAATAAGCTGCTATGTGATAAGGACTGTCACCTAGATTTGTATTTGCATTCATGTCACAACCACGTTTTTCCAGGTATTCTAATACATTCAAGTGGCCGTTAAATGCAGCTCGGTGAGTAGCATTCTGTCCGTCAGGTTTGCGAGCGTCTAACTCGGCGCCTTTCTCAGCTAGATATTGGATGACAGGAAGATGGCCGCGTTCAGCAGCAACAAGAACCCGGAGTGGCTCCTTCTGACGCTTTGTGCTCTAGATCCGCCCCACTTTCTACTAAAAAAGTAACTACAGGTAAATGTCCATTAAAACTTGCAGTAACAAGTGCTGTATGTCTATAAACTCCATTTTCCCTTTCAGTATCAGCACCCTGAATTACTAAATAATTAACAACACTCAAATGTCCGTTTCTCGATGACCAATACAGTGCCGTGTGGTTCTTCGCATCCACGCTGTCGACACTGACGCCCGCGGCCAGACAGCGCCGTACGTCCGCCAGGTCGCCGGCACGGGCCGCTGCGGGGAGGTCTGTAGGATTGCTCATGGTGCTGAAACAACAGACGTGGCTTTATTGTAGGCTACTGTGGTGATATTGTGATTTTTGAATGATTATTCTTTATAATTATGAACTTACTAACGCATTTAGTGACATTGTAATTGTCAATCTATGTGACCGATGTATACGTAAGAGTTGAAACATTAAGGGAATGATCATAAATAATGATACCGGGGGGGTCGTCCAAAAAGGTGGTTAGGTCGTCCAAAAAGGTGCGGGGTTGGGGGTCGTCTAACGTTTTTATGAAGCTATGGTATATTTTTTTTAAATATATTCTTTTAGCAATTGTGATGCTTTGATTATTTCATATTATATATGATTATTAAGACTGTAAAAAAGCAAAATATAACATATATGTTTACATAAAACATTTTTATTCATGAATTAGTGTAACATCATTTTATGTTAAAGAAGTCAGAAATGTGTTGACTTTTTCAAATGCTGTTTCAACAAAAGCATTTCCTTTTACGAGTTGTGTTGAAGCTCGTATCAATAGTATATCTCAATCAAGTCACCATAGTGACTTCAACTGGTTTGGCATCTAATATGCAATTTAACACAGGGTGTAAGTTTTGACACGTAGTTTTACTGAACATGTATAATAGTGTATCCTGCCCAATGGTCAAACTCTATAATGTTGTTAACATTGCTGTTATGAACTATATCAGGCCCATAGCAAGCGGTGGGGCCAGTGGGGCTCATGCCCCTTTCTTTTTTTCCAGATTTTCCTCTGAAATAGAGAAAATGTTAAGAAGTGCTACCTCACATTTGTTGAAAAAAAAACCCAACTTTATTTGGCTTGAAAATGCACCAGAATTGCTCTCAGAGAGCATCCAATTTTCAAAATTTTCCCTTGGGGGGGGGGGGAACCACCCCGCACCCCCCTCAAATGTGCTGGGATCGACACAAATGCTTGTGCCATCATTTTTACTGCAAAAATTAAAATTTTCTGGGGGAATAAGCCCCCCGGACCCCCAGGCCTAGGTTTCAGCTAGCATCAATATGTTTCTGTGCCCCCTCACTTTTCTGACCCTTGCTACAGGCCTGCATATAAATAGCTGCATGAATGTTTACAGTCAATAAACCAATTGCATTGCCTCCTTATCTTCTAATGTAATTCATTATGAATAAATGAATAATTAGATAAAAAATATACAAATATTCATTCCCACACCAGATATATATATACACTTATAAATCAATTAACAATGCATATATGCCAACACAAGGCTCACGAACTAAAATCCCCTATGCCGAGATAGCTGCAGAAGTCAAAGAAATAATGGAGAAATATCAGAATAGCAGAATCCTATGGATGGGGGACCACAACGCAGACGTGTCCAGGGCAAGATACTCGAACGACCTCCTGCTCCAACGATTCCTGCATGATAACAACCTGGTAGTATCAGACCTCCAACCGAGCAAACCTACATTCTGTTCCAAAATTGACCAGGCTACATCTAGAATAGACCTAGTTATCCATCCCCAAGGGCAAGAAATAGTGCAAAGCATCCAAGTCATAGACGATAACCCAACCAACACAGGGTCTCATAGTGCCATCGTGGTCAAGGTGAAAGAATCCATGCCACTCAATAGCAATAGAGAAGAGAAGAAAAGCCATCCATTCAGACGTATAAAATGGGAAAAAGTAAACAAAGAAGAATATAAAAACCTCACATTCAGAAGACTCACTGTTCTCAACCAGCATATAGATGACAAAACCCCTCCACAAATAACCATACAGAGAATCAACCAAATCCTGACGAGAAGTGCCATAGAATGCAGCCCACCTGCACCTAAAACAAGAAAACAGAGCACATACAAATGGAACCACCAGCTGAAACCGCTGGTCAACACTGCAAGAGACGCCTTCCATGAATGGAGAAGAGCAGGGAAACCACCTGACACAAGCTCTGAACGGAAAAATGTCAAGTTGGCAAAAAAGCAACTAAGAAAGAAACAGAAACAGCTGGCAGCACAAGAGCGAGATGACAGGTTTGAAGAAATCATGAGGTCCAATGAAGGTAACCAGCAGCTCTTCTACAAACTGATACGAAGGCAACGAGGAGACGGTCATGGCTCACAACCAAAGATCATCTTCAAGTTTGACACAGAAGACACGAATAAGCAAGTGGAAAACTGGTCAATATATTTCGAACAGCTGGCTACACCTCAAGACCTCCCACAGTTTGACAACCCGCACCATGAACACTCTGAGCTCAGGCTACTACTCCTAAGGGACCTGGTCCCAAATGAACCAGCCCCCATAATGGAAGCACAGCTGGTGGCACACTACATCAAGAAGTTGAAACCAAATAAGGCACCAGATGCATATGGAGTAGCCGCAGAACACCTAAAAGAAGCTGACCCCATACTGGCACCCATGGTAGCAACGGCAATCACAAAGATTTACCAGACTCAGAAAATACCAGACAACCTGAAGCTCGGTATCATCACACCAATATTTAAGAAGAAAAAAGACAAGCAAGACCCTGACAACTACAGACGCATCACTGTAAACTCTATGATAGGCAAAATCATAGACAAAGATATGGTTCCACCCACCAGACAGGCTGTAGCTCCTACACAGAGCAACAGACAGTTTGGATTCAAAGAAAAGATCTCCTGTGTCAATGCAGCCCTCGTCCTGACTGAAACCCTAATGGAGGCGAAGGACAAGAAAAAACCACTGCATATATCATACATGGATACTTCAAAAGCCTTTGACCAGGTATCACACAGAGAGCTGATGTGCGGACTGAACAAGCAGGGAATACAGGGACCACTCTGGCACATGTACGACTCAGCCTATACAAACATCAGAAGCGTTGTGAAGTGGAGCGGAGAAACATCAGGAGAGAAACTGGAGAGGCAAGGGATAAGGCAGGGTAATGAAACCAGTGCGGATGCCTTCAACACCAGGGCAGATCCTATGCTTCATACCCTAAACTCTCATCCGGATGGCTTCAGAATTGGCAGTACAAATGTGGCAGGAATTATGGTTGCCGATGACCTGATGATCGCATCACCAACACCACATGGACTCCAAAGCCTGGTCAACATAGCTCAAACAGATGCATCCAGACAGCGATACCTGTTTAGTGAAACAAAGACCAGAATACAAGCCATAAATGTACCAAAGACCCAGAGCAGCAGACCTGTCACCCTTAATGGCAAGACCCTTGAGATGTCAACAGAGGAGACCCATCTAGGCATACAAAGGCGTGCAGACCTTAGCAACAAATCAACCATCCAAGCTCGCATCAAAACAGGCAGAGGCACAGCCTATAGCCTCCTGGGAGCTGGCCTCTATGGGCTGAATGGAGTTGGTCCAAAGGTGTGTATGAAGCTAGTGGAGACATACATCATCCCCAGGATGACATATGGACTCGAATGTCTGCCTTTGACGTCATCAGAGATCGAGCCGCTTGAAACATACTACAGAGAGCTACTGAGAAAGATCCAGCACCTCCCAGAATCAACAGCAAACCCTGCAGTATACCTACTGGTAGGAGCCATCCCTATAGAAGCAAAGATACACATAAAAGCTTTGGTACTATTAGGTCAGATCCTGAGGAGACAAGACAGCATAGAATTCGAAATAGTCCAAAGACAATGGGCAGTGAGTGAAGGATGATGACTCACACAGCTGGGCAGCATGGATCAGATACCTGTTGAAGTTATATGACCTACCAAGTCCAATGAAACTGATCTTCTCCATGGCAAGCAAAGAGCAATGGGCAAAGTGCATAAAAGACCACATCCAAATGAAATGGTACAAGGACCTCAGAGACCAAGCCAGAACAATGAAGTCCCTCGCACTACTCAACCCAGAGCACTGTCATCCTGGCACATTCCACACAGTCTGGGACATCCACACCACGGACCCGATTGTGGTGGTCAGGGCTAGCATCCATGCCAAGCTACTGGTCCAACGCTACCCTATCAACACCAACCGCACATCCCAGAGTGCCTCAGAAATGTGCCCATGCTGCAAAGACCAACCAGAGACCCTGCAACACTTCCTAATAGATTGTAAGGAACTGGAAGAGTGCAGAACCAAACATTTAGAAATGCTTAAAGCCCTGCTTAGAAACCATGAAATAGTGCCCAGTAGTAATGCCATTGTACATGCTATGTTTAATCCACAAACTCTCTCCAAAGACTCACCATTCCTGAGAGAAGCCACTACAATAGCCAGAACTCTGATCTTCAACCTACACCTCCAGCGACTTCAAAGATACAGTACAGAAAAATCCCGCTTGAATAGTGCAACAATGTGCAAGAAAGACAGAAACCTCCTAACCTACCGCCCGGTGCCAGAGCCCACACCACAAGCTCGAGCCCGGACGGGTGCGTCCCTTCAACGGACGGTGGACAAGGATAAAAGGCTTATACATGTACAGTGAGACCTACAATAAATGATTCTTTTCTACTATAATGTTTACATATATAAGAGACAGAGTAAACAACAGCATTTTTCAACTGCACCAATTGTCAACTATTTTACATATTAATGATCTAGGTACCTTGCTCGTTCTTTCTAACTACTTTTGGGCGCCCTAGGCTGAGTATTTATCACCTAAAATCAGCATGTTTCCATCACACCATTCTTTCTAATCAAAGTGCTACTTGTGGGAAAGATGGCAGCCAGAAAATCTGCACCAAATGCATTCCTGGTCATTGATTGGTTGATAGGACAGAACTCTCCCAAAACTCTCAGTGAGGATTGAAAATGCTTAGTTTCAATGACCTGTACCTATTTAACGTGTAGGTATCACGGATCAGTGTGCAACCTGCTAGGGGTAGGTTTGCTCAACACCTACCACCAGACCCGACCGGGAATCGAACCCACGACCTTCTGGTCACGAATCCAACTTCCTAACCATTCGGCCACGGAAGCACTATGATGTTTGCCGCGGTCTTCATCAAATGTATCCAACCAGCTAGATCATAATGATATGTATATTTGCAGTATTTGAAAAAGATGAAGTACTCCTTGCTCAGCAATCCATACTCCAACTGCATGGACATGAACACCCAGCATTTCACAACCCACTGCTTCATTTCAACTTCTCGTCTGATGCCTGCAGTGTGAGAATGACAATGCAGTGGCCAAGTTTGGCTGCTATGTGTCCGGCCTGCCGGTGGCTAACTACACTGCCTGCTCTTGGTGCCGACTGGAAGACCTGGAAGCGCTGGCGGTGGATTGTGACCACTGCACGCTGGTGTGTCGCCGTGTCATCTACACCGTCAACGTGGCTCGTCAACAACTCGTTCAAACCAGATCTTCTTCATCATCAATGATGACATCTTCTTTAGTGGTTTATTTCAAGGTAGATTTTTTTTCTTTTTTGTTTATGTTTATGTATGCTTGATTGTGTGCTGTCACAAGTACATATTTGTGTATTGTGAAGCTTACTCTTATTCATTAACCATTCATAAGCGTTTGGTGTATGATGGTTTTCAAATGATAGTTAACAATTTGTATTTTATCTTTTGTGAGAACAATATTGGCGGCAGCCCTAAAATCTGACATCTAAACTCAATAACAACAGAAATAAGAAAGATTGACAGGAGAAAATATAAACAAAATGTTATACCACGATACATCCTTGTTCATTACATTCAGGTGTCATTCTAAATAATAAATATTAGGCTGAAAGATCTTTCAATCTCAAGGGATAAGAAGTGTTGTGAATTAATATCTAGAATCCCGGTTTCACATAAGTGATGATATCTCCAGATGCTCCAGAAGACGTCGGTCAATGATAAACAAAGATTGGGAGCCTTTTTATGGTGCCTCGTGTGTATATTGTGTGGCCAAACTTATGGGATCGCCCGTAATAACGGTCTGTAACCTTTCATATAAACTGGATGAAAAGTCAGGCTTATGGACACATTTTGATATATTACAAGATAACACGTGAACATCTGTATGGCCATTGTCAGTGAGGCCACCTTTATTCCTTAAGTAGAAAGTCCTTACGGTAATCGAGTTAGCCCTCCAGACGCCCCAGACAATAAAAAAACATATGATCCAGATCAACAACTCAATAATCCATAATGGGAGTCCACAGGCCAATAAAAAATCTCGTCTCCAGAGAAGTTTTGGCCCAGAACCAGGCAGAAGAGTGTGAACCGGTGGCATGGAGAGTTAAGTAACTTTTTTTAAGCCAACCACAGTCACTGTACTGCGTTTGTTGCCCCCCACCCCCGGCCCCCAGAATCATGTTAAACTCCAACTAAATATAATGCTAGCACCACCGCTCTGGAATTGTGCTGACTTCACCTGCAACAAAAATCTTGTGAAAATCCTATCCTAGAGCTATATACATTTGCATATTCAAGATATTTCCTCCAGGAATACAGCATTAATCATAGAGCACCGAGAACAACCCAATTGTTTGAAAAGATGCTTCTGTTTCATGCTTCCATTGCTACAGATTGTAACGTTAGTGGCGGCACTTAGGATTTCATCTGTCGACCATTCATCCTCCCAAAGCAGCAGACGAGGTGAGGTGACAGTTAAGCCGAAAGACCCAGACAGGCAAGAGGTCTGTCATTCCCTACCTGATCACCCACAATCCACCTCGAACTGACACTAAGCTTGTGCTGTCTCCTTGAGCATCTGGTACTATCATCGTTTGTGAAATTGGCAGTTAATATGAACAGGTGGCATGGAGAGTTAAGTAACTTTCAAGCTGACCAAAGACACTGAGCAGCGTTAGTTGCTACCCCAATAGACAATAGGGAAGGTGCCGAATAAGTTTACCGAGGAGAGATGTTGCAAGTACGGGATCAGCAGGGTCATGAGTAAGTTAGGTTTATGCAGGCTTTGTAGAACACAGAACATACTTTGCTTTTTAATATAATGGATTATCATTATCTGATATGATTTTTTTAATTGTGTACTCATGTTTGTTGTAGCTGCATATGTATCTAAATATGTAAACGATGTATCTTGCGTATTATTCATGGTGTGTTATAGATAATTAATGTGATTGTACATATTTATGTAAGACAGAACAACAGTTAATGATATAGATTTATTGAAGATCATAATTGGTAAATACATTCGCCTTGTTAATGAAGTATGAACAGCACTCTAATTTTTACAGTGATATATTATATGTATAAATATACATGTATATAAACAAATAATCAATGCGTCTAAATGTATTCCACTTTTACAAATTAATTCCTAACAAATGAATAACTAATCATTCACAAATAAAACACAACAGCAGTACTATAATATTCATGCTTTTAAGCATCCTCTTTTTGGTATTAGATGCTTACAATAGCAAAGAACTTGAATTGGACTTCACCTAACATGTACTGGCTAATTCTAGTTAGTTGGCTGGTACTGGACAATTATGTTTAGTTCCATACAAATTCTAATTTAGTTTGTATGAGTCAGTAGACAACATTATCATCATCAGTACATTGTGTTGATATCATTGCTACTGATCTCTTACATTCTTCAATATTATTGTCAATTATTACACATTGTTACAATACTGATTTTAATATGAAGTAACTTAAATGCACCTACAAAACTAAAATATCTGTCACAGACATTTTCAAGTTATGCTTCATCATACACTATGAATTTTATATTTACGGAAAACTTATTTGCTAGAATCCATTTAATTTATTTACCTTTATGACAATTAATCAGTAAATAAATTAAGTAAATTATAATAAATCATAGGTTAACAAGTTTAAACCAGAATATGGATAGCCAAACATGAGCTCTGATCATCATTAGGATCATTTATATTTTCCAATTAGTTTAACAATTTTGTCTAAGAGCTACAACATATAATAAATGGATAATGAAATATCTATAATACGAAATTATAAAAGGCATGTATCTGGAATAATATGAATAGGCGTCACCTACATGTATAACCAGCCACAGCTTGCTTTATATTCTAGTGATTTCAAAAAGTAAAAAATCAAGCCACATTTGTATAAATATCTATTTAATATTTGCAAGGTAAAAACAATTGACGTATCAAAAAGCTTTGTGGTATTTCATTGTTAAGAAATATATGATCTAATCTTATAAGCATAAAAATGATAAGTTCATAAAAATTATTTACTAAGAATAGCAAAAAATAAAAATAAAATGGTGTTGTGTAATTATTTCATGGAATTGTAACTAATTCATGCAAAGTGTGAAACAAAATTGTACGGATAAAAACAGATTTGATTTGTTTCACTTATTACAGGTATTACATTAATAGAAAAGAAATATGATATATATACAATACATTTTTAAAACCCTATGACAAACAAGGAGCACTAAAGATATCACATAAAATGGACTGACTTATTTCCATGATGGACCTAGATGTACGTGGAAAAACAACTGACTAGAAATATCACAGGTATTACCAAAAACACAATCATTGCTATAATACTGAGAGAATATTCTAAATAAACTATCATTAAATTAATCTTGCATAAAACGGTCCATACAATATTTTTTTACATTTAGTTTTAAAGGAAGCCGTAGACACCTTTGGCAGCCTTGTTAAAGCTGGTGGCTGTATAAATCTGGAATATTGATCCGCATAGACAAATGGAAAATACCATACATATCACATATCTACAAATGATGTTAAAACAAAGAATTTAAAGAGTACAAGCAGCATTACCTACATTAATACCATATTAAAGCAAAATACATCTAAAATATAGATTGTGGCCATCACAATTTGTCAACATCATAAAGCACTTTACACAGGGCCCGTAGGTTACACACATCCCGTGTTTATTTTTTTTTTGAAAAAAATATATAGCATCCAAACAAGAACCAAATAATACTACTACCTTGAACACAATAGTTTTACCGGTGCCAAAGTGTAAAAAAAAAATTTCTGGTAAGAATAAATGTAAATAAACATGTTCAAATTGAATATTATCGCCACCTACGGGTTGTGTGTGAATACGTTAATTCATAACAAAATGCACCATAGATTATGTAATTGAGCTACGATGGTTTAAACAAAATAATATACCGGATGGGTGTGAAGTGCTCTAAATATAATATCCGTAATTAGTGTAAACACATTCAAAGTATAATGAATTTTAGCGTCCTATATCAACTAATACAAAATGTTATATACTTTTTAGCACGAGTCATATCATATGTGTATAACAAAACAAAAACAAATGACTAATAACAGTGAGGAAAAGCTATGAAAAAATATGGCAAATATTTTGAAAAGTAAACACAATATATCAGTTATTTCACACATTGCATAGGACATTTAAAAACACTATTAATGAATCCATTTAATACATTATTACATTGCATTAAAATACAGTCCATTTATAAACCCAATTGATTAAATTTTTCATCAATCAATCCAGACATACAGATTTTATCTAAAACTGATTCGTTTTCACACACACCAAATGTATCCCAAGTTCAAACCATCTACTCAATCTTGACGAGGAGGCCAGAAAACATAATGGCCCCAAGCTCATTTCGACCATTCGAGTTGGTCATTTCTAAAAGCGTTCATCACAGGTTTTCTGTCTCGCCGGAAGCCCATGGTCTCTGGACCGACCTCGTAGCTTTGGGGATTGATGAGGACGGCCAGAGCAACTCTTACTTTGTAATGTCTTTTTCATCTGCTGCTTTGAATCTGCAATGGACATGAATGTGATTTTACAAATTTTAATTGGAATCAACGATCCATAAAGTCTATCTGGTTCTAGTATTTTTTTCAAATTTAATTTAGTGGTTAACTCTTGGAAAAATTAGAATCTTGACATAATGAACCATACTTCATTTGATGGAGAAAAGAGATTAGGAGGAGACCACAAACTGTATTGTCCTATTTCCAAAAAGTAATGAATTTTTCCTTGTTTTGGGGGCCAAAGTGGGAAGGCATATTTGGGGAAAGGGGAACCCGGGGAAAAATTTTTTTAAAGTTCGGTTTATTTTATATTTTGGAAAAAAAACTATTGAAATTTTTTCCCCCCATTCAACACCAAAAATATGTTTTTTAAAATTTAGGGGAAAATTTTAATTTTTAAATTTCTTTTTCATTAATAAATTTTTGGTTTATTATTTGGGCAGGGGGAAATTTAAGGGCGGAAGATTCTTCCACAAAGGGAAACCCCTTTTATTTTGTAACCCAAAACAAAAATTTTTTAAAATTTTGGGAAAATAATTTTCCCAAAAAATTAGAAAATTTTAAAAGGTGGGCTGGACTCACCTTGGAGGAACAGGGCTGTGCTGATTAAAACCCTTTCCCCCGGGCTGATTTGGTCCAAAAGGGGAAGCGCGGGCCATTTGGAGACTAATTCCCCCCTGGGGGTTTTGGAAAAAATAAAGGGAAGTTTTTGTTGGCTGGAAAAAAAAGGATGGGTTGAAATTTTGCCCAACTCAAGTTTTGGGGCCCGTGGGGGGGGGGTTTGGGGGGAAACCAAATCCCAAAAAAGGGGGTTTGGGTTTGGGTCCCTTAA
>CM032664.1:26242250-26265933 GCA_019095985.1 Streblospio benedicti | reverse complement strand
TTTTATTGTGGGGTTTTGGGAGGCCCCCGGGGGAACCCCCTGGCCGGGCCTTTCCCCCTTTTCCCTTTAAATAACCCGGGGCCCAAACTTGGGAATCCGCAGAAGGTTTGAGGGCTCCTTTTGTATGGTAAGGAAAAAGCCCCTGAAAACCCTTGTGAAAAATAAAGGGGTATTAATTTTTTGGGTAACGGGGGAAAACCCCCGGGCAACTCCCCCGGACCCCGTTGGCCCAAAACCAATTTCAAAACTCGGGGGTTAAAAAGATTTTGATAAAACGGGGGAACCTTTGAAGGTTGGGGTTTGGGTTAAAAAAGTCCAGGAATCCGTACTTGAAAATTTAGGTTTCAACTTTTCGGGGCAAAAAAAGGGATGACCCTGTTTACGGGTGACCCAAACAAGGGTAATCCCCAAAATAGTCCAACTTTATAAACGTGGGGGTTGCCCTTTTAATAATTAATAAGTAAGCTTTAAATGGGTGGGGAATAAAGAAAAATGTGTCCCTAAACAAAAATTCGGGAAGGCAATTTTTTTAAATTACCCAAGGCCCAAAATTGGGCCCGGTTTAACTTTATAACCAGGGGCGAATTCAAAAAATTTTTTTGGGGAATTTAAAACTCGAATTTTTAAAACACGAATTTTCAAAAAACTTTTCCATACCCCGTGTTTTTTTAATACCGGTACCCCGAAGGGGAAAGGGAAGGCCATAAAAACGTTCAAGGTTTAACTAAGGGTAAACCTTTTTACGTTAAAAACGGGGGGAACCTTATGTCCCAATTGGGGAAAACCTTTCCTTTTTCTTGGGTTGGGAAAAAAAGAATTTAATTTTTGAAAATTTTCGTAAAATTGCCCTTCTATTTCCCAAAATTTTACATGGAAATGTCAAAACATTTTTTCCCAGTTTTGCTTTAGGGCAGTGTTTTTCCCATAAAGGGGTTCCCTTAAAAAACCCTTTGGTCGCTCAAATTTTAAAACCGTTTTTCAAAAAGAAAATTTAAACCAACATATGACTGCTGTCAAACACCTTATCTGTGATCCGCCATTTGAATTGTCATCAAATATCCATTTTCGAAGACACAAACCAAATATCTGTCCGTGTGCCGTGTGAGCATCATTGTACAATTTTGATACTAAATATGAGCTTACGAGGCTGGATTTTTGCGGCCTATGTTCCTCTGCTGGTATTCCCATAGTGACTAACATTTTATTAAAATCACGAATCATGTCCAGTGAAGTGAACTTGTGCACGTGGACTTACATCAGCCATCATTAACAGCAATGAAAGTGTGACAGACAGATGTTATATAGCTCTATAGGCCTACTTATTATTCAACTTGGGTTTCTTTTTTTTCTATTATACAGGAGCGTTTTAAAAAGATGTTAATGGAGACAGCCACTATTGGCTTATAGTGTCTAGAACTATATAGAGTTCTCTCTATACTTCTTGTGTGCGTCCTCATACCAATATTTTCTTTAAACTTTATGACCATCTTTCGTATTCATTTATCATATTCATTATCATAATAAAGAATCATTCATAATAATTCTTTTTCCTTAAATTTTCTGCACATGAACAAGACATAATATGAGGGGTTTGGGCCTTAAGCAACTGCTTATGTATACATATTAGCATTTATTACAATTACTGGGGAGGAGTTGTCCAGCATAGGATGTTCTGATTCGATAGTTTATCAAGGTTCTATCTGTGCCATTATTAAAATTCTATTTGTCACTACATTTCATGAATCCCTTTCTATGGCATAATTATCCATATTATTCTCTTGATTATCTATTGTAAAAACCAGCATGGAATCAGCCTTGAAAAAAGCTCACATAAAAATAGTCAATGCCAATTCTCAAAGTTCGCTTTTATACGCGTTACCTCCGCGCGTGCTCCGTCGGCAAATTGATGGAAATATCATCGTGCAACGGAGTAAAAAGCTCTGCTGTGTCCGCTTTACCCTGTTTGGCGGAGTCCGCCAAACTTCGCAGGACTTCGCCGATGGACTCCGCTGCTCTCAGCCGGGAATTTCCCCATGTTATTTTCTCCCTCTGTCACTCCTTCAGCGGAGCCAACGGAGCCATGACACTTCGCTTGACGCCGTTGGCGGAGCCATGGTTGTCTGGCGACTCAGTTCGACAGGGTTCGCAAGACTCATAATTTGACTCCGCCCAGAGTCCGCCATACACATTTTACACTCCTCACTACAAAATTTCTCTCCGCCTGACTTCGCTGCAGTGGAGGTCCGTGGGGGTGGGGTGTGTGCTCGAGGGCTATTTCTCCATCTGCGGACTCACTTCTAGTCCGCCAGGAAGGGAAAATTTTGCATGAGTTTGAATTTTTTTTTTTAATTTTCACACTTCGCGCGCGTAGGGCACGCGGAGTCCGCGTTCTGACGTCCACTCTGACACAGGGGTAACATAATTTGCACGATGCACATAAGTTGACTATCTCTGCCATGTTAAACAGTGTTAAATGTGACGTCTGCCAAAATCCACAATACATCTGTTGAAAATCATTCGATTATGCAATAGCACGTGACCTTGTGTTTAAGTTAAAAAGACAGTATGGCATTTTAAAAGGTGAAATAAATATTAAACGTTGAGAATATAAATATTATTTTCAGTACATTTACAATGGATAAGGAACCGTCTATGTTTTCTGGATTTTATAGAACAAATATGGTTTTGGCTGAGCAATATCTTTAAATGAATACAAATGCAGATAAGTTTACCTTTTGTTGAACATTATACTTAGGCAGAAGCAGTTTACTGCTCCATGGCAAACCGTGTTTTGATAGACAAAACCTTTTGTAAAATTTACATGACTTTTACACATGTCCATTTCAGGCAGTACAGTTATGGGTGGTACAAAAATCAAGGAGCTTCCTGGCCATTTTCACGATGGCTGGAAGCCTGAAGGCTTTGATACCAAGAAGGTCTTCTTGTCTCCTTCTCCAAACTATGCGCTGCACTATGCTCCTACTACAAAGTAATCTTATTACATGTACATTATGTTCACTTACATAAATTAAGTAGAAACATTTCAAATAATTTTATGTTATTAAATTGTTCTGTAATCGTTATTGGCATCACATTTGATTTTCCAATTAGTTCTATACTATTATTGGGTGAAGTTGGCAGAATAATGGTCAATCTGTAGGAAAATACAATTTGTGGTCTATGCTGTCATCTCTTTTCCCCATCATATGAAGTATGGTTCATTGTTTCAACCGTTTACTTTTTTCAGGAGTTAACCACTCTACATCAATTAGATAAAATATGCAAGAGCCAGACATGACTTATGAATAATCAATACCAGTTAAAATTTATTAAATCACATCCATGTCCATTGCAGATTCAAAGCAGCAGATGCAAAAGACGTACAAAGTAAGAGTTGCTCTGGCCGTCCTCATCAATCCCCAAAGCTACGAGGTCGGCCCAGAGACCATGGGCTTCCGGCGAGACAGAAAAACCTGTGATGAACGCTTCAGCAATGACCAACTGGAGTGGTCAATGGTTGAGCTTGGGGCCAGTTATGTTTTCTGGCCTCCTCGTCAAGATTGAGTAGATGGTTTGAACTTGGATACATTTGGTGTGTGTGAAAACGAATCAGTTTTAGATGAAATATGTATAGTCTGGATTGATTGATGAAAAATTTAATCAATTGAGTTTATAAAATGGACTGTATTTTAATGCAATGTAATAATGTATTAAATGGATTAATTAATAGTGTTTAAATGTCCTATGCAATGTGTGAATTAACTGATATATTGTGTTTACTTTTGAAATATTTGCCATTTTTTTTTTCATAGTTTTTCCTCACTGTCTTTATTCATTTGTTTTTGTTTTGTTATACACATATGATATGACTCGTGCTAAAAGTATATAACATTTTGTATTAGTTGATATAGGACGCTAAAATTCATTATACTTTGAATGTGTTTACACTAATTACGAATATTATATTTAGAGCACTTCACACCCATCCGGTATATTATTTTGTTTAAACCATCGTAGCTCAGCTATTAGCGAGCCAACAATAGTGTTTGAGGTGTCAAAAATAAGCTACTTACTTATATTTTCATAAGATAAATACTGCTTTTATGAGTTGTAAAAATTACATAATCTATGGTGCATTTTGTTATGAATTAACGTATTCACACACAACCCGTAGGTGGCGATAATATTCAATTTGAACATGTTTATTTACATTTATTCTTACCAGAAATTTTCTTTTTACACTTTGGCACCGGTAAAACTATTGTGTTCAAGGTAGTAGTATTATTTGGTACTTGTTTGGATGCTATATATTTTTTTCAAAAAAAAAAAACATGGTATGTGTGTGACCCACCGGCTCTGTGTAAAGTGCTTTATGATGTTGACAAATTGTGATGGCGACAATCTATATTTAAGATGTATTTTTGGGCTAGGTAATGCTGTAAAAAGGTTTTTAAATTAGTATATAATGTATAATAGTGTCTAGTATGCCCTTTGTGTAAAGTAATTTTTATGATGTTGACAAATTGTGATGGCCACAATCTTTATTTTAGATGTATTTTGCTTTATTATGGTATTAATCTAGGTAATGCTGTTTGTACTCTTTAAATTCTTTGTTTTAACATCATTTGTAGATATGTGATATGTATGGTATTTTCCATTTGTCTATGCGGATCAATATTCCAGATTTATACAGCCACCAGCTTTAACAAGGCTGCCAAAGGTGTCTACGGCTTCCTTTAAAACTAAATGTAAAAAATATTGTATGGACCGTTTTATGCAAGATTAATTTAATGATAGTTTTTTTAGAATATTCTCTCAGTATCATAGCAATCATTGTGTTTTTGTAATACCTTTCGTATTTCTAGTCAGTTGTTTTTCCACGTACATCTAGGTCCATCATGGAAATAAGTCAGTCCATTTTATGTGATATCTTTAGTGCTCCTTGTTTGTCATATGGTTTAAAAATTTATTGATATATATAATATCTTTCTATATTTTCACTTCTCTTTATTTTACTTATTTATTTGACATTTTTATATATTAATGTAATACCTGTAATAAGTGAAACAAATCAAATCTGTTGTAATCCGTACAATTTTGTTTCACACTTTGCATGAATTAGTTACAATTATGTACATTCCATGAAATATGTACACAACACCATTTTATTTTTTTATTTTTTTATATTCTTAGTAAATAATTTTTATGAACTTATCATTTTTATGCTTATAAGATTAGATCATATATTTCTTAACAATGAAATACCACAAAGCTTTTTGATAAGTCAATTGTTTTTACCATGCAAATATTAAATAGATATTTATACAAATGTGGCTTCATTTTTGACTTTTTGAAATCACTAGAATATAAAGCAAGCTGTGGCTGGTTATACATGTAGGTGACGCCTATTCATATTATTCCAGATACATGCCTTTTATAATTTCATATTATAGATATTTCATTATCCATTTATTATATGTTGTAGCTCTTAGACAAAATTGTTAAACTAATTGGAAAATATAAATGATCCTAATGATGATCAGAGCACATGTTTGGCTATCCATATTCTGGTTTAAACTTGTTAACCTATGATTTATTATAATTTACTTAATTTATTTACTGATTAATTGTCATAAAGGTACTTAATGTTATTTAAAGATTAATTGTCATAAAGGTAACTAAATTAAATGGATTCTAGCAAATAAGTTTTCCGTAAATATAAAATTCATAGTGTATGATGAAGCATAACTTGAAAATGTCTGTGACAGATATTTTAGTTTGTAGGTGCATTTAAGTTACTTCATATTAAAATCAGTATTGTAACAATATGTAATAATTGACAACAATATTGAAGAATGTAATAGATCAGTAGCAATAATATCAACACAATGTACTGATGATGATAATGTTGTCTACTGACTCATAGAAACTAAATTAGAATTTGTATGGAACTAAAAATAATTGTCCAGCACCAGCCAATGTCTAACATTTATTTAATAGAATCAGCCAGTACATGTTAAACAAAGTCCAATTCAAGTTCTTTGCTATTGTAAGCATCTAATACCAAAAAGAGGATGCTTAAAAGCATGAATATTAAAGTACTGCTATTGTGTTTTATTTGTGAATGATTAGTTATTCATTTGTTAGGAATTAATTTGTAAAAGTGGAATACATTTAGACGTATTGATTATGTGTTTATATACATGTATATATTTATACATATAATATATCATTGTAAAAATTGGAGTGCTGTTCATACTTCATTAACAAGGCAAATGTATTTACCAATTATGATCTTCAATAAATCTATATCCTTAACTGTTGTTCTGTCTTACATAAATATGTACAATCACATTAATTATCTATAACACACCATAAATAATATGCAAGATACATTGTTTATATATTTAGATACATATGCAGCTACAACAAACATGAGTACACAAATGGAAAAAATCCATATTAGATAATGATAATCCATTATATTAAAAACACAGTAAGTTCTGTGTTCTACAAAGCCCGCATAAACCTAACTTACTCATGACCCTGCTCATCCCGTACTTGCAACATCCCACCTCAGCAAAGTTATTTATTTTCCACTTGTAATATTTATTACACCTCTAAAACTGCCATGCCTTCTTGCAAACTAAAACACATGGTCGTGTGATGTTGCATAATCGAATGATTTTCGCCAGTCGTACCGTGGATTTCTGACTGCAGACATCACGTTAAATTGCTCTACATACTTTAATATGCTGTTAAATGAAAGACACTTTCAGAATGCACAGGTCACATCACATTGCATCTATATAAGCATATTTGTTCGGCCACTGAGCATAACCTTTAAGTAGAAGTTGTATATTAACGTAGGTGATAAATTACCTGTGTTCAATCAAATATATGTAAACGATGCAATGTGCATGTAAAATAATATTACCCAGGAGCAGTACAAGCAGTAATTACATAAGTATTCTATTGAACATCAACAACTTGTTTTCTGAAGCAAGTTTAAATTTCAATATGCTTGCAGAGATAGTAGGTATATCTAATCTAACAATTTCATTACTTTCATATTATTTGTTTTGTGCCATTGCACTTAAACAGGCATTTAACCTTCCAATGTCACATACATGATAGAGAAATGGACATGCAAAATTCACAATGCACCAAACATGTTGCGCAGATGTATCCCAATCCCTGGTTGCATTATGTATTAGCAGCTTTCAACCCATCTGGGAAAAAAATCCTTTTTGAATCATTCAATTTCTCCACAAAATTTATTTCATTTTTAAAGGGGCAAATGTCCTGTAGGGAACCGTCCAGACACCGTAATTTAGGGACAAAAGGGAACCTGTAAGTCCAGAGAGCAGCCATATGAGATATAAGATGAGCAACACAAGTAAAATACGGCAGTCTCTGGATTATAATAACCTTTAAACAATATAGTAGAGTAAAAATCGACGTAAAATTTACTGAATCCGGACATTTTACCAAACAAACAAATTTTTGCACAGAAACCTTCTACATGGTCCCCTGAAGCTAAAAAAAAAATCAACCAAATTCAACCTTGGGGAACTCCCTCCACATGCGAAAATCCAAAATGGCCCCCAATGCTATTATGAAAATCTAACTTTTTGTGTATTTGACTTACAAGCATGTATAGTACCTCAATTTTATGGTTTTCAGGTGTAAGGAATTCAATTTTTGTGCTTTCATAATGAATTGACCTCATTTTGACCTTGAAATCCAAGATGGCTGCCACCATCTGTTTAAAAACATACGTTTAATCTTAAATCCTATGTCCAAAATGGCCTATTATGAAAATCTAACATTTGAAGCATTTTCATACCCAGTTATCCATTTGTATATAATCAAATCCAAAAATCTGTTTAAAAACAAGTTTAATCTTAAATCCTATTGGCCATTATCATGAAGCATTTTCATACCCATTTATCCAATTGCAAAAGAAAATTGTTATTCACTTTATATTTATTTTATTTATAACACTAATGTATAAAGCATGAAGAACATACAAATATGAATGTAAATAGCTGACCAATTGATATGCTTGATTCTCAGGAGAATGCAATGTCACGTGATGTTTATAAAAGTCAAAGAAACATGTCAACTGGTTCACATTGAGAAGTAGCTTTTGAGTTCCAGTCCCTTAGTATGTCAGGTTTGTTCAAGCATCTCCCGCCACATTTGCAATGGATGTTGCAGGGTAAACCTTTAGTTGCACAACCACATGACGCACATAGCGTATTTGCACTTTGGCAACTATATCCAATGTCTTTCAGAAGATCAGCTGGTGCAACAGGTTTGTCTGTTGTTATTGCCAAAACTGTTCCATCTTCCTTCTTGAACCCATATTCTTCCATGGGCATTACTGTTTCTAAATTCTTCCACGTACTAATCTGGTGGTGAACACGCAGTGAATGGAAATGACAGGCCCTACTTGTTGGAGGCATTCTTTTAAAATGTACATAGCTAGAGGAAATGACATTCAGATAACGTAGCTTGTCCAACCCAATGGAAGCTACATTCTGACCAGTATAAAACGTCTCAACACATTGCTCTCCAATTCCAGCTATTTTATCTTCTGAAGCATTTATGTCACCAAATATAACCACATTGGAACGGATATTCTGGGATGATTGTATCGTTGCAAAACCTTTTAGCTTGCCCAATCCATACAGAGAGGATGTTTTGTCACAACCTGACATACCATGAATAAATGGAAGGCACAAGCACATTTCTCTCCCTAGCAATTCCTTGTTTTTTATGGAAACAGTGTTTGCACTTCTACAGAGGAATATGTCAGGTTCAAGGGGTGCATGGTAAATGAGTAAAACTAGAATATCAGTGTCATCAGCCATTACAAACCCGTTGGTGAGTTTCTCCCAGTTGTATAGCTTTCTTGCAAATTACATATATCACATCTGCATCGCCTTCATCTCCTGCCTGTTCCACAGATATACCTTTGTTCGCCAGATGTTGTGACAGCAGATTGATGAGCTTCTGTTTATTCTTCTTGTTGGATATGAATGATCGCTTGTCACTGGGTACTGGTGTGCTATGTGTGACATCAATAACAGCACATTGCTGAAGTTTCAGTCTATGTCTCTTTTGTTCTGGATCTTTGGTTGATACTGTATCATAGGTGTCAAAGATGACCCCACATTACTTTATATGTCCTTCACTCACTGAAGAGGTGAATCAAACATGCACTGTACCCAATTTTGGCCAAGTAATTCTGTGTAAAAAGAGCACAACCATCATACACATATGCTGCTGATTCTGTGACTGTCTTATCTCTCTGGGTGAAGTTTGAAAAACGTGTCTTTGCGAGAGCAGACTTTTGCTGAACGACATGCTTCCATCATCATTAAACAAAGCTGGATCTGTAGTTGTTAACTCATGAGAAAAATCACACTTTGGTCTGGAGGCCCACCAGTACATGCTGCCGAGAGTTGACGATGATAGGTTCTGCTGGTGACATTTTCACTTCTCCATCAACATGTACTGCCTTTCTCATGACAGCAAATGTTGTCACTTTGTCAGCCTTCTTCAAAACAACATCTCCCAGTTTCTGATCATTCAGGCGTTCATGAACTGCTTGACCTATTTTAACAGCCTCATATGCATTCCCCCTTTCATCAGCAATGACACCAGTTGGTACATTTTTCAACACATCATTGTTTGTTACTGTGAATGGGTTGTGTTGCTGGAGGAATGGAACACACTTTAGGATCCTGGTGATCTTTTTTACTTAAGAGAGATTCATTTCCTTGTGCTGGTCAGACCACTTGCCCGCGTATGTACTTGTAATATCACATAGAGCATCTGTATACTGACTGACAATGTGGGCAGTCAACAGCCATTTGGTTCTAGCAGAATCCTTATGGGTGATGTTAAGCAACCCTCCCTGGGTCTTACATGATCTCATGCTCAATGGCAGAGGTTTGTTAGAATGTAGTTCACAAAACAGCCGCTCGCGCAGCACTGCACTATCAGTTATAATCAAGGCGCTAGCTGTTGACCACATGCATCTGATTACTAATGCATTCTACTTCAATCTTTTACAATCAGCTATTATTGGGCTTTCTAGACAGCAGGTAAGCTTAATTGATGTCCCATCATAATGATTACAATATCATCTGGCTGTCATGCTTCAGTTTAAAGTGTTCATTATTGTTTCAGGATGCCATCATACTGTTTTGTACCTGATTGTACAAACAAAGGCGGACATTATTTTCCAATTGATGATCACCTCAAACAGAAATGGGTGAATGCAATCAAACGAGAGGACAAACTTACTGGAAAGAATTTGCAGCCCACTCCAATGTCAGTAGTATGCAAAGACCATTTCAGAACAGAGGATTTTAAGGAGACTTTGACTGGCACCCGTAAGCGACTGAAAAGAGGGTCATTCCTTCAATCTTCTCTTACAGACCAAGTGAGTCACCTTGTTCCACTTCCAGGAGAGAAAGAGCAAAGAAAAGGTTATTGAAGAGACAGAAAATAACCTACTATGATCCACCAATGATCAAAGACGAGGCAATAACTATGGATATTACAGTTGAAAATATGAATGTAGCATCAGAAGTGGAAGTGGGAAGTGAGGACACACTTATTGAAGATGAAATTACCATGTCCGAGGAACCTAAAATGCAAGATTTTGGACTTCAAGTAGATTTAATGTTGTCATCTAAAATGTCTATTGAACGCTTGGAAAATGACCCTCAGCTTATTCAGTATTATACAGGTTTCGACAATTTTGACCATTTCATGCTTTTGTTCAACGTTTTGGGTCCAAATATATATTGTATTAATTTAAATGACTGTGGTCTTACAGCACCAAATCAATTATTCTTAACAATGTTAAAACTGAGGCAAGCAAAAGATGATTATGAAATTGGTGTACTCTTAGGTCTATCTAAAACAAATGTATCACATATTTTTACCATATGGATCAACTTCATGTATTGTCAATTAAATGAGCTAGATATTTGGTCATGTAACGATACTATAAATGAAAACATGCCAGTCAATTTTAAAAAACAGTTTCCTTCGACTCGTGTTATTTTGGATGCTACGGAAATTCCTATCCAAAAACCGAGAGATCCAAACATTCAGAGTGCCACTTTTTCAACTTATAAAAACAAAAACACTTTGAAGGTTATGATAGGTTGTACACCAAAAGGTTCAGTGTCATATGTATCAGATGCTTATGGGGGTAGTGCTAGTGATCGACAAATCATTGAAAGGTCTGTACTGTGTACAAAATCGATGTTTGAAGATGGAGATAGCATTATGTCTGACCGTGGCATTATGGTACAAGATTTGTTTGCATCTAAGAATGTAAAAGTTAATACCCCAACAATGCTCAAAGGAAAATCTCAGTTAGATGAAAAGGATGTTATAAGTGACAGAAGAATAGCTTCTAAGAGAATCCAGATTGTACCTTGGCAATAGGATAATAAACGTTTGTTTTAAGCTTACACTTTTTCGGCGAAGTATTGTTAGCAATATTGCTTAGGTTAAGATACGCACAACACTGTTTATGTAAATATTTATTTATGTGTATTGTAAATAAATGTACAGGAGTATTAACAAAGTACATAATAATTCAAATATGCTCACGTTATTCAAGATGGGTTTACCATTTCCAAACGCAAGTAAATATAGATCAATTGTCTTTGAAATTGTGTATTTTACATTTTGGGGCCAAGGGGGGTAATGTCGTCCGCTGTAAAGGTTGGTGGGTGGTTTTGACTTCTATGGGTGTCTGGCAACATCGCTAGGACGGCACACTTGCACACGAGCTGCTCAATTTTTTGAGAGGCCAAAATGTAGGCCGAAGTACAATATTTTGAATATATTACATTAACTTCTGTTTTAAGCATTATCAACAGATATTCAATTGTTGATTCTTATGAAATTAGGCTAGGATTTGATTATCTGAGCATGTTAATTCTTTTTAGTCTTTAAAGTAATGAAATAAGTAGGCCAAAGTAGAGAAAACATAGTAAGTATGTGAGAAAATACCTTTATTCAAAGAAATATTGTATATTATTGACCAGCTATGTAATGTGAAGTTATTATAAATCAAACAATAACAGAAACCTCAATTTCCAGAAATAATATGCCTCAAATTACAGTCTAAGCTTGCATAAAGTGTATAAGTTCAATCATAAAACTCGCTCCAAAATTTGAGCTACCATAATTAGCTGCAACTTAAAATCAAAAAAACCACATTGAATACTTATCTCTAAATAATATTTTCAACCATAAACATTCCATGTTTATTCTTCAATCATCACAATACAATCAAACTCCATATCATGTTCCTCCTCATCATCATCATTGTTGTCGTCATTATTCAACAGAGTCTCTAGCCTTGTTCACACACACTTGTCTATTGACCCTGTACATTTACAGCCAAAAAAAAAAACATTTTCCTTCCTACATGAACAATTTCTCTCTCAGCTTTTTTTTGCAGCCACACGCAATTTTGTTAGCCATTTGTTCTGGCCAAGGTATATATCTGATTCAACATTGGGACTGGCTTTAAGCTCCCATCGACGTCTGTCCATCGACGTCTGCAATATCAATTTCATTTGCTCAACTATATACCATTGAAAGTAATCATTTGGATTCTTTGAGTAAAATCGACATGACAGTTGTTGTAGACTCTCCTATAGCTTCTATTGCAGATGTTTCTATTGCTTTGGCCTGTGTTATCCATGCCTTCTTTCCAATATGGAACAAATTTGTTGTATCTCTTCCAGAATGTGCAAAAAGATAGAGCTGCATGCGCCAATGAATGACACACGAAATGGGGAATAAAAACTCGGCCTGTATCATTTGCCTAAATGACAACATGAGCAGCCTCTTCATGTTGACACTGTAGATGGTGTGTAAAACTAATCTGGTATCGCTTTCCATTTGAGATGAGCTGAACATTTTCGATTTGTCATTGATGAAACAACTGTTGTCATCTCATTAAAAAGACTCCTGCCAAATATAGTTTAACACCTTGAATGTGTTCATTGTATTGGTATGAAATATATTAGTTCAATTCTTTGCTCACAACACTAGATTTTTTTTTAAATACATTTACAGTTTTGTAAACAACTGTTGGCATCCTCAGAATGTTCTTCCCGCGCAATGTCACAAGTCAAATATTCTGATCCTTGAACGAGGATTAATAAACTAGAGAGTTGGTTGTTCAACATTGAAATAGGAAATAGAAGCTATAGGAGAGTCTACAATAACTGTCGGGCCGATTTTACTCAACGGATCCAAATGATTACTTTCAATGGTATATAGTGGAGCAAATTAAGATTATATTGCCAGTAAGGGAGAGTTCAGATTCATGCAAAATAAGTCATTACAGTTAAAATCCCTAGCGTGGCTCTTGCCACAATTATTGTAAAAAATGTAGCTCAAAAACAGATTTTTTGTACATATGCGGATGACGGACCATGGAGCTCTAAAGCCAGTAGTAGGCAATATTAATTTGCACTGGATTGAGTTCCCCTCTGTTACACACACCTTGTAGAATTGTTCATTTAAATATAAGGCCGCTATAGGAGGGGAACCAGTACACTTAAGTACTGGGTTTGTCATAAGGGCAGCACTTTACCTTTAGACACCGGTCGGGCTGGCAACTTATTCCCTTTGGGGAATAGGCCCTCAACACACATCTTCCCTGGGGGACTAACCTCAGTGCACATTGGGATGCACCATTGTGTGACCCAGTAGTTAATAACCACTGTTGGTTGCACTCAATGGTCTTTCAGGCGTTGTAGGCTGTTAATCTCCTCCGTCAAGAGGCTCACCCCTTAGTTGGGAGCGGAGGGCATTTGTGCCACTGCTCTTGGACGGGGTCGAGTCTTCAGCAATGTTCCCCCCTCTTTCGAGCATGGTATGGAGTCCCTTGGAGCGCCTGTGACGTAGTGCGTGTCAGCATCAGTGCAAAGTCCTTGTACAGATCAAGACCCTTTGTGAAACCAGGTGGTCATAGGCCATCCGTCCAATGTGGTGTTGGGCATAGGATTGCACACAGAACCAGTTCAACAACACAACGAGGGAGTACTTGGGAGCTGGTGACAAGCCCCAGTCAGGTGAGGCATCCATCTGCGAGCGGGTGGCCGTGTGCATGAACACGACCACCGTTCTCCAGGGGTCTGGAAGTGTCT
Source organism: Streblospio benedicti (assembly GCA_019095985.1). Classification (NCBI taxonomy): domain Eukaryota; kingdom Metazoa; phylum Annelida; class Polychaeta; order Spionida; family Spionidae; genus Streblospio; species Streblospio benedicti. The sequence goes on along the minus strand of CM032664.1, from coordinate 26,251,726 downwards.
GACTTAATTTGTTCACAATATGGAGTTTGTTTGTGGTTGAGTTACAAAAGTCCTCATTAAAATCAACACTAATGATTTTCATATCAACAAATGTGAAAATGACAAACTTGCACTTTTTTCTTCTTGATAATAACATTTCTCCTTGTATTTGATGGAAATAGTTGGATGTTTCTGATAGAATCATTTCACCATTACATGCTTTCAGGTATGGAAAAAAAGTACCCGGTTGTATCTTTTCTTCTCTACCTGCATAAGGGCATTTTATTTCAATAACAGTATCATCTCCAATGATTCCATCAGGTGATGCTCCAAGATATGGGAATTTTGGATTCACATATAACCCACATTCTTGTACGGTTAAGCCTTCGACTTCCTCAAATTTCTTTCTTGCAATTTTTTCGTGCTTTATCCCATGTTCCGTGGCTGCAGATTGAAATGTTTTTCCACCATACAAACTATCACATAATTTTATAATATTTCTCTTCTCAGTAATTTTGCATATTTCGCCAAACCTTGATGCAGTAAGTCTAATTTTCCTTTCATCACGCCACAACTGAGATAGAGCCTGTTTTCTCGTACTTTTTTCTAGTTGTTCAGCATCTTTTTCAGAAGTAATGCACAAGGTATCTATTGTATAATGTGTTAAAGGGAGTTTACAATACCAATGGTCTTCAGAAGCTGCTTGAATATCTGCTTTTGCTGGGGTAACAATGTCTAGATAAGAGGCATGAATCCCTGAGTGTGCCTTAAAGTTGATCAACAAATTACGCACTCTATCATTATATTGAGGATGTTTTATTTGAGCTCCTGGTCCTGTACGTGGATCTATTAATTTGCGTTTAAGGAGTGGCTTCAAATCTTCTGCTTTCGGTGGTGGTCCCTTATGTGTCTGCTTTGGCTTATGAAATTTTTGTAAAACTTCTGTGCAAGTTTTTTCAGATAAGTTATTCCCATTTGCTTTGAATTCAACTAGAAGCAGAGCAATACAGGCGATATGCTTACATGTTGAAGATGGACCTTTTCCTGCTGGACACTCACAGTCAGAATTCATGATTGTCCCACTTTTACTTACTCTCAATTTAAAACTATAACTTAGTCTTTTCTTCATGGCAGCTGCCACCATACCAGTAAAGTAGACACAGTCTAACTTTTCACAAACACTTATTGCTTGCACCCTTTTGCTCTTTAAAAGGTCCCGCCCCAACTCCAGTCCTTTCACATTGGAGCTAGGAAGAGTGTCTTTAAGTTGACGCTCTACAAAATACTCTTGCAAAAGTTCCTCTGTAATTGGAGGCATGACATCTTGATGGTCATTAGTGATCTGCTCAAATCCTGATGAGGGCCACTCTGGCAGTGTTGTTTTGGGAACAATGACTAGAGGGTCACTGAATCCAGCATTCTTTTCATAAGCAGCCAATCTGCAAATATACATTGTAGTAAAGATTTTAATATCTAGAGAATTATACATTAATGTACAAACACAAATCTGTGTAAAGAACCCCATGGATTTCAGTAAGCAGTACATGTACATCGTCTACAGTTGTGTGCCTTCTGTGTATCATACATATTCTAAGCATTGTAGACCAACTTATTTTATTCTGAAATCATTTAAATATATAAAAAATAGTATGACCATTCTCTTAATTACATTTTTGATATTCTATATTCAATGTGAGCTGTGCTATCAGTATAGACTCTCTAATTGTAGTAATTCTTGTACCCCAACTGATGATAAAGCTGTACGGGCGATATTAGAGGTAGAGATATATTTTATATGATCCTCGCTAATGTAAACAACAAGTCAACTCATAATTACCTTTCCACAAGATCTGCTTTCCTGCCGTGTGTCCTTGCACCCAGCCTTGACAACTCTCTCTTCAAATCTTCTATCGTTTTCTTAGACATTTTACAACAGGTCATATATTAATGATCATAAAACGAAATGCAACAAGACGCTAGCGCTATGACTGATAGTGAAATTGAATTCCTTACACCTGAAAACCATAAAATTGGGGTACTATACATGCTTGTGAGTCAAATACACAAAAAGTTAGATTTTCATAATAGCGTTGGTGGCCATTTTGGATTTTTGCATGTGGAGGGAGTTCCCCAAGGTTGAATCTGGTTGAATTCTTTTTTTTAGCTTCACGGGAAGAAGAAGCTTTCTGTACAAAAATTTGTTTGTTAGGTAAAATGTCCGGGTCCATCGTAATTTTTACTCTACTAATAACTTTATCACATAACAAATGATAAAATCGTCTGTTTGGAAACTTGTTTTAAAATAGCAACAAAAAATACAGGGAAATCAAATGACATAACTATAGCCTTTGTCCGCAGCAAACATAGCATTTAATATTTATCATAATTACGATCTTACCTCAAAACCTGCACCTTTTTTACATGGACCTTGTTGAGAACGTCACGTATCACCCCTTGAACAGTGAACACCCATGGTCACATTCCACATTGCGGGCTTGTTCGCGGAAAGGCGTGTTGAGGTCTGTGGCGTCTAGGACGTTTTCCACATGCTTTGACAAAAGCACAGCCTCTGTGCGTCGGCACAGGGAGTGGTTTTTATTAAGGTGGCCGTGAGACCAACCTGCATAAAACGTGCGTTGTACTCGCGTATAACTTACGCTCTACGCACCGTGCGATTACTAGGAACCGCACGTTCATGGTACAGAGAACGCACTGCGCCAGCACTGTATCTGTACCGACAACGTGCGGTTAAATACTCTTTGAATATACTACGATTACCGCAAGGTCTCCGCACTGCCTCCTTACCGTCATACCATGACATAGGCTGGTCGTAGCGCAAACTTCTTCTGTAGACCTACCTTGCGATGGAATGTGCCCTAGGCATAAGGCGTGTTTATTTACATGCAGCAAGAGCTGCAGGCAGTAATATAGAGGGAGTATCTTATCGGTGCTTTCAATCATACCAAGTAGTAAGCTAAATATAAGGGCGTCGGCACCTTTAGGGGGGAAATGACAGTACATCAAAGTATAAGTATATATGCCCCTTCGCCGCCATTGCTGTAACAAATGTGTGAACAATATTCAGGTAGATAAACATCCATAAATCTGTGAGTATTAATCAATTTGCTTCATATTTTATAGCAGTATAATTTCACATAACATATGCAACATTTTTTCATGTGTAAGACAACTACTTAGTGTAATGTTGGTAATTGGAATCAAATAATAAGGGTTCGTCTGATTTTGAAAACGAAAGCAACATTTTTCTGCAGTCTCTCATAATCATATTTTGCTTGTACATGTATATTACACCTTGCGATGCTTTAAGGACGTAAATGACAGTATGTTAGAATTAGCCTACGTGTTAACATGTAACAACTTAATGTTATGGCTACTGCCAGTCAGAATATGCGGGTTATTTTTACATTGTGCGTAAGTCATAGAGGCCGGCAGATACACGGCATTGGTGGAACTCGGTGGATTTTTGAGTTCAAGGAATTCTCCACCCAAAAAAGGGCTACTGAACGAGGGTCACTAATTGGGACCACAGGATTGGGAATGGTTATTTATACAGTTGGGTGAATATAAAATAATATATGTGTGCACTCATAATACGCCTATTTCTGAGTGTAGATGGCAGTGTAAAGTGATTGTGCAACCTTTCCAAAGCTATGGGAATATGTTCCCGATTAGAATAATTACTATGCCCATACATGGTCTATCTAAAAAGCAAATATTTAAGTATATGATCATAAATTATCTCACCCTTCTGGTACGACATTGTATTCCTATTTAGTTGAACACATTTCATCATTTTCAGTGTAAAAGCAATCTACTCCAAGGCAAAACAAAACCACTTGCAGATCCAGGTTTTTAGGAGGGGGGCTCATTTTCTTTATCAATTTTGTAAGAATTAAAGTTGCCAGTTACCATTAAAATCTTGTGGCTCTTTTCTAATCCCCGGGCACACATATGATTGAATAGGGTCTCCCCAGGGCAGGCAATGGATTCATATCCTTATAGACCAATTCTGTTAGTTTCAGCTGGAAAACAATTAATTTTGAAAGAATTGTGATGGCCACTGAAGCATTAAAATCGTATGGACATCGGTATGCTTCATTCAATCCTTGCCATATCTGTATAACAACAGACAATTCCGATTGACGTCCGAGCCCCAACCAATAACCAGATAAGGACTGTCACCTTAGAAAATAACTCCTGGAAGTACTTTTTCACCGATTATCGGTAATGCATTGGTCATTTATCGTCCAGTATATACCTTCGGTGATCCTCCGATTGATGATCTAGCTGTGACCAGAGATCGATCGATTATCGTGCAGTTATCTGTTAGACAACCAACCACGGGCAAGCACGCGTTCACATTTTAATCACATTTTAAACCACGAGATTGTAGTGTCAATCGTAGAATTTTGCATGCTGAGAGGTGCGATTGACACGAACGAAGTGAGTTGGCATCAGTATGTTAAATTTTACGATTGTCACGACAATCGAGTGGTCAAATACCATTCTATCATGAATAAAATGCACACTAAACAAGTGTTTATTTTGAAATAAATCATATAGTAGCGGTCTTGATGTCAGTTTAACCATGTGACTTCAGCGGCTGTACAAATAATGTCATGTTCCTAACTAGTTTAGACTGTGGTCTCGGCGCTTGAAGTCAATCGTACAATTGAGCACACTACTGAACCAATCAGAATAGAGCATTGGCGGTGATTTATGCACGGAATGATAGAATGCCAAGTTCAAGTTTTTTATTGTTTGCTTTCGGAACAGCAACAGTAGGCGTGATTCCTTTTATTTACTTATTATAGATATGGTAAAATATAAGCTTAGACTATATAGGTGCCAAACCAGTCAAATTAGTTGAATGTTTATCGCACATGGTCAGTTGTTAGCCAGTCATGTATAAATGTAGAATTGGGTTGGACTATAGAGGTTTTCAGGCGGTAGGGCTCATCAATGGCTGCCAAAGCTCTGGGAACATGGTCATGCCCATATTATGTTTCTTCTCAGCAGCTGGAAATTGAATACTCTACTGATTTTCTGCCAAGACATCACTGCTGCGATAACATTACCTCTGGTTACCTCTGGTTTTGTCAAGATTGTGTCCTTATATTTTTCCTGGACATATTCATATAATAAAAAAAACTTTGTTACATTTTATTGGTAGGGGAAATCGCATGTTATATCCTATATGAAGGAATAGCTGTCTTTTGTAAAATGTAAAATGGCTGCCGCCTTCGCAATTTTGCCACTACATAACATTTCAAGTGCAGACGACACATTTATATAGCAGAGATCTTATCTTGATCCTGTAGACACTACGGCTGATTCAAGTGCTTTGACGATTTTATCGCAGACTTTTTATGGCTTCTTACTAACTTCTTACTTAGCGCTGATAAAAAATGGGTCTTTTCATAACAGTATTGGGGTACACTTGGCTGTTGTGCATATAAATACCATGACATCCAATGGATGCGCACGCCCCCCTCTCTGATTTCAAGAAAAACTCTGATCTGCCAGTTAACTCATCATATTGCTTCTTTCTATCAAAGCGGTCTGTTTCCACCACCCGCTATACATGTAGGCCCACCCTTTTTAGCATGACGCTATAGATTAGCGTAGGCTCTTCACGCGAATGTTACATGTACAATGATTTGACAAACAGCATAACTATGAACGCACAATAGTTATGTACCAACGCCGAGAGAAACATACACACCACTCCCAAATAATGATAAACACTCTAAAGATATTCATTAGTGCTTCTGGTAGAATATTACTTTTGCAGCTACTTTTTTCGTCGCACACATGCGAGCTCTGTCACGACATATAAAAAGATATGGGCGTCTTTGCAAAATGAATTTGCGATAGAATTGATTGTGATACAAAATCATTTGTAAGCTAATGGGAAAAATTGGCCCTGATTCTATGCTATCAGCAACCCTTATTGGTCGGTACATGTATGTGGATCATAGAAATCGAAAGTGGTGGTGTTGATACTAAAAACAAGAACACAGCAACCCTTTAATCATTAAACTTTTGTGTATGGATTTTATCCTTCACAGAATGACGATTTCAATGCTATCAGTCATATTATGTAACATGCTTTTATGTCATCGCATAGGGGAGTGTGTGTGGGGGGGGTCGGAGAAAGATGAAGAATGGTGAAGGATGTGGGGATGGGGTAGGGTGGTTATCCACAGAGAAATGACTTCATCACAAATAGTCTGTTGTGAATGCGTGGGGGGGGGCAGCAGATATTTTTATAACATTCCAATGGAATTGTATGAAATACCAAATATCAATATGATGTGAATATTCTTTTTTTGCATTCCATAGCAATGTATTCGGTGCTGCTTGCATAGTTAAAGGATCGGGGGTACACAAGTAAATAAAAAATGATGAGTTATAGTAGGGAGGGACAGGCAAAGAATAATGACGCATGATGACAGAGGGGGGGGGGGCAATGGGAGTCAGAAATACCGGAAGATGTGATGACGTCATTTGTGAATGATCCCTTAACAGAATAAACTATTACAAACTGAGCCCCAGTTCACCAACCCCCCGTCTGTTGTTGCAGCACCATGAGCGATCCTACAGCCCTCCTAGATGCAGCCGATGCCGGCGACCTGGTGTCCGTGCGGCGCTGTCTGGCCGCGGGCGTCAGTGTCGACAGCGTGGATGAGCAGAACTGCACGGCACTGTATTTCTCATCGGGAAACGGCCATTTGAGTGTTGTTAATTATTTAGTAAATCAGGGTGCTGATATTGAAAGAGAAAATGGTGAATATAACCAAACAGCCCTTTATATTGCAAGTTTTCATGGACATTTATCTGTAGTTACTTTATTAGTAGAAAGTGGGGCGGATCTAGAGCACAAAACGTCACAAGGAGCCACGCCGGTTCTTATCGCTGCTGCACGCGGCCACCTTCCTGTCGTGCAATATCTAGCTGAGCAGGGGGCCGAGTTAGACGCTCGCAAACCTAGTGGACACAATGCTACTCATAGGGCTGCTTCAAACGGCCACTTGAACGTGATAAAATACCTAGAAAATCGTGGTTGTGACATGAATGCAAAAACGAATCAAGGTGACAGTCCGTATCACGTAGCAGCTTATAATGGACAACTCCTGATCATGCAGTACCTGGACTCTCGCGGTGTGAGCAGAGAGGCGCTCAATGACAGGAAACAGACGCCCATAATGAGCGCGGCATTTGGCGGTCAACTGGCGGCCGTGAAACAACTTGTGTTACGGCGAGTCGAGACGGACGGTGTGGATAGTAAAGGTTGGGGTTTGGTTCATTTTGCAGTAGAGCGTGGATCCCTTGAAGTGTTAACGTATGTAATAGAACAACTGGGGCGATATGCATTTTCCAAAACAAACAACGGCCACACAGGATATCACGTGGCAGCCGAGTGTGGTCACGTCCACCTCATGGTATATTTTGAGGAGCTGGCGGTGGACGTCAACAGTGTCACCAACCACGGCGCTACAAGTCTCATCATTGCAGCTGAGTGTGCTAAAATACACATCATGGAGCATTTGTTAATAATTGGAGCAGATGTTAATGTAGTCTCTAACCGCGGGAGCTCTGCCCTTCATAGGGTATGTAGGTCATCCAACTACAGCAGCGGCAAAGACCGGCTGACCGCTGCTCAGCTGCTGGTCAAGCACGGGGCGCAAGTGGACGGCAGGGACTGGCACGGAAACACGCCAGCTGATTATGTCACATATAACGGTAATGGTCTATCTTTGTTACGTTCATGTTGGAAGTACGTGCACAGGTCAACACACTTGAACACGCATACATCACAGAATGACAGCGCCTAGTTTCTAGGCAAAATTTTCGGGTTGTGGGATAGACTGCTTATGCTATATGGTTGACATATGAGAATAATGCAGGTTTTTCAGCCCTCAGCAGCCAAATCTGTACGTTTGTGGGGTACTACGTTGCCAAATCGTGTCGCATTGATGCTTTTCTCATTGTTGTGTACGTACTCAAAGACCAACATATTTTATCATTTTCTAAGCAAAGCCTTGCGTATCGCAAAATCGCCATATAATTAGTTTGATCCTACAACCTATTTCTTCAGTACTTGTGTGTGACATATAGGGACAAAGTGAATATTAAACTATGAATAACTTGCTTGACAGAAAAGTGAGAGTAAAATTGAATATTAAACTATTCTGTGGACCCAGCCAACGCCCACTCACACTCATTCCATTAACACAACTAACATCTTTTGATTCTATTTAGATGTTAAGGTACACGCACAATTTGCACATTCATCATCTTAGTTTTACTTATACTTTGAAGCAATTTTTGAGAACTCACCTAAAGCCTTTGCAAGGTTACAGTTTTTATTCAAACTATGTTTAACTGAACTTCCCGTAAAACTATTTCCTGTGATCTTTGTGACCCCTCCTTCCATACATAACGGCAGGCCTGTTATGGTGCAACTGGCCATGGTGTATTGTGGCACATATTAACTTCTGATATGCATGTACACGCAATGAGGTAATTATACCGGCACATATTGGTAATCAATTGTTACATTGTTTTCTTCTTTCATAGTTGCAATACAAATGCCCTGTACTTCTCTTTACAGAACAACTGAAGCTCTTTCTGCAAGAATCTGCAGCAAGAAGCAAACACCGTGTTGATGTTGGTTACGCAAGTATATACAATTTTAGGCGAAGTTATATTATAGTTTTAAACAGGATTTTAAAGCATATATTTACACTAAGCTTGGGCGTTTCATGTGTGCTTGAATTCTCAGTCAAAATCTGCCAACTGTTTTACATCTGACAAAGCAACTAGCACGCAAGAGATATATAGCCATATTATTATCTATGTGCATGCAGCCAGATGGGCAAACTATACTCACTGTAAAACAGTCACATAAATATTGGTGTATACTGCACACAGATATGTATGAATAGACATATATATCTTCTGTCACCATACATCTTCCAAAAGAAGCAGACGAAGCCACAGATAACCACAAAGACCTTAAAATGTTGCAAATACTAGAGAAATCCCCCCCCTATGTTTATAGCCCTTGAACAGCATGGCGATGGTGTGGTTTGGTGCTCATTTGCACGTCAATAATCCATCACAGCTGAAAAAATAAAAAATCCACAACGTGGCCCATTCGCCGCCGAACTAACCAAAGCACTCCACATTTGAGGCCAGATCACGCACGATCCACCCCAAAATGCCAAATCAGGCGTCTTTTGGAGGATTTAAAGATATTAATGTGAAATGGGGGTTTGATGCATCATTTTTCTTTCCATGGAGCAGAGCCTGCTGCCAGCGCCAGTGTTGATGATGTGACTGAAAGAGTGCAGTGTCTTGATTTAGATCACAAAGTGGAAATTGTGAGTGTGTATTCATTTCAAGCTATTGTGGATATATGTTGTTTTGGATTGGCTACAAATGGATATTATAGTTAGATATAGAAATAC
>CM032664.1:26215015-26229439 GCA_019095985.1 Streblospio benedicti | reverse complement strand
AAAGTAAGTAAATTATAATAAATCATAGGTTAACAAGTTTAAACCAGAATATGGATAGCCAAACATGAGCTCTGATCATCATTAGGATCATTTATATTTTCAATTAGTTTAACATTTTTGTCTAAGAGCTACAACATATAATTAATTGATAATGAAATATCTATAATACGAATTTATAAAAGGCATGTATCTGAATAATATGAATAGGGCGTCTCTCTACATGTATAACCAGCCACAGCTTGTTTTATATTCTAGTGATTTCAAAAAGTAAGAAATGAAGCCACATTTGTATAAATATCTATTTAATATTTGCATGGTAAAAACAATTGACTTATCAAAAGCTTTGTGGTATATCATTGTTAAGAACTATATGATCTAATCTTTATAAGCATAAAAATGATAAGTTCATAAAAAATTATTTACTAAGAATATCAAAAAAATGAAAAACTAGATCAAAAGTGTTCAAAGAACACTGCGTCGCTAGAACGACGTTGACTTATGGGCAATTAAGATATATACTGAAATAATGTATACTTTACAATCAAGAAATTTATGAATTTGAGGAGAAAACATCAGAATGAATCAGAATCAATATATCCAGCAAAAAGATATTTGTGTTGCCATACTTTAGTACTGAATAACAAGATGATAATCAATATCTGTTTCAAATCCAATAATCAATTTTGCTGTTGCTTGGAATATTGATTTCTTTCTTGAAGGCTAAGTGCATTGAATATTATTGAAAATGTCATAAAAACGCTTCTAGAAAGCTCAGTTTAATTGGCAGATTGCCCAAAATCGAATCACTTCGGTGTCGCCTCAAACCTCATAGTTGTGTAAAGTTTGAACGAAATCGGTTCATCGGTACGCCCGCTAGCTTGTCCACAGACATACATACATAGTTACATAGTTAGTTACATAGTTACATAGTTACAAACAAACCAAACACAATGCTTGCTTCAGCAGCTGAGCTGAAGCGACGCAATAAAAACTAGATCAAAAGTGTTCAAAGAACACTGCGTCGCTAGAACGACGTTGACTTATGGGCAATTAAGATATATACTGAAATAATGTATACTTTACAATCAAGAAATTTATGAATTTGAGGAGAAAACATCAGAATGAATCAGAATCAATATATCCAGCAAAAAGATATTTGTGTTGCCATACTTTAGTACTGAATAACAAGATGATAATCAATATCTGTTTCAATTCCAATAATCAATTTTGCTGTTGCTTGGAATATTGATTTCTTTCTTGAAGGCTAAGTGCATTGAATATTATTGAAAATGTCATAAAAACGCTTCTAGAAAGCTCAGTTTAATTGGCAGATTGCCCAAAATCGAATCACTTTGGTGTCGCCTCAAACCTCATAGTTGTGTAAAGTTTGAACGAAATCGGTTCATCGGTACGCCCGCTAGCTTGTCCAGAGACATACATACATAGTTACATAGTTACATAGTTACATAGTTAGTTACAAACGAACTAAAACACAATGCTTGCTTCAGCAGCTGAGCTGAAGCGACGCAATAAAATGGTGCTGTGTACACAGGTACATATTGCATGGAGTGTACATAATTGTAACTAATTCGTGCAATGTGAAACAAAATTGTACGGATTACGACAGATTTCATTTGTTTCACTTATTACAGGTATTACATTAATATAGAAATGTCAAATAAATAAGTAAAATAAAGAGAAGTGAAAATATAGAAAGGATATAATATATATATCAATAAATTTTTTAACCCATATGACAAACAAGGAGCACTAAAGATATCACGTAAAATGGACTGACTTATTTCCATGATGGACCTAGATGTACGTGCAAAAACAAATGACTAGAAATACAACAGGTATCACAAAAGCACAATGATTGCTATAATACTGAGAGAATATTCTAAATAAACTATCCTTAAATTAATCTTGCATAAAACGGTCCATACAATATTTTTTACATTTAGTTTTAAAGGAAGCCGTAGACACCTTTGGCAGCCTTGTTAAAGCTGGTGGTTGTATAAATCTGGAATATTGATCTGCATAGACAAATGGAAAATACCATACATAACACATATCTACAAATGATGTTAAAACAAAGAATTTAAAGAGTACAAACAGCATTACCTAGATTAATACAATGATAAAGCAAAATACATCTAAGATATTGATTGTGGCCATCACAATTTGTCAACATCATAAAGCACTTTACACAGGGCCCGTATGTTGGTTTTTTTTTGAAAAATATATAGCATCCAAACAAGTACCAAATAATACTACTACCTTGAACACAATAGTTTTACCGGTGCCAAAGTGTAAAAAGAAAATTTCTGGTAAGAATAAACGTAAACAAAAATGTTCAAATTGAATATTATCGCCACCTACGGGTTGGATGTGTGAATACTTTAATTCATAACAAAAAAGGCGCCATAGATTATGTAATGTTTACGACTCATAAAGCAGTATTTATCTTACAAAAATATAAGTAAGTAGCTCCTTTTACACATCAAACACTATTGTTGGCTCCCTTAAATAGCTTAGCTACGATGGTTTAAACAAAATAATATACCAGATGGGTTTGAAGTGCTCTAAATATAATATCCGTAATTAGTGTAAACACATTCAAAGTATAATGAATTTTAGCGTCCTATAACAACTAATATAAAATGTTATATACTTTTAGCACGAGTCATATCATATGTGTATAACGAAACAAAAACAAATGAATAAAGACAGTGAGGAAAAACTATGAAAAACTATGGCAAATATTTGAAAAGTAAACACAATATGTCAGTTAATTCACACATGGCATAGGACATTTAAACACTATTAATTGATCCATTTGATACATTATTACATTGCATTAAAATACAGTCCATTTTATAAACCCAATTGATTAAATTTTTCATCAATCAATCCAGACTATACATATTTCATCTAAAACTGATTCATTTTCACACACACCAAAAGTATCCAAGTTCAAACCATCTACTCAATCTTGACGAGGAGGCCAGAAAACATAACTGCCCCAAGCTCACGGGTCGACCATTCGAGTTGGTCATTGCTGAAGCGTTGGTCACAGGTTTTTCCGTCTCGCCGGAAGCCCATGGTCTCTGGACCGACTTCGTAGCTTTGCGGATTGACGAGGACGGCCAGAGCAACTCTTACTCTGTACGTCTTTTTGTCGGCTGCTTTGAATCTGCAATGGACATGAATGTGATTTTACAAATTTTAACTGGAATCAGCGACCCATAAAAGTCCTATCTGGTTCTAGTACTTTTTCTAATTTAATTGGTGTAAAAAGAGGGGGTCATATAGCAAAAATGTGATTGGTGATTTGCCCTAAATCTTGAGCGTGAATTGTGAATTGCCTGTATTTAAGTGTGTGAAATGTGAGGGAACCTATTCAATTATAATTCCTGGGGATTGGTGAAAGACAATGAAATGTATTGGTGACTGGTGATTTAGGAAAAAAATGTTGGTGAATGGATTTTCATCAAGGCTATATACCCCCTCTATAAAGGGGTTAACTCTTGGAAAAAGTAGAAGCTTGACACAATGAACCATACTTCATATGATGGAGAAAAGAGATTACAGCAGAGACCACAAACTGAATTGTCCTACAGATTGACCGTTATTCTGCCAACTTCACCCAATAATATTATAGAACTAATTGGAAAATCAAATATGATGCAAATAATGATTACAGAACTTATAATAGCATAAAATCATTCGATATTATTCAGAGGAGTTTAATTTAAGTGAACATAATGTAGATGTAATAACATTACGTGGTAGTAGGAGCATAGTGCAGCGCATAGTTTGGAGAAGGAGACAAGAAGACCTGCTTGGTATCAAAGCCTGCAGGCTTCCAGCCATCGTGAAAATGGCCAGGAAGCTCTTTGAGTTTTGTACCACCCATAACTGTACTGCCTGAAAATCGACATGTGTAAAAGTCATGTAAACTTTATAAATGTTTTTTTTCTATTAAAAACACGGTTTGGCATAGAGCTGTAAACTGCTTTTGCATAAATAGAACGTTCAACAAAAGGTAAACTGATCTGCATTTCTATTCATTTAAAGGGACATACACAGCAAATTCCTCCTGAGATAGATTGAATTAATAATTTTGTTTTTTGATACATTTGACATTATGCTCCTAATAACTTCTGATTTTACAATTATTAGTATGCGTTTTGATAAAATATCAATACCTATAAAATGTGCACTGCCATATAGACTGTCACGTTCATATCTCCCATGCAAAAAAAGACCACTGCATCAAATTGCAGCCTCTATCACCTGTGTGCTACTAGCCAAAATTAGCTCCTCAGAAATATTTATTAAGGCTGTTAACGTGTCAGTGTTTAGTACTGTTTACAAACACAGACACATCACCCAGTAAAACTAGTGGCACATCACTTGGTTCTTTTGATAAATCAATGTCACAGTGGTGGGGTGAGACACATAGATTGTTGGATACATTTCATGAGGTCAAATTATATTAATTATTAGGGAATTAATTGATTATGAAGAAATGGAACATGTGCACTGCACATAGATAAAAATGTATGTATTCAAATGGCTCAGCAAGCACTATTTATTTGACATAAAAGGTTGAAATGACATGAAATTCACCTGTGCATATCTCTTTAAATCATTTCTAAAGTTGCGGGCAGCATATACAAAAGAATTACACATGTTGACTATATGAGTCAGACATCACCTGGTGGAGCGAGCAGGTCTGTGCTGAGTATAGCCTCGATCTGGTCTGCTCTGGTGCCATGGTAGGCGCGGTGCCATTTGGGCAGCACTCCAAGATGGTCCGCCCTAGGGGGAAGTCTGGAGCGAAGGAATAAATAAAAAAAATGCAAAATTCTCGAACTTATAAACATAACTAGGAAAGTTATCGCGTATACAGCTTTTGCAAACGTCTGCTATATATCACAATGATGTTACATAGACATATCCAGGCTGGTGCTCAATGGTACGTGCCTCCTCCTTTTCAACCCAAAAAGGTCATTTTCGTAGTATTTTTTGCATCTCCACAAGCCTTCACATCCGTACATAACCCACTAAATCGTTTTACCCAACATTTACTTTTACTCAACATCTGGATCTGCCAGTGTGTTGATAAAATGTAGCTAAATTCACTGAAAGTGCAACGTGGTAATAAAGATGGCAATGAAATAGACCTCAAGGTTGTGCATTACTCACTTTAATCCAAACCTTGTCCAGCCGATAGGCAGGGCGTATTTCTGTGGGGGTTGGCCTCGAGGGTAGGAGTCAGCGTCGCCCCTCGCATGGTGGCAGGTTGCACAGAAACACATGTCCAGTGCAGGCTCAAATAAACGGGCTGTTGATATCAATGTACAATTTTCATATGCATTTATATATTACTTTTGATTTGCTTCATATGTGTACCATTGTTTCCTTGTTAAATGCTTTTCTTGAAAGGAAATGACATCAATATACTATTGGTGGATTCGAGTTATACCTATGTACACAAGTTCCACATATTAGGTATGTGACTAGTTTGATTTGATTTGATGTGATATTCTTCAGGAACTAATGTTCCTAGGATATCACATGAAAGCGTACATATATATGCAATGCTTATTTCCAATGTGGTCCTGTTTGGCAGGTTAGGAAACTAACTGTGCCAAGGGTAATGGAGGGATCACACTAGCTATAGTTTTCAAACTAGGCGAGTTCTTCAATACACGGGACTTTTGTCGTACCGTCTAGCAGTAACACTGTACAGTGGCGACGCGCTCAGTGGAAATCAGCAACTCAGTGGCACGCACGACGTAACGGTTTTGGCGACACTGTGTCTGACATGACCGGGGCGCGAACTTACGACGCAAACACCTCCTGTTTTCAAGTGGTACGCTCTAACCACTGAGCTACTGAGGACCATCTAGTTAATTGAGTGCTCTTTAATGGTAACTGCATCCAAATAGTTTGCAAATCAAACGCGCCAGGCTGGCTTATCTTTACATGTTTGTTGTGTTGAAACTTCATATCCTGCTTTTGAAAAAAAATGACGATCTCAAAAACCTAATGATACTCATCTCCAACATGTTTCTTGTGCATAGTCAATGAAAAACTATCAACTGCATTTAATTACCCCAAACAATTCATTAGAATAAACAAATATGACTTTTTGTTCTCAATGATATTGCATACAAACAGGGCCGTCGCACCCGCTCCGACACCCCGGGATTTGCCGGACCACTATTTTTCAAGAATTTATTACGTAATAACGTAATTACGTAATATCCACTCTATAGTTTAACTAATCTGTGGACTAACCGTTCTACAATATATTTAGCGTAGTTGCGTAACTTCCAGAGACTTATATATAGTTTGACTAAGTGGTCAGTCACCTTAAATGACCCTAAATGACCTAATGATGTCTTTGTCTGTTGTCTTTTATTATGGTCACGTGACAATGCTTCCTTTGTAACAGGGCACATGAGGGTTTATTTTGATTATATGCACGGAATGTTGGACACGTGCTAGTTACGTTTCACTTCTAGAACAAAACTAAATCATAGTTATTAACTGTTAAAGTTCAAATATGATCGTGTTTAGGCACAGCATTTTCTAACATAATACATTGGTGAATTTGAAGGCAATAAATGGACTTTAATTTGATACACGGGTAGAATTATTTATCACTAATAAAAGCCGAAAGGCACGAAAAAATCATACAATGCCTCCATTATCGCCCATGTGGGAGTGGTCATAGAAAAGTAATTTGTTTTAGAAAAATAGCTCTCAAATTGCATCATTTGTGTTGTAAATTCTATTTTTTTTCCTGTGGGTGCATGCCCCCAGACCACCTTTCCTAACGGCGACTACATATCACTGTTTTCATGACTACGGTGCTCATTTTGTCGGACCACTCTTAAGGTGCGTGCGACGTCCCTGATACAAATTAGAAGACTACAAAACCTGACAGCTGTAGTGCTTTCACAAACTGGCAGCATATTTTGTCCACGGCACATCTGATGTTGGGGTGATCTGGCGCATACTGAATATGTAAAAACATACATTGTTAATACGTTTTGACTATTTTCGTTCATAGATATACTTTGCTATATGCTTACATCTAATATAATATCCATTTGTAGCCAATCCAAAGCAATATATATCCACATTAGCTTGAAATGAATAAACACTCACAAGTTCCACTCTGTGATCTAAGTCAAGACACTGAACTCTTTCTGTCACATCAGCAGCACTGGCGCTGGCAGCAGGGTCTGCTCCATGGAAAGAGAAAATGTGGTAAAAACAGGTGAGAGTAGTGGTTTATAAACCATTGGTATACAGTGCAGCTGCGAATTGACAAAGATTGCATGAGGTTTGAAAGCTATCAAGGTGTACGTCAACAAAATATATAAACATAGAGTAAAAAGAAAAATGATGTATAAAATATTGACCACAGTAATACTGAACATATAAATCATATGTATGTACATATCTATGAACAGTATACATCAATATTTATATATCTCCAGATTCTGCTTTACAGTGAATATATTGTTTGCCCATCTGGCTTCATGCACGTAGATAATAATAAACTGAGATAATAATAAACTGTAGACTTCTTTTGTGTAGTAGTTATTCTACTACATATAAACCAGTTGGCATATTCAGGGTTTCCTACACGTTTAAACTGAGAATGCAAGCACATGTGAAAAGCTCGTGGCCCATTCCAGACGTGACCCACCTGGTCTTAAGCACAGGGAATAGTCAAAATCATAGAGAATTTGGTCGAAGAAAGCAGACACCAGGGTCTTTCAGCCCCTGGATCTGTCACAGAACTGATGTAAGTAATGCTGGTTGCGTTTGACTGAGTTGCATAAGATTTTTTGCATTGATGTTCCAATATAAGAATGGACATGTATTTATCTGTATTTCTCGTTTAGCAGAATAAACCTAGCTATTTGCTGAATTTCCAAAAACACCAATAACAAAACCATACTCATTACAAAAAAAAAAAAAAAAAAAAAAAAAAAAATCATACTTGCGTATCTCGCATCACGACCGTGTTTGCTTCTTGTTTCAGTTTCCAAGAGGAACAGCTTCAATTGGTCTGTACAAAGAAGTAAAGAATATTTGTGCTTAATCTATGAATGAAGAAAAACAATGTGACAAGTTGCCAATATGTATAATTCCGTCATGGTACTGTACATACATATAAGAAATTAACATGTGACAAAAACACCATGGCCAGTTGCGCCATAGCCGGCCTGCTGTTATGTACATGTATGGAAGGAGGGGTCGTAAAGATCTATAGGTCACAGGAGATACAATACAAAGCACAGTGCGTTCCCCGTACATAACCTGTCCGTGACACGTAGGAATGCTGTGCTTTACAATTACACAGTGCGTACAACGGAGTTTGTACGCTAGTACGCGAGTACAATGCACGTGCGACGCATTTTCTTATGACGGCCACAACAATCAGATTATTCCCATTCCTGCTGAACTCATAACGCACCCATCTTGTCACAGCAAGGTATCATCTATCAAACTTTATAGATAGATGTGTAAAATGACCACCATCTCAGGGGAAGATGAACGCACCGAGCCTGTGTGTCATATGCCCATAACTTTGCAATGGCCAATGAATGTGAAAAACGCCATAGACACTGCAGACTTTAAAAAATGTGTGGCTAAAATGCCCCACAGCTTAAAAGACTAACCAACCCAACGCATATATACAAAAAATAAACAACAAATATGACCTTAAATGGAGCACTTATCAATAATATATATATATATATGTGTGTTTCCCAGTGCTTCCGGATACATTTTCAAGCTTCTCTCTCTCTCTCTCATGTCTTGCTAATTAATTTCCGTATGTAAATATTAGTACGATTAAATCAACATAAATTAGGCTATTGATATACATGTATTTGTTTCCACACTTTTGGATAATATATATAATACTTCCAACATGAACGTAGCAAAGCTATACCATTACCGTTATCTGTGACGTAATCAGCCGGTGTCTTGCCGTCCTTGTCCCTGCCGTCCACTCGCGCCCCGTGCTTGACCAGCAGCTGAGCAGCGGTCAGTCGGTCAGTGCCGCTGCTGTAATTGGATGACCTACATACCCAATGAAGGGCAGAGGACCCGAAGTTATCAACTACACTAACATCTGCTCCAATATTCAACAAATGTTCCATGATTTGTATTTTAGCACAGTCGGCTGCAATCATGAGACTTGTAGAGCCGTCGTTTGCGGCACTGTTGACGTCCACCGCCAGCCCCTCAAAATACACCATGAGGTGGACGTGACCACACGCGGCTGCCAAGTGATATCCTGTGTGGCCAGTATTTGCTTTGGAAAATGCACCCAGTCCCAGTTTCTCAATCATGTACTTTAATACGTCAAGGGATCCACTCTGTACTGCACAATGCACCAAACCCCACCCTTCACTATCCACAACATCGGTCTTGGCTCGCAGTAGCACAAGTTGTTTCACGGCCGCCAGTTGACCGCCGCGTGCCGCGCGCATTATGGGCGTCATCTTCCTGTCATTGAGCGCCTCTCTGCTCACACCGCGCGAGTCCAGGTACTGCATGGTCGCGATTTGTCCACATTGAGCTGCTAAGTGATATGGACTACTACCTAGATTCGTTTTTGCATTCATGTCACATCCAAGATTTTCTAGGTATTTTATCACGTTCAAGTGGCCGTTAAATGCAGCCCGGTGAGTAGCATTCTGTCCGTTATGGTCGCGAGCGTCTAACTCGGCGCCTTTCTCAGCTAGATACTGCACGACAGGAAGATGGCCATGGTCAGCAGCAACAAGAACCGGCGTGTATCCGTCTGACGATTTGTGCTCTAGATCCGCCCCACTTTCTACTAGAAAAGTAACTACAGGTAAATGTCCATTAATACTTGCACCATAAAGGGCTGTTTGTTTATAGTCACCATTTTCCCTTTCAATATCTGCACCCTGATTTACTAAATAATTAACAACACTCAAATGTCCATTTCTCGATGACCAATACAGTGCCGTGCAGTTCTGTGCATCCACCCTGTCGACACTGACGCCGCTCATGGTGCTGCCAGACAGCGCCGTAGACTAGTGTGCCAGGAATTGACATTCTTTAAAATTATGTACAGTGGAACGCATTAGGTGCTCATGGTGCTGCAACAACAAATGGGGGTTTATTGTATATAAGAGTTGAAACATTAAATTATGTTGTGATTTTACCGTTTAGTTAAAACACAACCACTATCGCTTTCTATGATACACGTACGTGCACTTTACATGTACATGTATTAGGAAGCTGTCATTAATTATGAGAGGGAGGGGGCAGTCCGATTGGAGGGGGGGGGTAAATTTCAGTGCAAGGCCTTTAGGGGGGGGGGGGGGTCACATTTGAATGCAAGGGAATCGAGGGGGGTGAGGGTCAAATTTAGTGCATAATGTTTAAAGCAAAAAAATCAAACAAGATGAATTTTTTCCGGGCTCCGCGCAGGCATCACAAATATTAAAACTTAAAATTTCATATGTGATTTTAACATTACTTGAAAACAAATAGCAACAAAAATATTGGCATGATTGATCAGCCTATAAGGATCTATACATGTAATAAGTCTAATCGGTCTATAAGTCTATTCATATCCGCACTGCTTATCACAATTAGAAGCCGTTAGACTTATAGGCTTTATCAATCCTGTCAATATATAAAATCAAATATCTTTGATACAGATTTATTCTTTCAACAATACTGATATTCGATGCAAATGATGATTTAGGTAATGAAAATAAATGTTGTTGGGGTTGTCACTAATGCTGGTGATACTGGGGTTTTAATTCATTGATAATTGAGATTTGACCTTTCAATTCATTGAGAGCAATTGATTGAGATTTGAGAAAGGGATTTCGCATTGAGATTTGCAGCATTAATTCATTGAGATTTTGAGACCAGGGGGGGGGTTATACACCCACCTCACTAATGAAGAAACAAGTGATGTCAGTGAAGAATCAGATAAATAGATCAGATGTAACTGTTCAACCTATATTAACATCAAGATCAGGACCAGTATTACGTAAAAACAAAATGAAGGCATGATGTACAACTGGCGAAATAATTCAAACGGTTGTACGGATGAGACATCTGTATGTGAGCATCATTTAATAAAGTTGTGGTACAGTTTATATTTTCGTGTAGTCTTTTATCAAATTCAATATCATGTGCTATGTTGCATTCATTCTGAAATGAACGGGAAGGGTTGTTTTGTGTTTTTTGTGCGTGTTTTTTTTGTTTTTTGTTTTGTTTTTTTTTTTTGTTTTTTAGGGGTGCGGAATTTCAATGCACAACATGTGTGTGAGGGGGTGGGGGTTAAATCTTGAGTGCATAACTTCCAGGGGGCAGAATGGGGGTAAAATTTTAGTGTAAGCTAATGTCACAAATCTGCCGCCCCCTCCCCCGCCTCATCAAATAATGAAACTAAATACTGTTAACATTTTATCAACAAAATATTAAAAAACATTATATCAGTATCAAACAAAATGAAATTTACACTGCCTGTACATTTGATTTCAAACTCATAGCTATATCAAAAATCACAGAATTTAAACCCATACCAATACCAAACATCACAAAATTTAGACCCATAGCTACTACCCAACATATAGTAAGACCCCCACCCCTCAAGGCTGCAAACTCTCTTGCTTGCCCTATTTTGCTTGTATATGCGTTTCTTGTGAGGTTTGAAGGACTCCAATGACACCAGGGGCCACTTTTTTCATCGTTAAGGTATAGACATGGCCCGGGTCACTTTGTATGCCAAATTATTACATGGATGCATGGCACTCTCTACGAGAGGTCGACTTTTTTGTTTGAATTTATTTGTGTGAATAATACTTTGTATGATTGTATTTTATAATTTATTTTGATGGATGTGATGTATATTGGTTATGCTACAATGTACATTTATTTAATATTATTTTTTGAGATGATGCTTTTTCCAACTGACCTCTCTACTAAAATCCGGTACTAGCATTGCACAATTGCATCCTCACCGAAATACGCGTTCAAAGTTAACAGTTGTTACACGTCATATCAGTCAAATAACGAAAAAGTGGGCCATATAAATATATAACAACAATCCTCTTCCAATAGAAAAGAATTTTTATTGATGCATGTTGATTTCAATAATATCTTTTTCAAATTTCAAATTTACATTATAAACATGCAGTCTTTAAGACATTATATATACGATTGTTCTGAAACAAGTCTTACAGCAAATAAATCTATAAAAGTGCTTATATCTATCTTTAGAATAGATTTAAACACAACGTTCTTATGTCAATTTTTATTTTCGTCATAATATGATACAAACTTTTCAAAAATGTATTTCATCAGTTCCACAGATGCTTTATGACCCATTGAATTCAGCAAAAACAAACACGACGCTGAAACATTACTTGCTTTCCAAATATTTCATTTGGGAACGACCTCGATCACAGTTGATGACATCACGGAACGATATGAACTATTTTTTGTGAGTGTCAATCTCAGAGATTGATCATACATGAAAACGTTATGATATAACTTATTTATTATAAAAACGAAGCAGACACTCGTTGAGTGTGGATGCATGGGTAGCGTTTCGACGTTCGAAATGGCAGGCCCGTACCCATTTTTTAAGAGAGAACCCCATTAGTATGATCAAATATCGCTTTCGTTTTCAAAAACAGCGCAAATATATTTGATTCATTTATCTTGTGGTTTTGTTACATATGAGAAAATGTTGGCTAGTTTCTGCAAATTATATTCCTACACAATATGAAGCAAATTGATATAATACTCACAGGTTTATGGATATTTATCTACCTAAATATCTCTACGCACAGATTTGTTACAGCAATGGCGGCGGCGTCAAGGAGACATAATACTGACATGAACGGATCAAAGCTTTAAATATATTTGTGGATTACATAAGTTTACTGCACGGAATCGACCGTGAGCGTAACCACAAGTGCGGAAATCAAACACAATAGGTTTCGTCTGGTATTTGTCTACTTTTGAAATCAGAGGTGTTTTTTTTACATGATTATGCGTGATTTGTATCGACTGATTTTAGTTATGTGCTGTTTTTCATGCATAAGAATAAGAATAATTTATTTCGATATTATACATTTACAGAATGTGTATAAATGTATAATCATAGCAATAAGACATGAATAAATAATATAAAATAATAAAAAAAAACATGCATGGAGGTTAAATATAAAACATGCCTAACATCTGTCTCAATTAATACCTGCAAATGAAAATTTGGGATTTTTAAATACACCAAAGATCATAGACACAAATGTTGACACCTGTTATAAGAAACCATGTGATGGCAAACACGCTTTATACTCTATAAGGGTGGGGGTGGGGGTGGGGGCCATTGCGTATCCAACCAACGTTTCGGGATTTATCTGAGGCTATGCAATCCCCCTGATTTGCGACAGATCCAGGTTGTTTTGGTGATGGTCGGGTTTAGAACAGCAAACGATGGTGATAAACATCGTGAAATGTCCCTGGCATGTATACATGTGCCGCACCCCCGCCCCTCTCCACACAAGGGGTGGTCATGGGGCATACTCCACCGGGAAATCTTTTAAATTTTGTGTGCTCCCGGGTGCAATCTGAGCCATTTTCAGCCCCAATTTTGGTATATAAAGCTTCTTGGAATTTCAAACACATTAGAGGTGGTTGAGGTTGGACATTTAAAGCCTCCGATCCTCACCCACCCTATAGTTCCATTGTGGAAACCGAAAATAAATGTGGATATGAGCACAGATTCTCTGAAATTGGCCCATTGGAGCTCCGGAGTTGTGCCGTTGTCTAAGAGCATTGAGGGATCGTTTACAGGAAGGTAGCATAAGTATATGCACTGTACGCACGTGCGTACCTTTTTGAAAAACCACCATAATATTTTTTGGACCTACCTTTTTGTGACAATAGATTCATTTTTTAAAAATTGGAAAAAGTCACTCCAATCATCCATTGCTTATAAATGGTGTGTTACTTCAAACAATTAGAACTAATTACCCCCATTGTGTAATGATTGTGTAACCCAAGTGCAAGCTAACACTTGAACAGTTAAGGCTGGTCTTATAGATGATTACCTCAGTCTGGTCAATAGGGTGCTTTGAAGTTGCTTTAAAGATGGTCTAACCAATGTTTTGACCAGTCTCTCTGTAAGTAAGCTGCAAGTTATGGGTTACTATGCTGCTACCTAGAATGTTGTTCTTACACTTGGAGCAGTTGAAGTTCTGATAAGTAATTATCTTAACTAAAGAAGGTGGTGGGCTTGAAGTTGCTCTACACATTAACCAATGTTGTGGCAACAATTACATGTAAGTAACATTTAAGTAATTCAGTTTTGAGGTTAGG